>JAYRBT010000001.1:73394584-73420800 GCA_036023395.1 Myiotriccus ornatus | reverse complement strand
CTAGACTTCTTAGATAATTAAAATTTTGATGGCTTCCTGCATTACTTAAAATCATATCACTAGAGCTCTTATTCGAACAACTACCTTTGCTGAGATACCTACTTAAGTATCTATATCTACCCTGAAGTAATTTCAGATCTCCAAATTAGATCCTCACATTTTTAAATCTCCTGGCAGACATTGTGTATTAGGTCTTTTCAAACCAGGCTTAACTGACTCTACCAGCACAGAATTCAATTAGAAACGCAGCTGGAGCATGAACTGCCAATCATTTAAAAACAGCCCCAGTCAAAGAAGGCTTCAGAACATGACTCCTGGAACCCATAGTGAATGACTGATTCTTCAGGCTCACATGTTCATAGCTAGGTTAGAGGAGACAGTATTGTGCATTGACCTTGGCTGTGGGCAGGTACCTACCAAGCTGTTCGTTCTCTCACTCCCCACCTTCTACCAGAAGGTACAAAACAAAATGAAAAATTTCTTGGCTTAAGATAAAAACACTGATTTAGTATATTTGAAAAATTATTGGAGAAAGTTACTGAAATTTTTTTGTCCTTGTAGCGAGCAAAAATTAACTAATTAGGAGAGAAACTATTTATATGGTCACAAATCTCTTACAGTTCTCAGAGATTTCAAAGACATTTTCAAATCAATATTTGGTTATTCTTGCAGCTGAAATTCTTCAGACCTTTGTTGTGACTGATGTTACAGCTTTACTATTATTATTAGTGTTATTGAAACTAGATATCTAATTTATTCGCATGCAAAATCTGTTTTCAAAATCAATACACATAATTAGAAATATCCTGCTTAGACATTTCTATTCACAACTTGAGATGCTTTTATTTCTAGCCTCGGTCATGTAAGCTAAGTATAGTTATCACTCTACTACTGCCTGGTATCAGTCTTCCCTACTCTTGGCATTATAATGGTCTTAATTACTTGTATAATCAGTAAATAAAAGTATAATAAAAGTTCTAATTACTTGTATAATCAGTAGTACTGTCTCAAGAACCCATTGCATGTTAATCATCTTAATGTGGCACAGTTCCAGATTGGTCCAGATTCAACGGCACTTTTTGGAACTTCTACACTTTTTTTTACAACTCGAAATAAAATTACAGCATGATATGTATGATTGAATTCCATTAATACCAACTATTGCTCAGCTTATCTCCCAAACTGGAAATGACATACTGTGAGGGAGATGAGTGTGAAGCAGTTAAAAATTCCACATAATATATGTCTAATAAATATATTGTTTTCCTTAATCATTCTGCATAGATTTTCCACTTTATTCCAACAGTTTTCAAATAAAATTGTAAGAGTTATAATGACTTTAAAATAGTAAACTTTATTCTACACCAAGTATTAGTTATGCCATCATTAGTTATGTCTAATTCATAGAAAAAATGAGCTGTGGCAGATTTATAGGGGGGTTTTATTCATTTTTATTTCCTCACAGGTTTAATTACAAATTGAGAAATGAGGATAATATTTAAACATTAGGCATTAAGTAGCCATAATGTGTGTATACAGAGAAAGACACTAGCTTACTTACTAGCAGGAACTGTGGGAAATTCAGTAAATTAAACTGTAAGAGAAGGAAGTCTATTTAAAGAAAACCTTCACAAGGTAAAGATGAAAGAAAGAAGAAAGAAATACAGCTTATTTTTTAACATTGAAATATATTCATTTCACAGTAATTGTGGCTTTATCGGATTTTGGTTGTGATGTTTGGTTGGTTGGTTTTTTACTTTGAAATATCACATGAATCAAAATCAGAATTTGTCAGGCAAGTTTCATATGCATTACAGTATGAGATTGTAGACTTTCAGGTGAATTCTTAACCACAATATACTATTAAGCAGTACAGTAGTTTTACTGTATGATTAATATTTAGATATGCAAAATGATTCTCCACCCATATTTCCTCATAATTCATCTATTTTAGACTATTGCCACCAATTTGGATATATATGCAGTATGCCTCCATTATTTACTCTTCTTTATTAAATTGAAAACTCATAAATATATAAGGAAATGTAAATATATAAGGATATATATAAAAATATATAAGGAAATATAAATATATAAGAATACATATATAAATATATAAGGAAATGTAAACATACAATGAATAGGAAAAGAAAACAAAAAGCTTTTTCATGTTTGTTCCCAATGTGTTGTATTTTCTTTCCCTGAATCACATTTTTCTTTAAAATTGTTTTCTTCTTTGGTATAAAATTAGTCAATTCCTTACATGTGCTAGAAGCAATTTATTTTATGTCTATATCCACATATTTTTTTTCTGTTCTAAAATGATATTTTCTTTAAATTACTTTTTTTTTTTTTTTAATTTTTTCACTACCCCTTTGGATAACAGCAGCCCTTGATTTATAATTATGGTGATATACTGAAAATCTCAAATATATTGTTTCTTATTTATTCAAGTCAGCAAAAGCCTTCACTTTCAAATATGACTAAATCTTTGTTATTTACCTGAGTTTAGCATTTCATATTGTCACTACTCAGAACTGAAATCTTTATATTTCGTACCAGTAACTCTTCAGACAGTCAGGTGCAACAGGTCGAACAGCAAGGTTGTGCCATCTCTGTCCTACAATGTTTCTAAGAGATGAAAGATCAGAGCCATGTGGTCTGATATCCAAGCTGACTCTGATTTGAGGAGGAATCAGACCTTCACAAGTCACTTCCAGTCTGAGTTATTCTGTGCTTATATGATTTGCAACTTAGATGCCTCTATTTTGTTATCAGTGCAACAAGCCAATGAAAAAAAAAATCTAAAAATGCAATCAGATATTTTTCGATTTAGTGGTAGTGATAAGACAGTGCAGAAAGTTGTGATTTTTTTTATTTTATATTTTATTTTATATTTTATTTTAATTTATTTTTTCCCCTAGCCGTTCTAAAATAGTTTTTCAATAGACTCTTTTTTTTGTCTAACTAATATTCATTATAACCTTTGTTCTGTATGTGTTGTGATGTTTATTTTATACAGATGAGGCAGAATTAATTTGACCTAAATTTGGCCTTCTGAAATACCTTATGGAGTGTAAGCTTATATTTCAGCTCAGTAGTTAACAGGAAGAAAATGACATCTCCAGAGAATGGTCAATATAATAATAAAATAGATGTCTAAAATGGTAAGCATTAACTGACTTTTGAAACCTCCTGTCTTCTTCACTGAAAGAGCCCAGATGATTAGCAAGGAATTGATATAACATTTAGACAGTCAAAGTAAGGATAAAGTAATAACATCTAAAACTGGTTTGGTTAACAGTGCTTCCAGGTGGTGCTTTCTGCATAATTATGCTCAGGTATTGTCAAAGATTTGTATTCTTGTGGTCAATTTGCACTGGCTGATCAGGACTTACCACTGATATACCCTGTAAGCAAGTTTGTAAATTGAGGATTTTTTTCCACATTTAAATATGGCTCATTTGGATTTGTCCATAAATTAGTTCATGTGGGATTTTTATTTAAAAGTGTATCAGGCATAGTACTACACATTTGCCTTTGGCCAGTACTCTTGCCTGATTTGAAAGCTATGTCCACATTTCTCATCTCATTCTTTTCAGCACTTTTAAATCTATTTCTAAAGCTGAAAATTTAAGAATCTGGAATACAAGGAATCCAATGCATAATTAAAAGTTTCTAACTATCAATGTTCTACAAACTTTTCCTGAATTTTCCTTGCATAGAATAAACTATGTATTCTTTTGTATATAGTGCCAGGTAGGAATTGTTATATTACGCAAGCATAAGAAGATAATAGTTAAGTTTTTGGTCCATATGAACAAATAAGCTATTAATTCATTATGTAAATTAGGTTCAAATCTGGAATAGTCATTTTGGTAAATATGAGTCATCATACACAAACTCATAAGCAGGAAATATTTTTGTTAGAATAGCAATAAGGAATAATTTCCACTGCTGAGTTAGTGAACACACATAAATGGGGTGATTTGTTACTAAAGAAGAAGAAAGATTTGCTCCTGACTGGGAGAAATGAGACTACTAAATCTTCAGGGATACATCATTCTTTTGTATTTGCTTTGTTAGCGTGAAGTTTCTTGAATCACTTTCAGGAAATCTTCTTTTCTACGCATAACTCAAATCTAAAAAAATTTTGACTTGATGCCTAGAAAGCAATTTAGCAAGCAATTTAGTTTTTGAAGGGAGTACTAAAGTTATCCTATAGCTTTTGTTCTCAAGAACAGAAAGAAGCAAAGTGGAAGACTGTCACATTTAGTTTCCAAAGAGCACTCTTCAATGTTCTGCTAGGCAAAAAACAACCTAGCAGTGAACTGATGGAGAAGGGAGTTAAAGACCTTCTTCTTTTTTTCCAAGTCTGTAATTTTTTGTAGCTTAAGTTTCATTATTTTGTTGTTGATTGGATGTCACAGAAAGAAATTTCTCTAAGCTGCCAAAGCTCAGAAAGAGAAAATGACTAGAAAGAAGAGAAATACATCTGATACCTAGACAGAGGGATTTCAAATTGAAGATAATACCACAATAATTTAAAAGATAATTCTCTAGACAGGAGCAAAGAGATTTTAAAGATAATTGGATTTTTTCCTTACTGTCTGACAAAGCAATCTGATAGCATTTTAAGTCCCCAAATGTCAGGTGTGTTAACAATTGCCAAAAGCAAGTCTGATAGCATGGAGAGTCAATCCCATAATATAAAGAGTCTGATTGAACAGATAATTTTTATTTTTGAGGGTTTAGTTCTAATCGTCTAACTTTTGATTCACTGAATAATATCTTAAGACAAAATTTAAATGTATCACCGGATTTCAACCATCTGGTTTATCCTGTTTCGAGAAGAAATAATTTGGATAAAGTAAGAATAAAAATATTCTATAGATCTAATAATGTTAATTATTGGAATTTTATTAACTGTAAAGACAGAGACAAATTCTCAAATATCAACAGCGTCACAAAACTATTTACTAATGCTGCTAGTACATAAACCCATATTTTAGGTGGGTCTTAACAAGCTCCTTTTACTGAAAAACCTCACTTCTGTTGCATATATTTCCAAATCTAGAAGAAAAGGAACAGCTAATGACCCTTCAGCATCAATATACAGGAGACTATAAATCTGCTCCACTGTGAGGACACACCACCTGAAGTGTTGCTTCCATCTCTATGGGCCCTGACACAAGAAAGGGGTGGACCTGTTGGACTGAGTCCAGAGGAGGCCCACAAAGATGGTCAGAGGGATGGAGCAGCTCTCCTGCAAAGACAGGCTGAGAGAGTTGGGACTGTACAGCCTGCAGGAAGCTTCGGGGTAACCTTCTAGCAGCCCTCCAGTACATAACGGGTGCTTACAAGAGAGCTCGAGTAGTGAACAGGACAAGGGTTAATAGCTTAGAACTGAAAGAATGTAGGGTTAGTTTAGATATTAGGAGGACATTTCTTTACTTTGAGTGTGGTGAGGCACTGGAAGAGGTTGCTCAGAGAAGTGAATGTCCCATCCCTGGAAGTGTTCAAGGCCAGGTTGGATGGGACTGAGCAACCTGGTCTAGTGGAAAGTGTTCCTGCCCATGGCAGGGGGGTTGGAATTAGATGATCTTTAAGGTTCCTTCAACCTGAACCATTCTGTGATTCTGTGATGTTTCTATGAAATATAGTGTTGGAATCTGCTAATTCAAGTTAGTTGTCTGAAGTATACTCTCTTTTACTCCATAACAATCACTCTTACTTAAATGTCAAAGACCAATCAAATAAATCTCAAAATTTAATAATAACTTCATTGAATTAAAGCAGAAAACTTTATATATGGAAAGTTAAAAAACAAAGCAAGGAAAACATTAGGTCAAATAATGAAATGGCTCTCCTGTCTCACGTGAAGTGGAAAACAGCAGTGTGATTAACATGAACATAAATATTGCAGGGCAGAAAAGGTTTAAAGGTGTTTTACAGGCACATAGAACAGGATTTTTTAAATGTTTAAAAAGAAGAAAATTGCATCTTTCAGCTCCACACAAGATGCAACTTTATCCTTATTTTTCTCCTCACCTATCTATGATTTCACGGTGTGTTCCATTGTCCCTTATCCTGGGTGACCGGTGTACCAGGACTGCTGCTTGCTTTAGGCACAGCACAACAATGCATCACTGTAAAGGTACTTGGGAAAAAAACTGTCTGTGAGATTTCAAAAGACTCCCAAATATAGGAAAAAGAAGAAAAGAAAGTGGTAGAATAATGAAGACAATAGGAACTGTGAAAGATACTTATTCATTGAATAAAATGTTAATAGTTATTCACAAATTGCTTCTTAATAAATCAGAAAAATAGTGTTCAAGGAAATTCCAAGTCCAGCCATTAAAACTGCACCCTTTAATTAAACCAATAAACCAGCAGGTAATAATATCTTCTATAGACTTTAATGTGGGTTTTGCAAGTAAAATAGAAGACTTACATCCACTTATGCACTAATGCTATTGCATTAAAAATGATTACCTCTCTTTTAAGGAACTGGTCATGTTGTTTATTGAAAGAAATAAATCCACTTTACTTTCATTACTCGGCATTTAAAAATTCTTGAAATCTTAATAGCTAAGGAGTCATAAACCAGACTGACAAACACTGCACCTTGTCTCACATTTTCTATCTGAATGGTCTCTTCATGTCCTGACTCCTCTCCAAGACATGCCAATTCACTGGATTTATTCTTCCTCCAGTCCTTGTATGGTTAGCTGGGGGAGCGTGGGTGATTGAGGATTACATTGTGTATCTTTTAAGCGCCATCAGTGAAACAAGAGAAAGGAAGCAGGTTGTCACAGAAAACGTTAAAATCTCACCAAAGAAACCCAGGTCTGGGGAGAAAGCAATCCCACCACTATGTGCATCATTCCAGATAAGACCTGAAGACAGTGGTGACTTTCTGAAAATCACTTCGGTTCTTTAAAGCACCAGTGAAAGGTTGAACATAGCATCCAAAAATAAGAGTAAATAATTGAAGGTTATGCATTAAAATAATATTTGTTCTATTAATGATGCATTTCTGTATTAATTAGATCATATGCGTTCTTAAATCATTAATTGGTACAATTTGTGTCTCTGTGTATAGGGTGTGTTTCCTTTTTTTCCCAGAACAACAATCAGGATTTAACATAACTGAAAATGTGGAATGGTAGATACACAAAGTCTCCCTGGATGACATCTCAGATTTCAAATTAGTGACATAATATTTCCATTATTGATAGTTTTGAGTCTGTGTTTCTGTTTTGATTCTGTAAGAAATTAAAAAAAAAAAAAAGCCAGACCCACCATTGTTCTTATCTCTTAAAAAAAGCAGGATTTTTAGAAGTTATTTTTTATTTCAGAAATTATCAAAGTAGGAAAAAGCACTCTTCCTTTACGCCAGCTCTGGTTAGCATAAGTAAGCAACAAGAATCTCGTAAACTGTCCAATAATCTCTGTATATTAAAACTGGAAATATTAATGATTTATGAAGAGAATGGGAGAGACTATCTAATAATGTTGGTTCAGTCCCTGATTATACTTTTAAAAGGGAATTTTGAAACTGTCCTATTTACTGAGGTCTTGGTTTGATTCAGACTGTAGTTTTCAGTATGAGTGGATTAACTGCATGACGAGCTCCAATAATTCCTCTGATGACCCCACTTTTTAATGAATATTCAGTCTAAGACAAAGATTTAAATTTTTGCCATAACTAAAACTCTGGAAATGCATAGGGTGCAGAAAATTGAGTCCTCAAAATTCTATTTGTCTACAACCACTTTTATTGTGCCACAATATATGCTAATTTAGATCTAGCAATGTTGCACAAGATGTTGTTGCAAAAATATGTCCATGAAACATCATAAAGCAGGTTTTTCCCTAAGCTTTTAAATGAATATGTTATATTAAAAAAAAATTTAAAAAAGTGCCAGAGCCCATCTCTTATGTAAGTTTCGACTCTACAAAAATTAACATAACATTGAACTTTTAGACCTTCTCTGAAAAAAAATTTAATCAATCATATTGCAGGCAGCCTAAGGTACCATTGTACTTTTTCGTAAATTTAAGTTTTACTGAAACATGAGAGCATATGTATTGATTTCCTGAAAGTCTTCATGTGTTTTAGGAGAATTAATTGATTAACAGAAATACTGATGGTCAGTCACAACATGGTAAAATATACAAAAAATAATTTTCTAATATTACTACCCACAACAATAACTGGAAACCACCAGATTTAAGTTTGTATGGCTTATCATTTTGGAGGCAGAGATATCATAACATTTTTCATAAAAAACCTAAATGGAATTATTGTATTGATTTCAATTTTATTCAGGTAGAAGAATAATCTTTCATTTTCAATATTATTCCCATGAATCCCATTTTAATTAGAACCTTAAAATATAATAGCCTGATCTATAAAACATAAAAAATTTCACTGAATTTCCCATCTTTGGATTCCAAAGAATGGGTTTCATGCACAAATGTAACTCAAACTTAATACTTTTGGAAGTCTCCCTTCAATTCTGTAGTTGGAAGTATAATAAATAGCCTTTTTTTTTTCTTTTCTAATGCAAGACTGTAGAAAAATCATATGTACAAAAACAGTTAAAGACCTTTTAAATATATTCTCTATGACATATATTTCAGCTTTAAGTCATGTTAATGGAAACTACAACACAGTGCATAAGGGAAATCCCAAGGAAAATCCCATTAGTTGCCTAAAGTAAGCCCATAAGGAAAAATAAGTATGGGTGTATTTTTGATTTGTGGGAAGTTTTTTGGAGTAGAGATATATAGATTGTAGGACTTCTCTGAATCTATTGCTCAAAACTGAGTGTGAATCCCTACAAATATTGTTTAAGAAGATATACATTTTGTGTATTTTCTTTCTTTTTCCTTTCAAATATAGACTATTTTCCTTCAGTTATAAGATCCATTGCTTCAAGAGTATGAAAAAGATCAAATTCCATTTTAGCCTCATGACTTTCAAATTTTCAACTCTAATTTTCCTATTCCCATATGGATTTCCGAATCACCAGCACATGGTCTATGAGAGATCATGCATCATAGCTTCTGCTTTAGCTGATTCATGGTAAGGCAAAGAACAAAAACAATAGAGCATAGGCCATAGTGGTTGGCTGAGGCTCTGGTTCCTGCTGTAGAGCTAATAGTGCTTATTTAAGTGTTCTGGCTCAAAGAACAAATCTAGAAAAAAATTAACAGTGAAAAATTCTTTTTTTTCTAGCCCTGAAAGTTAATGTCTTCCACACCTTCAAGCTGATACAGAATAAACACCTTTCTGGAAAAGTCTGAGAATGGTACAATGGTAATTTTTCCATGATTATTTGTCTTAAATTTGTCTTAAAGAACTTTGGAATCTCATTTATGTTATCCAACTATAACCTAGAAGGTCTTTCATGGCCAAGACATTGAGCACAGGGACACAGTACCCACACTTGTCATCATCATAGGATCAGAGCATCACAGAATAATTTGGATTGGAAGGGACCTTTGAAGGTCATCTAGTCCAAACCTCCTGCAAGGAACAGAGGCATCATCAAAGCTCTATCCAACCTGGCCTTGAACACCTCCAGGGTTCCCGTGGGCCCACGGCTTGACACATCCTTCAGGTTTTGTTGATGGCATCATGCAAGTTTGTGTCATCTGGAAACTTTCTGAGTCTTCCAGGTTATAAGCATGTACAAATCCCAAAAATAAACTGTGGGCACAGTGGATTCTTATATTCAGTTAAGTGTGTCAGCTTTATCCCTGTGGAGTTGGAAAAAAAAGGGGAAAGTATAAAAAATATCTCTGGAGAATATTGCCAGAAAAACTGGAAATCAAGGTCATCTGATAAAACCACAGGAGTTGAAATATAGGAAAGTTAGGGTCCTATCTTACCAATAAACTGTGTTGACATAGGCATGTAAGTCAGAAAATATTTGTCAGGCTCAGGGCCACCATCACTGGAGCTTTTACATTATTACAACTATTTGTTTAATTTAATTCCAGGTTTCAATTTAAGTTAGCAAATAGCTTTAAAGATAATATCTAAACTTACTTTTCTTTGTAATAATCTTCAGCAAGTAACTCAAATAGCATTAGGTGGTCTGTATGGTTTTCAGTAGGAGAAGGTGAGACACGCTATGAAAATAGTTAAGATCATCTGGAAAAAACATTATATGTTATCTTGACAGGGAATTTCTGATGTGATCAAAGGGAAGCAAATTGTAATCAATGATATTGTAACACTGATGATTTACATTGATTGATATGTCAAAACAAGTTCTCAGCAAATAATGAGTCATATTCATGTCAATCATTTTTTCTTTCTTTCCCTGATTGTAATTCCTCAACTGCAAAAGCAAACTGCATTACAACAACCAAAGATATTCCTGTTCCTTATCCAATATAGAATAGAGGTGAATGAATGAATCATCAGATCAACTTATTGCTGAAGAATAAATGATGGACAGGGTGAAATTTTAGTTTAAATTTGTGTATCTTCTACAAAACTCGTACATATGATTAAAGTCAAAATTAACATATGCTCTTGAACTATTGAATCACAATACCAAATATTGCTACAGTTGAAATGCAGCAGTCTTTGGATCAAAGTGAAAAGAAACAGGTAATCTCTAAATCTTCAGCTGGCAGATGAATTGTAAGGGATTGGTAAAAGGTAAGTAGACAAATGATGTGTTTTGAAGGGTTTTGGGGGAAAGAGCGGGTATTAAGGAAAACTTCAAGATAAGGCTTTGGCAGTTTCAAAGGTTATTTATGAATTGAAAAAGAAACACATAAAATTTGATAACATTACTATTCCATTTTGTAGCTTAGTTTTCTGCTCAAAATCAGGATATAGAAAATGCTACAATGCCTGGCTGAAACTTTGTAGTGGGTCTGGCTGAGGTGGAATTAATTTTCCCCGTAGCATCCCTCACAGTGCTGTGCTTTGGATTGGTAGTTAGAAAGGTGTTCATAACACATCTGTGTTTTGGCTACTGCTGAGCAGTGCTTGCACAGCACTAAGCTGTCTCTCCAACATTTTCCCCTTACCAGTAGACTGGGACTGAGCAAGTTCTTAGGAGGAGACATAGTCAGGATAGCTGACGCAAAGAGATATTCCATACCATATGGTGTCTGCTCAGCAATATAAGCTAAGGGGGCTGGGTGGCGGGGTGTGGGGTGCACTGCTGTGTGTACTATGTGTAAAGTGCTATTTCCTAGGAATCAGATGGACATCAACTGCTTACGGGAAGTAGAGAATAGATCTAGAGAATAAATATTTTGCTTTCCTTTGTTTTTTCTTTATTAAACTGCCTTTACCTTAACCCACAAGTTTTTTTACATCTTATTTTCTTCCCCTCATCCTGCTGAGAAGGGTAGTGATGGAGCAGCCTGGTAGGTACCAGGAGTTCAGACAAGGTCAGCCTATCACAAATCTCTAGTTAGTATCACAATAAACACCAAGGTATCCCATTTTTAAACTTAAAGAAACAAGAAACACTGAACTGTAGTTTCATTTTGTTTTTCTTCAAAGTATGTATGCTTCAATCTCAATACTGACTCCACCTGTGCACCAAAGGCAGTATAAAATCTTTAGGCCTAGATTTTCAAACACAGATGAAAAGGTCAAGAATATTTTATGCACCAAACAATTGTCAGAAAACATGAATTTCAAAAAGGTCTTGGTATTCTATTTGTCAATTTCTCTTTTTAAGAATATTTTTAATGGATACTGGTTTACTGTTACCAATGTACTAGTTAAGTATTTTCTAGGTCCAGCACTGACAGTATATTCTCACAGTGCCACACCTGTTTGTAAGTAAATACTGTAAAATAGTATGCAAAATATGTGATGATGGGTATCTACTCACCACAGTGGTGATTCTCGACAGTCCAGGACTGCAGGATTCTTCCAAGTCCTGGTCTTGGGATTTACAGCACAAAATTCACCTTACTCCAAGCAGAATCAAGACTTTCTCAGTTCTCAGTAATATCTTACACAAAAATGATCTTTCTCTTTGAAGACACTAAGGCTTTCAGGGTCAAACTATTTAAAAGCATAATGGTTACATATTGACCCCTAGGGTCATTACCTTGAGTTGCCAACCTGGAACTTATACCACCAAGCTGACTAGAAATGTAAGTTTACTGACAAATCATAGAATCATAGAATGGTTTGGCTTGGAAGGGACTTAAAGATTGTCTAGTTCCAAGCTCCTTGCCATGGGCACGAACACCTTCCACAAGACCAGGTTGCTCTAAACCCCCTCCAACCTGACCTTGAACACTTCCAGGGAAGGGGGATCCAGAACTTGCCTGGGAAACCTGTTACAGTGCCTCATCATCCTCACAGTAAAGAATTTCTTCTTAATATCTATATGTACTTTTTTTTTTCTTTTCATTTTAAAGCCATTACTCCTTGTACTATCACTAAATGGCCTTGTAAAACAACCCTCTCCAGTTTTCATGTAGGCCCCCTTGTTTCACTTGAAGGGAGGAAGAAAAGAGGCTTCCCAAGGAAGAGATGACTACCACAGTCCTCTCCCTGTAAAATGCTTTTGGCAGCCCACCCCTTCCTTAGCCAGCTCAACTATAGTTCTGCTCTAACTGGATCTTCTATACCTTGTGTCATTCTTCAGAGAGGGGCTAGGGTAAAAGGGCGTTATGGTTAGTTCATAACAGTTCCTCTCTGCTGCTCCTTCCTCTTCACATTTTTCACCTCCTCCAGTGTATGTTGTCACCTTGAGCTGAAACCCTCAGGAAAAAAACTGCTCAAACATGGATTCACCACGGGCCACAGTTCCTGTCAAGACAATTTGATTCAGCATAGTCTTTCTTTGGGCCACAGTTCCTTGAGCAAATACCTGTCTGCACCACTGTGGTCTCTCCACAGACTTCAGGGAAATACCTCCTCTCCATTCCTTCATCTCTGAGCTTGGTGTCTGATGAATTGTTTCTCTTGGTAAAGAGCTGCAAGGGGGAGAGGAGGTACTTCATTGTGACGAAAATTAGGAGCCTCAGCAGGCTTCACCCTTATTTACCTTCGGAACGCCTTCTAAGCAGTGACTATCACCCTCAGCCCATACCTGAGCTACAATTCAGCTGTGTTGTAGTCATGTCTGTGGCTGTCCATGCGCTTCATTGATCTGCACTCTGACTTGAGATTGGCTTCTCACCACAAATGTGCTCCATACTCTGGATGGAATTCCCCTGTCTGCCTCCCTGAGGAGGCTCCCCTTGGTGGGAGCACCTTCCCTGCTGAACCAAGCATCCACCACGGCATCTGGCCCCCAGGGAGCAGCCAGCCTGCACTACACAGTTTGCATGTTATTGCGAACATATAAAAAAAGTGCATTTAACCTGCATACTCATTTTTGTGTTTCAACAAAGAAACAGATACAACAGACATGCTAAGAGAAGAGTTAAATGTGATGTTAGACTGCTCTGTATAGATTTTGGAGGTAGCTGTTCCAGGACAGCTGCATTTCCCCACACATTTTCGAAGCAGTCAGAAGTCCTTTCAGGCTGAATTACCCACCAGCTTTACGGGTTCTTGGTATGTACCTTGAGGGAGTCCATTTAGACTTAGTCAAAGACCTATCATTGTCCTGGGAAAGCCAAATGACAGTCAAATGACATTGTTAGAATGGAAAAAATAAAGGGTAGGTAGTCCAACAAGGCAATCCCACTGTTTATTTGAGCATGAAAAGTTCTCAGTTTTTATGATTTTATGTTTTTCCATTAGTAGAATAAAATTTCATGTCTATATATTTTACTTGCTGTAGAAAGGCTTCACTTTCAGTTATGGATGGGGGCAGCAGGGAATCCATGGCTTGGGCTGGAGAATTTTAAGGCATTTAATGTGTCAATTTTATTATTGTTCATTCTATTTCTATGAATATACACTGGTGCTCCAAAATGCTCTTTGTTTCTTAGATACTTTCAAGGACCAGACCAAATATGTCAGTGTTTATCACAGTAAAGAAAAGTGACATGTCCTCGTGCTGTTAGACAGATTTGTGTGGAGATAGAGCAATGTGAAAATAATCCCAGTATGAAATGTTTAGTACTACATCTCATTCTAGTATGGCAGATAAACTTATGTGGTTTCAGCCTTTCAGTGGTCCAGATAGTCCCTGAGACCTGTCAAAAATGGACTGACATTCTAACATCACCTTTGACAGCAATTTTTATGTTAAGTGAATGAAATTTGTTTACACTCAACAACAGAAACAAGGCTTTATATTTGAAAGTGTGAGATATATCCTGTTTCAGCTTCCAATGCTCTTGTGAATAATTTCTACAGTTCTTTCTTATGTCCTTCCCACACCTGTTACTACCAAATGTAATCAAATCCAGTATTTTCATTCAGGCTATTCATTATCATACTGTAGCCCACCACTCTTGCCTCAGGATGAGGGAACTGAGAGTAAACTGCAGCTCTGCTTCACACCTAGCCAGAGCTCTGCTAGGCCTAGTGAGAAAGCCTTTTAATTTTATTTGCATAAAATGCTACTGAGAATGAGGGGAATGTTATGCAGTATTTATATAAACTCCCTACCATGAGTTTTGCTATTCATATTCACTAGGTGAAAATTATCTTTACAGCCTTTTGAAGCCTTAAAAACCCTTAAGATATGTCTGGTTTGAGCTGCAGCTATTTTTTTTATTAATCTGAGCTTTTTTTTGGCTTTGGCTTCTGTACATTATCTAAAGCTTGCTCAGCCAGCTGGCCTGAGGAATAGAGCAAAACTCATTAGAACATGCAAAGTATATGCCTGGCATCACCATTTCAATTCCTGCATGATCAGCTCACAATCTACAAAGAAATTTCAGAAGGACTTTGTTGCCAGGACATCCGCAGGAGATGGGAACTGTGCCACAAGAGGTCAAAGACAATATAGCTAAGGGTGAGTTTTCTGGGTACAAATGAATAATTTGCTGATCCCACTAATTTTCTATTCAGTGTTATTGTAAAATCTAAATCATCAAACTTCTGCCTTTGAATTGTTGCTTTTAGCAGACTCATATGCTCATTCTCCAGCATGTGGATAGCGAGAATATAAAGGTGTTTCTGGGCATTAAGAAGACTACTGAAGATGATCATGTGGATTCAAGTAGTCACTTTATTCCTGACAACGGGGGGGAAATAAAAAAAAATATAAAGGATGAATTCTGATGATCTTAGAACATTTTTTGGAAGGAAGAAAAAAGTTTAAAAATAAACAAAAGATGCTGTTCCTATTCACTTGAACCCAGTCCCAACAATTTCCAAGGGCAATGAAATAATGTCTAAACCTTGAGAATGATTTTTATTAAATGGGACTTTTTGCTTCAGGCAACTACTCTTGAGAGAGACTGGGACTATCTGGTTCAACACAGTAGAGATGGTTAGCAAGCTGTTTCTGAGTGTCTATGTGAGCTTCAGATTTTCCATTAATTTCACAATCTTTCATTGTGTCTTCACTGCTAAATTAAACAGAGATAGGGTTATTCCTGGGCACTGGCATACTCTTTTTTACACTGCTTATTTATGGAAGAGGAATATTTTATCTGTTCTTGGCATGGAATTTCATTGGGATGTTCAGTCTTCTCCTTAGCACTTTCCAGACATGATAGGAGGGCAACTGGCACTGGCCAGGATTATTTCTCATACTAACTTTAGAAAGAGTCTGTTTTGGATGTAAAGGAAGAAGTGTAATCTGTTTGCAGATATAGTTTTGCCGTGTTTGCCTCCATCCAAAGCCATATTTTATATTAGAGTTTGGCCTTTGCAGTTCTCTGAGCTGATGTATAACTCACTCTACAGTCACTGAAAAAACAATACATCCCTGAATTGCTATTCTTATCCCATACCTTGGCTACATGTCTGAGACTTTCAATGCCAGTAGTTTTACAAATACACATCTTTTAGTTCCATATGTTCATTTTGGAAATTTTACAGATTTCGGAGAGTTTTTTGGGGGTTCTGTTTGTTTGTTGGTTGGTGGTTTTGTTTGTTTTGTTTTGGGTTTTGTGGTTTTTTTTTTTTCTTCCAATGAACTTAAAGAGTAAGCAGAGGAATTATCTTTTTTTTTTTATATATATATTAGTTTACTAGCAATATAATTTTCATTTTTAGATGAAAAAAAAACACAAGAAAACAAATCCCAAAACCTCAACATCACAACTTTCCCTAAAGTGGAAGATAAGAGAATTCCAAACTGAAATGTATCTATTTTTCTCAGTTTCTGACCCAGTTTTCAACACAATTTCAAAAAACTCCTCCCTATCCTCATGTATCTTTCCTTATGACTGCCTTAGTACTATGTTGGCCATAGACAAAGCATTAAATTAAGATCATAGTTTTACAAATAAATATGCTAGTAGAAACATATTGCCTTACAATTTCCTTACATTTGAATTAAATATTCTTTTACACAAGTTAAATTGGAAAACCCTGCTTATTCCTTTTGCACCTCATATGCTGGGAATGGGGTTTTCCACATTTCTATAACTTCTTTAAATAATTCAAAAACTCTCCATTCATTCTCGTTTACTTCTGAAAATGAGAGGACTTTGATGTAGAATAGAATTCATGCTAATTTTCGGACTTAAACTTATTTATCTAAATCTAAAATAAAAAAAAAGGAAATCCAGTAAAGATAAATTGTTCTCTTTACCTTGTTCTTTACCCATTTGATTTCTTTACTTTCTTCCTATTCAAATGTCATGAAGGTAACGTGACAGTTACCTCCTGGTAACTCAGCAGCTATGCAGGACCACAAATCAGAATTTCTTCTGGTTACGTTGAAAGTATATATATGACTATATTTTTAGCATCAACCCTATTACTGATAATTGTTTTCCTGGTTTAAGGGGAAACAAAATAATTATTAATAAAAATTTTAATTAAAAATATTTTTTGCCATTGCCACAATGTAATCACTAAGTATCTTTTTTAAGAAATGGCTTGTAGCACATTGCAAGAATTCAATCAAAATGTCCAGGCTAATTGATTTTCTACTTAATTGCACACAAAATTAATCCTATGAATATTGGTAATTGTAATGTGGAAGAGTACAATATGCAAGCAATGTGGAGGCATAAAGTTGAAAATATTAGAGAAAGAGAACATATGTAAGGGTATGGTTACTTGTGCTTTTGCTAAGATATCTCTTAACATCTAGGCTTATCATCCTTTAAGTTAGGGATGTCAAAGGTAAAAAATTCCTAACAAAAGTAGATGGCAATTGAGCTCTAACTTTAGAGGATAATAAATCTCAACATGGCTTTTAAGATATGTATATACTGAATATTTATGTATATATATATCTGAATACGTAAGATAATTATTTTTGTCTTTCTGGAAGAAGAGTGAAAAGATAAAACAGAGTATTTAGTGATGCCATCCAAAGTGAGATGACGGGAGGAAATCAGAAGACATGAATTGACAAAGAATTGGAGGTCAGAAGAAAAATAAGATGGGAACTTCCCATAGTCCAGGATGTTTTTATCAGAGAATGAAATAAGGCACAGTCTTTTTTTTTTTTTTTTTCTATATTAGTATTTAAACCCCAATAATATTAACTGCGAGGCTTTGGTATCCCTCATTTTATCTTCTGTCTCTCTTTGTACCAAAAGCATAAGGAAACATGCTTCCTCACTGCAGAGACAGTAATTCAAACAATGTATCAGACAGCAGTGAAAAAACCACCAAACACCACAGCACATATAAACTGCAGAGATGGAAATGCATATCAAAATACCAAGTTCAGAAAAAAGTAACTGTGTAATTATATTGCAGGTCTGAAATTTCTGTCAGGAAAAAAATTTGTACCACTGACTTATCTTCACAGACATTTTTATATACCATTTTCTACAGGTGCACCACAAAACAAAGCCGAAGGAGGTTCCCTCTAGAGAAAAGTTCTCTGTCAGGATGAGGATGTGCTTTTTTTTGACAGATTTAGCAAAGGTTAGTGACTTTAGTGACAGAGTTAAGGAGAAGTGGTAATTTCTTGGATAGCTGGTGACTTCAGCAAGCCAAGAAAGGGATAAGAACAAATGTGCACCCTGTAAGAGAAAAGCCTAAGAGAAACACAAGGAAAGCTTTTTTGGAGTAATGATTCCTGAGATTGCTAAGCAGTAAATGTTTTGAGGTTTTTTGAGACCTGAGAATAAGAGATGCACAAAGAACTTCACAGCCTGAATGCAAGATCATACATAACACTTCTTTAAGTGCATCTGCATTTTCTTATTCTCCCTGTGAGGTGATCTGAGACCCCATCTCATACATCAGTAGATCCCTACAGGTTGAACAAGAAGTATCAAATAGAAAAAAAAGTGAATCAGTTGTCTTGGTACTATCATCACTCACAGCTATTTCAGGTAGGCAGCTGGAAGCCAAAGAAAAAAGTGAGACAGAGGTGGCTATTCTCATAAGTAATACTACTGCAGGCACTTATGAGATTTGATTTAAATTATTACTTTTTATACATTGACTGTCCTCATGTTAATACTCTAGAGAAGTATCATTGTCTGTTCTACTTCTGTTATCTGTGTTTTCTGTGTAAATTGTTATTGCAGTGTCAGATGAATAAAGTAACCTGTTATCTGTTAAAATACTCAATATATTAAAAGAAAACTACTTCTCAGGCTTCAAAAATTATTTTGAGCCCTACAGTGTATAGTAAGTCAGTAAATCAAAATTCAGTTTGCATCCGTGCGACTTTTCAAAGTAAGTTTTTTCTGTAACTGGTTTAAAGATATAAAGGTGAAAGAATAACAGAATGCCCTTGCATGTATTTTTTTTGGGCTAATCAATATTGTGGAGCGTTATTCATTTTGCATTTAAAACAAGAGATTTGTGATGTTTTATGCCATTCTTTTGTTTTATGTATTGACTGACTACATGAAATACCTGGCCAAGGTTGTCTCTGTACAGGTGAACCCGCCTTCTAACAAAAAGGAATGTTTTGGTCTCTCTGCCTTGAGTATGGACAATTACTCAGAAAATACTTAACATGTAAAATTTGAATAAAACTGTCAGAATAGAACATTAAATAAATGGAAGAAAGAGGACTATTTATATTCAGGTACTTGAACATTTTTAGAATACCAAGCCATACAAAAAGTACTTTTGGCAGAATGGTTTCTGACAGCACTAAATAAAGTGTAAAGAGATCTCCCAATAACACTTCAGTAGGCAACAATAGGATCAGTTTATGTTTTTTCACAGTGAATCTAATTAAATAAAGTTAATGGTCACAATATGTGCAAATGAAAAAATAAATAAATGTTCTGACTGGCTTATAAATTCGAGTACATCAAGTTCTAATATACCCATTGGCTGATTTTCATAAATGGACTGATTTTTTGATGGCCTTGTAGCAATCTCCAGTACCAGCTTCCAGAGACTTGCTAAAAATCTGCTGCTGGAAAAATTAGGTGGCCACTCAGCAAAATCTTTGGAAAAACTTGTATCTACACTAGTGGAACCACTGCCCGCTCAGTGTGGAAGACTGTATCCACATCCATTTAAAATCAGTCAAAAGAAAAAAAAAGTTTAAGGATGCAAATCATCAGAGTTATTTTAGACACCTACCTTAGGCTGAGAGGATTCATGACTTAAAGTGTCTACCTCTCCCCACTGTTATAAGTAGAGGTTAGCAGAAACAGCTTAAAGGTCTGGTTCCATAATCTTGTTCCACAGTCTTGTTCCACATTTCACATCTATGAAACATCATTTTCCCAAATTCCATGATAACTATTCATTTTAAAATGCTCCATGCATTCCCCAACCATGTCCCTTTTGATTATCTTGTCAATTTGGAGGTAGCATTTAAAAATTTGCCAGACCATCACAATTGGGCACATCATCAAGGAGATAAACTTAACTGTCCAAGTTAGTATGTAGACATCCAGAAACACAGAATTTTACTTTCAGAAGGACTCAGTATGAGAATGAAATTTCTGACTGAAAGCAGGGTGAAGGTGCTAGTGCCAGCAAACTGTGAGAGCTGGCATTTTGAATTTATGAACACAGACTCCTTGCTGGGACTGCAAGCAGGCAAGCAGCCAGTTCCACTAGAGGTTTACAGCTAGGCACTAGTGGGGAGATAATTCTGAACTGGCATGGAAATCTGGATCCAGGTCATCCTCCTCTGAGAGCCTTTGGCAGTCAGAAGGCTGCCACCTAAAATTATTTTTATAGCTGAATGGTAATTGTCAGGGAAAACTTCAGGACAGATCCTTCACAAATTCACACGGAACTCTGTAAAAAAGGTTGTTAGATGTTAGCATGCTATTTATGGCCAGCACCTTGCTCTACCTTTACAGCCAACAGAAGGAAAGTAGCAGATTATATTTTCTAAACACTCCTTCTCAATTATGTCTCTGTGCTTGGCCAGGACATAGTTTTTGATAAATTCACTCTTTCATTTTTCAGGCAAAATGCCAGCATAAGCAGAAATATTCCTGCCTTTCCTTGTAACTCAAGGTATCTTTGCAGCACTTTTAATTTTGATTTTCTCTAATGACAAAAACTGTACTGCATTTTGGAAATCAGTATAAATCCCTAATACAAATATCAATCCTCTATATTATAGGGATCAGATATCACAGCAGGGAAGACTGATAATTACTTTTCAAAAATTATTTTTGGAATCTACAATATTTAGAGTAGTCACATCATAAATATCAGACAAGAAAATGAATAAATCTTAAGGGATTTAAGAGAAAATTTTAACTATGAAGAAATTAAGTGTTGGAAAGGAAACACAAGTCAAACTAACTGGCTGCAGTTCTCATAGCTAATGTTTGTCTTCAAGGGTTTGATCCACACTCTTTCTTTTCTGCCAGTGGATTTAAAGAATATTTTGCTTTTTCAGATCAGTGAAATGTAAATAATAAGAACTTTCAAGTGTATAAAATGTGATAAGCTTAAATACAGCAGCTTTCAATGAAATAAGTTCTTAATACGACAGTTTTTAATAAGTGGCATTAGTTTCAAACAGGAGCTGAGACAGCCCAAAGAAAGAATGCCCCATCCCAGGAAACAATTAAGCTTAGGTTGGACAAGGCTCTGAACAACCTGATCTAATTGAAGATGACCCTGTTCACAGCAGGTGAGGTTAGACGAGACAGAATTAAAGGTCCCTTTCAACCCAAAACAGTCTATGATTCTATGATTCAATAATTAAAAAAAATGGAAAAAGAGGAACTATCAAAGTACACTTAAAATTACATAGGCTTTTGCCTTCCATTGGATCTATTTCTTCTTCTTGATTTCTAAATTCATGATTAATAAGTGCTTCAGTCCTTTGCTTTGGGTTCGTCACTGCCCACTATCACCT
Organism: Myiotriccus ornatus; assembly: GCA_036023395.1. Taxonomy (NCBI): domain Eukaryota; kingdom Metazoa; phylum Chordata; class Aves; order Passeriformes; family Tyrannidae; genus Myiotriccus; species Myiotriccus ornatus. Next base: position 73,399,453 of record JAYRBT010000001.1, on the reverse strand, counting down.
GAACAGCCCACCAGATGAGTCTGTCATAGAAAGGGCCATGCTGTTTAGGGAGGATGAGAAGGCTGCTGTTTTCATTTGTTTTGGGTACTCATGCTCAATGGACCATTAATGATGGGACCAACTCCTCTCTTGGCTCTTACCTGGCATCCGTGTGCCTTCAAGGGAAGAGAGAACAACTCCTCTGGGCTGGATCAGCAGCTGAAGTGTCCTGAAGAGAAAATGTTTGTGCTTGGCCCTGACACAGCGACCATTTGGCTCACAGTAAGAATTTGGACAGAAAGCACAGAATAATGCTGAAGCAGATATGAGATAAGCCAAATGGTTCAGCTTCCCCACAGTCCGATTGTTTGAAACAATCCCATTTCAGTATGCAAAAAGACATACTATGGAGGTTTTAGTTTTCCTACATAAAGTAAATTCGTTGCTTAAGCTGTCAGGAGTTCTATGTCAGCATGCCAAATTCAGTGAAAAATGCAGCAACTTAACATTGGATTTTAATTAAATGGGAAGTCAGTATTGTATTATGGAGAAGTTCCAATCCCTTTGGATTTAACATGAAACTTTCCATTAACATCTCTAAAATTTGGCTTTCAAGTTAGAGTTAGGTTTCTATGGTTGGTTGGGTTTTTCTCTTCATATAATCTTTAATGAAATACAGTTTTGATGGGATTCTTTTCCATGGAAAAATGTATTATAATTCAAGTAAAAGTATTTTTTCTTTTTTTTTTCAGTAACTCCATTAACAAAAGTTTGTAAAAGTATAGAACTTTGAGGACTTCTGAACCCAAAAAATTTCCACAACCCAATTAATCTTGTCTTCACCCTAAAAGAACAAGACACCAGAATAAAAGTAATAGAATCACAGAATCATGGAGTATGCTGAGTTGGAAGGGACCCACAAGGATCATCAAGTCCAACTCCTGGCACTGCACAGGACCATCTCCAAGAGTCACACCATGGGCCTGAGAGTATCGCCCAAATGCTTCTTGAACTCTGACAGGCTTGATGCTGGGACCACTTTCTTGGGGAGCCTGTTCTAGTGCCCAACCACCCTCCGGGTGAAGAACATTTTTCTAATATTCAACCTAAACCTCCCTTGACATGATTTCAGGCCATTCCCTCCGGTCCTGTCACTGGTTACCACAGAGAAGAGATCAGTGCCTGCCCCTCCTCTTCCCCTCACGAGGAAGTTGTAGGCTACAAATGAGGTCTCCCCTCAATCTCCTCTTCTCCAGGCTGAACAAACCAAGTGACCTCAGCTGCTCCTCACAGAGTTTCCCCTCAAGGCCCTTCAGCATCCTCATTGCCCTCCTTTGGACACTCTCTAATGGCTTAATATCTTTCTTACATTGTGGTGCCGAAAACTGCACACAATATTCAAGGTGAGGCCACACCAGTGCAGAGCAGAACAGGACAATCCCCTCCCTTGACCGGCTGGTGATGCTTTGCCTGATGCCCCCCGAGACACAGTTGACCCTCCTGGCTGCCAGGGCACTGCTGACTCATATCCAACTTGCCAATGACCAGGACCCCCAGGTCCCTTTCTGTGACATTGCTTTCCAGAACCCTTATTCCCCAGTCTGTATGTACATCCAGGGTTGCCCTGTTCCAAGTGCAGAATAGATTCTAAAGGTTCTAAAGTTTACAATGAACTTACAACAACCTTTCAATCAAACAAAATTTTAGGTCTAATCTTTATCTGGTCACTTAGGTACCTACACACTTTAAGGTTCTGTCTTCATCTAACATGTTTACCAATGTAGGTGTACACAAGATCTTTCCATGTCTTTTTTTTGAATCAGAAAAATGTCTTGGATTTCAAAAATGTCCAGTATAAGGATTCTATGGTCTTTAGAGCTCAGTGTTACTAGAGTAACCTGTATTACTAGAATAACTGAATTTCTAGGATCAAGATTTTTATTTGATGAGTGATATTTACAGCCTTACTACATTTGATGTTTCAATAAAAGTAAGAACCCCCCTCCAGTACACTGTAGCCTCACAGAATAGGCAGCTGTATAATCAGACAAAAACTTATCTTTGAAAATCTTGGACTTAACCCATACTTATTTGCTTTAATTAAATCATCCTAGTTGTGAAAGTTGCCATCAGCATTCTGAGACTCTGAAACATACAGTTTTTAAGAATGAACCTCCAGCCAGGGGCATCTAACCTGGACTTCAAACTTGACAGTTAAGGAGAATAGAATAATAGAATAGATTGGGTTGGAAAAGACCTCCAAGATTATCAAGTCCAACCCCTGATCCAAATCCAAATAACCAATCTATAATTACAGATCTAATATCTTAATAATTATTTATTTAAGATCCTAATGAAAACCATCCCACAATTTGGTTCTAAAAGCAGAGCTTTAGTATAGGTTATGCAAGTGGTGCACCTCTGAAAATCAAAGTCTAAATGTGAAAGTCAGGCACATGAAAACTAAAACAATAAAATAGAATAAAAAATAAAATAAAATATATAAAATAAAATATAAAAAATAAAATAAAATAAAAATTTAAAAAGTAATTCTCATTATCTGCTAGATGGAACTACCTAAAACACAACAAATACACTACTCAAGAATTTAGTTAAAAGCATTATCAACAGGAGAAATCGATAGTTATTCATGAAAATGGTTTAGTTTGTTTGTATTCAGAATTCTGAACCTGAATACTCCTCCAAAATAGCCACCTAAACTAAGTACTTCAATTTGATTTTAATATTACTTACCTAAGAGAATGTCATATGGGTCCAATTACTCCATGAAATATTTGTCTTTTCCCGCTAACTACAGAGGAAACAGTGCAACTATCAGCTTCTTAATCTGTCGGGATGAATCCAAGGCCTGGAAGGAGGAAACTGTAGTTCTACACAAAACCAAAAAGTTTTTGTTTTTGACAGAGATGGACAGCTGGGTTTTATCTCACAACCAGCCCTGTTTATGATTAAGAAACTACAGGTACTTGCTAGTAAATATCTATTTCTGGACAGTTCCAAAGTATCAGTTGCATATCTGTGCTAAAATTATTCCTTGGATAGAGTGTGAGCATATCCTTTTCCCCATGAACTGAGACACTTATTGTATTTGATGTCCTTTTCTGGATGTGTTCCAATGTATCTGGTAAAGTCAAGAAACACATTTCTGCTAGATAATGCCATAGCCCTCTCTTTCAGAGACACAAAAAAATACCTAGTAATGCGCTGAATAGACCCAGTAGCTGTGGAGCTGGAGGTGCTGGCACATTGTAATCTATAGAAATATATAAGGAAATAAATTATATTGGCTCTATACTAGTTATAGGCATAGAAAATAAATCCTTGTTTATTACTGGAAAACAGTGTTCTGAACACAGTGACTGAAAGTCGGGACCTGCTCTTTTCCGCTTCTAGGCTGAATTCCTGAATTACACAGACAGGTCCTTTTCTCTGCATTCTCTTTTGCCTTGAGGTATTTTGAATTTCTTCTTCAGTGCTGCATAGCTGCAACAGAAATGTAGAGTGACATAATGCCTGAGAAGTTCAGAGTCTGATGATTATGGAACAATGCCATACAAATTTGGACTCTTACAGGTCTCTCATTCTCTAAGTGAATATTAGTCTCTTAAGATATTCCATAAAAGGAACAGGAGTCACCAGCAGCTTTTTTCAGAAGCAAGAATCTATAACTATGATTAATCACAATTTTTCTTGGTATGTGTGCATACCACAAGATCAACTGAATGTTGGATCAGTATAATTTAATAGGGAAAAAGGATTATAAATATTCAAAACACACAAGTTTTGCACAGGCAAAGAAGCATAAGTCTTGGTCCCAGAGGATTTCAAAGTCAGACAAGTGCTGCTTATTTTCATAGAAATTTTCTGGAACATAATTCTTTATTTAAGTGCCTAAGTTCCACCTAAGATATAGGATCTATGCCAGAGAAAATATAAACAAAGAGAATGAAAATGAAACTTTGAACAAGATAAGCAGAATTTTCTTTGCAATAAAGAGAATTTTGCTTCTTTCCAATAGTTTACAAATTCCTTAAGGATATATCCTGTTTATAATTTTTAGTACTATTCATAGTAGTCACAAAGTTGTTCATCCAGCTTTAATGTAACTTTATATGTATGTAAATAAAACATTTTTGTACTTTGGGAAAGTCTCTTTGCAGAGGGGGTTTTTTAATATGTTTAAATACTTAAGTTCTACATGTGTTTAAATATTTAGGTTCTACATGTGATGAAACTGTTGAATAAAAATCATCAATAATACAGTTATACAATGAAATCTTGCATCATTTCACTGACATATTTTCATATTATTAATGCAAGACCATTGTATTTTTACCTTGAAGACAACTTTAAACTGCAGTGGGTGGTATATGACTGTATTAGGTCTGGCTGAGCTGGTCTTCATTTCCCCATACAGCCCTCACAGTGCTGTGCTTTGCATTGGTAGCTAGAAAGGTGTTGATAACACACCGGTGTTTTGGTTACTGGTGAACATCAGCACTGCAACATCTCTCCCCCCAGTCAAGGGCAAGACCCTGGGAAGGAACACAAACAAACCAGCTGACCCAAACTGACCAAAAGGATATTCCAGATCATATGACGTCAGCTCAGATATAAAAGCTAAGGGTAGTACGAGGAAGGGGGGGGATTTCACGCGTTTGTTGTTTCCAGTGGTTGCCTGCTGAGAAACCACCACACGTGATGAAGCCCTGCCTCTCAGGACAGATATTGCTGCCGATGGGAAGCAGAGAATAAACGCTATTGTTTTCCTCTTTGCTTGTGCATGTGCAAACTTTCGCTTTTGCTTTGGTAAAATGCTTTATCTCAACCTACGAGTCATTTCCCATCTTATTCTCTCTCCCCTATCCA
>JAYRBT010000001.1:73360379-73394484 GCA_036023395.1 Myiotriccus ornatus | reverse complement strand
CTTTCGCTTTTGCTTTGGTAAAATGCTTTATCTCAACCTACGAGTCATTTCCCATCTTATTCTCTCTCCCCTATCCAACTGGGAAGGCAAGGGATAGAACAGCTTGGTGGGCACCTGGCACACAGCCAAGGTCATCCCATTTACAATGACTTACTGAGTAGTCCTCTAGGACCCAAACATGAACTTAGAAGTATTTTAAAATATTTGAAGTACTTCCTGGCAAAAGGTAGCATTACTTTAGGAGACTGACGTATGCTTAAAAGCATCAATTGCAATTGCCTTATCATCCATAATTTAGTATAAGTTTATGGATGTGGTAACAAAGAACCTGAAAAAGTGAAAAGAGTGTGCTTCTAGTCAAGATTCTTGGGGTACTACATGCGTATTGCCCTAGATATCAACAACCCAATTAACCTACATTTTACATCAATACTAAAGCACGTGTTCTGAAATTGTTTCTCTAAATCTGAATACAGGGCAGGATTATGGATATTGGTCTAATGAGTAAAGGATCAACAAAGGCATTTATTTAATAATATCTTTTTTCTTTCTGAATTGATTAATACTGACGTATTGCATTCTTCTTATCTCTATGTGTGATAAGTAGTAAAAGTGGAATTCATACTCTTTTGCTCAGAGGTCTTCAGAACTCTACGTTTTTCCTTCTTTTAAGCAGTTAAGTTTACTGATGAAATGAGAAAACTAAAAAGGTAAAAGCTCAAATGCAATTAAAAATGGTGCCTAAAATATTATCTACTTTTGATGTAGAAAGATCACGTGATGGGGAAACTATATAACATATAAAACCCACCAACCCTGCAGCTCAATTAACATTCTACCACCATGTAGGCTGCATTTTGATAATTATGTGAAGACTGGCATTAGTATCAGTACACTTTCGTATTTTTAACACAAAACAACACAATACATGAAAAGCCATTGTTATAATCCATTAAATATGAGTTCTAATAATAAAAATAAGTACATTAACAATGAAAAAATGCACAGAAATGTGCTTCAGATATGTTCAAATATAATCATATGATTAAAGCTAAGAATAGGTAATTTTCTTTCCTGAAAGACAATTTTTCCTTGAATAAAAATTGTTAATAAATATTATGGTTATAGCCTGCCATCATAAAGTTTTTGAAGCAAATTGCTATTTTTTTCCAAGATGTTGTATTTTTCAGCTAACATAAAGCAAATAGACGGATTACTTCTGTTTTCACTATCTTTTGAAGCTTTGAGTGAAAAGTAAGATAATATTGACATCAACATGCCTGTGTGGCTAAAACCCTGACCTCACTCTAAAGAGCAGAGATCAGTGGTAAAAAAATACACTTTCAGTGATTTTTCAGTTTTCTATTGAAATTGAAGTATTTCTCCAAAACTGCATGCCAGTACTTTAAAAAACACATTAAGTCTGGGAGCCGGCTGTAAACATGAGCTATGTAAAAGAAGCCTAGTACAGCCAACTCACAAATAGATGCCTTCATCTGAAAACTATTATGCATCTTTGGAAGACTGTGAATTGCTTGATTAAATACTGCATTTAATGTCAAATATCTCATCAGAATAAACCATACAAATCTGTGTCACAGAATAGCAATTTTATATGTGTCAAGTGTCAAGTATTCACTGATTTACACATTACTATGTCAATCGCAGTCGCATAGTAAATGTCACACTTCTTAAAGATAAGTATCCTGTTGTCCAAGGAGCTCAGTGTTTCTCTCAGTGTCCCAGATGCTCTGTTACTTCTATGTGTGAAATCAGATTCAGTAAAGAAGTAGGCCTGAGAGAGGCAGTGAGAGAGAGAGAGAGAGACTTACCAACAAAAAATAACACATATGCAGATGAACGGTTTATAAATAAAATACCATTCCAAGACAATACTGAAGGAGAGAATAAATTCTAAGATGGAATTCTCCGTGCAACAGCATCATGAAATCAGCATTTCATTTCCCTCTTTTAGATATACAACACATTTCGTGAGCTTCTCTTTTTTAACTTCTTTTTTCCCCTCACTTATGCTGACAGCTTGATATCTCTGTTCCTGTGAGATTTAAAACTCGATGCACTGCGAAAGTGGAGTTTTAATGCCATTGTTATTTTTACTGTAGTGTACAAAGAAAATGTTGATGTACCTCAGTACAGTGCCTCCTGTATATTCTGAAAAATTCCCTTTAGAAATTAAATTAACACCCTTTAAAGGCTAATATTGTGTCCCCATCTGCTCTTCTAGTGAAAAAGTAACCCCTTTATGTCATGATTTTCAGACTTCATTCGAAACCTTCCCACGTTCTGCCCTGTGTCATCGTATTCCTCCTTTTTCTCTACTCATTAACAGAACTAGATTTTGTTCACCAAGGAAAAACAACCTGCCATTTCTCACCATACATATAGATACACATATGTATATATAAGCACATACTCCCATACATTAACACAGCAATAAGCACTTGCAGTGTTTATATATGAAGTGAGGATTGAAGAGTTTGATGTGTTTTCTGTTAAAGAATAGCTAGAATGCATTTTATTTTTCACTTGATAAAAAATATTGTTTTTTAGAATATCAAAGACTGAAATAATAATGCTCTTTATATCTAATTTTCCATTAAATTCACTTCTTTCCCTGTTTCATCCTCCTCTTCTTAACAACAAGGAAATTTGAGTCACTGTGAAAGAAGCTACAGTGGTGAGAGTATAGGAAAGTGAGAGTTACTGCACACCACAAAAGAACAAAAGGGCTCAAAAGCTGATAGAGCTTTTAAATGTACGGGGTAGAGTTGCTTTTAAGGTGCCAATAAGAATAGCCATGGTGTGTTAACCTAACCTGAGATCAGTGGAATTTAAGTCTTAACAAACCTGAACTTTTAAGTATTACTGAATGTAAAATTCATTAAAATGGATTCAGTCCACCTAGATCCTACAAAAGTAAGGATGAGAAAAGAAAATTCCACCATTAGCTTGACTTCAAGAACCCTTTCATGTCTTTATTGCTGAATAGCCGTTACAGATTCCTTAACCTATTAAGAACATCATTTCCAAGTCTTAGATTCTGTGTTCAGAAACAGAGTGTTCAAGAGTGTTCAGGAGTGTTCAGAAACACTTGTTCTGAAACTATGAAGAACCTCTGCTGCTTATAGCTTCACTGTGATAAGCATTAGGATGAATTTAGGTTACCCTAAAAAAAGTCTGAGGTACCAGTGGTGTTCCCAGCATTAATAAATAGTGAAATCATTTGAAGTGTCCATGCACAATAAATTGCTCAGGAATGTAGCAATTACAGCATTTCCCTGAGGAACAGGTGACATGGGTACAAGGCTCCTTGACTCAGAGTGTGCATTAACCTGGATTACTCCATTCTTCACTCTCTCATTTGAACTGGGTGTGGTGCGGGGAGACAGAAAGAGAGCAGAGAAATTAGAAGTGCGTTATTCAATTAGGGTGAGCTGTGGATCTTCAGAAGCACTTTTCTCTCTGCAGTGGTACTCTGGAGATATTTGACAGCTACCTCAGAACACTAAATTACTTCCCCGTTGTACTCTTAGATAGATATTTAGGTCATTATTTTAAATAGTATATATTTAAATATTTAAAAATATCCAGTGGCTGACATCTGCTAACAGTCTTTCTTTGCTGTCTAAATAAGGACTGTGTGATTCATCATATAGATCTAAGGACAAACTATAGAAATATTTATGTTCTCATGGTCATCCTGTTGTAATTAGGTGTTTGCATCACTTATTTGAGGGGAAGTATATGATGATAGAAATTTCAGAATGGTGAGGTTTTGCAAAATAAAATATACTGCATATTAATTATAATATTTTTTCAAAGATACTTCCAGCAGAAATATTATATTAAATAGTGACAGATCTCTCTGCTGCTTTTATTTCATGAAAACATTTCAAAAATTATTTCTGTGAGATCTCTCGGACTAGGACCTTATGAAAAAATTATACGAAATAAAAGTAAAAATAAGTATATGAATATATTTATTCGTTTTAAATCCTAAAAAATGTTGAAGGTCATTTTTGCTTCTTTTTTGACTTCCTCATTGTGCATTTTAATCCCATATTTTACCATTAAAAATTATGTTTTCATTTCTACCTGGGATGTGCCTACATTTCACTGTGATATTTGTGCCCATGACTCATAATATTGCCTTTTATTTGGAATTTTCCTGTCTCTGATGAATGTTATCAAACATAGACCACATGTTGTCTCCATGTTTAGCTCCCACTGAAATCAATAGTGAGACTTTGGATTGCATGATTAGTTGGATGATGCATCACGAATAGTCATAAAACAAGATTAAAAGATATAAAATTATTTAAGTTATATTTATTACTGCTAGAGGTTGACAGAGCACTACCTTCTTCAGGGGTTTTTTGGAGGGAAGGGGGTAAAATTTTGCCTGTTTTTTTTCAGAAATTGCCTCAGATATGTATCTTGACTGCAAAGATCAACCAAATACTGGGAAGCTGTAAGAGAAACACACTTACAGGTTGAGGGACATGATCCTTTCTCTCTACTTAGAATTGGTGAGACCACATCTGGAGCACTGTATCCTGTGTTGGACTTCCCAGCTTGAGAGAGACATGAATGTACATCAAGGAGTTCAACAGAAGGCCACCAAGCCACTTAGGAGCCTGGAGCATTTAAAACAGGGAGGAGGGACTGGGAAAATCTGAGTTGTTCGGACAGGGGAATGAAAAAATTATGGGGAGTCTTCATTGTTGTCTGTCCCTACCAAATGAGAAGATGTAAAGAAGATGGAAGTCAGACCCTTCTTGAAGAGGTCTTGAAGGTGCAGAATAAAGAACAAGAGTTGACACAGATAAGTAATACAGAAATCTCTGTTTTAAAATAAAATTTTAAAAAATTATCTCAGGATGGTCAAACACTCACACTCAAACACAATTTCTCACAGAGATTTTGGAGTTGGCATACTTGGAGATACTCAGACCTGACTGGACATGGATCTGACCAGCCAGCTTGAATTGGCCCTGCTGTGAGCAGGAGATTGGACATGACCTCTTAATGTCCCTTGCAACTAAAATGATGCCATGGTTTTTTGGTTTCATTTGTTTGACTTTCTGACCAGAAAATAGAAGTGTACCTTGCAGAGCTTGGGAAATCACATGTAGTCTCTTTAAACAACATCATGATATAATGTATAAATGTAAGTATAAACAAATCAGCCCTCTGGTTCAAATTTAGAACCGTTCCTTATACCTAATTTCTCTGATTACACAACTATCAGTTTTTGAATTTTCTTAGTACTGAATATTCCTCCTTTGTCAACATTCTTATTTTTATCAATTCTGATGATAGCATCCGCCTAGTTCCAAAATTATTCATCTGTCTATACTCACGTTTGAGGAGTCCTACAAATGGCTTTAGAAATAACTTGAGTAATTCATTATATATTTGATTATGCCAAGACACTGTGAGACCTATTTCTACACTTTACTCATCTCTTTTACATACCTATATGTCTCCTTCTTCAACACCTATATGCTTCCTTGCTCTGCCTAACCACAGAATCACAGAAAGGTTGATGGTGGAAGGGTTACACAACCCTCCAAATTCTGAAATAATTCTTCAGTTTGTAATTACGAGTTGGTATAGGAAAGGGACAAACCTAATTTAAATTTTACTGAGAAACAGATGAAGTTAAAAATTCAGATTTATATTTGGTGAGGGAACAAGCTTTTGAGCAGGAGAACATAAGGATATGCATCAGACCATGGGTTAGTATGGACTTGTGGAATGAGTTACAGGCTAAAATTAGGTCAGGCTGCTTTTCTCAGAGGCTTCTATTACAAAAAAAAAAAAAAAAAACTGTTCCAGAGGTGTTTCAGAACAGCAGTTAATTCAGTGTGATCTTAGACAGGGATCTTATGGACGAGATGTAGGAATTTGAAATACATTGCCTAAAGAGTTTGTTCAGTCTAAAGTGGTATGACCTGGTAGGTAATATGGATATGAAGCTCACTGTGGAGATCGGGGATGTTGAAAAGAGAAGACAATATTAATTTTATGCATAACTGTATACTTGGACTCACAAGTACTACACACAAACCCCAGATCTTCTCGGTAGTGTCAAACAAATACCCTTAAAAAATTTATGTCAAGATCTTATTTTACCTACACTGGATTCTCTAACTCACCACAAGGGATCTGATACGGTCCATGTAACATGAGATGAGGCCACAATGTTATTGAAGCTAGGTAGTGTGGACCTACCTAACATAAGCAAAATGAAGAAAAAATAAAAAAGCCTTTAGGCATTCATTTTTCACTTTCACAGAATAAATCAAGTTTATTGTGTTTTGTTGTACAACCATTTTGTTTCTCTACTCAGTGTTATTTAATTCTTGTGTAGTCATTGCTGTACAAAAGCAAGTAACTCTCATCGAATGTAGTAGTACTGCTTTTACATTTATAGTGCCATAAAGTGTAACAGCTACTTAGTGCTGATATATATTCTCAAACACCTCTGCAGATTTTTATAAGTTAAAAAGATTGCATGTCTAGTAAAAGCAAGACTTAGTGAATATAAAAATGCCACCCTGTCCTATAAACCAAGTTTGCCATTTGCAGTATATTTTATAGATACTTCTCATAATATTACTTATAAAAACCTTCTTTGTGTTGTACAGATTTGTCAGGTTTTAAGGAAGAGAGAAAAAAGGCAAACATTCCTTCTGCACTTCAAAATCCAATTGCTAAATAATAAGCAATAGCAATCCTCCTATTTCATGAGTTATGCAAAAACTTTATCCTTCTGCTGAAATTACTGAATGAGATACATTACTACAATTATCTGTCATTATTCTTGTGGATATTTCAACTGAGCATCAAATTTAGTTCTTCTTTCTCATGCGGTTCAAGGTACCAATTAAAAACCTTTCACAACAAACTTCAAAAAAGACCAGACTAACAAAAATATTCACATCTTAGTTCTGTGAGCAGTGCTAAAGCAAAACCTTTGAAGACACACAGGTAGCGGAGAATAAGTGGAGGTGGTGGTGGATAATTGGGAGGGCCTACTAAAGAATTAGAGATGTTCCATGGGTTGTGGACATTTTCTGCCCTTCCCAGTAATCCAGCCTATATACAGCCCAGTGTACAGCTGTTAACACCATAACTGGCTGATGCTACATAAGCTTTTTACTTCAGGGAAAATGAAGACCAGAAAAACCTCTTCCAGTAAGCATTTCTGACTGTTCTAGGCAGCTTCCCATAGCTCTTCTAAATCACTAGTGATCAAATTATATCTGCCTTGGGTGCTAACTGTGTGGAAGGTACTTTATACGTTCCAGTGTGGCCAATAAAAACAAAATAGGTAGATAAAGGGAAAAAGGAAACTCAGTGAGAAAATCAGCAACCTGGATTCTACAAACTAAAAGTTAAGAATAATAAAACAATGTTTAGAACAACGCTACGGAGAGACAATATATTTACATGACATGCATATACATTGGAGACTATAAAGTTTTACCTGTTATCAACTGGGACTTAATTTTAATTGTTCTAGGTCTAAAAAAATGCAGTGAGATGATACAAACTTAAATGAGAGGCAAAAGCACAGAAGGAAAAAACCCACCCAAACAAAGGGGAAAAAAGATTGCTTTGCAAAGGCAGCTATTTAAAACTGTGTGTAGGGAAGAAAAAATGTGAAAAGCTGTTCAAAATTGAGAAGTAGATTAGGACTACTTTTAAAATTTGCTTATAGCTGCTTATATCAGAGAAAATAGGGCAAGACATGAAAAAATGTTAGGGTCAAAAATGAAGTGTAAGAGATCTAGAATGATGGAGATGTTGTCATGTGGGAAAAGGAAACATTAATTTACCTCCAAAAAGGGAGAATAATTAGGGGTAGAAAGCAGTTGACTGAGATACAAGGGAGGGAGAGGAGGAGGAAATTTGGCTGTGAAATTCAGACAGATTGGACAAGTGGGAAGTAAGGTGTGAAGCATCAAGAGAGGTGGTATTTGCATTTGCACCTATAATTGCAGATGTTGAGTGATAACCTCTCATTAAATAGTCTTAGTAGTAACAGGAAAAGCTAAATAAGCAAATTATAGGGATTTTTAGTGGGATCATGGAAGAGAGAGGGACATAATTCTAGTGCTCCACCACTTCTTTTTTTTTTGGCAAAAATATTGAGACTATGATTATATAGTTACTTCATATGATCACAAAACTTAATATGCTGTTTCAGAAATTCTTTTGTTTCTTGATGGTATTCACGTGATTGTCTCCAAGACAATAACCTTTATAATTATTATATAAATGCAGCTAAATTTGGAAATCATTACTCACTGTAGATCAAGACTAAAATGGGCTTGGATATTGAAAGTCCCTTAACAGTCACGAGAGACAAGACTCATAAAAGAATGTAGACTAGAATTAGATACCAACGTTTTTTAAACTTAGACTACTCACAAGTCACTGGACACAAAGTCTAGTCAGAAGCAATACAATGACATTTTTGAGCTTGTATCTTCCTTAAGAATTTGATGCTAGACACTACTAAGTCATTAATTCCCCCAGGAATATTTTAATATAAGCAGCAAAATTCCAGAAGACATCCACTGAGTAGCAAATCTGACAGTGCTACAAATAATGGTCAGAACCTTGGCTTGCCCTTAACAGGATTGAAGTGCTCGTACGGATTGCTATGATAAGGCCTACAGGCCTTGATTACCCTAATTTTGGCCTTGCAGTGTTAATGTTGTCATCTTTTGCTTTATCTTAAGAACAGCTTGATTGTTGTTCATATATTATAGTCCAAAAGGTGGAAAATTTTCATATTTAAAATAGGTTTTGTATTTTATTCCCTTTCTCCAACAATTTTGATAAAAACTGGTCCTTTAAGAGTCAACCCGTTGTCACAGCCAATCAAGTGTCACCGAGAAGCGTCTGCTCTATCTCACAAATCCTGCTCCACAAAATATCACTGTGGAGTCCCAGCTGAAGTGAAGCTGCCCAGATCCATCTGCTGCTCCAGGGCTTTTGCTCCACCATTTGCCATTTCTGCAGTCACCACTGGCTATGACTGTTGCCACCGGCCTCTGGAGAGAGCCAGAGAAAGGGAGAGAGAACCTTCACCCATACTACTGTGGCCAAAGTGGATAATTTCACCACCTTCCCAGAACACCATATTGCCTGTATTAAAGCCCCTAAAAATGTTTATTATTCAACAACTGCAGCAGTAGTAATAGTAGTAGTTATAGTAGTAGTAATAGTAGTAGTAGTAGTAGTAGTAGTATTTGCATCTAGATTTCTACCAACAGTCCAGCTCCACCTGCTGAAATGTTTTATTTGACTAAGTTCTTGCCATTAAATTTTGGACAGTTTTCCTTAATACTTTGGGGCGCTTTTTATTCTTGATTTAAGACCACAGTATTTCAGTGTTATGCATTAAATGTACAAGGCTACTGACTGGATTAAAATCCTTTTTGTTCTTCATACTTTACAAGGAGCCTGAATATCAAGCAAGAGCTGTGATGAAAATTCCTGGTATATTGCTTTAGCTCTTGTATGTTAATTCCATTATTTTCATACATTTCTCTTACAGTCTTTAAAGAATATTTTAATTCTGAAGATAGAAATAACAAATATAAAAGCAATACCATACAGAATATTTTTCTATAATATTTCTTTTATTTTGAAGGGGAAGAGAGCTTAGAAATAACTTTTCTCTTTTACCATAAAACATCTACGCAGCAAGAAAATCAAGGACAAACCATTCTCTTTATACTATGTTAGTGACACAGCATTTCAATATCAAGTATGGTAACTCATATACAAAAAACTAATGTATAAAATACACTAGTCACTGACTGACAAAAAAAAAGTTCAGCAATATGGAAGCCAAAAGATAGTTTAGCATAAGTTAAAAATAGATATCATCAATATTGTTTGACAGCACAAAAGGGCATAATTTATACCAAAATGCTATGGAGATATTATTTAAAAATTTCCTCAGGTGAAGATAGTGCCTGAGGAAGTGTTTGGTTCTGCTCTCCACGTTTAAGCTTGCAAGCCATACTTGGAGATATTTCTGTATGTTTTGTTGAAATTGTCTAATAAATCTTGACTTACTTACCTTCTTCAGAAGCAGGTCATTCAAACAATGTGGCTAAGTAAGCATAATGTCCTAAGAGTTATGTTGACTTTGTAAACTTTGGACTCAATGTCACATTAGCTAAATCAGCCAAAGCAGTCATGGCATTTTAGCTACTGCGATACATCCATTAAGAATTAATTTAGTGGTGTTTGTTTTCATGGAAACTAATTACTTATCTTTAACTGGGACATTTATGAAAGTATTCCTATTTTATTTAAATATAGATTTATATGTTGATTGTTTTTCAGAGTGTGAATTGATTAGTATTTCCAATGGCTCTGTCTGCTTGCAAAGACCTATGCTGACTTTTGCCACCAGTATTTGGAAAATCTTTGCATAATATATGAATTTCATGTTGATTCCTAAATGAAGATCTAGGTAGACAGCAGTGATTTTGCATGATACACAACTCCAATGACAAGAAAGGACAACAACAGGTTTACAGACGATCTCTTTCTTTTAATTCTTTGGGTGAAGAATTAGTTCTTTTCTATGCAAGCCAAGTTCATACACAAGCTTTGAATGTACTCCAGTTCTTTATCTAATAATACTTAATCAGATGTCTCAAAAATACTTCCAACCAGGATTTCAACATAGCTTTTAACTAAATTATAATCCTTAACCAATTATTTTTCGTATTTCTGTCTTCCCGAGATACCCAGTCAGAATCAGATTTCCATCACTTTCAATTCTAAGATAAAATACCTTCAAAATACCAAAGTGCAGCAACTACCACAGTCATCACTAGAATGAGACATGCAAGTCCCTTCTTGAGGTAAAGAAGGTCTTAGAATAAAAGCGTTTTTCTCAAAATTTTCTACAGCTTTTCTGTTCTTTAGGAATCTATACTTAAGCCCCTCGAGATATCATGTGTTTAACCTGAGGTGGTATTTTTGAGAAGAAGAAAAATGGTAACAATTACATTACAGCTGCACATCCTTTTGTGAACACAGCCTTTGAGGGTTGAGTAACATTTGATATGAGGCCTATGCCAAAATGAGAAGTAACAACGCAGTTTTCTAAGACTCATCTGCAGCAGTAGTAATGAACCTTTCTCTTGTCTGATTTTATCATTCTGTGTGTCTGACTGCAACTTCACATTTTATAGAAAACTGCTTTTTATTTGAAGATGTCATTGTGATAAGTGAAAAGGCACTGGTGTTCCTGAAAGACGGGGAGAGACTATTTACAAGGTTATGTAGTGACAAGACAAGGGAGGAAATGGCTTCAAAGTGAAAGAGAGTAGGTTTAGATTAGATACTAGGAAGAAATTCTTTACCGTGAGGATGGTGAGGCACTGAAACAGGTGGCCCAGAGAAGCTGTGGATGCCCCATTCCTTGAGGTGTTTAAGGCCAGGTTAGATGAGGCTCTGAGCAATCTGGTCTAGTGGAAGGTGTCCCAGACCATGACAGGGGGGGTTGGAATTAGATGATCTTTAAGGTCCCATCCAACCCAACCCATTCTATGATTCTATTACTATTATGTCAACCATAGTAGTGTTCATAATGATTTTTTAAAATGTAATCTTCTTTGTATATTTGATTTAATACAAACTGAAGGTTGGTACAACCTGAATGTTCTTCATGAATGAAAGAGAAAAATATGCATTCTGTGAAACATTCACAAAATTTGTCTTATTCATTCTTTTTCAATCAAGAAGGAACATAGCTATATTTATTTGGGAATATTCTCTGAAAATATATTTTCATTTGTAATTGGAGAAGAGAACATACAAGAAAATATTATTAAATTTTCTAAACTTACTTTTAGAAGATTATCTGCTGCAATCTGTGTTTTTACATAGGTATCGTTCCCAAGGGTTCTTTCATTCTTTATTTTTTTCATTTGTAAATATTAAAGGCTGCATGCAATCAGAGAGCAAAATCAATATTCTGTGAAAGGTGACCATTTAAATAGTTTCAACAGCAAACCATTATTATTAAATACATCAAGTGACTAGTGAGAGACTAGACATTATTTTCCCAAATGAGTTCTTGAATAACTGCAAACAGATTTCAAATTCTAAGAACCATTTTGTGCCCTTGAACATTAACCTTTCTAATAACAAGCCAGTCTCCTACATTTCAAGTCATAATTTACAGTTGTAGACAATGTGCCAAAAAAGAAAAGAGCTAAGTTAATTTAATAAGTGTTATTTCAATTTATTTTTGTTCAACTGAATTCTATGGTAACTTAAAATAAGATGATTTCTAGGTCAGAATCATTAGTATCACAGTAGATAGGAATAAAAAAAAAGGTCCTTTTCTTTTCACACAAGTTATATTTATTTATTTTTACTAAAGCAACTTGAACATCATCTGCCTGTTATTGCATGCTACTTAAAAAGTGGCCTGATGACTAATGAACTGAAGTTGGTAACAGGGAATTTTTCTTAAAGGTCTGAGTTCAAGTCAGGAATATACTTGAAGTAATTTCAATTCACAACCCATAAGGTTCATCGAGTCCAGCTCCTGGCCCTGCACAGGACCATCCCCAAGAATCCCACCATTTGCCTGAGAGTACCATCCAAATACTTCTTGAACTCTGTCAGGCTTGGTGCTGGGACCACTTCCTTGGGGAGCCTGTTCCAGTGCCCAACCACCCCCTGGGTGAAGAACATTTTTCTAATATTCAACCTAAACCTCCCTTGATGCAATTTCAGACCATTTGCTCTGGTCCTGTCACTGGTCACTGGAGAGAAGACATCAGTGCCTGCCCCTCCTCTTCATCTCACAAGGAAGTTGTAGACTGCAATGTCTCCCCTCAGTCTCCTCTTCTCCAGGCTAAACAGACCAAGTGATCTCAGCTGTTCCTCATACAGCTTCCCCTCAAGGACCTTCACCATCCTCATTTTCCTCCTGTGGATGTTCTCTAATGGCTTAATATCTTCTATTGTGGTGCCCAACACTGCACACAATACTCAAGGTGAGGTTGCACCAGTGCAGAGCAGAGAGGGATAATCACCTTCCTTGACCAGCTGGTGATGCTATTAAACCATTAGAAAACTGTACCATTCCAGCCATATGGCCACACCCCAAAAGGCAAGACCTCTGACCCTCTGGCCATTCTGGGGCTCCAGGAGAGGGTGAGGTGCAGTGTTCTCACTGTCCCTGACAATCTGAGACTTGGTTAGGGGCTCGAGGAGGTGTGATGCTTTGAAGTTTTCCTGGGCGGCTTATGACTGGAAGCTGCTCTGGGTCTTCCCCATGTGGCTCCAGGGGCCTGCCACGAGGGATACAACACCACCTCACCTCTGTGAGGTTAAGTCCATCCCTTCCCCTACACACACACTCACACACCTCCTCTGAGATAGTTCCGACTGAACACTTACTGGTCTGGTGTCCTAAAAAAGGATCCAAAGAAGAGGTCACTTTCCTTTTTCAACCTGGAGAAGAGGAGACTTTATATGCTATAGTTCTTCGAGCTCAAGCTCTATGACTCCAAAGAGGGACCCCATCTGCTGACTGTTAATGGATTTTATAGTCTCTATAGGTCACTTGATTTCCCAGTGGCACTTCTGCTCATCCAATCCTCTTTGCGGAGTCTAGGGTCTTTTGTTCTGATCTGCTTTCAATCTCCAGGCACTTTTTTGTCTGTGTCTTGAGACATTTCCTTGTCTTTTGTTACAAAATATCCTGTAGCTGTGGTTTAATTCATGAATCTTTACCTACCATTTACATTTTTGTAAATAAAACTCAAGATTAAAATACAATTCATGCAGCCAAAGTCTTCATTTGCTTTAGACACCACTGCTAAGTTCTGGCATGTTTTCTCCTGTCTACAGAAAACCATGGCTTTACCAGTCCTGTCTCACTGGGGAGAGGTCCCAGATGATTGGAAGTTGGTGAATATCCACCGATCCACAAAAAGGGCTGCAAGGAGGACCTGGGAAACTACAGGCCTGTCAGCCTGACCTCAGTGCCTGGCACAGTTATGGAGCAGATCATCCTGAGTGCAATCACACAGCACCTACAGGATGGACAAGGGATCAGAGCCAGCCAGCACAGGTTCAGGAGGGGCAGGACCTGTTTGACCAACCTGATCTCCTTTTATGATCAGGTGACCCATCTGGTGGATGAGGGGAAGGTTGAACTGCAGAAGGACATTGAGATGCTGGAGCGGGTCCAGAGAAGAGCAATGAGACTGGTGAAGGGACTCGAACACAAGTTCTATGAGGAGAGGCTGAGGGAGCTGGGGTTGTTTAGCCTGAAGAAGAGGAGGCTCAGGGGAGACCTCATCACTCTCTGCAACTGCCTGAAAGGAGGTTGTAGCCAGGTGGGGGTCTGTCTCTTCTCCCAGGCAACCAGCAATAGGACAAGAGGGCACGATCTTAAGCTCTGCCAGGGGAAATTTATGTTGGATATTAGGAAGAAATTTTTTATGGAGAGAGTAATCAGACGTTGGAATGGGCTGCCCAGAGAGGTGATGGATTCACCGTCCCTGGAGTTTTTAAGATGAGACTGGTGTGGCACTCAGTGTCATGGTCCAGTAAGCATGGCTGTGTTGGATCAAGGGCTGGACTTGATGATCTCGGGGGTCTTTTCCAACTCGGTTGATTTTATGATTCTATGATTCAATGATTCTATTATATGGTATATTAGAACTCATTTGTTTTCCATTGCTTAAACAAAATCAGTACTGAAATGATGATTTTAGACATCCTACATAAATGTGACTCTTTAGCCTTGTAAAAAATGAGTATACCTCCCCCTCCATAGTTGAAGCAATGTTTGGGTTCTTGTATTTTAAGTGACCCACTGGTACTTTCACCTCTGGGTGTTTTCGCCTCTAGGTACACATCTCAGTTTATATTTCAGATCATACTATTTTGCCACTGAACATTTTGCAACTAATAAATGATTTCTGCCAGAAAAAAAAAAAACCTCAATATTATACTTTTCCATAAAATTTCTTCATTCTGGAGAAGTCTCTGATGTATAACAAAAGTTCTTAATGGATTTTGCATACTAAATGTATGCCTGTAACACAGAGATTATGTGGAAGTAATCTTTTACATAATATAGAACAGCATGATTGTAATGCGACAGGGACATTTATTGTTACGTATTTCAATTAATGAACCTTGTTATAAGAGACTTCTCAATAGTTCCCAGATTGTCTGGTTAATAAGGGAGGCATTGTACAGAGCATCCTGGATAATGCCACCAGATTTTCAACAACTAAAAAGTGATATTTCATGTCCGCCTTTACTTTTATATTTTCGGAAAAAGAGTATATTTACATGTGTTTGTCAATACTTACTATGATTTTAGAGATAGGAATAATCCACTGGAGTATTTTTGTAAAGAAAACATCCTGAGGAGATGAAAACTTTGGATATTTAGTCAGCTCAAGCTGAATAAAAGAAGTTAGGAATCAGAATCTGATTTTTATTTAACATATTCCTTAGCTTTAAATTATATGCAATTAATATATAATATTTTCAATATTGTATGCAAAATGTTTTAGTTCTTTTTTTAAAAAAAAAAGCTAAATACCTCATAATTCTGCAGTTTTATGAATCACAGTTTTAACCATTGTTATTATTAAATAATACCTAAATAAAACATGAGGTAATAGAAATTCTTCGTCTTTTATAGAGAAAAATTAGTACAATTCTGAGTGGATTAAAATATTTAAATCTGGATCTTGATTCACACAGCAGATTCTGAGTTGGAAGGGGCCCACAGGAATCATCAAGTCCAACTCTTATGTGAATAATCTGTACAGGGATCAAACACACAACCTCAACATCAATCACACCATGCTCTAACCAACTGAACTAATATCAAGGTGTGATTCTGTCCCTTTAGATTTCTGATTAGAAAAGAAATGCACTAGAAAGAAGAACAGAAGGCTCTGAAAACAAACCCCCCATTACAAAGATTACAGAACCTTCTAAACATTTCTACTTAAATGTCTAAGGTTGTGGCCTCTTAATTATTTTTCTGGTATAAAGAGAAGTTGTGTTAGTATTAACCTAAGTATGCTAAAAGCAAGCATATTATGTAATATAAAAAAAAGCCCCTATCTCCCAAAATCTTTATTGCTATCTTTTAAATAGGAAATTAAAACCTCTTGGTCAACTAACACGAATATATGGTTTTTATTTTTGCAATGAATTTTAGCCATGTTTTATTCTTTTATAGCTGTTACCACATGATAAAATTATACATTAAAATTTGTGTTCATTGCACTTGCTTCTTCTCAGTTTTATACATTATCCACAAAAATACTTCATTCCACTTACAATTAGAATAATATACCACTTCAATTTTTTTCTCTCTGAGGAAATGAAGCAATTTGTACTTTTATAAGCACTAATAAAAACATTTTACTGCTGAATGATTCTAGCAATCCTATTTGATGTTTACAAGCTGTTTTAAAGAAAGAGTGGTTAGTAGTTGGTCGATGTTATCACTCTCCATAAGCCATCTGGAATGCATTCTATTTCTTATTTAAAGTATTTGAGATACACACAGAAAACCAGGCCTGGTGCAGCTATGAAAATTTCCTTTGCTATGGATCTTTAGACAGGCTCAGCTTCAGTGAGTAGACATCAATTCAGACTTGGTCAAAACCAGAGGTATCCTATAATGACCTGCAAGTTTCAGAGCACAAGAAAAAAGAACATGAACTAAGCCTCACTTTGAACTTTATCTGCATTTGCTCCTTTTATCTATGTTCACTGACATAATTTATTTTGCTCTAATTTTCCACACTTCCAATGATGAAACTAAAATGTGGAGCTTTAAATGTGTTAATTTTTGCATTGACAGCAAGAATAATTTTTGAGTTTCCCCTTTAGCTTAATGAAATTAGTAAGGTCTACAAGCCCTTATTTGTAATTACATATGACTGATGATACAACTGCAAATACAACTACTAACTTTTGAGTGTCCAGAGTTCAATGACAGTGATGAGACAGTTGAATGCTTATAGGTAAGAATCAGGGGGAAGGCCAACAAGGCAAATATCGTGGTAGGAGTCTGTTATAGACCACCCAACCAAGACGAAGAGGCAGATGAAATATTCTCTAAGCAACTGGAACTCTCACAATTGCTAGACTTCGTTCTTGTGGGAGATTTCAACTTACCAGATGTCTGCTGAAAGTATAATCCAGAGAGGAAAGAGTCTAGGAGGTTCCTGGACTGATATGATGCTATGTCTTGGGCATAGAAACTATGTAGTTATCAATAGTTGTCTATTTTCAGAGAAGTAAAGAGTGGAGTCCACAGAACTGCTACCTTGGACTTCTGGAGGGCAGACTTTGTTCTATTTTTGAGTCTGGTTGACAAAGTCCCTTGGGAGGCAGCCCTAATGGGCAAAGGACACCTGAACCTGGAGAGTGGTGGTGAATGAGGTTAAAGCCAGTCATTGTCCGGTCATATGTGGTATTCCCCAGGGCTCAGTACTGGGCCCAGTTCTGTTTAATATATTTATCAGTGGTCTGGATGAGAGGAGTGAGTGCACCTTCAGTCAATTTGTAGGCAACACCAAATTGTGTAGGAATGTAGGAAGGCACTGCAGAGGGATCTGGACAGGCTGGATTGATGGACTGAAGACAACTGTAGGAGGTCCAACAAGGCTGTGTTCTGGGTCCTGCCGTTTGGTCACAACAACCCCTTTCAGCCCTCCAAGCTTGGGGAAGAGTGGCTCCAAAGCTCCCTGGTGGAAAAGGACTTGGGGGAGCCGGCTTACAGCAACTGAACATGAGCCAGCAGTGTGCTCAAGTGGCTGTCAGGAGTCAAAGAGCACAGTTGTCTGTCTCAAACACTGTCAAGGCCGCAGAATGAACTTGCCATAAGGTTAGCCACCACAGCAGGAACTTGAGATAATGGATTTGTGACAGTAAGACACTAATTTCAGGCCTGCTAGAGGCAAGGTCTGGTTAGCACATCCTGGTTAATGCATCTGGACAGAAATTCCCACTGTGGAATGGGAAAGGAAAAAACTTCTTATACGCATATTACCAGTCAAACACAGAACATCCCAAGTTGTGGGACAGACAGCAACTATGACCACCAACGACCACCAAAGCACCCTCAGACTCATTTCTGGGCCCTTTCACCAGAGGAATGCACATGATCCACAGTGTTAAAATTCCCCGCCACCAGGTGGGCATTCTCACCTGAACATGAATGTAAATTAACCCATTGAACTCTGTGTTTTGTGGGCTTCTCCCACCTCAATGTATCAGGACTGTGACCGTCACTTTCACCAATGAACATTTGAATTGCAACAATTAATGTCATTGCTGGATCCATGACTGGTGGTATCTTTCCTCTTCACTGTCTACCCTTATCCTTTCTTTCTCTTTCTTTTCCTTATATATTTTCTTAGGTGATATTTTATCATATTACTATATTTCATTAGATAATAATCAAAATAGTTACATACCTCCTTTCCATTGCAACCAAATTGTTCTAAAATATACACATATAAACATATATATATATGTATATGTATACACACACACATATATACATACTGGTCATTCAATGTCATTTTAGTCTAATCATCCCCAAGGGATCTATTAACAAGAACCTCAGTTTCCCTGCCTTCAGATGTGGGTCGAAACAGTGTCCAGGAAGGCCAATGATGTCTGGTTTGTATCAGGAATAGTTTGACTTTCAGGACCAGGGCAGTGATTGTCCCCCTGCACTTAGCATTGGTGAGGCCACACCTCAAATCCTGTGTTCGGTTCTGGGCCCCTCACTCCAGCGAAGACATTGAGATGCTGGAGTGTGACCAGAGAAGAGCCAGTGAAGGGTCTGGAGTGCAGATCCTGTGAGAAGTGGCTGAGGGAGCTGGGATTGTTTAGTCTGGACAAAAGGAGGCTGAGAGGAGAGTTTATTGCTCTCTACAGCTATTTGAAAGGAGCTGGTGGTCACTCTCTTCTCCCAGGTTACAAGCAGTAAGATGAGATGAAATGGTCTCAAGTTGTGCCAGGGGAGGTTTAGATTGGATATCAGGAAAGAGCTTTTCACTGAAAGGGTTGTCCAGCATTAGAACAGGGTTCTCCAGGGTACTAGTTGCCTCACTGTCCGTGGAGGTACAGTGACAGTATGACATAAGGAAATAGTTGAGTTGTGGATTTGGAAGTGTTAGCAGTTAAACTTCACTATCTTAGAGGTCTTTCCTACATAAATTATTCTAGAGTACTATAATTCTACAATATATGTGTAACTTTCATTGAATTCAATGAGAAGACAATATGATTTAATATATAAAAATAGAATTTGGTTTTACACAGAACAAATTTTCAACTAAATAAGCATTAGGCATTGTGTAAGGTTAATACCAAAGATGCATAAATTCACACTATTTCTGTGTTCTTAGCTTTTCATTGTTATGTAAGAAGAGCTGAAAATCTCTGATTTATTTATTACATAGAGAAGCTAAATGAATATTTGTGTTATACTAATTCAATTTGTTTTAGTATTATATAAGAATGTATAGAATTGTCTTCTAGTTTCAGAATTCTTTCTGAGCCTGTGAAGACTGAGCCATTTATCTTCAATGAGTGTTCAACTGTTTGGTCTTTGAAGATCAAACATCAGCTTTAAGCTATATCCTTTATTTTATTTAAACCTAGTGTGATAAAATGCAATTATAGAAGGTAATAGGGAAAGCTATATTTAGCTGTTGCGTATGACTTTCTGAAGCAGTGTAATCTAAGATATATCCTTTGCTTGGATAACCTAAAATATACCCACATTCAGATAACATGCAGTTGGTGCAGTGCAAAGACCATGAAGTTGCTGTACTAGAATTTGTAATGATTCGGGACCGCACGAGTGAAGATGTAAGCAGAACCTTCCCCCGCCCCGCAAAGACTTCTTTAAAAGATTAACTTATTAAACTCTTATTTACTATTATAATAATAATTACTGAGCTATTATAAGACATATGCATTACATATGATGCTTAGTTGCAGGAGAAAAATGTGATGAATGGCATATTAAAAGGCAAGGCTCTTTACCTGCTGGAAAGAAGGAAGGACCTGATGTTGGTAGGTAGTGGTTCTGATTTGGTGGGATGTTCTTAGCCAGGGGGACAATGCTGAATCAGTTCCTCTCTGTTCTTTTAGTATCATTTTGTAGGAAAGTTCCTTGTTACTGTCTATTTATATTTACCTTATACAGGACACTTTGTTTATATTGTATTCATGATCTCCATACTCCCTGCTGCTTGTTCTGCTGAGTTCTAATGGTTTATTACCTTAACTGACCAATAACTGAACAACTGCGATTTGCGTTTCCACTCTGGGGACCCGTGATGCCATCCTGTGGTTGTACTTCCAGGATTTTCTGCTGCAGTATCCACTGAAAAAAGCTCCTGGGCATTTTTCAAAGATAAAGGCTAATTTAAATTATTCTACTACCTCACTTCTATGATGTTTCCCTGGGTACTTGCAGAAAGAATTGGACTATCATGTGAAGCAACAAATCCAAAAATAAAAGCAGCAGATATTTTTCTCAATCTGTTCTCCCTTTCCCCCTCTCATTAATTAGCTTCAGCATCGTCTAAGGTTGCTTCAGAAACCAATATGTTACCACACTGGTTTATTTCCAAACTGCAGTTTCAGCTAGCCATGGAGTAAAATAACTAATTTCACTGTAAGTAACTTCAAATGGACATAAGTTTGGTGAGATTAAGCTTAAGTTCTCTGTTACAATTGTAGGAAAATTTATTAATTAATTTTATTTGCCATTTTTTTCTGCTCTGTATCTAATATCTTGGGAAATTTTAATTTTTGCACAATTATAATAATAAGTCTATTAAGTTAACTTGTATACAAATAAATATATAGGAGTCTACTTTTTGCATAAGTCATACTTCCAAACTTAGGACAAATATATTATTGGAAAAATGTGCAAAATAAGTCATAAAATTATTTCAGTGTTAGATTTGAAGTAGGTTATGTCTATATGGAAATAAAAATTAATTTATACCTCAAAGGATAAAGAAAAAATCCTCTTCCTCTACCACAACATAAATTGTAAAGAAGCAGCTGTCTTTAATACTAAATTAAAGAGCTAAGCAGGTTTGGTTGTATATACTATTCTTATTTTGAAGTAATATATTACAAAAGACGTCTTCACATATGCACAATTAAAATGTGTAAGTATGTATGTGCATAGTTAATATGTAAAGTCTTCCAAATTGATAAATTATACATCTTTGAAAAGAGCAGATCACATCCTATATGAGTCTGGAGAATATAATTCCCTCTTCATGCACAGCAACAACAACAACAAGCACAGAATAAATTGCAGAACACATCTCAGCCCAGAATAAGAAAGTAATAGTTGATTGTGCTGTTGCCAGAGGCAGCTTGGTTTATTTTTCATAATAAAACAGTGTAGATAATATTGCAGTGGCGAGGGTCATTTTCACAATGTGAAATTCCTCCTCCATCTGATGTCAGTGTCTTCACCAAGAGGCCTGGTGTGAGATTAATTCTCATTTTGTCATCAGCATTTAATGATTATTTAAACACATGAGGTAAATATTACCCCTCTACAAAGGGTAAGCACAGAGGTTATACAATACTTCAGTACTGAGTCAAAGAGATTTTGAACACGTGCAGTTGATACACTGAAATAGCATATGACATGACAGCACATAAGCAAACATCTCAAACACACAGAAGGAGGAACAAGATTTAAGCAACTGGTTTACTTAGACTAAAATTATTATAAGAATAGCAAAACTCATGGGACTTTTTTAGCAATAACGCATTACTGAAGACACCCCTTCCCCTTGTATTGACTGCCACCTAACAGCAAGTGATTGTACTACCCTTTCTCTGAATGTCTTCTGTATCCCTGGTCCGAGGCAGAGCCATATGACTTTCTATGGCACCCTCAGCTACAATCTCCTTGTGCGACTGACACACACTGTGTATGGAAGTGTCCTTCCTCCAGGACTATGACCCTGACGTGTTACATTATTCTCTTCCAATACGTAACCTAAATTTGGGGGGCATCCCATAACTGAACACAGAAAAAGTTTAATTTATTGACATGACAAGATTCTGATTTTAAAGGCCTTATTGGCCTTTGAAATAGTGGATATCATCTGTGGATGTTGAATTCAGCTTCTGATTAGGGGCACCTACACTTAGGTAACTAAATGAATGCAAACTCATGGAAATTGTATCTAAATATCTACTTGAACTAGGTATCTAAGTTTCAGTTCTGGCTTTTTCAGACAGCATGGTTTAGAACTGGCTGCCAGCAGTGGTTGCATATAGATATTAGTTAGATATATAGAATAATGTAGCTCCCTTAGTTACAAGAATAGAGGACTACCTTGAGTTTAAAAGACCTGCTAATCACGCAAAAAATTACAAACTCATGAGAACCAAAACCATCAGGCAGATGGTGAGCACCAGAGATGGTGCAAAATGACTCTGAACAGGCTAGTAAGGAACTGTCTATTTTCTACTCCAATTTGCCCCTTGCAGTGCTTGGGGCAACTCACAAAAAGACTCACATCACTGGGAGAGACACTTCAGGGCTGTGAGGAGCATTTTAAGGCTGTGCAAGAAAAATGAAGAGACACTCAGGGGACCCACAGACTTGTGGTGTCTACCAGTAGACACTAGATACCATTTGAGATCCCTAGGGCATCCCAGTTCACTTACATTTGCCTGTACAGAAGGTACGTTTTTTTCCCAAAACTTCTCTTTTCTCTGTTAGAACTATGCAATCATCTGGATACTGTAAGATTTCTTATGGCATTTGTAACATCCATATGGAGATAAAAGCATCTTCACAAGATTTGTCCTTCAGTAGAACCAGCTGTAAGTAATGTGGGCCAATGCAGGAAAAACAAAGTGTCACTGTGCTCATGTGTCCAGGCAACAAAACTGATTTTTGTTAAGGGATGTTGTAAATGAACTCTCCCTTGAAGAGCTCTGAACTGGGGGGTCCTTCTGCCCAGCTGCTGGAGACCAGCCCAGTGCTTGGAGACCCAGGGTTTCTGCCCAGGCTGAAAACTGTTTCTGCTGCCTTCCTGTTAGCTGGAGCATCTCGTGTATGTTGAGAGGCTGAGAGATGAGACTGTTCAGTCTAGAAAAGAGAAGGCTTATGGGGGATCTCATCAATGTAATACCTGAAGAGTGGGTCCAAAGTAGACACAGTCAGGCTCTTTTAACTGGTGCCCAGTGACAGGACCGGAGATAATTGTCACACACTGAAACACAGGAGGTTCCCTCTGGTCACTGTGAGGGTGACCAAGCCTGGAAACAGGTTGACAAGAGAGGTTGTGGAGTCTCCCACCTTGAAGACTGTCACCAAAAGGTGTTTGGACATGGTCCTGGACCACCTTGCTTTAGGTGGTCCAACTTGAGCAGGAAAGTTGGATGATTCTAGAAATATAGGGCTGTGCTTTGTTTCTTTGGATTGAATGATACCAAGTCATTTGTTAAAAAAAAAACAAAAACAAGAGTAAAGTCTCCATCAGACTTCTACCATTATTCATTTCTGTTCTTCATACATCAGCTTTATCATCATTTTCAGATAGCACTTTCAGGGAAGTATTCACTCTGCTGAATACACTTGCACTTGCACACACATGCACACAGAGAATTGTCTAACAACTGCTTAATAATTCAGCTCATAGTTTTTTAAATGGAACACATCCATATTTAAGGAAATAGGCAGTTTCCCCTATGAGTTAATGTTTTGTCATTAACACATTTTATTCAATCTACTACATCTGCGAATTTGGATAACCAGAAGGTGATACTGGTACAACAAGCTTGTGACTCCCCTAAAATCAACTTTTGTTCTGATCAGAAGTGTATCTGCGTAGCCTAGATTGTCAGTTCTAATTCTGTATTCATTAGTCCCAGTGTCCACAGGGGCAAAAGTTCTCCTAATGTATGTAATGTTTAGCTACTGACATGACTTTCCTTTACTTGTACACAACAATTACCTGCTATATTATACAAATTCTCTCTGTCCTGCAAAGAAAAAGAACAAACTGTTTCATTTAAAATCTTGTTATGGGCATAATATACATATGGATTCAAACATTTAAATATCTCAGCAATTTAATCTAAATACAACAATTACTATTAATCTACTTACAATAGTACTAATATAATTCAAATTAGTACAGGAATGTCACATTAATAATACCTTAAATTTGTTGCACAAGAAAAGGGACTAATGTCAGTCTCTGGTTTTACACATCCCTACTTGTGAATGGGATCCCCCAACTCATGGAAATGGTCTCACTCAGCCTCAGGGTGATGGGTGTTGCTGTGGGGGCCACTGCCCTTGGGGGTCTCAGGGTTGCCCTGCCCTGTCCTGTGACATGCACATCTACAAGAAGGGTCAGAAGGATGATCCGGGAGACTACAGGCCTGTCAGTCTATCTCAGTTATGGAAAAAGTTATGGAAGAGATCACCCTGAGTGCCAGTATACAACATATGCAGGACAACCACGGGATCAAGGCCAGTAAATATGTGATCATGAAATGCAGGTCCTGCTTAACCAACCTCATCAGAATCAAAGAATATTTTGACTTGTAAGGGACCCACAAGGATCATCAAGTCCATCTCTTATGTGAGATATGAGTCCATATAGGGATTAAACCCATTATCTTGGCATTAACAGTACCAGGTTCTAACCAACTGAGCTAATCTCAAGGTCATCTCCTTCTGTGACAAAGTGACTCGCTTAGTAGATGAGGGAAAGTCTGTGGATGCTGTCTGCACAGTATTCAGCAAAGTGTTTCACACTGTTCCTCACAGCATCCCCCTAGAAAAACTGGCTGCTCACTGCTTGGACTGGGTGCCCTCTTCAAAGGTTATCAAAAAACTGACTAGATGCCTGTGTTCACACAGTTGTGGTGAATGGAGCTAAATCCAGTTGGCTGCTGGTCACTGGCCATATTCCCCAGATCCTGCGCTTAGGTCGTAGCAAACCCATGCATCACTACAAGCTGAGGGAGTGGTGACTTGAGGGCTGTTCAACAGAAACTTGGGGGTGCTGATTCACAGTCGATTCAACATGAGTCAGAAGAGAGCCCAGGTGGCCAAGCAGGCCAGTGGCATCCTGGCCTGTATCAAGAATAATGTAGCCAGCAGGACTAGGGAAGTGATCATCCCCCTGTACTCAGCATTGGTGAGGTCACACCTCAAGTAGAGTGTCCAGGGAAGGACAACAAGGCTTTTGAAAGCTCTAGAAAACATGAGGAAGCTGAGATAGTTTAGTCTCAAGAAAAGAAGGCTCAGGGGGGACCTCATCACTCTAAAACTACTTGAAAGGATGTTGTAGTGAAATGGGGGCTGATCTACTGTGCCTGCAGTGAGAGGACCAAAGGAAATGGTCTTGAGCTGAGTCAGGGGAGATTCAGATTAGATATTAGAAAAAAAATTTCACTGTTAGGGTTGTCAGGCACTGGAATAGGTTGCCCAGGGAGTTAATGGAGTCACTATCCCTGGCGGTGTTTAAGAGGTGTCTGGTGCTGAGTGACGCGGTATAGTGGTTACAGAGGTAGTACTGGACTGACAGATGGACTGAATGATCTTAAAGGCTCCTTCTAGACTTGAGGATTCTATGATTCTATGACAATGGGTTGTTGTTAGTCACACAAGGAGGATAGAGGACAATAGCAGTGATCTTCACCAGAGCTCCTTGCTGTGTTTTCTCAACTTATGATCCACAACTATTACTGACAACTAGACCAGAACAGCAACTCCTTCTTACTGTTTGAGAAATTGTTTGGTAGAGGTGATGTGAACTGCTCTATTTTCACTCATAGTAAAAGGATGGGTTTAAAGCACAAGATTGGTTTTTCAATTTTGTTCAAGTAGCAGAATTAAAAAGAAACATTTTTTCCTTCTTTTCACATTTATTTTACTTAAACTACAATTTTATAAATATCTTAAGCCTGAAAATACTCTTTTAATTTATGAATTCTTTTAGTCCCTTTTTCACTTTGTACAAGTCCATCAATATGGTTCCTGTTGGTGTTTGTCAAATGCAAAAACCTCACTCCTCTGTAAATAGTCACAAGTTTGGTGCAGTTTGCAAATATTCATC
This sequence comes from Myiotriccus ornatus, assembly GCA_036023395.1. Lineage (NCBI taxonomy): Eukaryota > Metazoa > Chordata > Aves > Passeriformes > Tyrannidae > Myiotriccus > Myiotriccus ornatus. The sequence continues at coordinate 73,368,265 of JAYRBT010000001.1, read as the reverse complement.
CCTTCTTTTTTCTGCATCATACTCATTTGACTCTATAAATAGCATGATGGGCATACAGTATAACAAATGGTAAATCTCTAATCTTATTTATTAGAAACTTCCTGCTGTGTATTTAGTCAAATGATAATAAACTGATGACTAAAACTGATATCTCATTACATTTCTTTGAGTATTGAAGTACTGTAGTTGTGTTGATATAACACATTGCTTTTGAGTTTAGCATCATGTTTTTCTTACACCTACTTCTTTGAAAGACATAAGATAATTAGGAAGATAATGTTAATTTAAAAGAATAACTGTCTTTGTAATAAAAAGATGCTTTAAATACATTCCTTTTCCCTGTGTAATCTGTACCATTATTCATTTGTCACATGCAGCATAAATGGATATTGATTTATAGAAAATGCTCTGTGCTTTGTTTTAGCTTACATATTTCTGATTCCTCTTTTTATCATTCTTTGTTTGTGCTATTGCTATAATTGAGATCATCAAAGATAATGAATCAGTAAATCCTACCCTGAAGAGTTGGAGCTGCTTCTAAACATAGTGTTTCACTCTGGAACAGGATTATTAAGCATCAACACCAGTGTTAATACTACTAGACAAATGTTATCAAGGTAAAGACTACAAAATTGTGGCAATTGGTAGATCTAATTGTGATTAGACATTACAGAAATACACTTCTCAAAGATCAGTCTCTCCTATCTGGCTATGCTATTATTTTTTACAAAACCATTTCTTAGCCGACAAAAAATATTATGTTCTTAATACTAATTGTCTTTTGAAATGTCTGACGGTAATTATGAGAAGCGTGAAAAAATTCACCTGAAGAGATGTAGGTAAGACATGCCCTTTACTTATCATAAACCATTGAAATAAGAAATGGCCAGATTTCAGTATAAATGAATCATAGTTATTTCAATGACTGTGCTCATACCTCAGAAACAAATGCCTTCATATGGTAAGCTGATAATGTTTTACAGGCATTCACAATGACTAAACAATTTTGAATTCTAAATCTGTAGCTGATATTAGCTCTGACAAGGTAGACTGTTTCAGTTATCCATTTTTGTAAAAGAATGTTTTTGTGAGGTTTAGTTTGGGATAGTGTGGCTTTTGCAACATTAATCACACACACACTTCAGTCTCACATATTTTTTGCTAAAAGGGAAATAAAGAATTTCTCAAGTTTAGCCTCAATGTTTTTTGCCCACACTTTAAACTATAAAAAAAAGAATGCGATAGTGTATTTTAAGTGAGGTTTCTTTGTTTTGTTTTGTTTTAATACTGATTACATTAGAATACTGAAGAAGCTGTTGAAGTGGCAATACATTTCTTAAAACAGAAGAATTGCAGAATCGGTTCCAGATGGTGCCTGTAAAAAATGCTAGCACCAGCACTGAAAAGTCTGGAGCATAACACCTCTTTCTAACCCTCCTTGCAAATAATACACATATTTTCATGGTGCAACATAGAACAAATTAATATGATATGCTAATATGCAGTTCTTTTCAGTTCTACTGAGATCAATAGTTATGCAACAAATTATAGAAAGAAGTGCAAATGTAATATACCATCATGGATATTGGGGAAAGTGGATGGTTCCTTTGGAAACATTTTTGTTTTAACTGCATATCACTAAATCACCACACAAAATACAGATCTGTAGAGAACTCCTGCCTATGTGAAAATACAACCCATTAAAAATATGAGATTCTATATTTGCCTTTATATATGAATATTTAATGAATGTACTACATTTGTAAGTTGAATATAAACTCTGAACTATAGCTTTCTATATAGCTTTCTTTTTAATATGTTACATTAGTCTTCTTTGCAAGAAGTTTTAAAAATAGTTTGCTTTCCTTTTGACTATTTGAAAGAAATATTTATATGGAATCCTATATGTATACATGACTTTCACTGTTATTCATTCTGATTTCTTCTATCACAGTCTATTTTTCCTTTTTAAGAGGGATATTGTTGCTACACATTTCTACAAAACTGCAAAAATACTGTTATGTTTACTTAGGAATGTAGAAGAACTGGAATAGACAAAAGGAAAGATTAGGCAAGATTGTTTACTCCCACCATTATTTTTTTTCTGGAAATTTCCGTTTTCCTCCATCATACACAGAAAAGTTACAAAACTCCTCCACAAATCTGAAATATCAATAAAAATCTGGATGTTTATTTGGAGCTATGTGGAATTAAAAAGACATCCATAAGATTTATTCTGTATTGCAGTATTTTCTTACATTCTCATCTACCTCTTCCTTTTTTTTAATGAGATGTGGGATGTAGCCTACTTTGTGCTGGTGAAGCTACTATATTAGTATCTCCCCTGGACAGTTTTGCAAAATCAATGATATCAGTCCAGAAGCCTTAGGAGATATTTAGAATCAGAAGATACCTGGCTTTTGCAAAGACTTGGAGATGATGTGAATTGCTCTGCAAGGTTGTTTGACATAGAAATAGAACTGTATACAAGAAAAGGAAGTTCAAACCATCGAACACTTGTTCATCAAGTTTGAATCTCCAATTCCACTTGCATGTTCACAGACAAAGATGTATGTATGCTCACAGTTCAAAAGCTGATGGATGTCTCTCTGAAACAGAGCTACAGGTGTTTTGCAGTGCACCAGAATTTCGTAGGATGAAGTTGAGACATGAGTGTGTTACATGACATGGGTATGACTTGAGGGTATCTAATGTTGGCCAGAAGTGTAAAGTACCCTGAAATGATTATGGAGGAGAAAGATCAAGTTTCATGGAGTCATAAAATTATAGAATATCCTGAGTAGGAAGGGACCCACTAGGATCATTGTAGTGAGAAAAGGGGAGATTTCTTTTGCCCTTAATATGGAGACATTTCCTTGACCCTTTGTGACTTATTTTTCTCTCGGTTCCTCAGGAAATCTGATATCCTTGTGCACAACCAGTCTGCCAGCATCCTGTCATGGGGACTGAACAGTCCTGCTGGATAAGAGGGCGATTCAACTTCCCTTTTCAGGGCATTAAGCAAACAGCATAAGGGAGACACCTCAGTGGGCCTTCCCACTTTATTTGAGTGTGTTACCCACTGCAGGCAACCCCTAGTGCTTGTGAAGTACTCACACTAACAGCTTACAGAATAACACTCTTATTAATAGAAAATTGTGACAGATTAGGGTTGGAAAATTGCCGGTGACAGTATTTGACTGCAAAAAAACATATTTAAAGCAGTATACAGACAAGCTCTGATCCCATTAAAATTATTCATTATGCATATAGTTCTTACCCAGTAGGCATCCCTATGGGGAAGAAGGTGGGTTCATCCCATCGACTGAGCCCAGCAGTTAAAATGGAGTTTTCCCTAATTTTCTCCCCATTCTCAACTTACTTTCATACTATTTCCTTATGTTTAGGTGGAGTTTGACTGACTTTAGTCATAAATACTTTTGTATCTGATTGGTGTAAAATTATCTCATTTCACTTTTAAAGATGCTATTGAAAGAGTACAGGGTACATGCTCGGGGAGGGGTGGTCATACCTTGGAAGTGGGTAACTTGGGGGTGGAGGTGTGTGCTACTGTTATAATTAGGCTTTAATGAACTAAGTTAATCTGAGGAGAGCAATTTTGCCCCAGTTCTTGGCTCAGCAGCAGGACATCTTCTTTATCTCCCTTGGTTGACAGGTGCTGTGCAGTTTTATCAACTACAAAGTACCACTAAGTTCCCCTCCCAACAAAGATTTCTATGGAGGGAGACTGTCGCATCTCCACTCTGCTCTACCCTCTGTTCCATCCCCCTTGGAAGGTGCTTATTGTTGTACAGGGATGTGGAACATGTTGATCTCGTTCCATCCAAGGAGTAGCAGCTGCATTTTACCCCATAATTTCTGACCATTGTAATCTAACTTCTTAGTTTCCTCTAACTTTAACCCCCAGCAATCCTCCCACAATCATCAAAATCCAGCTCCTAGCCCTACACAGAACAACCCCAAGAATCATGTCATATACCTGAGATTATTGTCCATACTTCTTGATCTCTGGCAGACTTGGTGCTGTGACCACGTGCAGCCAAGTTTAGATTATTTATTTTATCTTAGCACAAAGAAATTTTATTTCAAGTGGCCCAGTTTTGTTCTGGAGACTAGTTATTCATCAGTATTTTGAATTGAATGTGATGGAAATGATTTGATGTAGGATTTTTCATGAAGTAACATCTGGGTTTACTTGCTGTAAGGGATACAGTCTAATGGACATAAGGCTGATATCACAGTCAAGTGGAATTGGATTCAATTCAGAATAGATGTAAATAGATATGTCCATTTAAAAACCTAAAGGAGACCTCATTTCTCATAGTACTCTAGTGCATCCACAGAGGAGAAAGGGGCAGGAGGAGGTGGAGAAAAAGAGGGCCTGAAGAACAAATTGCACTTCTTAAGGGAACACTTTAATGCCTAGATGATCCCCATCCATTCTATCAAAGCTGGGACACTGTGTAGTCAGCAACAGTCAGTGCTTTTTGTGCGACATTTCTCCTATAAAATAGTAGTTTTTAAAAAAAGTGCATCTTCTTTTTTATTTTTTCTTTTTGTTTTGGTTTGGTTTAGTTTTGTTTGGGTTTCTGTTTTGTTTTGTGTGGGTTTTTTTTTTTTTGTTAGCTTATACAATGCTGTGGACAGAAAACCTTTTGCTTAGGCATTCCAACAAATTTTAGGGAAGAGCCATTATAATTTTTCAGGTGTTCACAAATGACCTGTTAAAATTAAATTGTCATTGAGTAGACTGACATTAACAAGAATAACTAAGAATGCTAAAAAAAAAATTGAAAAGAAACGTTTATTTCTAAATCCTGATATTTTAATCCATGCAACTTCCAAGTAACCATAAAAAAGATTTTAAAAAGAAAATCATACAGACTCAAAAAACAAACCCCACTTTTTTTTTTTTTTAACATGCATTTATCATCTTCATCTAATTGATACCTGAGTCCAAGCAGAAGGTAGTTTTTTATATAAATGAAAAAAAATGTGAGACATTAAATTGTTAAACAACATGGGCTGTAATTAAAATAGCAAGAGCATTGTAACTGTTTTCAGGAGCAGTTACCAAATAACCAGTGGTCTAGAGAGACACAAAAATAACAGAACAAACAAGTGAACACAAGATTCCTACATTCCTTTGGGAACTAAAACACCCTTAGGGATATATATAAACTTTTATGAGTTTAACTGGAGTTTACTTCACTGCTGATACTTATTTTCATCCTAATTTGTCTTTTTGCTGAACAAGACTTTGCCTTTCAGCTATAACTTACAGTTGCGCTGTCTTTGCAGGATAAATGGAAAGAACAGTTTTTTGAACACTTTCCAGTCACTGCATTTGGATTTTAAGGCCAAGAAAATAATGAGGAAAGACTGTCTCAAACAATTAAGTAGACAGAATGACATATTTGAGAACCTTTACTATTATTAGACTATAAACACTAGAGAAGCCTTAATTAGATGCTTGCATATAAACTGCATGGAAAAAGAAGGGGGGGTGAGGAAATGGGTCATCTAGAGGTTTGTTGTGTTAATGAGCAAAAATATATGGAAAGAGCTATCTAACCTGTTATATCCATAAATAGCATTCACAAGAAAGTGTGTCAGAACTCCACCAGCCTTTCATAATCAAATCAAGTCTGTGTTAAGGTCACAGTTTTTCATTTAAAAAGTCTTCTGGAATTTCTCTTAATGTTCACTTTTTCAGCTTTTTACAGAAACAAAATCAAAACCAGTAACAAAAACAGCAAAACCAATAACAGCAGAAGTGCAAAACACATACACACACAAAGCCAAAAAACTAGAAAAACCAGTTCACTCCTTCTTTATTATGCTCAGTTAAAAAATGCACGCTTAATTTTCTATTCTGTGACAGGTTTTATATTTCCTTGATTGGCCAGAGGAGTCTTTTGTTCTTCCTTTGTTTGAAGTTAACATCTTTTAACCCTGGGATAAAATATTCCAGATGAAGCCTCTGCAGTATTTACAGAGTGAGAGGAGTATGTCTCTAATTCAACTGGAAATAGAAAACATTTTCTAAAATGTCATTTATAATTTTCAGTGTTGTGTTTTGATGGTTTATGATCATATAGTGATAATTTAACATTATGTTTTTTCTTTGCAATTATTCATAGTTCAAGAATCCTTGATTTGTATTCTTTTTCATTGTCTTTAGTAGTACAAGCTTGTCATAGATCTTTTAGGTTTCAAACAGCTATTTCTTGTTACTTTGGGTCATCAAGTTCTTTGTGAATTTGATCTTTTTTTATATCAAGATTGTGTTTTAATGTGTAACTTAGAAAATTGTCGTCTTATATTCCTACTTCTTTTACTGGGGTAGCAGACTAAAATATACATCAAGTCAGTCCCAACATAGCACCCTGAAAACCTCCAGTTGGCTGCCTCATCTCTAATCAAAGATTTATTTCCTCCTTATTTAGTGCTGTCTATACTCTATATTTCATATACCATCAGACCCTTCTCCAGTTTAAAGGAACATCTCTTATCTGGCATTATAATCATTACTTAAATTCTGATAAATTTATTTTTCACTTTTCCTTTTCTCATTCTATTTTCTCAAAGACATATATTAAAGAATCAACAGAAGATCTCATAGGACATGTCATTTAACATTTAGATATATGTGTAGCAGAACTGCAACCAACAAAGATGCCTTTAAATTATAATTGGAATGAATGGTACAACGGTGTTAACAAGGCAGTGGATTTAGCTTAAAAAGGAACATTTTGCAAAAACATGTTTGGAAAGCTTTGCATATACTTCATAAATTTTTATGAAGTCATGGTTTCTGTAGTTATGAAGAAGTAGGAGAGGAGTTCACAATAGCAATATGTAAATGCCTTCACAACAGAAGTTATGTATGTTAAGTGGTGATTTATAAGAATCAACACACTAAATGCTAACTTCATTAAGATTCTGAGATTAAAACACAGAAAATGAAATATCATGCAGAGAGTTGCTCGAAACTCTGTTGCCTGAATGAGTTTACAATTTCATTTCAGGACTGCAGTACCTCTCTAGAATTAGGATTCTGACCCTGAAAGACAGTTCTCATATTAGACTCTTGCATCAGTATTTTTTTGTAAAAGTAGATCTTTTCCCAACAAAACAGCCCCTGAGGCATCCACTGAAATTGTCCAAACAGCTTAATTTTGTTTTGTTGCTCTGTCTGACCACAGTTTCAACAATGTTAGAAATAAAAGGCTTAGAACATTTATTTTTCTTTACCATTCTATATATGAAGAAAAATCTGTTTTAAATGCTCTAATATGACTGCATTCCCTTAAACATGAGGATTTTTTTAAAACTGAGGGCAGTATTCCTAGGTCTTATACTGTAATTGTCAGGATAACTTCAGAATTCAAGTGGATTTTTAACAGTTAAACACCCACATTGAAAGTATTCCAAGATTTTATAGCACATAATATACCCAAATCACTAACCCAAGAACTTATAGCTATGAAGGAATTAGTATGTTATCAAATTATAGATCATTTAACCATTCAGAGGATTCAGTCTTATTACTTGTAGAAAAGAAATGTAATGTGTAATTAGATCATTTCTACCTTAATCACTTTTCTTATTAGATTTATGTATGTACAAATAATTCGTATATCTGACTTCCTTATTTTTATGTCTAGCATCCAATATTTTACATTGGTAACACTATCTGGATAATTTCCTGCTGTTGTAGGATCCCAAGACAAATAACAGAAACTAATTTCCTTTTTCTTTTTTTTTTCTTTTTTTTTTTTTTAATCTTTTGTTTTGTTTACAGAAGTATTTGGCTTACACAGATCACATACACTAGATGTCAATCTAAGCTGAAAAAAGGA
>JAYRBT010000001.1:73313867-73334019 GCA_036023395.1 Myiotriccus ornatus | reverse complement strand
TTGTCTGCATAAACCTTCTCTCAGCTTAAAGCAATTGTGTGGGGGGTGTGAAAGCAAATTGACCCAGGGCAAAACCACGACATTTTTTGGTGGAGAATGAGGGCAGAGACTGCCCATAGAGGCAGTGGCCGAGTCAAACCCCAACACATTTAGTGACCTGAACATAGAGCAGTATTATATCACGTCAATGAGGTCACTAAAACAGTAACTTATTTTGATTCTTCTTCATACTTGATTCAAAACAGAAACCTAAAATCATTTCCTGTAATTTTTAAGAGAAAACTGACACCAAACTCTGATTTAACTTCATACTGTCTGTCTGAATCAACAAAATTCAAAATGTGAAAGGTTATTTAATGAAGAATAAAGCATGGATAGAACATATATAGAGGAGTCCACCATCATTTACTGTAGTAAGGCTTATCCTCAGTGAAGTGTTTGAGATTGTCTCCCATGACATCTTCATAGGTAAGCTGGCAAAACAAAGTTAGATAAATGCATGGTGAGGTGAATTGAAAAATGGCTTAATGGCCTGGGTCCAGAGGATTATGATCAGTGGTAGAATCCAGCTGGAGTCAAGTCATCAGTTTTGTACTCTGCTTAGTGCTGGTAAAGCCACAGCTAGAGTGTTTTTTAAGCATTTCCTCCAATCGGTTATTTCCCAGTTTTGAATTGTGATTTTCATATTTCTTAACTGAACACAGTACTTTGCCTGTGTCTTAATGGGACTTGATGGATTATTGATTATTGATCAGTAATGATTATAGATCATTATTGGTTTTAAATCATTCCTCCAGTTTAATCAAGATCGCTAAAATTCTAGTTTTGTCCTAAGAAATTGCAATCACTTACAACTGTGAGTTGGCCATAGATTTTATATGCACTGTTTTAATTGTATTATCTAAATAATACATGCAATTATTTAATTGAACATCTTAGATGTACTGGACTCCATATGGAATGTTTTGCTAATTTTCCTGTGAGCACTGTTAACTACTCTTTTAAGTAGAGGTTCTTAATGAGCTGTACAGTACTGCTGGGCCACCTCATTTTCCAAGTCTAATTAGGAAGTTGACATGAAAAACAAAATGCCGAACAAACAAAGTTAAATCTTTCCTTTTCCTCCTATCCACTGAACCAGAAATTGTTTTGAAGTAAGACTTAGAATTGTTTGGCTTGATTTGTTCTTGACAAATATATCAGTATATAACACTAAACCCACCTAAACTTGTATAAGGATCTTACAGTGAAAACAGCCATGTAAGCAGAAAACAGATGGATGATCTGTGCTTTATGATATTTGTGAGTTAAATATAGTAAAGGAGGTAACAGATGCACTCAGACAGACCAAGGAATACTCAGAAACCGTAAGACGATATTGGTCAGTGAGAGAAGAAATGATCTAAACTGCCCGAATTTGTAATGCATTTAGTGGAAAAGGTCTGTGGCTCCTCTGTGCCTCTAAATGATATTATTTAGATTTCTGCTTCCTGTCCTGCTCAAAAAGATGGGGAGAATTTTGAATCACTGACATTTTCTACTCCTTTAATATAAACAGTTTTTGTGATATAACCTTAGTAGAGAGCTATGCATCACAGAGCAGCTAATTCACTCCCCCCTGATGGGACTGAGGAGAGAATCAGAATAATAAAAGTGAGAAAGGAAGCAGCTCAAGACAAAGACAGTTTAATAGGTAAGGCAAAAGCTGTACACATAAACAAAGCAAGGCAAGGAATTCATTCACCACTTCCCATGGGCATTCAGCCACCTCCAGGAAAGCCAGGCTCCACCACATGTAACAGTATTACTTGAGAAGACAAATGCCACTACTCCAAATGCCACCCTCTTCCTTCCTCTTTTGCCAGTTTTTCTTGCTGAGTGTGATGTCATATGGTATGGACTATCTCTGGTCACTTGGGGTCAGCTGTCCCATCTGTGTACCCTCCCAACTTCTTGCCCCCTCCAGCCTCCTTGCTGATGGGGAATTGAGAGAAGCAGAAAAGGCCTTGAAAGTGTGTAAGTATTCCTCACCCATAACTAAAGTATGAGTGAGTTATCAAAACTTATTTGGTCACCAGTTCTAAGCATAGCACCATATGAGCTACTCTGAAGAGAATTAACTCTATCCCAGCCAAAACCAGTAGAGTATTATCTATTAATCTTCAAACCATGTGCAGAAGTTGTAATCAAACTATTTATTGTCTTTTTCTTCTCAGTTTTACATATAATTTATACTTTCCTTAAAAGGTAAGTTGCATTTGAAACCTTATAGATTCTATATTATTTTCAAATATAATAGGTTCCAAACCTCGTCTCCAGAATCCTGAGCAAGGCATCTAGTTTTTTGGCTCACATAAGACTGAAATCCACCTTCACATGGATTTGAATGAAGGTGGAATATTTCACTCATAGTCTAAACTGATCCTATTTTTCAGCTTCTCTAGGGACTTCTTCTCTTTCATAATTAAGATCACTGAATACTAAGCACATTTAGTACTGAAAGCACTTTAAAGGTGGAATTGGAGACTTTAAAAGTGTATTGTTTTTCATTTCTGCTCATCAGACAAATACGAAGGAAAGCAAAGGAAGGAAAGCACATGAAGGGCTAATGCAGACAAATGGCAGTGAGAGTTTACCTCGTTAAAACATGGTAGAACTGAGAAAGACTTTTGAAATTTTATTATTTTTTCTCCTATATTTTGCTTTAGAACAGAGATTTCTATGTTAGTTCTTTATTAGTTGGAATGAGTCCAGAGGACTGCCACAAAGATGATCAGATGACTGGAGCATCTCTCCTGTGAAGACAGGCTGATGGGGGATGTTTATTCCAGAGAAAAAAGGTCTTCAAGAAGATCTTTTAGTGACCTTCCAGTAGTTTAGAGGAGCTGCAAGAAGGATGGAGGTATACTTTTTACAAGGTCTTGTATTGATAGGACAAGGCGTAGTGCTTTTAAAATGAAAGATTCAAATTAGATATTAGGAAGAAGTTATTCACCATGAGAGGGGTGAGGCAGTGGAACATGTTGCCCAGAGAAGTTGTGGATGCCCCATCTCTGGAAGCATTCAAGGACAGGTTGGATGTGCCTCTGAGCAACCTGGTCTAGTGGAAGTTACCTACAATTATGGCTAGTAATTAACTGTCTTGATGAGAGTAATTACTTGCTCATATTGATCTATATAACAGTTTCATGAAGAAGGCCATTTTCTATACATTGCACTGATGATGTCAAGCCTTCTTAAAACAAACAGAATGAAAGAAAAATGATGAATTATAATGACTTTTGAAATACTAAAATATTTTGCTAAGCTATGTCTAGAATGTCAAAGTCCTAGAAGTGAAACTCTGAGGATAAATGGCCCTATTTGGCTTGCATCCATTCCATTAAGAAATACCTCTAAAGCAGATTTGTTCTGGAGAGTTAGTTGGAGATTTCCTGAAGCCAGTCAAAAACTGAGATAACAGCTGTGGCTAAGTAGGTGGATGAGTTCTTGAACTCACCCCTTGAACCTCTGCTAATGAGCAGAACTGATGCATCATTTTATGCAGTAAAGATATAAATAATGAGAACCTGGAAAAAATGTAAAATGTCTTCTAATGTAGTGAACTTGTCCTTTTTTTTCTTTTTTAATGGAAAGATTTTATGTATAAGAAAACTGAAAAAAAGAGTTCGTACTCTTGATTTTTTTTTTTTTTTAAAGAAAGGATCTCTAAAGATCATTTGTGATATTTCTTCTTGAACACCATTTACTGCCCTGTCTAGTTCCCTTGGTATCCCTTCCAGCAAACACCTCATGAGGAACTTTTTCAGGATGGGGACTATAGTTGCTGAATACCTCTTCCTGTTTCTCAGAAAGGAACAAAAAGTACTGTCTAGCAATACAAAATATTCCTTCTCCCTTATAAACTTGAAAAAAATATTATATTTATATATATCTGTAAGTATTCATTACAGATGAGGGCAATGGGTAACCCTGTGTTTACATTACACAGCCTACTCACGGTTTGTCCTGTAATGCAGTAAGTTTATAACTTCCACTTTTACATTTCTGTTAGACTTTGGTAGTTTATGAAGGGAAAAGAGACAGACATCAAAAGTAAACAGCAGCAAAAAAATTCCTTTAGTAGAGTGCTTTCCCATGATATAATTTTACTAAATAAAATAGTGTCCTAAAATTCTGTTAAGATAAAACCTTCTTACAGCTGTGCATCAAACACACTTCATAATGTTAACATTACAAAATATTCATAAGACACCTCATTGTTCATTTAGTTCCATATACAAGATGAAATGTCAGAAACAGATAGTATTTCACAGTATTGTAAGTTAGGAGTATATGGAGGATTACAACCATATTTACTTTTCTTTCTTTCTTTCTTTCTCTCTTTCTTTCTTTCTCTCTTTCTTTCTTTTTTTCTCTCTTTCTCTCTTTCTCTCTTTCTTTCTCTCTTTCTTTCTTGTGATGTGGGTACAAGATTCCTAAATCTTATTAAAACCTACCCACACAGTGCAGGAAATATCATCTCTTCTTTGGACTTCAAAGCCTATAAAACTGACTTCTATGTATTTCTATTCCTTGTGTGTAATAAATACTATTGAACCTGTGGCTATATTGTTGCTGTAGGGAATCTCATAAAAAACCTGTTGTGATGGCCTGACATGTCCAGAATGCCTAGATAAAAAGTATCAGAGACATAATAATCATGTAAATGTTTTGAAATCTGCAATATTAAAGAAGGTGGGGTGAATTTTTTTTCCCACTTAACTGATATTTAATGGATATGCTACACTGTAGGCTCATCTGGAATCTTAAGCATGATTATTCTCATTTTTAAGTAGGAAAATATTTAAATATCTGTGTTAGGGACTTTTGTGGTCCCTAGGGTTGCAGTATCTGTAAAAGTCCCAGTTAAAAAAGGATCCATATGAAAATATGATTTTCTGCGTAGTCTGCTTCAGGTCAGTTGAAGGATCATTAAGCTGGACAGGGGATTTTTAAAATAGTATGTTGACCCTGTAAAATAGTGGAGTGTGATAGGAGATGACTGGTGGACTATCAGTTTTTCAAAGGGTTTTGTCTGACACTAGCTTTATCCAAATAAAAGCGTCACTGGAGACCATTCAGTTTAGTCCTATCTCATTTTCAATTGAAAGAAATGCAGTTTGCAAGCTCCAAGATTAGTCTGCAGAGAAAATCAAAAGACAGAAGCACAGTAAAGAGAAAATGATGTTTGCTTCAGAAACTATGCTCTGATCCAAACTAAAAGAAATTGATATAAAATTATATATATATACACATATATATATACACACACAGATATGTAAATACATATATATAAATACTCCCTGGTGGAGGAAGGAAATGAGTTGCCTTAATGTTCTCAGGCTTTCAACAAGATACCCAGTATTTTTGGATTTTGGTGGGTTCATCTATTGCATTTCATTGGCCATCTCTTAGTTTAGCCATCGTGGTTATGGTGTTAGAGGTCATCCTTCCATTAAATTTTCAATGGAATTATTTAAATGCATAGTAATTATTTCTTTTCAGACTATTTTTTCAGGAATAGGGAGTGGAGTTGATAAGTCTTTTTCAGATTGGAACCTGTTTCATGAGAGGGCCTTCTTTCCAGGTTCACTCTTCACCATTCACCTTTAAATTTCTATAATGTGTATGTAAGACTATATGTTTCGTCGGATCTGGAGAAGAAAAATTAAGGAAATTCTAATGATAACCTAAATGTTGTGTTTATCTAGGAAAACAGCTTGAAGTATGGTTGCTGCTTATTTTATTTAGCTGTTGAACAATACGATATATTACTTATATAGATCTTGCTTAGGACTGGTAGCTAAATTTGCTGAAGCCCTAGATGGTGAATATTCACCTCTATGTGTTAGCATTTACCTAGCTAAGTAAAGGAAGGCCCCAAACCTCCGAGTCAGAAGATAAGGATACTACAATCATCAGCATAAGCTGCAGCCTTGGAGATAAGAAAACAGCCCATCTAGGGACACTGAAAGGATCCAATGAAGAATGGAAGGACCTCTGACCCTAATATTACTATTTGTCTGATTTCTTCTGTGAGTGGTGGGGAACTTAGATTGAAAGGATATAATTACTGGTGGATTTCTTTGTTGGTCTCTCAAGAGGGTCCCTCTTTGGAGGCACACAGCTCAAGCTGTAATGCAACTAATAAATAAAAAGTACTTTCACAGAGGAATCTATCTTTCAGCTTATCGATTCAGTGGAAACCTAGAGTCAAACCCTCCTGTGGTGGCTGGCATGTGTAACTTCCATAATATAAAGCCGGTCTTATGTAAGACAAAAATATTACAGTCCTGGAACTGGAGTATCTCAACCTTTCCTTTCTTCTTCCCTGTTTCAGCTGAGGTTTTTTTATTTTAGTTTTTTGCCTATTCTTTTTTTTTTTTTTCTCCGTTCCCTGCCCCCACATTTTTCCCTAGCTGTACACTTCACCCCTCACCCAACACTGGGAAAGAAGCACATGCATTTATACAGTTCATTTGTTATGAATGGCACAGCTCTTTTGAATTATAGTTAATGTAATTGCAACCTGTGATTTACAGACTTTATAGATTGTCAGAGTTTAATGGAAAAAGGACAATTAGAGCATACAGGTGAGCCTCCTACATACCACTGAGTTTCAGCAGCTAAAGTTATGAACTTAAGGAGAGATCTAAATAATTATCATGGAGTAGCAAACCTTATAATTACCAGAGAGATCCTCAGCAGTCTTACAGAGAGTCAGGTAGATTTTCTTTCCCCATGTTATACAATATCCATTTTTATATTTCTTTGATACCACTAATCTGAGTTTGGTAATAGATTGATGTTTTTACTTGCTATCACTTGAATGTGTCTATGTAAATTTAACTGAAACTTAATGATTAAGTTTAAAAAATCCTGCAATGCATGTGTGATGGACTGAAATGTCAGTAATGTTTCAAACATTGTCAAAATCACAGAAAGACTCTCCTCTCCTTCCCTGTCCTGTCCTGTTCTGCTGTCATGGTTTTGTTTGTTCTGGGAAACTAAGCTGAAATTTTTCCCTTCCCCCTGCCGGTGGTGTGAAAGGGATGTTGAATAAGCAGGTTGGCTGTGGCTTGGGCCATTAACTAACACAAAAGAAGTGCCTGGTAAAACCACATTCTGAGTTGATGGCCCTCAAGATCTTATCTTGAGGGGAGGGGTGAGGAGTTACTTTTTACTTTTTTTTTCCCTCCTTTCCAGGGAAACAGGGGAGGAGTTTGTTGTTGTTGATACTAGGATGAGGTCCGGGTGGCAGGAGCTAGGAGGTGGCTTTGCTCTCGGCCTGGCTGCCAGTTGGGAAATTTGCTTGGATTTTCATCCGCAAGGAACTGTTCAAGAGGCCTCTCCTCCTCTGGTTTTTTTTTTTGGCAGCAGTTCTTCTGAACATCAAAGGAGAGGGGAAGCCACACCACACGACTCAGCCAGCAGGACAGACGGTTCTTATGCACATCAAAGGAGAGGGGAAGTTACTACACATGACTCAGCCAACAGGACAGAGTTTGTTTCTGTTGGGAAGGACCTTTTTTTTTCTTTCTCTCTCCTTTTTTTTTCCTGTGAGGAGGAGGGAAGACGACTATTTTTGGCTTCTCCAGTACACCTGGGGTGGCCCCCACATGGCAACCACCAGTGATCCAACAGGGCCCCTGCTGGCTGACACAGAGCACTGCAGGCTCTGCATCTCCAGTGATCCAACCGTGTTCCCTGCTGACTGTGGTTAGAATTGCACCAAAGGGCGCAAACTGAACTGTTTACTTTGTTTGTTTGTTTTGAAGGGGATTATTTTTGGAAGTAGGATTATTATTTGGTTGTCTTATTTTGTGTTCTTTCATTGTTCTGCCAATACACATATATCTTTTAATAAAGGGTTGTTATTTTTTCCTTTTTCCACATTTTTCTCAGTTGGAATAGTTTGGGTCTTCCTCATAAATCATCCTCAGCAAAACACTTGCATCTCATTTAAACTGAGACACCTGTCCTCCCCATCCTGTTCTCTCTTCCTTTTTAGATTTCACCTATTGATTTCTCTGTATTACTAACACAATTTTAAATTCTAAATCTACCCTTCAGAGTGCTTGCACTCCCTACTGCTTCATACCATTTGGAAATTTTTAAACACACAGCAATTCTATCCAAACCACAGCTGAAAATACTGAACAGAACAAGTTCTAGCATAGGCCCCCATGAATTCTCACTAGAAGGGCAGTCTGATAGCCTGACTGCCCTTCAAATAAAGTTATTCTGTTGGTTATATATTCACCTTTTTTGTTATTTCATCTTCATTATCAGTGATTTTTTATCTAAATGCCATTTGGAAGTAAAGTTCCCCTAGTCAAAGTGGATCTGTTTATTATTTCTTTTATGAACTCTGCCAGGTTTTCTGTGAAAAGACTAAATTAAATTAGTTTGACACAGTCAATACTTGACAGATCCCTACTTGATGACTCTTGACAAATCTATTTTTATCCTGTCTGTATATTTTTATCATATTTAGATATTTAACTGAATGTTCATAGACTTTTTCCTATTTTCTGCAGTGTTGAAGCTAAAGTAACCTGTTATTAACTAATTACTGACTCCTCTTTTTCTCACTTTTATATATAGATCTACTGTTTTTCCTAAACCTGTTGCAAGAGAAGAGCTGAACAATCATCACTGGTGGTTAAGAGATTGTCAGAGGTGGGCCAACAGAAGCCTACAGAGAATGGAGAAAGATGCGAAAGGGCTGCGAGGAAGTCTCAGAAAAAGAAATTTATCTGGACGTTCTTTGACAGCTGCAGCTGCAAAAAGTGCCTGAAACCCAGCTATAGGGCATGGCCTCACAGACTTGTGTAGAACTCCCCTTTCTGTACCCCAGACCACTCCTTTCCTCCCCAACTCTCCCTTCCCCTTGTATGTCCTGCGGCCAATTCCTACATTTCCCTTATCACTGACCCTCAGGATTTGATGTTCCTAGCGAGAATCCCACCTTTGTTCCCGATCCTTCTATATTCCCCTGTGTATAACCTGACGTCTTGTTTTAATAAACGCCATTTTGGGGTCATCCGTGTGTGACTGTCTCCTATCAAAGTGTGCTGCGAGGGTCTCATCTCGGGGGACAAACCCCCCCCCCCGATAAGAGATTATTTTAGTTAGGTTTTTACATGCTAGGACTTCACCAGGGCATATTAGAATCTAATCTATGTAGTAATTTTTTCCTGCTTTATTCTGTTCTATGTTATTATCCTATTGGTCAGTCACAACTCAACTACTGTGTTCAAGAGATCAGAACATAATAGCTGATTCATGAACTTTTTTGGTATCATCTATTTTTTTTTTCAGTTAATTGAGGTACTTGTCGTTCTTTTTATCTTCTTCTTACTTACATTTTTCTATTCACTTTTTTTTCTCACACACGTTATAGTTCATCTTTCAAATTCCAACATTTATTTTTATGTGCCTGTTTCATACTTTAAATTGACTTATTTACTATAACCCTATTTTCATTTGTTTATGAACTACTTTTTATATTCAGGCTATTAATAAAATAGTTTGTGGTATAAAAAAAGTTTTTTACCACAGTTCCGAACTTGACTTACCACTGAGAAAAATTTACTCTGTTTTCTTTCGAGACACGCTTAACTCCTCTTTTATTTGGGTGTAAGCCAAGGAATAAGTTATTGATGTGTAAGTTTGCAAGAAAAATTAGTTACTAAATAGCCACTGTGCATCTCCATTACCATGGTTGTCCTTGATAATTATCAAGCAAAGCCACAAAGTGCTGAGAGAACAAAAGAATACGAGACTTACCATAAGGGATGATGATAACAATTCAAAAACCAAGAAGGAGCTGACATATCACAAAATTAAATTTATATTTTTTAGTGGTATGTTTTTTATAATTCTTTATATTCAGAATGATTTCTCAGGTGACCTTTTTAAATATTGCAGTGAGAATTTCACATAATTCAGCTCTTTCCTTCTCCAGTGACCTTTTTGAAATATTGCAGTGAGAATTTAAAATCATTCATCTACTTTGTATTCCACTCTTAAAACCTCATGTCACACAGAGGTAGTTCATATATATAATTTTTTAATTTATTTTCTCTGCCATACACTTATATGCCTATCCCAGTTTATTAATATTTCTACAAGGCAAAACCTGTCCTGAAACAAATTTTAAGGGCATACCGTGCTATGTAGTGGTAACTTTATTGGTTTTGGCTAATGCTTCTAAGTCAGCAAATTGTTGTTGGGATATACAGCCAGGTTTTCTATTGTTCTGAAGAGCACAGACATATTATGATTTAGGTCATTTATCACATTTATGACTTTTAATTATTTTGGGGCTTTGAATTCAAGAGACTTTTATCATCTCTCTGCATCGTGACATTCAACTCTCAAAGAGAGGGATGTGGAACCATCTTAAAAATGCCTTGTTTTAGTATAAAATTCATACTGTCAACTGAATAAGTCTCTAGATTCACACAGACTGTGCTGATCAGAGCACCATTGACTCTGAAAGGGAACTTCAGCACCTTGTTCATGTCTGAACTGTAGAAAATTGGCATTTGGACGTATAGATCTGAAGTTGAATCGGTTTCTCTTTGTTGCTGCCTTAGAAAGTAGCATATTTTTCATGATGTGATTATAATATTATAATATCGTTTTCTAGGACTCCTAATGCCTAATGCCATGAATGAATAAGATAATAAGCTGACACAGGAATCATAACGGTCTAGTCATGTTCTAATTTTGTTTGGTTTTGAAACTCTCACTACAGAATAGATTCTTCTGTTCAATATTTTACATGTGTGAGTAATTTCTAGGTGAAGTAGTTAGACATCTATCTTTTACTTCTTTCTTACACTTACATCAGAACTATGTTTTATACTTTCTAGGTGTCCCAATTTAATGCAGGTTGTGTATTTCTGCTTGTGCGTGTCTATGTATATACATACAATAAAGTGCCAGTTAATAACTGATAAAACTTTCTAACAATTCTCCTGTGATCCTAATTAGTCTTTAAGGCTTTACAAAGGAAGAGACTTTGTTCTCTTCTGTGTTACTTCAGCATAAAGAGAAGAACTACAGTACGGTGGGACTGAACTTGGTGTTTTCTCTTTCCAGTGTCTGTTTTTCAGTCCTTATCAGCAATATAAAAGTGAAATGCATCCTATTTACTAAGTTGCACTCCTTACAGCTCAGATAGGGAACAACAGAACAGTCTACTACAGTACTTTTTCTCCAAAAATCAAACTATCGCCAGCTTTCCATCTGCTAGTATATGTATGTATACGCATATTATAATTGTTTTAAAAGACCAAACCCAAACAACATACAAGAAAAAAAAATCATCAAATCTCAGAAATCCACCCTATTCCTCATGAAAATCTGTCTGTTCTAGGCTCTAAATGAGTTTGTTCAGTATTAAAAGTGAATGGTTAAGATATGAGAAATGTTAGCTGTCTTTTGTTTGTGATCATTCATTCTTAGGTGTATATAAGGTATCAATTCTGGAAGGCCAAATGTTTTTCTTCATATTTATTAATATTACTCAGATTAAAGGTGCAAGAGGGAAAACAAAACTCTCGTGAAAGAAAAAAAAATTTGTGCATCTCCTTCATGTCCTACTCAAGAACAATTTTTTGCATTTTTCTCTTCATGTTTAGCATGAAATTTCTCAGAAATTATTAATTAACCCTACCCTCACACCACTATTACTACATAGCATGCTGTTTGAGCATGTGATTCAGCTAGACAACACGCAGACTTTAAAGAGTCCAAGCAGACATAGGAAGATAATAAAAAAAAGACAAATAAAAATTCTTAGAAAATCTTATATTCATTTATGTGGACATATATACATTACAGATATGTAGATTATTTTATACAGGTCTTTTTTCCATCCTGATTTGATAGCTAAAAGATTATTAAAAAAAACCCAAAAAACTAAATAAACCCCACCCCACAACAAAAAACTCCGTAACCCTATTTTTTTTAATTCAGGTTAGAAATTATTTCTGAATTAAGCAAAAATTGCAAATGACCAGAAATAGAAATCATTGTGTGAGTTTTTTTGACAAGACAAATACAGAACATAGTGCAATAAGCCACTTCACAGCAAATGGAAAGGGTCGTAGAGTTGCTAACAACAAAAAGATTAAGTAAGTACTCTTCACCTATGATAGTTCCAATTGGTCTCAAAAAAAAGAAAAAAAAAAGAAATACAAGAACTAGGTTTATTTTTGAAGAATTAGCAAAATAATAAATCCAGAATAAAGGCACTTCTCAGAAAAGCCAATAAATTGTAAAACAGAAAAATGCAGTGTTTGCTTTAAATGTGGCTTGAGTTGGAAAGAGGTTGGAAATAAAGCTTTTTCCTATGATTTAAACATTAGAGTAAGTTATTTGTACATTTCTTTTCTCTAGATTTATTCACAGATTAGTAGCTTAAGAATGCTAACAAAAGTTGATGTTGAAACACATCTCTAAGTTCAAGCAGATTTGTGGAAAAAGAACAATGCAATTATCACATACAATTGAAAAAGAGAAACCCCACATTCTTAAAAATTTCTGCATATTAATAAATTACATTTTTTGTAATGTTTGAATCAAATTATTTATTCATGTAGTTAACTATATATATTGTTATAACTTTGATTTCATTTTAAGTTGATCATTACAATATTCTGTAACATATGTTTTTGTCCTAGTTCATGTAAAAATAACCATTTTTAAGGGAATTGAGGCATTTCTAGTCCTCTTAAAAATAATTTTTTAATTTAAAATATATAATTATTTAGATACTTTGTTCAAGATCCAGCTTCCCGTCTCATCCAGATAAGTATGTCTACTCCCTTCAGAAAAAATTGCTCTAAAGTAAACCAATTAAGATTTAACCCAAAAAGGTCACAAATTTAAACATTTTTAATTAATTTATAAGAGAATTTTGTCTTTTTTTTTTTTCTTTTGACTGTGTTTTTTTTCATTTGTCCTATTAAATGAGAAAAACTGTTTATTTTTATATTATTATGTGTAGATTTCTCTTAGGCTGTGAACTAATGTGGTCATATTAAAGCTACTAGGACTCCTCTAGTATGCAAAACATTTTAAGTATAGTACTAAACTTATTAGTTTCTATGGAAACAGTTACTGTTTTATAAAAGATGACAGACTGTATTTACAGAAACACCAGAAATGAACATAGAATAGTATGAACTTGACAGATTCAGAAAGGATGGTTTTGTCAGAAAGATGCTGGACCATACTTTTAAATCAGAAAGAATGCAAATCCCTGTCATGTTAGATGAGTTGATAGACAAAGAAGGCTGAAAGAATAACAGAAGATGTAGAACAATTCAAGCAATTCAAGCTTAGAGATTTGTAGTGATGGCTGTAAGGTTAACATTTCACAAAACTGAAGCAGCTGTTCACTTCCTTGATAAACTGCAGAAAGTGAATTCTCATACTAGTTCATGGGATGTTACACTGACAATGGCAGTCCAGTGTCTAATAAGTATAATTCTGCAGTCAGAATACTATTGACAAAAGTGAGATTTCTTGCCTAAAGATTCTTGCCGATTCATTTGCTCATTTGCACCTATCTTTCCCTTTAGAAATGTTCCATGCTTTTATATAGTTTCATGATTGGAGCACTTGAAAAATGGAGAGCAAGGCTCCAGGTTCTCCTCCTGAGGTGAAACCCCAGAAACAGTTTTCAGGAAAATCCTCTCAGAACGTAAGATTTGTTGCTCTGAACCATCAATTTGAGACAGATTCAGACATCAGGGGTTATTGTCCTCTAGTAAATGTTTTAAACATTAAGCTATTATTGTGAAAGTGTATACTATCATTCATTCTACTTCTTGTTAAGGAAAAGTTCTATACCTGCAGGGAAATTCCTCCTGAATTATTTATTTGAAATTCAATGATATCAGTGTGATTGGATGTGCATATTGCATTGAGTGTCCTCAGAGAGTGTAGATGAGCTGGGTATCTTTCTGTTTAAAGCAATGTGAGATTTATAGTGAAGATATTTCTAAGTCTCCTAAAATGGTAGCGATTTTCAACTTAAGTTCCAGCACCACCATAAGCAAAGTACATTTCTGCCAAAAAAAACCCTATTTACAGACACAAAAGCTCATAGACGGTTTAGACCTTTTTTAATTTTTCATAAGTACTCATTCTAAACACTGTTTCCCCTGTACCCTGTAGATGAAAAAGACTGCCTATGTGCATGAAATTGAATTTGTTCCTATGGTCACAGGTATTTTGAGAAATAATTCATGTAACACAGAGAGTAATCAGTTTATCTAAAATAAAATCTATTCAAAATTAATAAAATAATATTTTTCAAGTGTTTTATTATTTTCTGATTCAGTTCTGTCATTACTGTCATATAGTTATGTTTCTTAATTATATTCCATAGTTAATCCTATTAGCTAAATGCAAATACTTGTTATAGTGTATTTTTAAATTTCTGCCCTAACTACTCTCATGTTATAAGTAATTCTCTAAAATTTTTTCCTGAGTTTTTCCTTTTTTTTTCCTAATCTCAATCTGAACTGAATTATTTATATAGTGCTTAGAATACTATATCTCTTTTTTGTTTGTTTGAAGCTGTATCCTTTCTGTATCTCAGCTATCTTGATGCAATATGTATAAATAAGTAACAATTCTGGGCCAACATCCAGAAATACACTTTGAGAAAAATGGGCTATCAGCAATTCTTGACCACATCTCATTATTTTCTAACTTGTCATGGGAATAGCTGTGGTATTCACTGTAGTGTTCCCTACTGGTTTTATGCTATCATGTTTTATTTTCAGGTCAAACAATGAAATTATTAGGCAGTCACTTCTAATGCATATTTCTTATAGCAGTTAAAAATGCATAATAAGTTCACAGTCCATAGGAATATTAGAATATATATGATTATTTTTAAATAAATTTTCAAAAATGGGAGCCTAAAATAATATTAAAAGACCATTTTGAAATCTAAATATATGGGCTGTCCTTAAAGCACATAAACACTTAACTACTGATTCCTATTCATATGGATCTGGATCCAATACCTGTGATTCCATTCCCACCTTAACATTACAAAAATACAGGTAAAGGGAGCTTCCTCTTTAACCTGATACCTCCCTTCAGTTACTGCTAGCATTTGAGCACTTGCTTTATGAACTAGATGTGTAAGTACATGGTTTCTGAGAATTTCCAATTTTACTTTTTATTTTACTTTTTTTTTTTTTTACTTTATTTTGTATTTTGAACAAAGGGCAGACTGAAGAGCAGCTGTCAGTTATGACATGGAGAACAGACAACTGCAACATAATTCAAGTACATTTATTCTTAGGGAAAAATCTTGGTCTCATTAGCCTTAGAAACTAAAGAGTAATTAATTGTAATTGCTTTATGGATCAATCCCACCTTCACGTTCTAGCAAGTAGAACATTCAGCAATTAAATGAAGCATAAGCCTTATTTCATGCTTTAGCTGTGTGAATATTTTTCTGCAAGAACAGGATACAATACTTCAAATAACCATATTAAAAAGGAATTTTCTAGAAACAAATTGGTATAATATAAAATACACAAAAAGATTTTTCAGCATGGGGGCAAGCTTTTTAGATTTTCTAAGTGACAAACAGTGATTCAAACATTTTTCTTCCCTTTACCATTTTTCTCTTACTCAGATAAGGAAGTTCTACTCAGGCATTTAGAGTTTTTGTGTCTGGGTCTGCTTTTCTCCAACTCACTTTACAAATTGAAGAAACAGTAGAGAAACCTGAAATTTTCATAAGAAAGTGAATTTGTTTATGTAATATTGCAGAAGTAGAAACTGAAGGACAATAAATTCAAAATTCCTCAAATGAAACAGATTACAGCAGCCTCAAGCTCGTTAGTCATTAAAAACTCTAATTCTCTGCATACTCTTCTCCTACATTCTCCTGGGCAAAAAAAAAAAAAAGACTCATCCTCAATGTTCACTATAATGCAATATGAATACACTATTTGTCTAATATATCAAATTCTATCAGCCTTCAGAATCTATCCTCTTCTTAAAGATGGCCTTCCAGATTTCTATAAACCACCATGGCGCATTCCTTCTTTTTATGTCTTTAGCTTATCATTTACATTCCCCAGTCATTCCCAGATATTTCATATTCCCTCTCTGTCCTTAAACTTCCTACAGTACATTCTTACACATCAGAATTCTTCTTTTAAAAGGAAGAAAATTTTATAGCTTTCTCATGGAGAAAAACTTCTGTCTCTACAGACTGGAACTTTTTTTTTCAAGTTTTCGTCAAGTGCTGGTCTCTGGTTCAGACAACTACATTTCTTTCTCTGGCTGCAGACACGAGACAGAGGCTAAAAATCTGAATACTTTTTAAAGCATTGGATATTGCTGAAGGTAAGAAAGTCTTAGAAGCTGGAAGTGGGAGTTTAATTCATAAACTGTGATTCATCATATCTCACGTCAGCTACACATATATGCTACAAATATCTATAGCTATGTATTTATTTTCCATTCAATGGCTCTGTGTTTTAAATAATTCATATGAATACATTTATAAATATGTAGAATGTGTGAAAAATGTATAACAGCTATGTTCAGCAAGGTGTGTTATTTTTTTGTATAAAGAAAGATCACACAAGTTATTTTGGTCTTGCAGGTAAAATTCTTTAAATTTCTTTTCCTATGGTTTTATGGTACTTGATGGTTTGCTTTCTTCTGTTATTATTTAAGTGTCATTGATGTTTAAATTATTCATGAACTTGTTATTCTGAGATGATTTCTGTGCCTGGCCATTCCAAGGTGTTTGTTGTTTTTTTCTTGTTTGTCTGAAATAGTGCAGTGGTAGTCAAGTAAATAACCCCCTTATTTAAACAAAAATTTAGAAACTACAGGTTGACTTTGCATCATCCTGACACAAATATAATTGCCCAGAAATAACAATCGTATATAGCTTCTGTACACACAAGATGAAAAGGGTATTAAAGTTGAGAAATCAAGTGCTGAATGATTCAGAATGTCTATATTAAACTTTCCCAGGTAATTTAATACAGCTTACCTTTAAAATTATTTATTGCTTACTCTTTGTAACAGTGCTGCTATGGTACTGTTCTACTGCAATGTTATCATAATATTTTAGGTGTTTCCTGAGCACTTTCTTCACAAGAAAATTAATGTAGAACTTTAGGAACACGAAGTGTTTTTGAGATATGAATCCCACCTTCACAGTAATAGCGACCTACACAGTAATTTGCTTTAAACACAAAAGTATTCCATCACTCAATATCCTTGTGTTTATGCGTTCCTCAGACAATAAGCCAATGCACCCAATACTCCAAGCTCTTAGGTTGTAAGTCAAGGGCAATTTTGGTTTTGCTATTTGGAAAGAAAATGGTAATCCAGTGTTGAGATTTGTTTTGGAATAGGGCCCTTAGAATTAAGTGCCTCTGCACATACTACATGCATGAAAAAGTTTACAAGTAAACTAAGTCTATAAATTCTTATTGTAGTCATTGTAGATTTAGTAAATACAGTTACTGGATCAGAAAAGTATTTTAATCTAAATATTTAAGGCTTGACTCAGTTGCTTCTATGTAGGATGAAGTTCGAAATACCATTTGGTAGCTTACCTCACAATCAGCTGATGCTTCAGAAGCCTGACAATTTTCTAAGCATCTTTGTCTTATCTGCCAGATCAGCAAAGATTTCTCAGATACTCGAGGGCAGCTCGAAATGTCAATACCTATTCAAGCAGTTAAATCCCTCCCCTAATAGCTATTAGTCTAATCAGTCTGTAAATATTTTCTACTACATTGATCCACAGCTCAACTGCAGAGTAGGCTGTAAAATTTTCAATCCTCGTTTCAGAAAAGCAGTTATGACAGACACATCCAAGATCATTTTGTGTTTCCTACATATTAATAACTTATCTCACTTTATGTAATAGGATGGCTATAGAGAATCCCAGAATCTAGCAATCTCAAATCACTAAGGAGACTATTATGGGGATCTATAAAACAGTTGCAAATTCTATTTGACAGAATGGGGGTTTTGATTTAGGCAATTCATGTCAATGTTTTAGATATCTATTGAAGTATTCCTTCTAAATTAGCTGGTTTGTATTGTTGATGGAATAGAGATAATTGTATTATATTGATTTTGGGGACCAGGGGGCTTCTGCTTAACTTAGGTACCAATGTAGGTACATGGAAATTCCTACTTAGTCCATTGATATAATATTTTTTATATATATATATATTTATACATATATATATTTACATATGCACACACACACATATATTCTTGTCTGAATATGTAGAAACCTAGGTATTACTTTCAGAAGGAATAATTCCCAAAGAACTCACTTAAGGATCACTAAGGAATTTTACTTCACTTGAATCTCTGATTTTCACAAAGCTTAAGTTGTACTTAATCTACACCTTTTATTAATGTCAGAATATCCTCAAGTCTAGAGATGTAGTCTTAAGGAATTAAAGACATAAATTTCAAGTTTGAACCATTCTGACCAAAATTTTAAAACACAGCTGGAACATTCAATACTATTTGAATTATGTTTTAAGAACCAAGTTATAGAAAAAAATTACTAAAATCTCTAAAATGAGAAAACATGCTTTCCACAAAACTGCAAAAAGCATTCGAATTCCTCACCAGCACTAGTGCTATGATGTTATTGTAAATATTGAGCACCTCATAACTAGCATAAAGATAAAAATTACCCTTCTACTCTCTTTTTAGATGATGTAAACTTAGTATGTAAGATTTTGTAAATGGTTCAAAATAAGGAAATGTTATGCACATGTTAATAAAAAGATGTAACAGATGTAACAGAAAAATACATATTTTATTCATATAATAATTCTTTCTAGTTAGAGTATATATCTTAATATCTGTATGGAAAAATAAATGTTCTATGAAATTATATAGGTTTAAAGAATGCATCAGTTCTATTTATTATACATAGTCTCTATATAACTATTCAGGTTTTGGGGGTTTCTTTGGTTTGGGTTTTGTTGGTTTTTTTTTTTCCTTTTGAACTTTCTGATATTTTATGAACAAGAAACATCTTTTTATAAGATATGATCAAAAAGGGTCAAATTGGGCATTGCCCATGACTAGCCTATCATACAGAAGGGAAAAACCTACAACTAACTTAAAAAAAAAACAAACAAACATGCTCAGAACATTGACTTAAGTAAAAGTTAAGACAGAAGGATATACTGCTGGCACTGTCACCTCCAGATAATAATGGAAATAACGGTTTTCATGAGCAGTTGTCATGAGCAGATGACTGTAAGAAAATGGTTCTGTCAGTTCTTGCTACACAAATAAAACACTGCCAACAAATTATCTGCCACTGTGGCATCAGTAGCAGTAATCTCATGCTACAAACCCCTCAATTGTTAGTGACCTACTCTTTTAATGTTAATATTTTCTTAAGAAATCCACTTCACAGAATCACAGAATCATGGAATGGGTAAAGTTGGAAGTTTTAAATGACCTCAGGACCCCCAACAGCAGGAAGCCCAGGGTGAAGAAGGACCAATAGGGCACCCCTGGGTCCACAAGTGGTGGCTACCTTCTGCTTGATCTCTCTCTCCCAATCCTCTTTTCTATTTCTTTCTATCTGTCTATCCCACATACATTGTTAATAAAATCTGTATTATTGACTTTGAATTATGGTCTCATTTGCAACTTAATTTGGGCAGAGGCATCTCTCAGTAATCAGTTTTTGACCATGACTGCAGTGGGTTACATCTAGTCCTACCTCCCAGTTCAAGCAGGATTATTCTAGAGCGTGTTGCACAGGATTGTGTCCAGACTGTTTTTGAATATCTCCAGTCAGAAAGATTCCACAGCCTCTGGGCAATCTTCTGCAGTGTGGAGCCACATGCACAGTAAAGAAGTTCTTCCTCATATTTAAGTGGAATTTCATGTACATCAGTTTCTGTCTGTTGCCTCTTGTCCTGCTGCTTGGCAACACCAAGAAGAGCTTGGCTTCATTCTCTTGATATGTGGGGGAGCCCAGCTGGCTCTGGGCTCTCTGTAAGCTGAGATATTGAAGATGGAACTTTACACCTGGCAGAGG
>JAYRBT010000001.1:73291035-73313767 GCA_036023395.1 Myiotriccus ornatus | reverse complement strand
CATGTGGCTGTGTGTCCAATCATGAGTTGTTATGTTTATGCTAAACCAATGGTGCGTGTACATGTGTCACCTAAAACAGTATAAAGTAGAAGCACTGTTGCAATAAAGAGCAGCTGGTATCCCTGATCACCGTGTCGCCTCCCGCTCCGACCGATGACATTGATATCTCACTTCAGATACTTATACACGATAAGGTCCCCTCTCAGATGTCTCTTCTCAAGGTTGAACAGGCCCAGTTCCCTCAGCTTTTCCTCAAAAGAGAGATGCTCCAGTCCCATGATCATCTTTGATGCTCTCTGCTGGACCTGCTGGAGCTCCATGTCTCTCTTGGGCTGAGGAGCTCAGAGCAAGGCACAGCACTCCAGAGGTGATCTCAGTAGGGCTGAATAGAGGGACAGGACCACCTCCCTTGACCTGCTGGCAATGCTCTTCCTAATGCACTTGTGAACACCACTGGCCAAAAGAGCATACTGTTGGTCATGGACAGCTTGTTTTCCATCAAGACTCCCAGGTCCTTCTCCACACAGCTGCATTCCAGTAAGTCACTCCCCAGCCTGTATTGTGCCTGGGGTTATTCCTCACGGGTGCAGGACCCCACATTTGCATTTGTTGAATATCAGATGGATCCTCTTTGTTCATCTCTCCATCCTGTTGAGGTTCTTCTGAAGGGCTGCTCAGCCCTCTGGAATCAGCCACTCCTCCCAGCTTTGTGTCATCAGCAAACTTCCTAAGGAGGCATCTACCTCTTCATCCAAGCCACTGATGGATAAGTTAAATAATAATGGTGCCACCATTGAGCCTTGAGGCACACCACTAGTGACAGGTCTCCAAGTAGACTCTGTGCCACTGATTGCAACTCTCTGGTATCTGCTGTTCAACCAGTTCTCAATCCACTTCACTGCCCATGCATCCAGTCCATACTTCCTGAGTTTGCCTATGAGAATATTGTGAGAGACAGTGTCAAAAGCCTTGCTAAAATCGAAGTAGGCAACATACACTGCTCTCCCTCCCTCCCTCCCTCACTCCATCTAGTTCTTTGGTTGTAGAAGGCAATCAAGTTGGTGAAGCATGATTTGCCTTTAGTGAATCCATACTTGCTTCTGATCACCTTCTCATTATCCTTGTTGATAGAGATGGCTTCCAGAGTGAGGCACTCCATCACCTTTCCATGGACTGAGATGAGGCTCACTGGCCAGTAGGTCCCTAGGTCCTCCTTCTTGCCCTTTTTGAAGAGTGGGATGACATTTGCTTTCTTCCAGTCCTCAGGCACCTCTCCTGATCACCACAACTTTTCAAAGACAATTGTGGGCATCCTGTCTATCGTGTCTGCCAGGTCTCTCACCACTCATGGATGTTTCCTGTCAGGGCCCATAAATCTGTGGATGTCAAGTTTCCCTGGGTTTTCTCTAAACCAATCCTTCTTCACCAGGGGAAAGTCTTCTTTCCAAGATTCCTTTACCCTGGTCTCCTGGGTCAGAGATTCCTGAGGGTTAATCTTGTCAGTGAAGACTGGAGAAAAGAAGGTGTTTAGTAACTCTGCCTTTTTTGTGCTGTGTTACTAGGGTCCCTCTCCATTTAATAATGGGCCCACACTATCCTTAGTTTTCCTTTTGTTACTGATGTACTTGAAGAAGCTCTTCTTGATGTCCTTGACATCCTTGAGCAGATTTAATTCCAGATAGGCCTTGGACTTCCTTATTCATTTCTACCTACTCTAACAACCTTTCTATATTCATTCCAAGTGGCCTTTTTCCATATCCTATGTATTTCCTGTTTATGCTTGAGTAGTGACAGGAGTTCCTTGTTCATACATGTAGGTCTCTTGGACCCTTTGACTGATTTTCTGTTCATCAGGATGCAAGTTCAATCCTAAGGAACCTGTATAACTACAAAATATATTTGGATCCACAAATTACACATCCATTACCTCACATGCATGCCGTTGCCTACAGGCAACTAACTGCATATGAAGACATGAATATGTCAAAACTGTAATGCCTAATCATAGTAATGCATGATATTTATTATAGAAGTATCCGAAAATAACCATCTATACAATTTATTTGAGTTTTAACTATTCATATATTATATGTTGTGCATGTAAATACATACAGTGCATTTAGCTACAGAACCTCTATGGTATATGTTGCATAAAAACGTGCATTATATAAACTAAATTATATAAACATCTCTTAAAAATTCCAGGATAAGTTTTAGCAATTCCAAACTAATGTGCCCCCCCGGTATCTCATGGCACGTCCATGTGGCATGGCAGCTGGGTCTCGCTGGCAGCGATGTTAGCATATGAACTATACCTAACCCTATCAGAGGAGGAAGCAACCTAGTTACAAGAATAGAGTATCTTGACCTTAAACAACCTGTCAATCACTGTGAAGTTGCAGACAAGACAAAGAGCCCCCCAGAAAGGCAGATGGTGACTATGAGTGACAATGACAGTCAGTTTTAGGTTCTGGGTGACGTAGAAGAGATCTGTTAGGAACTGGATATTTTGTGTAGCACCCTTACCCTGACAGTGACTGGTATGACTCCAGAACAGTTATAAGGAGCAAGATCTAAGAGATTCCAGAAACACCCAAGAGACAACCCAGGGATTCTTGGCCCAGTCCAAGGACTCTACATCCCACAGCTGAAATCATCTTATTGGTCCTCTTGATTATTCTTCTGAACCCTGAAATCACCCTGTGGAACAGGGGAACTGAGTAATTATTAAAAATTGCATGTATCTGTGACTGAAGTGTTTTGCTGCCAAGTCCATTTAGTCTCCACACTGTCAATTTTATCTAAAACCACAGCACTCCTATACCCCTTGAGGCAATAGTGCCCTTTATTTTGTGTGGTCTCTCAGAGAATTTGTTTAGTTGCATCAACCTGACAGTTTTCACATCAAGGACAATGATCTAATCCTCTTCTTTAATCATCTGAGAGAGAAGCCAATTCAAGGAGCTGGGTTTGCACAGATTGGGTTAATATGGTTTCTTAGCTGTCACTGTTCTCTTGATCCTTTCTGGTCTTTGTGTTTATCCTGATTAGCCTCAATCAGATGACTTAACAAAAACACATCCTTTGTAGGAAAAAGGAGTGCAGACAACAGAAATCTTTGTTCTAAGCCTAAGTGTTCTAAGTTTATTGTTAGATACTACAGTACAGGGAGCACTACTCAGGATTCTGTCAGAATCACAGAAGTTTTTTTCAACACTTTTTAAAACCACTCTTGGTAAACACTTAACTCCGCCTTTCACAAAAGCCATGCTTTATGAGCTCAAAACAGTGGATACCTCCTCTTCCCTCCCACATATGGTTAAATATATTGCTGATTTCTTTGAGAAGGGGTCCAAATCATAACGAACTCAATTCAATCCCCCAGTTAAGGATTTTAATCATAGAATCAGAGAATAGAAGCGTAATAGAATATGTTGAAGTTGGAAGGGACACATCAGGATCATTGAGTCCAACTCCTGGCCCTGCACAGGACACCCGAAGAATCACACCATGTGCCCAGCCAACCTCTTGGTGAACAAACTTTTTCTAACATCTAACCTAAACCTCCCCTGACCCATCTTCAGGCTATTTACTTGAGTCCTGTCATTGGTCACCACAGAGAAGAAATCAGTACCTGCCCCTCCTCTTCCCTTTACAAGGAAGTTGTAGCCTGCAATGAGGCCTCCCCTCAATCTCCTCCAGGCTGAAAAGAACCAAGTGACCTCAGCCGTTGTTCATACGGCTTCCACTCAAGACCCTTCACCATCCTCGTGGCCCTCCTTTAAATGGTCTCTAATGGCTCAATGTCGTTTTATATTATGGTGCCAAAAACTGCATGCACTACATTCACATCTAATGGACAGTCCTATACTCCAGCAAGAAAATTCCTTGTGTCAAGGTACAGTGTCTCCCAACACCTTTCTTTCATGGAATCACATGGACTTTTTCCTGTGATCTGTTTGGATTAATTTAACATGATTCCTGTTACAAGTCTTCTTTGGTATGATTTATCATCACAGAATGTGCTAATCTTGGTACACTGTGCTGTCTTCCAGAATGAAATGCATTTCATGAAGAGCAATTGGTTTTGTTTGATGTGAATTTCAATTAGCAATTGAAGGCATGGCAACCATGGATCATTTTACATTGACACATCTCCACAGTGTCTCGGGGTGAGGTATTGCTCTACCATGAAATAAAATGGTGGCGCCACTTCTCTGTAAATTGGCTTACTATACGGTATGTTAGGTTTTGTGACTAAAAGCTAATCCAGTTAAACACAGAGACCTAGCTGGGATCAGATGAACAGTGACAGACCATGAAACCTAGGAAAGGAACAGCTACTCCTAAAACCATCAAAGGACAGTGATTAGTCCATTATCCGTAGTGTGAAACTCGCCAAAGGGTCAAGGAAAGAAAGTCTCTCTTTGAAACACCATGCAAAACAAAGGGGATTACTGCCTAAACGGCTTTAGGGCTTATTATAAATGAGGTGAGGAAATTAATTTTGATACTGTACAAATCTTAAAATGGAATGTCTCAGGTAGGGGCAAAAGGCAGGGACAAGGATTCATTAAGGTGGAACAGGGAAGAACAACCATAGGAAAACAGAAGGAATATAGTTAAAAGGAATGGATTGACTCTAAGTAAGGTCAGATCAAACAGGTCTAAACTTACTTGACAGAGTCCTGTGTTTGATTGACACATTCTGTCCTTTCTCCTCACATTCTTCAAACTTACTTTTTCTCTATGTGTATGTGAGTGTATATATGTGTATAACAGCTAGAAAACTTCAAGGTGAACTATTCAGGGAGTAATACTGAATTGCAATGACCAACATCTGGAGAAAGAGAGATCCCGCCTGCAAACAAGAAGTCCAGCTGCCCTGGAGGAAACCAGGGACTGGGGAAAGACCAAGTCTGGAGACCAGTGACAGGGCAGACACAAATGTGTGTCATCACTAGAAAATTTGATTTGGTGAGAGACAGTGACTGCACAAGGAGTCTGTGATCTGGCATAAGTATTGGACAGACTTGAAGTTTGTCCTAGTATTTGAGAGATCTATCAATGTGGGTGTGCCAGTGATTTAAGAAAATGAGGGTGATCCATCCTGATCAGCCTAAAAAGAAGCCCAGCATTGGCTCCCCAGTGCATGCTTGCACATGTGTTTTTATCAGGAACACATCCTCAGCTTCACCATCAGCTGCACCTAGGAGTACAGAAACATGTACCTGTTGTGCTGTGATACAGTAACCTTCTGTGCCTAAAAGTCCACACAATTTGACTTAATTTTCTACTGTGGTGAACTGGGAAGCAGAAATCCCCCGAGTCCTGAAGTCTTCCAGATTCAGCTACCCTTAATAAAACTTATTTCTTGTCTGATGCGAATTCTAGCTTGTGATTCAATGAACCACAGGTGCAGAGACCATTTAACATGGAGGAATCTCCAAAGTGATTTAGGGTGAGGTGTTCACTTAACACGAACAGAAAGGTTTTGTCACTTCCCTATAGGACTTGACATCCTACTCTGTCCTGTTGTGTTACCATCTGTCCAGTACAGTCAAGAGTTACAGATGCCAAAGCTCATTTGAGCCAAAGCTGGAAGAGCTTGTTTAGCCTAAATACAGATTCTGTTAGTTTTGGGGTTTTTAAAAGATTCTTATTCAATAAAAGATAAAATGCTACCAGAAAGGTTTGAGGAGAGAAACAATGAAAATATATTATGAAATAAAAAATAGTATTTTTGAAATGTTTTTCTTGTTATTTCTAATATTTTAGTAACCTACATGTTACATGTAATGTAAATAAATTCTTTTAAAATATTAGTTACTAAAAAGTTAAGAGTTTTGTGTTTAAATACTGAATCTGATGGATTAATATAAATTTTTTTTTCCTTCAAGATTGTATTTTACTAATAATGCATTAAAAAAATCATGAGAACAGAGGAACTATTTTTATAGTAAAAAACCCAAACAAACAAACAAAACCACAAAAAACCAAAACAAAAAAACCCACAAAGCAAAACAAAAAAAAACAACAAATAAACACCCCACCCCCCCAAAGAAACTCAATCCAACCCAAACCAAAACATTTCTGATATGATAAAACTGTTTCTTTATCAGCAAAACTAGACTCTAGACTCTAGCCTAGTAATACCACTGTACTGTATATCTGCAGTGGGTTTACCCTGTCTGGAAGCCAGGTACCCACAAAAGCTGCTCTCTCACTCCCCTCTGCAACTGGACAGGGGAAAGAAAATGTAATGAAGGGTGCATAGTAAGGTATGAGGTAAGAACCAGGAGAGATCTTTCACCAAATACCATAACAGGCAAAACAGACTGAAATTGGGAATATTAATTGAATTTGAATTGAATTTGAATACTAAAAAAATTAGAACAGGATAATAGGAAGCAAAATAAAATCTTAAAAACACCTTCCCCCACCCCTCCCTCCTTCTCAGCTTTACCTCTTCCTCCCCCGTGGCACAAGGAAAATGAAGGTTATGGTCAGTTCACCACATGTTATTCCTAACACTGCTCAGGGAGAGGAGTTCTTCCCCTGCTCCAGTTGTCACTCTCTTGGGAGACAGTCCTCCACAAACTTCTTCAACGTGAGTCCCTCCCACAACAGTTCTTCATGAACTGCTCCAATATCGGTCACTATTCCAAGGGGTGCAGTCCTTCACGAAACAGCCTGTTCCAGTGTGGGTCACCCACATAGTCACAGGTCCTACCAGGAAACTTGATACAGCATGGGCTCGTCTCTCCATAGGTCTGTGGGCCCCTGCCAGTAGCCTGCTGCAGCATGGGCTTCCCGGGGGTTCATAACCTTCTGATCTCTTCACTCTCATAATCAGCTGGTTCACATCCACCTGCTCTCATGTGGGTCTCCTTCACAGGCTGTAAGCAAATCTCTGCACTTCTGTGGACCTCTGTGGGCTGCAGGGGGAAAACCTACTTTACCGTGGTCACAGATTGCAGGGGAACCTCAGCGCTCGCACCTGGAGCACCTCTTCCCCCTCCTTCTCCACTGACCTTGGTGTCTGTATATTTGTTCATCTCACATATTCTCGCTCTTCTCTAGCTGCAATTGCATCTGCCCAATAACCTTTTTTTCCCCCTTCTTAAATATGTTATCACAGAGGTGTTACTGTCATTCCTGATTGGCTCAGCCTTGGCCAGCTGCAGAAACTGCCCTGGAGCTGTCTGGCATTGACCATGCCACACATGGAGGAAGCTTCTAGCAGCTTCTCACAGAAGCCACCCCTGTAACCCTCCTCCTACCAAAAACCTGCCCATGTAAACACAATATAATATCCTTCTCATTTAGGTAACTTCAGTGGAACATAATAAAGTAAAAATATATTTAATTTTATTTATTTATTTTATTACTTTTTGTTTATTTTTTAGGTAGTGTAGAATTTGTCATGATCAATGACTTAGAATGAATGAGAGTTAAACAATACTGTATTACTTTGATTCTTCTAGGAACAGATGCATGACAGTTATCACAGCCTAGATGACATGAAGCAATTTGGTTTCAGTACTAATCTTTAGGCCAATTAAGATGCACAAGGAAGAGAATTCAGTTCTCTGAAAGGAGCTCTTCTCTGGAGTAGTCCTTGAGTTTACCTTTTCAAAATTTATTTATTTGTCTAGATTCCAGATGCATAGTGGATATGTTTTTATACATAAACTCTTTTTTTCATTTGTTCATATTTTTGTGCTGTCAGTCTTCCTAAATATCTGTGTTTACTCCGTAAGTGATGCATTGTGTATACTCAGTTTAGTGTTTGCTTGTGAACAATGCAAATTTGTCTCTTCCCTGAAGCAGAATCTCCAGGGAGATAGAAGTCCATACAAAAGCAAGGATTCAGTTAAAAAAGCTTCACTATAGAAAGTTTCAAATAACTCCACTTTAAGTGACTTAAAGTTCACAGAATAACAGAATGGTTTGGGTTGGAAGGAATCTTTAAAGATTCTGCTAGTTCAACCCTGCCTGCCATGGGCAGGGACACCTTTCACTGTTCAAAGTCCTGTCAAGCCCGATCTTGAACATTTCCAGTGATGAAGCAGCCACAGCTTCTGTGGGCAATCTATTCTGGTGTCTTGCTCCCTCACATAATGAAATATCTTCCACAGGAGAGGTGTTCCAACTCTCTGATCTTTTTCATGGTCCTCCTTTGGACCTCTAACAAAACTTATTCTATCAAGTATTTAAAAACATTTACTTATTTAATATATTGATTATAAGTGAATACATGTGTCCTATTTCATATTTGATAAGGTCCAATATCACAATGCATGACTATCTACTTGGGCAAATCACACTCAGCTCCAGGTTTTTCTAGTAACTCATATTCTTGGTTACACTACTACTATTACCTGACATATATCTGGTTTTTTCCTTTAAAAGCTAAAGTTTGAGGTGGTGCGGGTTTCTTTCACCACAATCTGAAATCAGGAGCCAGTTGCTGTGTGTGCCTGTGTCGGGGTTTTGAAGTTGTTAACTCACTTGCCTATCACTGGTTTCTGTGTTGCCATAGTTATTGTCTCCTTGCATTGGCTGGCTGAGTGGCCAGTCTCCTGCTCTCTCCAACAGTCTTTAAAGGCTGTGGGAAATTTGAATAAACTCTCTCTTTGCTGCTGGACTCCCTGCGTGCTGCGTGGTCTCTGTCTCCTGGCATAGGTGCCTCCGCCGCCTGCCCCTGCCACGAGGGATGGGCGGCGGGGTGGGTGATCTCAGCCCTGGAAACCTTCACAGAGCAGCCAGGAGGGACCCTCCAGAAACCCACCAAAATGCAACATGCCTGAAGCTGGGAAATACTACTGTAGTGGAGCATGTGCCTTGATAGAATCATCTGCCTCTATGATTTTTTCTTTCATTGTAGGAATTTGCACAATATATTGTAATTCAAAAATCAGGCTCCATTTCAACAACTTCCAGGTGTAAAATGAGTATTTCACAGAGCTCTGCTCCTCAGCTCTGATTGTTATTGGCATTGAAACTGGTCTGGTAATAGCTGCTGACAGTATTTTTGTTTGGACTGTGAAAGCATTAATTATATTAACAATAAATCCTGGTTTCGTAAACACCATGCCCATAAAAAGATTTTGAATAAAAAGCCTTCTACCCCATTTGTGGCTGTTGTTGTCCTTGGCACTCAAAGCCAAGGACCTGTCAGAGCTCTAAAGAGATGATGACATTGTCCAGGCCTTGGACTGGAGGAAGGGCAAGTGCTGGGGCAAGTGTGGCCTCTCACCTGTAGGAGGGGAGCTGTGGTCCAACTGAGCACACAGTCACAAGGAGTAGTAGGAATGGTGCGAGAACCTGGACAAGCAGCACAGCCCCAAGGAGGAGAACAGGTGACTGATGTGGTGTGCCCAAAGATGCTACAGAGGCAAGAACCTGAACCATACAGTGCAGGTAAGAAAGATGGTGAGAGGCAATAGTCAGAAGAAAAATACATGGGGACTGCTGAAGTCTGCTGGAAATGTATGGCGTCTGGAAACACAGGGAAGTTCCTTCTTTGTCTCCAGAACTGCGCTTACCAAAAGGATAGTGTCCTGGCAACAGGTTAGACACTAGTCAAAGTTGTCATCAGACCCACCTGAGCCTTGATCAAGTATGGCACACTAACTGAGAGAGGCGGATGATGACTCCCAATCACAGGGGACAGACAATCTTACTCATTTGCTGACCAGGTCCCTTCTGACTTGAGATATTCCATGATATTATGAATTTCAATGCTTATAGCCAAGCTGTTAAAAATGCCTTCTCTAAATATTTTTGAAGGAAATATATAATCTATATACCTGATCAAAAACTTTAAAGAATGAAAAAATAAAAAATAAAAAGAACAATACATTGTAGAGTGGGTAACACCTTTTCATGACTGCTACAAATTTTTAGAGGTATCACAGAAACAAGAAGAAGAAAGAATGGTTATGGGTATGCCATTATTATCCAAAAGACATTTTCCTTGTTGAGGATCACTAAGGGAATTGATGGAGCTGTCATGAACATTAGGCTGTACAATTGCTCAGCTGTTATTCAATGGCTTACAAGAAAGGCAGTGAAAAGATTCCTAGACGTGTTAATCAGCTCTGATTTGTGGCCAATGTTTATTGCAGAGAGAGGTGGTTTTTCAAGACACATTCTTTTTAGTTGTCATTGTTTTTCCTTTTCTCGGTATAACTACATGTAACAATGAAACAGCATGTGGACTCCTGCCACTTCTTAGGTATGTACATGAAGGAAACTGCAAAGAACCATTTTTTTTTCTGCAGCATTTCTTCTGCATGTTGCAATTCCAGTCTTTAGCATATTTCTTACTGTGTGTACACATTTCTTAAAAGGTGATTAAATTAACTGTTCAATTCCCATGTCTCTAAATGCATTAATCCTGATGGAATCTGAATAATGAGCCCTTTTAGAGAGGTCTGGAACATAGCCCCAGCTTCCATCTCAAGAATGGAAGTGTTGATCAGAGATTAAATCCATGTGCATTTACCGAGCACTTGGATGTCATGGTGATAAACACCACTAAAAGTCTAAAACAAAAAGAACAATGACACGTAATAGTGAAAGGATTTGCAGGAAAATATAAATCTTGTTGACTCAGAAAAGAAAATTGAAAAATGGCCAAATAACATTTGTTGAAAGAAAACATCTTCAAGAAACTCTGTAGTGGTAGACAGCTGTTGAATAAAAGAAACACTAGTCACATTTTATAGTCTGTATTATGTTGGACTGGCTTGAAAACAATGCTAATATGAACATTAAATACAACCAGAAAGCTACTTATATACAGAAAAAAAAGCAGGTTAAACCAAGAAAAGAATGGAAAGAAAGTCCAAGTGTTATCTTGGTGTATTTTCATATATTTATGTTATAATTACTTTGGAAAGAAAATCTCACAAGACAATCACCTCCTTTTGTCTATCTCAATTTAGTGAGGTAAATCATAGAATCATATGATCATTAAGGTTGGAAAAGACCTCTCAGATCTTCGAGTCCAACCATTAACCTAGCACTGCCAGGTTTACCACTAACTCATGTCCCTATGCATGTCTACATGTTTATTTGAACACTTCCAGGGATGATGAATCCACCACTTCCCTGGGCAGTCTGTTCCAATGCTAGGATACACTTCTGGTGAAGAAACTTTTCCTAATATCCAATCTAACCCTCCTCTGGTACAAGAGATCTTATCCTATCTCATGTTACCTGGAAGAACAGATCCACCCCCACCTGGCTGCAACCTCCATTCAAGCAGTTGTAGAGAATGATAATTGTAATTTAAAAAAAAAACAAACAAAAGAACAGAAAAAGAAAAAAAAGGAAAGATTGCATTTTAACATAACCGTAATGTTGTTTAATTTATTTTTTAAATTAACTAAATTTTAGATTGATTTTAAGATGCTTTAATGGTTAACCTTTTCATATCAAGAAGTGTACAATATATAATGAAATTTATAGACTCTCTGTGAACCTCTAATTTAAAAACCTTCAGTAAGAAAAAATATTTGAATTTCAGTGCTCACTTCAGAGTTTTTAAAAATGCCTCACTGCATATTATGAAGGAAATACTTTTAAGCAACTTTCCTCTTGATATCTAGTAATAGCCTTGAAAAAAAGTATTTTGTGAAGAATTAAAACAAGCAAAATGACTGCAAAGTCATCTAACAGTTAAAACTGAGTGCTTCAAGGTGACCTCATATCTGGATAGGCAGGAAGATACATATGTGGTAGCTTTTAGAAAACCCCATAGTGAAGAAGAAACTTGCTTCAGGGAAGATGTATTAGTTTACAGGAGTGCTACATCCCTACTTTTGGTTCAGTTTTTTCTTGCATCTTCAGCTAAGTATAAAGAAACTGGAAAGCAGAACCCCTGGTTTACTGCCTTTATTTTTGTCAACAGCAAACACATGTTAAAATACATACTTTAATGCTTGTATGATATATGAGCTGTACATTAAAAATATTCCTCAAAAGAATAGTACATCTTAAGGTAAATACTTTTTTCTGGGGGAAAATAAGTAATTTCACAAATACTATTCAGCACTGGCTTAGATCTGCTCTCACTGAAATACCCCTGTACTGATATGTCTTTATTAGCATGACCATGAAAAAAAAGCCCCCTTTATTACTATAAGCATGTCTTGCAAAGACCATTAGATTCTTGCTGTTCCTGCTAAGTTCTGAACAGCACCAAGAAGAGGCAACTGTTGAGTTTCAGAAAAGTAAGAATTTTTTTTTTTTTTAACATCAGTACTGTGGGATAAAATCTCAAGATATTTGGATAGTTTTGGGGTTTTTTTTTGGTTGTTTTTTTGTTTGTTTGTTTTTCTTTTTTACGCTGGGCATAATGTAACCAGGGTGCTCCTAAAGATTTTGCATCACATTAAGTAACTGTGCAAGCTTTTTCAGTCCCCAGTGCTTGAGCATTTAACTGAGCACTTTCTTTTTATTCTCTGTCTTTTGCATATAGTGTGATTTTCTTGTGAGCAACCAGTTTCTCTTTTTATTTTTCTCTCTGTTTTACAGTATGAAGCTCACTCTAGGAGCATCAGCTAAGGTGCCCAGCTTGTAGAATTACTACTTCTCCCATATCTGGGGTACTTATCAGGTACTTAGGTTCCTTGTTTCCCCAGGACTATATAAAAACTGAAACAAAAACCTCAAGTTCCTAGGAAAACCTGGTGATCATTTGGTCCACTCCCCTGCTCAAAGCAGAATGAACTAGAACATGTTGCTCACATCCATGTGCTGTTAGGTTCTGAATAGCAACCAGGACAGATGCTACAGGCTTCCTGGACAACATGTTCCAGTGTTTGACAATCTCTGCAACAAAAAACTGTTTTTCTTCTGTTAACTAACGGGCTTGTTTCCTTTTTTTTTTTTTTTTTTTTAATTCAAATCCAAAATCCATTTTAGTTCAGTGAGTCTTTCATTTTAAAGAATGGGAGGGGTCTTTTTGTCTTGAATTGTTTGGAAGAAAGTTAGAAAAGAGAAGAATCATGGAATGATTTGGGTTGGAACGGACCTTAAAGATCAACTAGTGCCAACCCCCTTGCCATGGACAAGGTCACCTTCTATTAGAGTTCCAACCCCACCTGCCATGAGCTGGAATGCCACCCACTATAACAGCTTGCTCAGGGCCAATCCAACCTGGCCTTGAACACTTACAGGGATGGGACATCCACAGCTTCTCTGAGCAACCTGTTCCACCTGACTACCCTCTGAGTAAAGAATTTCTTCCTTACATCTAGCCTAAATCTCTCATTCTCCTGTCATTATTTGCCCACGTAAAAAGTCACTCTCCCACTTTCTTATAAACCACCTTTAAGTAGTGGAAGGACACAATGAGTCCTTCCTAGAGTCTTCTCTTCTCCATGCTGAACAAACCCAGCTCTCTCAGCCTGTCTTCATAGAAGAGGTGCTCCAGCTATGTGATCATCTTCATGGCTCTCCTCTGGATTCACTCTAACAGGCCCATGCCTTTCTTGGGCTGAGGACTCTAGAGTGGGATGCAGTACTCGGGGTGAGTTCTCCAGAGTAGAGCAGAGGGGGTCAATCACATTTATCAACCTGCTGGACATTCCTCTTTTGATGCTGCTCAGGATGAGGTTGGCTTTCTAGGCTGTGGTCACGCACTGATGGGTGATGTACAGCTCTTCACTCACAAGAACCCCCAAGTTCTTCTCTTCAGGGTTGCTCTAGGTCAATTGTTCTCCCAGTCTGTACTCATGTGTGGGATTGCCCCGACCAAATAAGTTATGCTCTCTCTTCAGCTGTCCTTCCCTTCATCTGAGATTTAAGATTGGAAAAATGTTTACAGCATCCTCAAGTTAAAGGTTTCTCTGAATGGGAATTTTATGAGTTTGAAGGCTTTCTGGAATCAGGTCCTAAAAAGAAGAGAATACTTAGGTGTCTTTTCTCTTGCCCTTCAGTGACATTTTCAGTGAGAATCCTAAGTCACAATATTAATTAATGGAGAACTAATGCCTGTTCCTTGGACCAAGGGAATGGCTTCAGTAATAGGCAGTTCTAGTAGATTGCCACATTTACTAGAGATTAGGCACTGGAGTGAAATGCAACATCAAGTCTTTTTTTATGTATTGTACAGGTGCTTGTATGTGAAATGAATGAACCAGCCATTTAAAAAACCCCAAACCAACCAAAAAAAAACACCAACAAGAAACCTCTCAGCTTTTGAAATTAACTTCATACTGTTAAACATACTCCTAAAATACTGTTATAAATAACAATAGATCAATAACCTTTAGTCCTGAGAATATGACTTTATTCCATCAGGTCTTGTAGCACTGCACAAGTAATGGAAAGGCTTTTAGTCAACTCAGAGTTCACTTCAATAAATGGGAGGTCACCCAGAATCTCTTCCCTGCTGGTCCTCGGTTTCTATTAGAATAATGTAACTTCTCCAACTCAGTTGCTTGCTAATGGATCTCTAAACCTTTAGAATGTAATCTTGACAAAACAAGTAAATTTTGTTTCATCTGATATTATCAAATATGAAATAAATGGATGCAAATTTTTTTGTCCTGTCTTCTAGTTTTAGAGCAGGCTTTTCCCTGTCTACAAAGATGAAAATTATTTTATGTACAGGGTTATTTCAATGATATATGAGACTGCAAAAATGCTGTGCAATCCCATGTGTGAGAATGCACTGTAACATTTTAAATAATGCAATTTAAGTCTTAGAGTTTCTGTTAGTACTAAGAGAAGAAGGGCTTGTTGAAACTTCTCAAGTTGAAACTTGTTGAAAACTTCTCAAGTATCTTATCTAGGAGTTTCTCAAAAAGACACATGAAATTTTTTCATTCTTCAAAAATAAGAATAGTAAAAAAATTATTTGTATTGTCAGAATGAAATTTAAAGTACTTTACATTGGGAATCTGCCATCCTTGTCTTCAATGAATAGAAGATTATCTCAGAGGAATGCAATTGGTCTCAACCCTTCTACAGTCTGTTATAATGACTAGGGTTGGTTTTGTCTATTATAGTACTATAATAGAATACTTGAGCTAAGTGTGGTTGCTATAATCTCACTGTTGAGTAAATGGAGAGAAGTAAGTATTACTTATCTGAACTATCCTCTACAACTTGCTGTCTTCCATCATGAAACATAGTCACAATATAAAGGCCTCATTTGTGAGCCTAAAACTAAGTGGACTAAATTCAGATCAAAGTAGTTCACTACCTTCTGCAATTACTGTAGCAAAATGTTACCGTAATGTTCATTAGAAATAAAAAGGGAAAAAAGAGAGAAAAGAGAAAGGAGTATGCCAACAAGCTTTTAGTAAGTAAAATTCACTGAATCTGAAGGAGAAATTCAACATAAAACAGGGTAGTTAATAATAGCAAGATATTTTCACTGTTTTATCTATGAAGAAAGTCATAACTAGCTGATTTAATCTTACACATAAATTTCCAATAGTAAAAATGTAAGCAGAAAAAGACAAGTACAAATTAAATATCAGTTCTTTTAGTTTTTATTCTCCAGAGACAGATATTATGTTGATTTTTCATGAAAATATGACTTATTAGATTTCATAAGTTTTAGCAAATGTAAGATAACTTTTTATATGTTGGTATAAGCAGAAAAATAAAAAAAAAAGAGTCATATTCTTTAATTCAAAAGACATTGTTAAAGAATATGGTATGTGAGTGCTTTATTAGGTACCCATCTTCAGTAAGCAAAAATGAATAAAGATTGGAACATGTTACATGGACATGCTATTATGTATTTTCACTTGAAAGGATTTAAGATTATTTTGCAGTGACAGTGTTATAAATATCCATTTTGTCAAAATAGGAGAACTGAGAAGTGGTAATGGGAACACAGCATATGTCTTTCTGTTCCTTTTCCAGTAGATTAGTTTCCTGCAATAGTATGTTGCAGCAGTATCTGTTTTTTCTTAAAACCAGAGAGCTGCAACTGAACTAATCCTTATATAGCTAATTCCTTATTTCAGCACTTACCTTACCTAGAATACTGATTTATTACTAATATTTGTATGCTTGTGTGCTTTCTTTTGCATTCATATTGTATGGACTTTTGTCTCATAATTTTGAGATAACATATGTTTTCCATATAAATAATCATTCAACACTACTAGTTACTGTTTTAATAATAAATATTTTAAGGAATTGTTTAATAATCTGGTATTTTTAGAACAACTAGGTTTAAAAAAATACTGCAGTATGAGATCATAGTGTATCTTAAAAATGCTCCCTCTGAGCGTTTATAGCAGGTCAAGCTTCTACTCTGTTCCATAATGGAATGAGATCATTGCACAGTTTACACTGAGGAAAATGGCCATGGCTACTACAAGTTCATGATACTAATGCAAGTCCACGCTATAAATTCAGCTTGTTCTTTGAATTATGGCAAAATACTCTGATATGAATCAAAAATAGGAAGCCTACAAAGAAAATAAAAACCTAAGTTTGTGAAATGAGTGGGACTACACTAACTTCTAAAGATAATGGCTTGGGTGAGTTCAGATAAAAAGCTAGTTTGCATAAGTTAAGTGATGTTTATCTACTAGAAATATTGGGGTGTTGAGTTTTTTGAGGGGGGTTCTTCTGTTTGTTTAAGGGGGTTCTGGGTTTTTTTGGTTGGTTGGTTGGTTGGTTTTGTTTGGTTTTTTTTTACTGGATAAAATAATGTTTTTTTGCACTCCTTGGGAAATTTCCTACCCCTAGCAATAGTGAGAAAATAATATTTATTGAGAAATGTATATTAGGTGATACCTGCCATACATGGAGAACTATG
Source organism: Myiotriccus ornatus (assembly GCA_036023395.1). Classification (NCBI taxonomy): domain Eukaryota; kingdom Metazoa; phylum Chordata; class Aves; order Passeriformes; family Tyrannidae; genus Myiotriccus; species Myiotriccus ornatus. Next base: position 73,296,963 of record JAYRBT010000001.1, on the reverse strand, counting down.
CTGCTCATTAAAAATAGGTTCATCAAAATAGGGTTTATCTTTCCTTATGTTCTGCTTCTGTAAGAGCTTTGCTCATAAGAATACCCTTTTTGTTTCAAACAGAGCGGCTCTTCAAATCATATGATGTTCAGATCCCATAATGTTACGCTAATTAAATACAAGGATGATAAAGGAAATTACCCATTAAATATCTTGAATTTGAAACACAAAATTCTCAAGAATACAGTGAATTATATCTATTCTATATCTGTATAATTTTGGCATGTATATGATGTCCCCAGCTGACTGTTAGCAGTAACATATAAACTGTTATTTATATATTACATCTGAAACAGATTTCATAAAATTGAGTACCATAAAATAATTCAAAATGTCAGCTAAAGAAAAGACTGGAGAAAAAGAGGTAAAATAAAATTAAACCAGAAACTATTTGTGTGTCATTTGGAACATCTAATTTAAGTACCTTATTGAGAGTCCAATTCACAAAAGATGTGCTCCTGGGCCCAGAGTACCATCCCAACATCTGAAAGTATACTTCTTGCACTGACTGATATATCAGTCTCTTGATTTGAAAAAAGATAAATTATCCTTAGTGTAAGGCCATCATAAAAGTTTATTCTTAGTACCCTCATGTCCTACAAATCTGATGATTAGAGCAGCAAAAGAAGAGGTAGAATATGTAAATACCAGTCCTTTCTTAGACAAAATGGATTGAATCTGTGCCTCCCATAGCCGAAGAAAGTTCTGGAAGTACTAGACGAGGCACTGAGACCACTTGAGGATCCAGGTAACTGTGTTCTCCATTCATTATGCTGTCTCAGATCTACTGTAGATTCAAGAAGATATAAGTTCATGAAAGAATACAAGAAAAAGCTAAGGAAGCTTTACTTTAGAGAGCATTTATCTGGGAAGTTCCTTCTGTTCCTCTGGTTTCACGATTCCAGTTTCTTAATCTGCCAGGGATTTTAGGATTTTTCAATTTAGGAATGGAGTGCAGCTTGTTAACATTAAGCTTTTATTATAATAGCTTTTTAAGGGGAATGATGCCATGGCAGAAAAATTAAAACTGAAGAAATATCAGCTGACAGCTCTAATGCAGATGTCACTGATCTTTCAAAAAATATCTGGAAATTAAAATTCAAATCTTCCTGTTAAACTCTGTCATGGGCAAAAGGGAATCTATCATATATATGTGGAGCTAACATTATTGTTAGACCAAATAATGCTTTAACACTTTAATTATGTATATGTATTATTTGTATTTATTAGCTAACTTACCTATTTGTACAGAGGAGCTTCATTAGAAAGGCTTTAAATAAATCAAATTAAAATAAAATAAATTTTAAAAAAGTGAAAAACCAAGAGTAATTATTTATTCTCTTCCTTTGACATCGTGCTTTTTCTTCAATTGTCTATCTTCAAAAAACTGTGTAACAGATCTAAGGTGAAGTAGAAGACAATCACTGAAATCATGGGCATACCCCCCTCCACCAGCTATCCCAGGGTGCTGCTCAAGGCTTTGGGGTGACATTTCTTCTGCCCCAGCCTGTTGTCAGCTCATCTGGAGGCCCTGTGGAGGAGGTGCAGGTGTCCCCTGCCCTGTGGCACAAAGGGCTGCTGTTCTCCCATCCATGCCCCAGCCAGTGAGAGGCATTCCCCAAGCCAGTTCTGTTTGGGAATCAACAGGAGAACAAGAGAGGAGGAACCTGCTCCAACCATCTCTGACTCTCTTTAACCAGCTCCAGCTGGCTTCAACTGGCTACTACCACCCCTGACCCTGAGCAAGACCTGCCCTGCACTGTCCCTGCTGGGGCTGCATCAGGCCCATAGTGCATACGATTGTTCTCTGCATTTTCTTTGGTATATATGTAACTGTATTACACGTCCTCTCCAAATACGAATGCACTCCTAAAGAGTTGAACCCCTTCATCACTACCCTGATTCATCCCATGTTTTACCCATCTGGTTGTCCTCCCATGTTGCGATATGTTTTTGGATATAAAAGTGGTAAAGTTGTTTAAAGTGAACACACTTCCAAAATGGCTTTTGTAACTCATGTAAACTCTTTGTGTAAACCCTTCTCTTTCCCAAGATCCCTTTAGTCCTTAACTGTATCTTCGGAATGTCCTGAGAGATAACTGGAAGCTTACCTATTGGACCTCCTGAACTCCCACTGGTTACTCAAGAGCTGTTTAAGCAGCTACCCAGAACAATAAAGCTCTCTCTCTGTCTCCTCTCCCTGCTTGCTGACAGCGTCCTGGTCTCTCTGGGGGCCACGAGGTGCCATGGAGTGGGAGGGCACGTTCCCCCCTGGAGCAAGGGGTAAAAGGAAAAGCCTTTTGCCTGGGGTTTCCCTTCCCTATCCACCCTCAACATTTGTTCACTCCCACCCACACGGTTATATACCAAGAAGGATGCAAGAATAGGAAATTGCTGTAGCGGAAGTCGGTGACCTTCACTCTGTGCTCTCCCCTTCTCCACAGACCCAGTTATTTTACCACAGAAGACAATGAGATCTAATCTACTGCTTACCTTTGGACTAGTCCCGAAGTCTTATTCTTCAGGTACCCAGAAATGTACCCCAAGGGAAATCACACAAAATTTTTCCCAGGGTCTGATTTCAGCCCAGCAGTAGTGTCCCAGTGACTACAGGGGAGGCCACTGAGAGGAGGGAGCCAGGTCTTAACAGACCCCCTTGGTGGCAAGTCAGGGGTCTAAGCTGAAGCAGAAGAGGTCCTCACTGGAAATGAGACCCTTGAAGGCAGTCATGGTGCCCACAGAGGTAGGGGTTTAAAAGATTCAAGTGGAAAAGTACCCAGGCATCCTGCTGTGACCTCACAGCTTACCCTTCTCTGAGTGGGAAGTTGGACCGGAGACCTCTCAAGGTACCTTCCAACCTGAATTTTTTTGTGACCATATGATCTTAATTGCCTTTCTTTCAAATATAGTGCTTTTTACTTCTTTCTTTTGGGGAAAAATATCCCTTATAAACAAGCAGAAAATAAGATAGCTACACCAACGGGTTTTTAGACATCTTTTTGGAAGTGCTTTTTGCTTTCAAAAGATGGTTGTTATTCCTCTAATAACCTGAAAAGCAACCTTTTGGGAATCTTTAAGCTTGCTTTAGCACAACTTTTTGCTTATTTACTTGTGTTCTTGTCTTGAGCTTACTATGATAGTTTAATAATGCACTTTTGAAGTATTTCTTGCTTTCACATAAGTATTATGAAAATGCATTCGCAATATCTTTGTTAAAATTAAATTTTGAACTACGTCTGATCAGATTTATTCTGACTAACATTTAGGAATAATTTATGTGAAAACAGTGGTCTGAAGTGCAGCCCTAGAAGACATCACACAATTCCAAGTCACTCAGACAACCAAGAGGAGGGTTGTTTGGGTTGGATTTTTTTTTTCTTTTTTAAATTTTCACAGGGTGTTTTTCCTGCTCCCCTTTGCTTCAGAAGAATAATAATTAGTTCTTCATTTAGACCAGCAGCAAACTTTAAGCTCCAAAAATTTTCACTGCTTTCTAGTCCCCCGACTCGTGCGTATATATTGACCAGTAAGGCGCCCCCAACACAGCGTATCATTTTAGTATGTGACAAGTTGCCGCTCTAGTGAAATAACCAGTAGAATATGTAGTAACCAGTAGAACAAGATGCAGGTCAGTATTAAATAGCAGTAAAAATATGGACAGTGGGAAATAAAATGAAACCAAGTGTGCTGCATTTCAGTTAAAAACAAAGGGCAATATTTATCTATTTGTCTCCTGTTTTTTCATATATATATATATGTTCTGTTGTTTGTTTCTAATCTCATTGAAATGTGGCAAAAACCTGCTTAAAACGAGCAAGGTAACATATATGAGGGAGCACCCCCCCATAAGTAGGCAATTATTTGAATACAATTGCTTTATTAAAGATTGCATTGTGTTTTCTGTCCTTGAAACTAGAAAACTTTAGTATTTTTACAGCTCTAAGAAAAAATGGCGTAAAAACATTAAAGCATAAGATCTGAAGAGCTGTAATCTAAATTGATGCCTTAGAGTGTTGATTTTATTTTTAATTTTGTAGATTTTAGAAGTAGTTATATAGTTAATGTAGATTTTAAAGTAGCAGCACATTATCCCTTACCTTTTAACACAGCAATTACACATAGCAAACCCTGTTACCCATTCCCCTATCAATTCCCCTAAATTCCATTAGTCTGTTTAGTCTCATTTTCAAAGTAGAATTGTAGAGAACACCCTAAAATCTTTGCAAGAAAATACAGGCATAGACACAATGACCCTCAGGCCCACAGCTTTGGAAAGCCTCCAAGGAAGATGAAACCAAGGAAAAGAGAGCCCCCAAACTCTCCTAGACTCAATTCCTGAAAAGCATGTCAGAGGGCAGAACTGGGGCGGTGACCGGACGGGGATTGGGTGGAAATCATTATAAAAATTGTAAACACCTGTGTTTGAGGGAACACATGGTGGAGGTAATCCTGGAAGCCTGGGGGCTCATTAAAGCCTTTTTGTGTCCTTATCTTACCTCTTACCTAATTTGGCCTGAGTTTTTTTTCTCCACAGCCTTTTAGGCAACAAATTGAAAACCTCTGTCCTTAATTATCATCATGGTGATGTAGCTTTTGACTAGTAGACTTAAAAGCTTGATAATATCTTCACTGGGAATATGGCTTTTGTTAAAAATTAGAGCTACGTCTTCCTCAATTTAAAAGGAAAGAGTAGTGTTAAAGAAATTCTACAGTTAATTCTCAAATGTGGAATTTCTATAATCTGAAACATCTTTAGAGAGTGACCCTTAGAAAATGATATAATAACCCTTTTTTTTTTCCACAGGCTTTTGAGGAAATTAGAATCTAAAAACTAAAGATGTTACTTACTTGTGTGATAAAACAAAATATGTTGTTATCAATGTTTGTGATCTTCACTGATTAAGACATCTGAGAGAAAAATCCTGATTATGAGATCAAGTAATATGGATTTGTAACTTTTATTATGATGCCCAGGAGATAAATGTGAGGGCGAATGATCATCAATGGGAAGCTGGTAGAGTTTTAATAATTTTAGTTGTTTGGGGTTTTTTTAAATAGGTTAAAGTCTGTCATGAGTGGTGCTGTTCTTACCATGGTGCCTGGGCATGGTCTGGGTGAATTTTCATTATCAGTTGCAGCCTTATTTTGTATGATTCTGTTTACGAAATGACAAAGTTCTACTTTTAATTACATTTTTTATCCTGTCCTTCTTGTTCAGCAGATTACTAGATATCTTTCAGCACAAATATGTTCATGTGTGTCTGTTATCAACCCCACTTGAAACTTTACTAATCTCTTCATGTCTTCCAGAAAATCAGAATACTCATTCTTGTGACTATTCCAATAACATTCTTATTTACTCACTGCTGTTTGAATGAGCTGTTTTGAGCATAGGTAATGGAAAACATGTTCTCTCCAATGCTTTGTACAACCATAATGATACTTTCCAGTTCCTATTGCAGAACTTGAATCTGATTGACGTTAATAATGTTTGCCTGAGTCACTGTCTTACTACAGTGGGACTCATGTTTATTGTAGACTCCATTCAGGGGGCTCAGTGGCATGCCTGAGATGGATGCAGGCACCTTTCTTGGGTCTAAGTAAAAGAAAAAAATAAAAAAGATTGTAAGCCAGAATTCAGTTCCTCCTCATCACATGGTACAATCAGGTCATTCTTTACCTCTTTTGTTTCCTCACAGTGAACACCTAAGAGATAAAAAAAGTTTGATCATCCCTGGTGCAGTCTACATTTTCTCTCACTCTAACTATCTAAAAGTTAGACTGTCTATTTGTCTCTGTGATGGTTTTAGTTTAGGCCTTCCTGGTGACCAGTTTGTAACCAAGGAAGTGGCCAAGTACCCAGTATTCCATACGATTTTTACGTAAACC
>JAYRBT010000001.1:73258530-73290935 GCA_036023395.1 Myiotriccus ornatus | reverse complement strand
GTGCTGGTGAACGGGGCTGATCCAGCTGGCGGCCGGTCACCAGTGGTGTCCCCCAGGGATCAGTGCTGGGCCCAGTCTTGTTTAATATCTTTATTGATGATCTGGATGAGGGGACTGAGTGTACCATTAGCAAATTTACAGATAACACTAAGCTGGTGGGGAGTGTTGATCAGCTGGAAGGCAGGAGGGTTCTGCAGAGGAACCTGGACAAGCTGGAGAGATGGAGTGGTTCCAGTGGAATGAGGTTCAACAAGGCCAAGTGCCAGGTCCTGCACTTTGACCACAAATGCCCCCTGCAGCGCTACAGGCTGGGCACAGAGTGGCTGGAGAGCAGCCAGGCGGAAATGGACATTGGAATTTGGATCGATAGGAGGCTGAACATGAGCCAGCAGTGTGCCCAGGTGGCCAAGAAGGCCAATGGCATCCTGGGCTATATCAGGAACGGTGTGGCCAGCTCACTACTCAACATTGGTGAAGTCACATCTAGAGTCCTGTGTCCTTTTTTGGGCTTCCCAGTATAAGAGATGGAGCTACTGGAGAGAGTCCAACAGGGGGCTACAAAAATGACTAAGGGACTGGATCATCCACCCTATAAGAAAGTGCTTAGAGAGCTGGCATTGATCAGCTCAGAGAAGAAAAGGATTGTGGGATCTCAAGAAGGGGTATCAATATCTGAATGGAGAGTGTAAAGAAGGAACCAGGCTCATTTCAGTGGTGTCAAGTGACAGGACAAGATGTAGTGAACACAGACCGAAACACAACAGGTTCTGTTGTTGTTTTATCTCAATTTCTTCCATGTGATGGTGACTGAGTAGTGGAACAGGTTTTCCAGAATAGCTGTGTAGAATCCATCCTTGGAAAACAGTGAGATTTGGCAGAATGACCTCCAGGGTTTCCTTTCAACCTCAATCATCCTGTGTTTCTGTGGTTCTGTGAAGTCAGAAGTATCTTATTTGGAAATAATCAGAACTTAGATGTTGTAAATATATGTATGAATATATTTTATTATAAAGTTTAAGTTTTCAACCCAACTGTAAGTTCAAAACATACAAGCTGTACAAAGAGGAGTTACCATTATTATTTTTAAAACATTACTTAAAAAACAAAAGCTAAATGTAATAATAAAGATGATATACAAACATATTCCTAACAGTAAGAACCTTAATAATATTTGGCAGGAAAAAATGAGAATATTTACATCATATATAAAAGTACCTATAAATTTTATAGTTTGTAAGATTAATTGAAAACATAGCTATGTAGACTGTTCTTTCATCTGAAATAGTGTATATGTGTACAGACAGAAGTTCACATATTTTAAAATTTGCAGGTGTGTAGTATAATACATAAAAAGTACCTTTTTGGCTTGTGTGTATACATACAAGTCACAAAGAAATGTCATAAACAGCTCTGCCTATGACATATGTACATAAATATATACAGAGAAATATGTAATGTGCATATGCCTATGCTATTAAGACAAACTACTTTTACAATACTGTAAAATACAGCCAAGGTTGAATGATTTTGTTGAGCTACAGGACATGTTCCTTTATTTTTTTAAAAGCTATGTTAACCTGGAAATTAAATTAGAGTAGATTAGAGATGTAATTAACACTGAATTAACTAAAGATTCACAAAGATTCAGATTTCATCACCATGGGTTTATCTCACATGGAAATGTGAGTACTTTGCTTTATTATACCATAAAAGACATTGAAACTACTGTGAAGAAAATTTTCTCTAGTAAAAATGCTATTGAAGGGTAAATTTGGGATCAAAATCGTAAAGTTAAAGGTATCTTAATAATAATAATATTGCAAGATTTCTCACAGTTGCACAAACTACAAAATACAAAATGTGTGAATATATGAATTAGTTTTAGGAAAACACCAATTCAGAAGCTGTAGGTTTTCTTCCATTTGTAAGAATACATTAATGAATGTAAAGAATATTCTTGAGTAATTAATTAAAAGGCACATGCTGAATAAATTACTTAAAATTACTTAATTCTTAAAGGCATAAAACTTGGCAGAAATATTTGCTGCTTTCTTATAAAGCCAGAGGAAAAAAAGGAAAAAATGCACTGTTACACTGTCTTATTTAGTCCCAAGAAATAAAGGAGAATATAAGCTTTCTGATACCAAAAAGTAATTTGTCTTGCAGTAATAGTAACAACATGGAGTTCTCAACATCTGACTACACTACAAATGCTCAAGAATTTTTTAAGAGTAGGTGTGTACTTGGAAGTGTAGAAGAGATGGTTTTGCCTGACTGCCTGATATTTTTCCAGGTGACAAGATACATTTTCTCTTCCTGTAATTGTTTCAGTTTTTCGGTTGGTTAGAGTACGCTTTAGCTTTATTCTACACTCCTGCTAGCATATTTTAAAGTTATGTGTCTCCAGTGCCATTCTTTCATTGTTTAGTGTAAAGATCTTCCTGTGCAGGGGGTTCAGTCAGCGCTGTCCAGGATCTGAGTGGAGGCAGCAAGCCTTATCTGACTCAGAAATGAGCCTTACCATGTTCTCTACAATATAAATATTTACATTTCCCTTATAAATCTCATTTAACAATGTATGACCTTACTGTGCTCTTTCAATATGGAAAGAGGGCTTTTAAGAAAAGTGAGAGTGTTTTTACCATATCCTGTAGAGGCAGAACAAGGGGTGATGGTTTTATACTGAAAGAGGGTAGATTTAGATTGGAGATAAGAAAAAAAATTTTTATGGTGAGAGTGAGGAGACAATGGAACAGGTGGCCCAGAGAAATTGTGGACGCTCCATCTGTGGAAGTATTCAATAAAGTCAAGTTGGATGGAGCATTAAGTAACCTGATCTAGTGATCAATGTCGCTGCCATGGCAGGGGAGTTGGACTAAAAGGTCTTCAAAGGTTAGGAGGGTAACTAATTGATCTGTTTTATTAGAAGAAAATTAAATAGAAATGTTTTAGATTTTAATATACACTTGTTATATATTAATATTTTATATAAATACAACACTTTATTATATGTAATATGTATTTTAAAATATATATATAAAAACTAAGATGTATACATACACACACATGACATATACACACATACAGATAAAGTTTAATATGTATAAACAAAACATTTTTTTCCTGAGGACATTTCAGCTTCTATAATTTTCTTCTTTCTTGCAGTGGGCATTCAGTGGTAGTCCTTTCAAAATATGAATAAAAAAACAGGAAAAAAAGTAAAAGAAAAAAACAATACCAGTTACCCTGGTTATACTCTACTGTGGTTGCAAGCGCTGCATATATTATGCCTGTTGTGATGAATACAATCTTGTAATTCTGCTGAGAATGCAATTAAAGAAATTCCATCTCTAAGCAAGCTATTTTAATTAAGTTCCAACACACATAGTGTTGCAAGCCAATGTCTGCTTTTCAGGAATATGTGAGAATTAAACTTAAGTCAACTTTTTTTTCTTTTGACTTTTTTGTCACTCTATCTAGTGTAATTGTGTCTTTAGATAAACCTAAAGAATAAAAAAATAGAAAATACAATAAATGATGGCATGACGATGCTGATAAAAAGAGTACTGTTGTTCCATACTGACATTTTTATTTTATTTTTTTCCACTGTGATGACAGTTTGGTTTTTTGGAAGGGGGACTGTGTTTATAAACTGAATCTGTTAAATTTTCATTGCAAGCAGTATCCTTGATGAGCAGCAAAATCTTGGCATGGGCAAAATTTCTTGGAAATCTGGAGGGGTCCCAGATGACTGGAAGCTGGGTAATGTTTTTCTGATTTTCAAGAAGGGCAAGAAGGAGGACCCCAGAAACTACAGGCCTGTCAGTCTCACTTCAGTGCCTGGTAAAGTTATGGAGAAAATTATTCTGGGAAGTACTGAAAAACACCTGAAAGACAACACAGTCATTGGTCACAGTCAGCACAGCTTCATGAGAGGAAAGTCCTTCTTATCCAACCTGTTTTACTTTAATGACCAGGTAACCCACCTAGTTGATCAAGGGAAGCCAGTTGATGTAATCTTTTTGGATTTCAGTAAAGCTTTCAATACTGTCTCTCACAGGATCCTTCTGAATAAAATGTCCAGCAGAGCTGGATAAACACATCATGTGGTGGTTGAGCACAGAGGGTAATAGTGAATGTGGTGACATCAGACTGGTGACCTGTCACTGGTGGGGTTCCACAGGGTTCCATCTTGGGCACTGTGTTCTTCAGTATCTTCATAAATTACTTGGACACAGGACTGGAGGGAATACTAAGCAAGTGAGACAAGAAATATAGAAGCTGCATATTGTTTTGTATATATTACATGTAACACTACATATATTTTCAAAGTATTGGTCAAGGTTTTTTTTCAGTTGATCATCAGGAAAATGATGAAGTATGATAAGAAAGATTTATGAAAAAAAAAGAGAAAGATAATAGACCTCTCATATTTTTTCTCCCCTTGTGTCTTCACTTGATCACAGACACTGTGAATTCCTTATGTTCCTCTTTCACATTTGTTAAAAGTTACATTAAAAATACTGACTCCTCCCTTTCCATTCCCTCTCCTTTCTAAATTAATCTGTATACTACAGTTACGAATAATTGTCATGTAATTGCATTATTTTTTTCAAGGACATATAATATCTTCAAATATGCAAGTTACTTGTAGTTATATATTTAAAAGATATATATATGTATATATACACACATATATAAAAGTAATCAAATTTCTCTTACTGTAATAAATTGATTACAAGTTTGTCTAAGTACATGGTTAAGCATTTCTTTAACAGTTTAAACCTTAAGGAGACAGCGGTCTAGACTGCAATCAACACCCTTTGATGTGCATATCTAGGAACTGAGAGGAGCCAAAGAAACAACAGCTATTGGTAACGGAGGAAGAGAACGTATTACAATCAACATGGAGAGTGCCGCCACGTCTGAAGCAGAAACATTACCTTTTGAAAGAACTAACTGATAGTTAATTAATATGTAACAACTTATGTAACCAAAAAGATATAAAAAGCAGGTTTTTCAAACTACCAGTGTGCTCTTTTGGGTCCAGTATGACCCAGGACTGCACCCAGCGCTGGGAACCCAGCGCTGCAATAACATTTCTTGTAATCCTTTTTTATTCTGCAGGTATTCTTTGCCATCTCCAAAATCTAAGAGAAGGATTCACTTCTAACAATTTGGGAATTTCGTCCAGGATTTCCAGCCGGTGGCTCTGAGCTAGGAGGCCTTTGTGCCAGGAAGATACATCTTGCCTGTAGTTTGGCAGTTCTGGAAGCAAACCTTCTGTTCAGAGCAGCTGTGATGGAGAACCCTGAGACAAGCTGCTGCAGAATAAAAGGCAGGAGAAAAATTAAGCACACAAAATTTGGTAAAGTACCACAAAGAATATTTTAATTTAAAAAGATGCTCCGTTGTAGGACTTGTGTGTCCCCAATGGGCGTTCAACATGTTGTACTGTTCTGTTTTCTATTATATACTAATAAATATATTCTTTAATTATAATTTAGTTATCTCGAGCATCTCTAAGTAACTTATAACAGTTGTTTCTTTGGCTCCTAGTCAGTTCCCAGATATGCACATCAAAGGATGTTGATTGCAGTCTAGACCACTGTCTCCTTAAGGTTTAAACTGTTAAAGAAATGCTTAACCAGGTACTTAGACAAACTTGTAATCAATCTATTACATTACCTGCCAGGAAAAAACCTGTAACTAACAAACCAACAAAAAATGCCAACATTTTCACTCTCAGGAGACAGCAGAAGTTTTATACTTGAGAAACTTAAACTTGTTTAGATATTTCTTGGAAAGTTAAATGCATACATCTATATTTTGAAGTTAACATAGCTCCAGGCTAATGTTATATAACACTGTTTACTGGCATAAGATAGTCTTTTAACATGGTTGGCTGCTTTTTTTTTTCATTTCATTGAGTTTCTGTATACTACCCATGAATCCCTAAAATCTGTTGCTTAACCGCTTCAGACATTTTTCTACTTTTTAACATGAGAATTCAAATTATAGAACAAAATAGTGTCTATGAAAAATTCACCACCACCATACACTTCAAAATATGAAAATGTTTTTCATAAAATCCAGATAAATCATACAGAGTCATGGCAAAAGAAATGTTTCAAAATTCAGTGTTTTTAGAGGCAAAATCTGTATTTAGGTTTATTTAGGAAAAACGACTCATTAGGCCAAACCCTTGTTTCAGAGAATTTTCTGGTGCCAGCCCTTTTCACATTTAACACATGGAGCAATAGTATTTTTAATATTGCCTCATGTTTTAATGAATGCAGAGAGACAGTTCAGCAACACAGACGCAGGGTTTTATACAAATATGTCCATCTACACTCCCTAGGTGCATAGGCAAAGTGTAAGATCACAGCTAATTAAAACCAGTCTTGGAATAAAAGGATAGCTCTCCTGTTCTGAGTTTATATTGCAATTTCTCCCAGCTACATTCCAAGAAAGGAATATCTGAATAATTCAGAATGCAGAAAAAGAAAATTCTGTTAGGAAATTTGATAAAAAAATTTCACACTGGGAAGATCCTAAGAATTTTTAATGGTATTCTCTTCCTGTGTCTGGTGCAGATTGATGCATATTATCACTGCATTTAAGTGTGCTCGATTATCCATATGCATGCTCCAACACTTGTATTTACATATGTATGTATGTACACTGGACCTCTTAAAAAAAATGATAGTGCTGATATAGGCATCAGGGCAGGTGATGGTGAGGGGAATCCAGTGCCATAAGAGAGATGTGCCTGTACCGTATGGCTGTGGCACAATTGTTTATAAGGTTAACATGAAGGAAGTGTTGTCTCATTACTCTCTCCTGCTTCCTAGACTGTGTACAAGGTGAGATGTTTGGAAAGCTCACAGACTTACTCATTCTATGTGCTTGTGATATAGGATCACAAACCAGGGAAGATACAGGGATGCTGATCTGAAAAATGCGGTTCAGTCCCTTAATGGGGTTCTAAAGACTGAGCTTCATATTTAGCCTATGAGGTTTCTCAGGGATTGTGTCCTTTTCTCTGTCATTATCTTCCATCTCAAGCAATTGCCATAAACACATTAGTGGAGATTGCTCTATTTACTTCTATTTAGCCTCATTTCAAACAGAGTAGGTTACCTCTGCATTCTCTAATATTGTTTATGATAATAGTTTATTTAGACCTTGTGGGAGAAAAAGAAATAGATAAATAAATAAATTCTGTATTTTTTGTTTCGTTCTGGTATACCTTATTTATATGACCAAAAAGTCTGTCAAGAAAATAATCAAAAATTAAGGATTTTACCAGGCATGAAATCTCGTTTTAAAATGCTTTGTTTCTAATGCCTTCATAGCTCTTTGTGGCTTTGTTCCTCTATTCTGAAAGCTTCTTTGTTCCACTTTATTAAAAGGGGAGAAAGCGCTACTAGACCTTTGTGACTTAAGAGTTTTGTCTTATCAACCGAGAACACAAGGAACATTTGGAACGTGCTAGTATTATTCTTTAGAAATTTGCTCTGTCCCTCTCAGTAATGGTATATATATATTTTTTTTCCTCTGTGGTCCTGCAATGAATTCTTAAATGATTTTATATTTATTTCCTTTTGAAAATGTGACATAATAAATCAATATGTAATTTGAAGAAGGAATATAATTTTACTTACTCATCTGCGTTTTCTAGGTTAAAACTTCATAGTTAATGGAGATCTTTTTAAGGATGATTTAGTGGAGATTCTTTTTAAGAATCCTGACTCATTTTTTTGATGTGTGTTTCTGACATTAAATTTTTTTAAGCATTTACAGTAAAACACAGTGTATAAAGACCTTTGGTTTTATTTTAGGAACCAATCCCCTTTGCTCTGAGCTATGTCTTCCTGGCATATGTGAAGTTTAATTATATTGGCAATTAAGAATGCAGACAATTTTCCATACAATAAAAGTCACATCAAAATTTACTAGCATGAAAAAAAAGTGTCAAGATATTAATATTAATATGGAATCCTGGCATTTTGAAAACATTAATGAAGGGAAATCCCAAATTTAATAATCAGACTTTACTGAAGACAGCTTTTGATCAACTAGAATGTATTGGTAAGTAGAAATGTCATTTATGCACTGCCTTTTGCAGTATAATGAACATACTTAAATAGAAATTCAGTTTTGACAAAAGATTCCAGGTAACCGAGTGTCCAGTCATCTTTGGGTTCAAGTGGATTTATCAAAAGTGTCTCTTTGGGATAATGAGAACTTTGTCTTATCAGGTTGTGAGAGGGGAGGGGTGATGATTAGATGCACAGACATTATCCAGAAGTGGACTTCTAACACAGGTTGGTTTCCGTGTGTACAGGAATTGGAAAAAGTCAGGAAAGCAAACCAAATCAACAGCAACAAACAAAGGTGCTGAAAAGACAAATGTCGAATAAACAAGCTGAAATAACTGGGATATATTCTCAAGATCTGAACAAGATCACCAGAGTGATGTAACTGGGAAAGATCAAAAAGGAAACAAGGAAGGTATCCAGAAGCCACCACAGTAAGAGGGAGAAGAATGTTTTTATTTTAGGGGAGTGGGGGAGAAGTGTACTGGGATGAACTGTAGATAACAATTAACACATAACTGTGAGATCTACAGTCTTCAGTGTCCATGTAAGGCAACACTATGTCAATGCTAAAGTGTGCTCCAACTAATATGTAAAGTTTACCACAAAATATGTAGGACTCCTAGGTAGTCACTGGAAAAAGCCTCAACCATACACAGTATTGGAAGCCCCAGAATCAGTGGTCCCACCTGCCTTTTTCAACTGCTCTTCAATATGTTTAGGATTCCTCATTTCTGCATTTGTTCTGGAACTGCATTTTATTGTTGCTTTTGCTGTATCATGTCGAGTTGAAATTAAACAGCTGGAGTGTGACTTTGTCCTAGATGACTTTTAAATTTCAGGAGGTAAAGTACATCAGATCAAAGTATCATCCCCTAAGTAGCCCATTAAAGCATCTTCATCAGTTAATAAGTCTCCCTAGTACATCACTTATGGAATTGTTTGAATATAAACTCAGTAAAATCACTGTGATCCATAATTTATTAGTTCTGGTGAAATACTCCAAATAGCACTTGATCAAATGTTTATGCAGAATGATACACTTATATGTATAAACTATCTCCATTTTATTGTATTCCCAATTTCATGTACTTAATTTAGGAGAACATTGACATCAAGGTCAGATATTCACTTCGTAAATCAAACATATTTGATGTTATCTGAAGTGCAAACATTAGGAAATTTAGTTTACAGACTTAAGCTAACAACAAATTTAAACTAATCAAAATTAACTATTTTATGCAGGGATTTTTTTATTTGTGTTTTTTTCACTTCAAATATAAATATATCTTTCTCTTTTAAACTTCCCTGTATTTCATTTTTACCTGATTTTCTTATGAACTAACAACTAATAGATATCTTAGATATATTCCTGAATGAAGAATACATTTCTGTACTGTTCTCTTGGTAGTTTTAATCCCAAAGACACTTTTAATAAGTATTCATACTTCCAAATGATTTTTCCTGAGGGACATCCTGTCAGAACTGCTTTACTTTCATAACAAGAGCTACAAAAAGCAGAAAATTTTCTTTTACAATTTTTTTTGGGAAATAATCCAGTCTCTTGAAACGTTATGATTTTAGTGAAACAGATAAACTATGAAGAGAAAACCTGGCTTTCTGAGAAGAGCTAACTGGGATTTCAGGTTCTGATTTCTAGGAGAAATCTAAGTTTTACATTATTTTTACAAGTTCAGCAGGAATTAAATCTTCTACACATCTATTTAACTACTATAGAGCAATTGGAACTTCACTTTTTTCCATAAAAATTTTGTAAATGCTACAGGAATACAATAATGTTATTAATAGTTCTATATTGAGATTGATTTGTTTGTTGAAGTGAATAATATCCTTGCTGTTCTTTATTTAAAATAAGTTCAGTACATGTTTAGTACATATTTAAGTGCTTAAACATTTAAATTAGTATTACCAGAAGAGTAATTGTCACAATTTGTAAAGCTTTAGGAAGTTTTTTGTTTGTATTCTTGTTTTGTGATTGTTTTTGTTTTGTTTTTTTGTTTGTTTGGTTTTTTACATTGAACTATTGCACAAACCCAGGTCCAAGATACAAATTTTTCATTAAAGATTTATTGAGGATTGAAATGAACATTACGATCTTTATGTCAGTCACAAAATATAGTGATAAGACACAAAACCCAAATAATTCCCACATATTCATTAGTCAGACACGAATCTTTAAAATCTGTTTTAGTTATGTGTCATGAATGTTTTCCTTAGACCCTGGATGCATTAAAATCTTTCTCGTTTCAAGTCTTTTGCTGTTTTGCATAACAAACTTCTGGTCAAATGTTATGGACAGTCTTAATATCACTGTGGAGATTTTTTAAGATAAGATTTTTTTTTTCTAGAGATGTACTATAATATTTGTTGTAGAATAGCAGGAAGATGGAATAACTTCCAAAATTTTTAAATGAAATTATAAAAAATACAATCACTTCATTTTCACCTTAAATGAAAACAGTCAACCGGATTTGAGAAATGGCTTACAAAAGGAAGAGTAATATTTCTTGGTTTTGTTTTGGTTTTGGTTAGTTGGTTGGTTTTTAACTCCACATAGAAATTTATTCCTTCATTCTTCTACCGTAGAAGCATATTAGAACTCGTTTGCAAAGCGCAACAAAAGCACAACAAATAAAAATCTTATTTATGATTTGCATAAACTGTAGAAGAGCAATTTTTATTTAAATACTTATTGTATTGTGTTTGCTCATTTTGATTAATTTAATCACTTAACACAGTATGAATAAAAAACAAGGAAGAACTGCATGTTAGAGGCACAGGAACCTACTGACTTTTAAGGTTATAAATTAAACTTGTATTGTTTAAAGTATTCCTATCATTCTTAACCAGATGGACTTAAGTGAAGAAATAAACAGTGGTATTTATCTCATATATATATAATTATATATATATAAATTATTTCTTCATCCTTTCATTCTCACTCTTTGCAAATATCTTTTCCTTTCCTTTTCTTTATAGTTATGAAATATCCAGTTAATCAAATCCATACCATCTTAAAATATCAATCTGACGTGGATAAAAAGCAATCAAAAATAACTTCGGAATATCTTTAAGATGTGAAAACTTGTCTTCATAGGTGACTTTGTGGGGAATTCAAACTGGATTTAAATTTTTCAGAACCATCCTAAAAGGTCAAATCACTTTCTTACCACAAAATATCATGCTAAATGATATTCACTAAATGAGTACATCATTAAAAATTCTTTCTTTTTTATTTTTTTTCTTCTCAGTGTTTTCTGTAAGCTACATAGCTTCTCAAAGTTACAGTAATTTTCTAATTATTCCGATGAACCAAATCTCAGTTTCACAGCTAACACATAAAAAAAAAACATTAAAATATTTTTTAAAATAAACTTTTTTAACCAACTAATGTTAACATCACCACTTTTAAGTGATAAGCAGTTTTAAGATATAAGGCATATGGCCTTAATATATTCTTTGAGAACTGTTATGGAATGTTACACTTGGAAAAATCAGGATACTCTATTTAAACAATCAATTACTGAGTAAATTACTTTAAATTCTTCTTGACCGAGACACAGTTTAGTTTATAAAAACAGCAAAACCAACAATAATACTAATGTCTGAGATTTCAAAGTTTGATTAGAATTAAGTTACTGAAGAGAACTCCAAAAGTAGGATAGTAAACTTCTAAGCCCAAATAGGCACTTTCATAAAGAAACACTCCTTTTTTGAGGCTTATGACACAGACAAGATTTAATGCAAGAGATTTTTCAACATACACTCTTGTTTTGAAGGAGTAATGTTGCATATTTCAGATGGTTGGATGGAGCATGAAGAGTCTTAGAAGATGCAGTAAGTAAGCTTCTAACCAGAATATTTTAATTAATTCTAGTAATTCTGAATGAATTAATATTATTGAGTTCTTCATATTAAAGCTAGAATTTAAATGAATATCAATCCATAATAGATGAATCTTGCATCATATTTATTATGAACAGAAGAGTCTCTGTAATCCCCATTGAGTGCCTTTATTTAAATGAAAGTTTGATGTCTGACATTTTGGTGCATTGCAGGCTTCAATACTGGTGCATGTATCTATTAGTGCTGCCTTGCACTTTTTTTCCTTACTGCCATAATTTTCAAGGCATGATCTCAGTCTTTTGGATTATTTCGAAAGGAAGTTCAGAACATCTACATTATTAACAAAATACATATTTTTTTCAGTTAAAACAAAACCCCACAGATAAAGCCCGAATCCACTTAGGAAGGAATGTAGTAATAAAATTATTTACTTGCTGGCATAATCAACAGTACTAAGTTGCCTGGTCATTATCTCCACAAGTGAAAACCTAAAGTGAATGAAGTAGTATACATTCACCATACCATTTAGGAAACTGCTTCATAGCCTTATTTTTCTGATGGTTGAAATTGTGTGTTTTCATGTTTGGCTTTTTGTTTCTTTATTTGCTTGTTTCCAGGAAAAATTTCAATTAATTTTGTTTGGTTTTGTTAGCTGAAATTAGATTAAATAACTTTTTGCAACTGGATACTTATTCTACTTGTGTACTGACAGATAAATCCACTCAGAGATCCAATTTCATTAAGACAGAAAAGTAATCACAGTTGTTCATATACTAATATATAGTGATATTATAGAAGAGTTTTCTGAAACTCTTTTGAGTTTTGACCACAAAGCATACAACCTACAAAAGTTTTATTTACCATTATTTATCAAGATTATTTATTTACATTTTTTTAATAGTTTGTTTGGTTCAATTGTTTATGTTAGTGCCTCTTGTTATCCTAAATTTATAATTCAGGGGGCTTTTTATTTAGTTTTCGGTCAAAAGACTTTACTAGCATCTCATTCCACTACTTTCTTTGCTTCATCTAAACTTAATCAATTTCTGTGGTTTTGTATCACAACTTACCATTACTAAAAAAAAATAGAGTGCAGATAACTTCATTGTTTAAACCTTCATGTCTTAATTTTTTTCATAAATGCTGAAATGACACCTGTGACTGCATCTGTTGTTCTATATATCTATTTCATGAAAATTATTTTCTTTGTAGTTCCTGACTTTTGCTGGATATATACAATTCAAAATTCTGAATGAATCTACTGCCAACATAATTTGGTCATGATTTATAATGTCTGCTTACATTCTGTTTTTAATTAATTGAATTAGCATAACCCCTTTTTTCACACTTCATAGCTTCTTTTTACTAAATAACCTCTTTTATCAGCTCTAGAATCCAATATACTTAGTCTTTGACTGCAGCAGAACAAAGCAAAACCAAATCGGTATAACTGAAGTTAATTAAAAAGTGTTTACTAACATAAATCATGCTTTCATTTGTCCTTTCCAAGTAAGGCCAGGTTGATCGAAAGACTTTTTGTTTACTGTACTTGACAGATGCTAGATACTCAGGAATACAAGGAAAGTCAGCAAATATATGTCTTCAGAGAGAAATTAACCTGAGCAATGATATTGTCTCTTATGCTATAAGAAATGCTAAAAAAAGTAGAAGGCTTAACTCTCAACCCTAATAAACAGCTGATTAAAATTTGTTAAAGTAGTACTACAAAAAGTCTCCTGAGTGCCTTTACCCAGAAGTACTATTAAAGTGATGCACAGGGATTTTAATTAGACACGGTTCAGATTTAGATTAAATTATTACACTAAAACAGTGAATTCTGGGGAAGTTTCATAGTGAATCTTGCTGTAAATTAGAGAAAAAAATTGAAAGAGGCTTTTGTTTACGTAGGGTTTTTATCATGTTTTAAATGTCATAATAATCTATGATCTAATGCATAAAACCAGTGTGAATTCCATTGTTCTGTGTAGAAGCTTTTCAATCAGAACATAATTGCTGATTGCTGCAAATGCTGAGGTAGTGCGAGGAGCACCAGCAGCAGGACACGCCAAAGATGTAAGTAGGCAAGCAGGGCTTTGTCTGAATGGGGTGTGTTCCCTGAGCATATTGGATGAGACAGCAAGAGACAGAGCCTGCACCCAGAAGCAAGTGAGCTGCGAAGAGGCTAAAGCAATCAGCTGAGCTGATTGCAATGGAAGCCACTGTATATTACTCAGCAGGAAAACAATATGCTCTTTGCCTGGCAAAAACAGGGGTTTCTGCTTCTCCTGAGCTTCTAGCACTATGGAGAACCAATGCAGCCACACAGATTCAGCTCCTCTTCAAGCATCTGACCACCCAGGTCTGTAGCTGTGGGATGCGTGAGGGCATATTCCAAGAGATGCAAAGTGATTGCAAGCAAGCCTGTGGTAGGTGTGATCAGACTGATGAACTACTCTGCTCTGCTTGATGGCTGAGCTGCAGGAGGAAGGAGGTGAACTGAGCAGTATTTGAGAGTCCTAGAGAGTGATGGATCAGTGGAGCTCTACTCTGCAATCTCCAATGCATGTAAGCCAACTCTGCAGGCATGTATAGGGAGACAGTGTCAGGATCTGGTCTTTTTTGCCAGGAGGAAGACAGTGTTGCAAGGGATAAGGAGGGGTGCAAGAAGTTTACAGCATAGAGTGGTAAGAGAAACCTCTTCTTACTCTCTAGGATACCATTACCAAGTAGGTATGAGGCCCTGGGTATTGTAGTTAAAATGTACTGGGTAAAGAACTGAAGGGCAGATCTCAAAGAGTTGTAGTGAGTGGCGCTGCATCTGGCTGCTGATCAGTCACCAATGGCGTTCTTCAGAGTTCAATTCCGGGACCAGTTCTGTTTAGTATCTTTATCAATTGTCTGGATGCAAGAATTGAATGCACTATTAGCAAGGTTGCAGATGACACCAAACTGGGAGGTGCTGCTGACTCTCTCAGGGAACAAAATGTCTGTTAGAGAAATGGCGATAGATTGGAGGAATGGGCAATGATCAAAGGGATGAAATGTAACAAGTCCAAATGTCATATTCTGTACCTAGGATGGAGTAACACCAGACACATGTATAAACTGGGAGAGGAGTGGCTGGAAATCAGCCCTCTGGAAATCAGATTCTGGAAATCAGAAAGAAGGGTGGGGCTTGACAACAGGTTCAATAGGAGTCAACAGTGTGCCCAACCAAGAGGGCAAACCCCATCCTGGGGTTCATCAAACACAGCATCACCAGATGATCAAAGGAGGTGATTATCCTGCTGTATTCAGCAGTAGTGTAGCCTCTTTTCAAGTACTATGTGCAATTTGGGGCATTGCCATTTAAGTCCTTAAATGTGTCCAGGGTAGGGCAACAAAATTGGTGGAAGGGCTGTAAGGAATGTCCTATAAAGAGTGGCTGAGGAGTTTGGACTTGTCTACTTTGGAGAAAAGAAGGCCTCATTACTCTCTACAGCTTCCTGAGGAGGGGAAGTGCTGAGAGAAGTGGTGATCTCTTCTGCCTGGGATCCAGTGACAGGATGTGTGGGAATGGTTCAGAGCTGCACTGGGGAGCTTCAGACTGGACATTAGAAAGCTTTTCTTCACTAAAAAGAAAGTCAGACACTGTAACACTTTTCCTAGAGAAGTGTTTGATGCCCCAACCTTGTCAGTGTATAAGAGCCATTTGGATATCACCCTCAACAACTTTTTAATTTGTGTCTGACCTTGAAGTGGTCAGACAGTTAGACAAAATAATCATTGTATGAACTTCCAATTGAAATGTTCTATTCTACTATGAATTCATCCATTAGAGGAAATAGAGCAGATACCTATGGGGAAAAAACAGGGCATACTTGTACCCTTTCTGGAAAAACTGAAGTAGAATATTTATACAAATTTTGTTCTTTTAAAAAAAAAGACAATAGTCCATACAAATTAAATTTTAATTCAAACTGTAATTATAATTGTTCTAAGCAATCTTTCACATCATAGAACTTTCTTTATTGCTGTCGTGTCATTCTGTATCTGTTTCGCTAGCAGTCCATGACATATAGCATTTGAAGGTTCAAAATTGTTTTTTACGAAAAAAACAAAACAACTTTGATTTTTTAGTCTATTGTACATTCCCCCTTAAAAGACATAACTGATTATTCACAGCAACATAACAAGAATAATACGGTGACAAGTAATCCAGTTTTCCTTATTGTTGTTTAACCATGGGGATTTTTTTGCTGGTCTTATTTCTACTACTATCTGACAAGAGAATCAAAAGTTAATGTCCTGAAGTGTATTGTGTATTTGACTGTAAGATATATGAAAGGGAAATAAATTTATATGCAAATGAAGAGCCACATCAAACTAGATATGTCTCAAGGCTCTGCCAGATTCCAGAATGTTTGCAACTACCACAAGAGGTTACAAAAAAAAGGACAGTTGTTGAGAGCTGACAAAAAAAACCCAAAATGCACAAACATTTCAGAATCTGCCAGCCAGGGAAGTACAGTCAGTACAGCTGCTAAGCTTCAGTCTCCCACTGCATCAA
The DNA here is from genome assembly GCA_036023395.1 of Myiotriccus ornatus. Classification (NCBI taxonomy): domain Eukaryota; kingdom Metazoa; phylum Chordata; class Aves; order Passeriformes; family Tyrannidae; genus Myiotriccus; species Myiotriccus ornatus. The sequence continues at coordinate 73,274,417 of JAYRBT010000001.1, read as the reverse complement.
AACATCCCCGAGGCTCAGTGTTCAACACTGAAATGCATTTCTTTGTTCATCAGGTTAATGGAGTCAACCATTAAGGTTGGATGGTGATGTGTGGTTTTCAGTTATAGTGGCAATTACAGTGAGGCAGTAGAATACAACTCTACCCTCAGGCACGTGGTGTGATTCTTGGAGATGGTCCTGTGCAGGGCCAGGAGTTGGACTTGATGATCCTTGTGGTCCTTTCCAACTTGTCAAATTATGTGATTTTGTGATTCTGTCTATGCAGTTAAATTGTTAGTATTTAAGGGATGATTTTAGTCCTGGACTATTTACTGTCTTCAATAATTCCTGGGGTACAGCTGAGGAGTTAGAAGAGCCCAGAAGCAAAAATCCTGACTGCAGCTACTCTGTCCCAAAGGATAATACATTTAACTGTGCAGTTATGGCTACACCCTACCATTTAACATCTGAGTCAGAGGAATGTCCCTAGCACTGTTTAGCTCATTAGTATCAAAACAAATCGGAATTTCACATGGCTGTTGTCTGAGGTGAGCATGAATAAAATCTACTACTTTACTACAAACTAGTAAAGAGTAATGAAACAAACAAAAAACGTTAAGATGTGTTACATAATCCTTTGAAGAGCTGAAATAGGGCCAATTCTTTTTTTTTAATTTATGCTTTCTATTTCTTCTGTATTACTCTATTTCAGTAATGTGGAGTTAAAACATTGTTCAGGAGTCATCTTTATCCTTATGGTCTCTATTTTTAACCTTGTTATGAAAGTCATATTCATTTAAGGGAATCAGTGTTTACTACTTTATATTTTGCAATGCTGTGTTGACCTCTTTGAACCAGCAAATAAAACTAGAACTGCTTTTAGTTGGCTCCTACAGCTTTACAGTCATGATATGCCTCCAGAGTTCATAGCCTACCTATCATAGGAGAGAGCATTTCTAAGGACAAAAAAAGCAGTTCCCATTTTTTTTTTTCTTTCCCAGTAAGTGTTTTGTTACACAGTCTTTTATTTCTTTGTGCAGCCAATATGACAGGTAGATCAGCTCCTGGTAGTAGAAGGGAAAGAATACAATTCAAGGAGTGCTGTAGACAAAAACATAGAAGAAGAGTGGAAAAGAGGCTGACACAGTTGCAAGAATAAGAGTATTTGTTTATATTTGCAAAACTAGGGACAAGAGAGGTACAAATAGGACTCAGGAAGGATGTGGCTTTATGCTATTTCAATTTTTTATTCTTGTGCCTACATGTTATGGCAATTACTGACTAAGAAAGATCTAGATAAGCATTAGTGTTTTGACAATATTTCCCACAGCATGTGATACTTACTAAACACTTCAAACTAAAAATCAGACTCATTTCTACTGTGCAAAATAATTTTGTCAGATATTGTATTTTATTTGTCATCTGACTTCCTGTGCCATTCTCCCTTCCTTCTCCTTCTATTTTATTTTATGACATATAATATAGTCATACCACTTCAAATCAGAGTTCAAACAATATTCATGCTAAATATCTTACTTATTAGACTATAAGGCCACTTTGTGATTTTTGTAAGTGAAAATGTTGATTATGAGAATAAATACTGCAAATCTTTAAAACACTGGTCCATGTTATGCCTCACATTTTCAGGCAACTGAATTTTGTTTCTCTTCAGAACTTTTATGTAAGTTGTTAAATATACTTACATAATAATTAGAATTAATCCATTTTGTTCAGGGGCATAAGTAAGACTTCTCTTCCAGGGTACAAAATATAAGTCCAGTTTTATTTGTTCGGACCGAGCTCTAAATGTGTTTCCTGGATTACAGACAAAATAATTACCTCAAATAAAGTTTACTTCTTTTTTAAGTGTCATATTTTCTTTCTAACTGCAGCATGATAATGTTCAACATGCCAAAGAAGTACTGAAATAGTGTTGGGAAAATATTTGAAACCTGATCCCCCACTATTTCTGACTTTTAATTTGAGACACACTCGAACTGTCTTGACAGCATCCTAGAATACTTATAGATGTTTATGACAACAGTCATAAACAAGTCAACTGGGAATAAGCTATGACTAATAAATTAAAAAACTGAAGTTATAGGACACCACTGATCATCCAGGCCCAAATTATGAACTTGTTATGGGCTAGGGGCTAAAGTTTTATATGCATATTCACTTAGCTACAAGGAAGTTTGTGGGGGTTTTTTTCATGTGCACCTTCAGTTTTCTTTGGTAGCCTGATATACATATTATAATAGTGTAATACTGCTATATTGTCTCATAAGATGGTACTTAGGGTTTTTGTATATATAACAAAAACTCCAAAACTCCTGAACAGTGTGATAGTATGCTGCTGGCTGCCTTTACCATTTCTGCACAACGTGAAGTGTAATATGAAAAGAGAAGTGGAATAGAAAATTACTGCAGATGACAGAACTATAGAAACCACGGATAATCAGGCCTTTGTTGCTTACATTAAAAAATTCACAATGCAATATGACAAGGTCTGTTTCAGAAAAGATCAGTGTTTTTATTTAACAGAGCTTTAGAAGTCTAGTACAATTTCCTTTCTTTCCCACTTGTGGCCCATATGTTACATGTTCTAGTCAGAGTAGTTAAATGGTGAGGAGAGGACAGAGTTGGAAAGGCAAGGCATGATTTTGAAAAGGAATGTATGATCAGTCATGATAAAAACAGCAGAGTTCAAGTATGGAGCAAAGGCCCTGAGACTTGACATGGAGAGGTCATTGTAGGCCTTGATGTTAACATATCCTTGGTGCACAATAAAAGTCAAATTACAGGAGATCTATGTTGGATTGAGAGGAAAGGAACTTGAGGCAATTGCTATAATCTATGAGTTCAAGGAGTTCACCGATGAAGGGAAGAAGTGATACAGAAAAGAAGTGGGACTGAAGCGTTGACTTTCAGAAGCTGCTGGATATTACAGCACGATTATATTGTTAGGAGAAGAAACGGGAAAGGACAGCAGGGCTCAAGAAGTCATGGTGTTGAAGTGGGAAGAGACGGAGTCACAGGTATGAGCAGGGGCCAAAAGATGGAAGGAGGATATAGGTGGAGAGGTCACGTTGGATCTCGTAAATCTTTACTAGAAACTACAGAGATAATATAGATAAAAGGAAGTACCAATTCTTTTATATGCCATGAAAATAACGGTCCCACCTCCTCGTTTGGACTGCAGGCTAGCAAAGATTACACATCAAAAAGAATGGCATTTGATTCACGTCCTGTTAATAGCAAAACTCTGTGTAAATGATATACCTTGATAAAATTAAGTTAATCTTGTGGAAAAAAAAAAATATTAGCCTATAACTGAAAAAAGCAGCCCATCCTTTCTGTAGTATTACCGTGCATCCATTTATGTTGGGAGAGGGAACTGGAGAAAAAAGGAACAACAAAGAAGAAAAAGACGGTAAAATTTCCATCCTAACAGGAGAAAATATGTCATGATGTTACAACATTTTTCCCAGATAAATTTTAGTAAATAATATATTTCATTGACTTCTGTCAGAAGGTAGTACCAATGGGGAAACCTAACGGTTATAGCCAACACATGGACTAAATTATAGTGTAAATATTAATTCCAAAGGGTATTAGCTGGGGGAATAGTCCCAAAAAATTCCAGTCATTCAAGTGCTCGTTCTTTTTCATTCAAAATAGCACAGTTCTTCTCATGCTAAATAGTGTGATCAAACCCTTAGAGTCTGTGATGCACACAGAAAGCTCACAGAATTTAAAATAGTGTATACCCCACTCTGGCACAAATCTATATTATGGGAATTTTGTAAGAAATTGCATTTCTTTTTAGCACACTGTGTGAATTTAAAATGATGGTAAATTTTATGATACCCATCAGAAAGTATTTTTGAAGTCTTCACCATTTTCTATTCCCCTCTAGAGTGCAGTTTTTTGTGAACTCCAACATTTTTTTAAATTATTTGACAGAAATAAATTCCGTAGCAGATAATAAATTGTTTCATATAAATCTGAAAGTTTTACATAAAACAGAAAAGTGGGAGAAATTAAATTCAAATAATACAGAATCAGGTTAAACCATACTGTATTAGATAGCAGTCTTGATATTTGCATCTGCAGTGATCAAATGTGGCATTAGAATATTTGTGTTATCTATTTGATTTCTGTAGCCTATGGAGATTTCGCCGCAGCAGTTGTGTTGTATAATGATCTCAATTTACACAATAAATAAATAACTATGTTTGGTATTCTCTCACTGAAGCAGCAGTACCACTCCTCATGATAACTCCCCATTTACTGTGCCTATGGCACAGAATGATTAAATGCTTCATTTTACAATATTAAAGATGACAAATCACTACTCCGTAGAAAGAACTGTTTAAATAACACATTGTAAAGAACGGTGCTAGTACATAATCATATGTATTCATCAAAATAAGTGCAACAAATACATTTTGTTTGGTGCTAATTGTGAAGTTATACAAACATTATCTCAGTTTTTAATGTAAATATAATTTAATTGTTGCTGTCGTGCCCTTCCTCCATACCTTTCTTTAGAGTTCATCTTGAGGACAGAGTAGTCTGAATGAGGCACTTAGTGCCATGGTCTAATTGACCAGATGGTGTTTGGTCATGAGTTGGACTGAATGATCTCAGAGGTCTTTCCCAACCTAATTGGTTCTGTGATTCTTTTTCAAGTTACAACCCTCAGGCTCCTGTTCCTGTGTAAATCCTCACAAGTATCAGTAACAGGTCGTATCTTCTTTCTCATGCAGGGAATTCATGCATTCATTTGAATTTCCAGTGAATAAAGGAATCAATTGATGAATCTTTAAGGAAGATTAAGAAAATTTGCAGTGACTACAGGTTCTGGGGAAGGAAATATTGCATTCTAATCATGGTAATATAAGTGGTAGACTGTCTAGAGATGTAATCTTGACAATCCATCTAGTGACTCAAATATTATGGGACATCTGTGTTGTGCAAGTCCTAGGTTAAAATCCTCTTATGGTGTAGAAAATGATGTCTGCAGATTCCCTAATACCTAGTTTGAGCATTATTCCATAATAAATTAATCATACCATATCTTTCTTAGTCTAATATATGTAAATATGTAGATTCTCTATAATGCATCATTTCATTGAGAAAATAGCAAGCAAAAAAATAAAGTAAATAGCCTCAGAAACATCTTAAAGAGTATAAATGAGAAAGAAAAATCAAGGACAAAGAAAAGAAAATGCCAGAAACGCGTGACAACCTGGTAGCTAATGAGTTTATTTTATCTGTGAAAAATAAAATTTAAATATTGTGGGGAAAAGGAAAGTAAAAGGGAAAAAAGTGAATAATTCCCCTTACCCAGAGTTTATTCGGCTTATAGTTGAACATTCTCTCTGATGTACATTCACTTATCTAAAATCATGGATCATTGTAATCTCTCTTGAGCTGGGTTCATTTCTCCTGCCAGTCTACCTTTAAACCAGCACATATAGTCATAAATCAAATCACAGATTTGAAGAGGAAAGTGAAAATATTGCCGAAAGTTCACTCCCAGTCTGTGGTGTAGAGTTAAAACGTGGTATTTTCACTTTTTCTTTCTTTTCTCAACAATAATTTGGGCAATGCACTTCTGTTTGGGGAAAAGGAATTTACACTTGGACAACTATTAAAATTGTTTCAATTATGAGAGGAATATATATATATATAAATATATATATCTAAAATAAAACTTCCTATTTTTAAGTAAAGAAAAAAAAGGAAGGAACATCCTCAAAAATACCACACCGACTTAGCTTCTTCAAGCTAGGCATTTAGAATGAAGATGAGATTTCGTGTTTCTGCAACAGACACCTTCATGGGTATTATTTCATGGTGAATTCTACTGAAGTAATTATGACTGAAATGAATCTCAGGCATTATCAGCTAATCTTGAAGTATTTTGGGAGCCTTGCAGTAGAAGAACACAAAGCAAAGAGAAAGTGTATTTGGCCTGAAGACTTATCTTGATCTGTAAATACAATAGGCTGCCTCCTTTCAGTGCACTGTGTAGAATAATTAAAAGTTAATAACAGTGTGCCACAGGAGAAAAACAATCTTTTTCTGAGCCTTTTTTAGTCAATACAATCTTAATATTGAAAATAAGCACCATTTTGTTATCAGTTTTGTAATATTTCAACTTTCTTTTGATTTTTTTGTTTCTTCTTGTTTAATTTCCATACATCAGTTTTTTCCTTTTGTTATGCTAAGAATTTTTTTGCAATAAATAAATTTTACTGCCTTTTTTCATCTGTAAAAATGAAATCACAGAGCTATCTAAGAGCAAATTGACTTGAATATATTGTGAATGATCACTTAATACTCAGTAATGCAATGCAAAATGACAGATTTTAATTATTTAATTTACAATTAATTTAACCTGTCAATCACCAGTTACACACAAGATTATGATGTTCTAGTTACTGCTTGATTCTATGCAGTTTACCTCATTACATTTTTATAACCTACATACCTAGATTTTTTCAATTTTTATTTTTAAATTAACTGATGTCTAACCTAAGCAAACCTAAAGGCTGCTGCTTATGGAATGTCTTCTAGTCTCCATCTGGAAGAGTCAGGGGAGAGAGAGTCTGTCAGGGATAGTTTGATGCACTGTATAAAAAACAAGCAAAAAACCAAAATCCCCCAAGTTTTTTAAAAAAGGAGAGAAAAATATTTAAAAGTTTTACTGGAATGGATATATTTGAACACATATTTTAAAATGCATCTGTAGCCATTTAAAATGTTTTGTGGTGTGGAAATAAAACATAACAAGTCAAAAGTTTATAATCCCACCTAATTAAAATGTTTATCTGTCTAATGAATACAGAGAGCATAATAATGGTGTCCGATATGTGTCAGTACCATAGTGATTATTATGTATCAAGTAGAGAAGACCTATGCACTATTTATTTGTTGTGCTTAATACTTCTTTGCTTTTTATTCCTAGAAGATCACCTCTGACATCAGTTAGGCATTTGGAACTGTATGACATGAATCCAAGCATGCAAAGAATAATAAGTTCAGTGTCACATCATGTATTTTCCCAGTGTTCTATTATTTGACACAAACCAACTTGCTGCTATGTAGTTTATTAAGAAAAATCCAAAAGCAAAACCACCAAACAAAAACCACAAACAAAAACCACAAACAAAAACATATGAAGATGGATATGAAGCTTATTTAAAGGATTCATACTATGCAGAAAAACTACAGTAATGAGTACAGTGAAAAAAAAAAAAATCTCCTTTACAAAGATCTCCTTTACAAGGTCTGTTATTTAGAAAGTATGAATAAACCCATTAAAAATAATTGCTATTTTTGGGGGTCAGAAATGAAAATGTTAGTTTTAGTCAAAAAAGTCAGGGATAGACTGACTCACAGAACTTTTAATGGCACGGATATCCTTTCTTTTGCTGACCATTTTTTAATGTGCTAAATGTCTATTCATCATTTGTAGATGAAGATCCTGTGTCAAAAAAAGGCACAAATTATTAATTAAAAGAAAATCTGGTCCCTATTATGTCTTTTGTTTTTTTTTTTTTAATTATATTGGACATAAATACAGACTAATGAATGCCTGAAAGAGAAGGTTTGAATGCCATCAAAACCAAAGAACAGTTGCATATCCTCAGCACTGGATTTAACGCATGCCTTTTGAGAGTTCAGTAAAGTATAGTATTCTTTAGGTTTGTGAATAACAAGGAAATAACTGTAACTGTTGAAATTGCTATTTTTCTGTTATAAATATTACAAATATTTAAAATATATAACTGTTATTTTTCCTGTAAAAATAGATACTATAAATCTATTATAAATATATAGATATAGGAAGATAAAATTATGCACATGCACCTAATATAAAAATACTGTGTATAAACATGTACAAAATCAATCCTCCAAAGAAATCTCTATAGTCACTTTTACCTCACATTTTCTTTATAAGGGCAATTGTCCGTTCAAACAAATTACCAAGAAGTTTCCTAAATCCCATCACTCCTAGTTATGAATTGATGAATTTCATAATAATAAATAATAGTAGTAAACTAGTATTTCCTCTTTACACTTGCTAACGGAAGTTATTTCAGATATGTAACTTACATGACTGTTGTAAGTTTGCAAATATTATAGCTGAGTTTTTTTCAAATCCTGAGTTGTTGTAAACTGGAGAAACAATTATTTTTTCTTCTGCCTTTTTTTTTCTTCTTTACCTTTTGTTAAATTTGTAATTTTTCGTTAGCAAAGGCTGAAAAGAGTTCATTTCCCTTACTCTTCAGAAAAAAAAAAAACAAAACCATATATTGGATTACTGAGTTCTTAAGAAAATATTTTAAACCTTATTGTGCCCATTACACTTTTCAAAGATGTCCAGTCTGGGTATGAGATTTACTCCATTTAACATGTTTACATTATTTGTGTATTTGTTCTATTATTGTTTTGTAGAGTGCCCAAAATAACATTTTCTTCTACTCTACTGTTGATATTACCATCAGTTTAATAATTTTCTCACAATCCATTGTATTCTAGTGTGCCAATTTTATTGGCAGATAGAAATACAGTTAGAAAATAAGCATTTTTCACCTAGTTATTTCTTTTCAGTTTTTAGGAACACATTTTCACACAGCCTGACTGTATAAAACTCCAGTTCCAAAGTCAGAGAAAGGAAATAATATAATCCAGCAAAGATTTTGTACTTATTAGATAACATTTTTGTGTTGCTCTAAAGTCCAGTGGCTAGATATAGAAATATAACAGTTTGCTATTTAAAAATAATAAACCAAAACGACAGAAAACCGCAAATCCCACAAGCAAACAACAACAACAAAAAAAACAAACTAAAAAAACAACACAAAGAAAAGCTAAACATCTCCCTCCACATCAACCTGGGAGCAGGATTAACCTACACTAATTTCAGTCTAACATTAGGTTTTAGTATTCCACAGTATTCTCCTATATTTGTCATGCCTGTAAATATAAAAAGCAGGCTAGCAACGATGATTTAAAATTAGTTTGTTTCCAGCTGTGCCTTCAGAGTGACTCAGTGGTGAAGATATCCTCCCTCTCATTTTCTCTTCCATGACAGTCCAGGAGTCTGCTGTCGTATAAAGTAACAATGTGAGTGATGCTGACTGGCAGAAAACACTGAGGCAGCCTAAGAAAATTTAATTATGCTTCATCTCTAAATCCTAACAAAAAAGAAAAAAAAAGTCTGATTCTACTGGAATTCTTTTTTTTTTTTTTTCCCCACAGGATAGCCTACAATGTACAGAGTCACCACAACTGTCTCTAACTAGATACCTCTTCCCAGTGTTTTTAATAGCCCTAAGTGTGTCCTCAAAATAGTGGTTTTAAAAGGCACAGTGTTATTTCAAATTGTCTTGCAACACTCTTACTTAAAAAAACAAATAATTTACAAAGGTATTTACCCTTGGAAAAAAATGGTTTGGGGTTTTTCTATATTGCTGCAAGCATACATTTGCTTCCTACAATGTAATAGTACCAAGATTTTGTCCAAAACAGTCTTAATATTTTTATAAAATTTTATCACAGCAGTATATTTATGTCCTGATCTGATGCTTTACAAAGAATGGAAAAACAAACAAACAAAAATATTTAATATTGAAAGATTTCAAGTATTAAAGATACCGTGCTTGGTTCAACTGCTATTTTTCATCATTGATAGTTACATTTTTAATTCATTCAAATTAATGTTCTGTGTACTCATTCTTGAAAGTATGACTGAAGTCATGATTTTTCAGAAAAATCTTAGAATATTTCGTGTATCAAAATAATAGTTGAATAATAATGATAGTTGAAAGACTGAACTGAAGTTTTTGGTTGCTTCCATCTGCAGTAAACCTGCTTCATAGATGTACTTCAAAGATCTTGCTGAAGACATCAAATGTAAATATTTCTAACAAAGTATTAATAATCTGTAAATTTGTGCATGTTCCAAAGGATTAATCAAACTTGTACTGGGGGGCCCACCTTAAGAACTTCAATATCAATATCTTACATCTATTGGAAAAAACAACTTGATTGAGTTTACTGAAAAGACGATTAAAAGATGCAATGTCTTCAAAGACCTGTAAACTAGAGCTCAGTCTGTTCAATGTATAGAGCCACTCCTTCCCCTGGCTTGATGAGATATCTTCGGAATAGAAAGGATATTTGCATCACAAATCAGTGTCTTGGCTGCTTAAAGAAACACCTCAAAAGGTATTGGCAAAAAGAGGTTTAATATGAACTTGTGAAAATGCAAGTTTACAGAGTTTGATTGCAAGATTCAATCTACTATTTTTATACACATTTTAAAACTTATAAAGGAAGATCAAATTCAAAGTAAATTATTACATGGAAGCCTAGAATGTAAAAGGGGGTAAAGATGCAAAGGATATGGATGCAAAGATAAGGGTGCAAAGGGCTTAGCAGTACTTAAACATTGAATACTTTAACGTTTACAAAGCAATTTGATAGTGTTAACTACAATTATAAAAATCACTTAACTGTTGATTTGACATGGTAATATTCATATCATAATCAATTCTCATGCACACAGGTCAACTGTTGTGTACACCTATCTGTGTGCAAAGGTACCTATCAAAAATTCCCCCCAAGTTTAGTGAAATACTCGTATCAAAACCTTTCATGTTCCCCAACAGGCAAGGCCTGCACCTCGAGGAGCATAGAGGTGTGTGCATAGGGGGATGTTTCTGTTTGTTCCCACTTTTACCAAGCAAGAGCTCCAGTATGATCAGGGAGGGCTTCATGGCGTAAATGGTGCAGTCAAGGGATGCTTTATCACTCAGTGGTTTGGTTAAGGCTTTTCACAAGTTTTTGAGGTCATAGAATAGGCAAGATGATGGTGGGAAGAGATGAAGATTCCTATTTAAACCTCTGAATAAAGAGTGCTTATCTCTATTGCCTTTAATAAGACGAAGTGATTAAGTTCTTAAGGGGAACCTAAGTTAAACAATTCAAAGAAGTCAGATGGATCTAAAGCATTTTTAATTTTTTTATGACTATCTTTTGCATGTTACTTTACAGATTCCTTAAACGTTAGTGGTGTGCTTTAGTATTTTCATTTGTCTTTATTTCATTTATAAATTACTTCCTTCCTGAATTTAAACAATGCTTTTCAGCTAAGTGAAAACAATGTTTAAAGGATTTCTAAAATTTTAAGACTGAAGACATTACAATGCCTAACCACTTATCTATATTTGTACTTGAATGGTGTCAAAGACTAATGGCATGAATCTGTTAGTGCTAGGGCTCATTAGGCCTGGAAGCCGTGAACTCCAGACAGTTTTAAATCTTGTGCAGCTGTGAGGAGTTGTTTCTGACTATCTTTCCAGAAAAAGCAGAATAAACTAAAAAAAAAAAAAAGTCAGATAGCTGATCAGGTCATGCTAAAATAAAGATATTGGTATGTTTAGCTAGATAAAAAGGTCACCAGACACTGCTGGGTATAAATGCGACAAACATAGTTATCTTGCCCAGCTGATATATAGCAGGGTATCCTGGCCTCTGGTTGCCACCACAGAGGTAGGGGTTCTCCATCAGTCTGACATCATCAAATCTGCCAGCACTGGATGAATAATACAGCTAATCTCACATAGTCTCAGATGTACACATTTAGGCAAATGAACCTAGCCTGCCTGTTTATTTTGGTTAGGTGTCCATAGTTTCTAAAGGGAGCTTGAAAATCTAGTCTAGGCATTCTGAATTTAGTATGCATGAGAGACGTGCTTTTTTTTTTGGATGGACTGGTTCGTCTGGAGGAAATAAAATGTTTAAATGAGGCAAACAGGATTGATTTTCCAATTTCTTCTCTCTGTCAACATATTTCATAAGGTGATTGCTTTCCGTCCTACTTTAGTTAAGACTTATTCAGAATTCAAAACACTCTTAGCTTTTCAGCCTTGAATCTAAACACATATCACCTTTGATTAATTTTAGACCTTCATCAGCTAGGTCAAACTGAACTTCGGATTTATTTTTCTCAAAGAAAATATTTTAAACAGTAAAGAAAAAAGAAAGGAAGCAAAAAACCAAAAATACCCCACGCAACCCTACCTTACTTTATACAGAATAAGCCCCAAATCCACTGGTAATTCTATAGGTAAACTTTGTGATGGAAAGAAAATAAATAAGAATTTAAAAGATTGCTGGAACATTGGCCTCACTGAATCATTTAGCTTCTCTTACATCAACACTTCAGTAAGCAAAGTATAAATGAAGTTTTTCTCCTTTCAATTTTCCTTTTTTTTTTTTTCTTACCAACCATTTAGCTATTGTGAAACAGGTTCTTGTTCTTTTCCATACTATATCAGATAAGTTAGTCTTGTTAATTTATTTTTGGCAATTAATAAAGATAAGAGACCATCTTCTCAGAAACAGAGAAGTTAGAAATTTAATATTTTATAAATGCTATACCACATTGATATGTTAAATTCTCTACACACTTTAAATAGTATTTGGATTTCAGTAAATAAATAACTACAATTAAAATAATTTAACAAAAGAAAAAAAAAGAAACAATGAAACAAAAAGACCCAAACAAAACTTAATGACCAAAACCCAAATCTTCATACACAGTTTTTATCCAGAGTTACATATATCCTTATTTGTCCTTTAAAAAAAAAAAAAAAAAAACAAAAAAAAAACACAAAAAATACTGGATATCCTGTAAATCCTTTCCTAATAATGCACAGTTAACATTTCCTGTGATTGGTATGAACTCTGATTGCACAAATGGTCATCTGTGGTGGTTCAGATGCTAATTCTTTAAGACGCTATAAAATTATTTCTGTTGTTTATTTTTCTGTTTTCTTCAGGGAAAGGAGCTTAACATAAATGAAAAACTTTCCATCATGCACTATTTTAATGATCAGTATTTCTTAAATCCCCTAACAGTATAGCAGGTAGCAAAACAAAAGGATTTAAAGATATCAGAAGCAGGATAAGCAACATACAAATGATCAGTGGGAGCATGAAATAAGTAGTGACTATGTAAAATTAAAAGCAATATTATTTATAATATTTAGTCTGAATAATAACATGCTAAAATAATAATAATAGAAAAACAAAATGAAATTCTTATTATATTAAATTGGATATGTTTTTTTTAATCAGACACTATACTGGCAAGATCCACATATCAGACAGAAAATCATTATACAGTTCTTCAGTTAACAAATATTGTCTTTCCACAGATATGTCTTCCCATCTAAGGTAATTGATAACACCCTTTCACTGTTCTGCAGAAGTCTTATAAACCTGCCATTATAGAGAATATCAACATTCTATAATAAAAAAATTTGAAGAGCCCTGAATCATCTGTATTTTATTGACCGTATTAACTAGTGGAGGTATACTTGAAAATTTGGAGTAACCCAGGAGGGAATCAGTCTTCTTCAGTATGCAATGAACAATATTTAGTGATTCATAACAACTAGCTGTTTCCTGATTAGAAATGACAGCTTGGTTACTGGCTATCTTAATTAACCTGTTCAGTAGAATATTTCTCCTAGGGAATAAAAAAACAATTTGGTTTTTTTTAGATTAAATTTATCTGGGACAAGGAAGCCTACTTACTCTTTCCTGTTTGAAAGAGAATATGAAGACACTCCACACTTTTGCTCTTACTGATTTGAACTGTTAGAGAGGATGAGTCAGAGATGATGCCTAATACAAAGAAGAATTTAGTCTTTATTCTTGTAAAGAAATGTCTTATCCAAATAGGTAAGAGATACCTCCTCACTAGAACTCTTTGACATACTTCTACAAAATTCTCTGCTATAAAGCAAGAGTGCAAGCATTAACCTCTTTGTTCCGCCACCTAGCTACTTCTTTTTAAACAGCCTGCAGAACAGTAACTCACTTAAAAATTGTTCTTGTAAAAATAACCAACCAACAAGACAATCTCACTACTCTATGTTTAAAATGAAAAATTCCATTGACAACTTGTGAAAAATTTTATCTATTGCTTAATTCCAAGATACACTGCCAGTGTGAAAGAGACAGAAATTTTAAATTTAGCAATCTATTTAAAACTGATATAAAATACTTACATTTTCAGGTTACTTTTTTAATCTTTAATATTGCATCTCTCTCTCACTTCCCCTTTTCTTTTTGGCCTTACTTAGCATATGCATGACTGTTCATCATAAATGGCCATGATTATTTCTACTGGGTGATGCTGCTATCTACTTAACTAATTCTGAGTTCAATCCAGTGAGAATAAAAGATCTACAAGGAACACATACAGTTTCATCTATGAAATGTGAATTTCTTATAACTGGGAAATAGTTAATTCTCTTTAAACTTTTTCCTTTTCTGGCCTCCACTTTACTCAACTTTACCTCAAAGACTTCAGCAACATCATAATTGATTTGCTTTGATATGTCTTGATATGAAAGTTTTTTCCACAGAGTTATTGATCTAAGAAAATATAAAGGACAGATTTAGTTTTAGGGTATCTTTAAAGGACCTTATTAAACTGTAGGTGTTTTTTTGTGAAAAAAAAGACGGTTCTAAAAGACATGGTTGAGAACCCAGGGGTCCTCCATGTCAACTACATGACTGAACCAACACAAGCCAAGTATTACCAGCACAGTTTCAGTAGTACTGTAAAAAGTAATCACTGTACTTGTCACATGTCGGTGCCTTAATCCAGGATGGATATCCTTGTGGATTTTTTCGAGCAGCCAGATGTGATAAATAGTGAAACCCACAGACCTAAGGAGAACAGAAATTACATCATCCTGATATTTAGCTACCCTGGTTGCCTTTCAATTTCCTCTAAATACAACTTTGTAAATATTTTGCCTTCAGGTCTTGCTGAAGAGGATGTTACTGAGGTAGCTAAACCTTTTTAACACTTGCAACTTACTCTTAATGATTGTGATTACTGGAGGGCTTTAAGAGTGTTTAGATCAAGCTGAAATATAACTTCCATGTTGTGAATACTTACAGGCTGAAGGGGAAATTGAAACTGTAGCTACTCAGCAGTGCTAATTCATGACCGAGGAAAGATTTGGAATGGAAAGACAGAACGTCTAATGAGATTAAGAGAGAAGATATACCACAGCATTGTCTTGTAGCAATTATGGAATATGGGTGTTCGGGGATCATTTTTGATAAACAGAGCTGCCACAGAGGTTGAACACAACACCAGCCTGAGGTACCTGATGTTGACCTTCATGGGACTGGTTCTGGTGCAAGTATATACAAGGAGTTCCCTCATGCCATATCTTTGCAGACTCCTTGTAGAGCAACTTATGGTGGTAGGATTCGGCTCAATGCACTGTTCACTAAATCTTTTTATAGGTAAGTACAAATGTCTATTTAAGTTGCCTCAAGATATACAATAAAAATTCATCAACAAGACTACTGATAACCTTATATAATACTGTAGAGTGATAGACAAGGTCCTGATAGCCTCTGTACAGGTATACATCATAGAATCATAGAATCACCCGGGTTGGAAAGGACCTCTGAGATCAAGTTCAACCTGTGATCCACTACCACTGTGGTTACTAGACTATGGCACTGCCACATCCAGTCTCATCTTAAAAACCATCAGGAACAGAGAATCCACCACCTCCCTGGGCAGCCCATTCCAATGCCTGATTACTCCTTCTGTAAAAAATTTCTTCCTAATATCTAATCTAAACCTCCCCTCATAGACCTTAAGCTCTTGTCTTATTGATAGTTGCCTGGGAGAAGAGACTGATGCCCACTTGGCTACCACCTCCTTTCAGGGAGTTGTAGAGAGTGATGAGGCCTCCCCTGAGCCTCCTCTTCTCCAGGCTAAACAACCCCAGCTCCCTCAGCCTCTCCTCATAGGACTTGTGCTCAGGTCCCTTCACCAGCCT
>JAYRBT010000001.1:73245671-73258430 GCA_036023395.1 Myiotriccus ornatus | reverse complement strand
CCATCTGCCCGGGGAGTGGCCCTGACCAGGAATCGAACCCGGGTCTCGGCGGTGACAGCGCTGCGTCCTTAACCACTGGACCACCAGGGGCTCCCAAAAGAGGATAAAATGAGATATAATTTACCTGGCTTTCTGTGAACTTGTAACAAGGTTAACAAAATCACTTTAATAAAAATGATACAACCAAACCCTTAGACACACAGCTGTTTCCACAAAGGAGTATAGGTTCAATGTAAGCTGCCTATAAATATAAATGAGACAAGGACAAGATCCTTGTGTATCTGAAAGATACAAAGAAAACAGCTTCACTGCACCCTGGCAGTACAGGAAGAAAAATGTCATTGCAGAGCAGTCACTATTTTCAGTTGTGTGGATTCTTTTCTAAACACAGAAAAATCTTTTTCAGCGTATTTTCTAGCAGACAACATTGAAAGTGAATCAAAGTTTAAAACAGCACTTGTCAGAGCTTGATGCTTTAACCACTGCATATGTTATATCTGTTTATTTCCCAGAGCAGTAAAGTAGCAGCAGATAATTGTGTTGCTGAGGAAAGGCACTGAACCCACCTTCAGCTGATGTAAATGTAAATGCTTATTGAAAACATGCTGACTTATGCAGGCTGAGGATCTGATCTTCAATATTTTGTGATCTTTTTAATAGAAAGAAATGCAGATACATACTAAAGCAAGACATCTCAGTAACTCCTTTTTTTTTTTCTCCCTATGTTTCCAGGGGAAGGTAGGGATAAGGAAAGTTAAAAATGTGATATAAAAACATAATACATAATTTATCTGAGAAATTTGGAAATTCTCTGTCTTGAAATTAAAATCTAAACATATTTGTCTCATTCTACATGTTTTGAAATTAGAATAACTCATTTTATATACTGAGTTTATATACTGAGTCTTTCAGAAACAGCCAGATGTGTTGTTCAGGAAACACTCATGGCAAAATAATGCACTTCTTTTAAAGTGAGATTTATAATTTTTGAGATTCATTTTGTGGTTTTACTCACACATGTCCAAAAAAAATGGATAAGTTGAACATTTTTGAAATTGCTATTGTTGAGGTATAGATGAGATTTCACCCCTAGTAAAAAGATTAATATCTAGTCTGTGAAAGTACAGTGTACATTAGCATTGACACCTTTCAAAGTCTATTTTGCCCCAAATATTCACAATTTAATGACTTGATATGATATATACTTCATTATCCAAATTCTACTTTTCCAAGAGAGTATGCTGTGTTGAATCTAAAGCATTTGATTCAGTGTGGGGTAGATACTTAAAAAGAGAAAAAGCAGAGAGAAAAAAATGTAAAACACTAAAAACAAATGGAACGAAGGAAGGAAGGAAGGAAGGAAGGAAGGAAGGAAGGGAGGAAGGAAGGAAGGAAGGAAAGAAAACTAGTAACAGTCTAAATTGAGTAATGGTTTTGAGGAAGTAGGGTGTTGTATGAACCTAGTAAAACTTTCAAAAAACATTTATAACAAGAAAGCTAACTGACACTTCTGTTTTTTCAACAAATAAAATGAAGTAAGAAAAATCTGCTGAAGTCCTGTATGGTCTGTTGGAATATTTCATTACTGACTAAACTTTTCCCCAGAGACCTACAGCTAAGCCTGCTTATAGACAGAAAACTGAAAATCTGATCCTGTCTCCTTTAAAGGCTTCCCTCTCTTATCTGCTTTTACTGAGAAATGTACATGCAATGTATATAACAAAACAGAGATGGTTTTACAATGTAACAAGATCATTTTTTTCCTTTGAATTAGTAGTTATATGATATCTTTGGCATGTGTGAAAGAAATTTAGAAACTGTTATGGTGGGTGGACTGCGTATGAAAGTCAGTTGCCCACTAAAGCCACTCTATTATTCCCCTCCTCAATGGGACAGGAAGAGAAAGGCAATGCGGGTTAAGGTAAGGGCAGAGAGAGATCACTCAGCAATTACCATCATAGGCAAAACAGACTCAATTTGGGGAAAATGAATTTAATTTATTCCCAATCAAATCAAAACTGGATAATGAGAACTAAAACAAAATTTTAAATTTTGTTTAAAAACCTTCCCTATCCTGGGCTCAACTTCACTCTCAATTTTTCCTACCTCCTCCCCTTCAGCAGCACAGAGGAACTGGGAATGGGTGTTTGCATTCAGTTCATCACACATTGTCTCCGTCACTCCTTCCTTCTCAGGCAGAGGACTCCTTACTCTCTTTCCCTGGTTCAGCATAGAGTCCTTCCCATGGAGTGCAGTTTTTCATGAACTGCTCCAGAGTGGGTCCTTTCCACCCTTCCACCCTTCCCAAGGGCTGTAGTTCTTCAGGACCAGGCTGCTACAGTGTTGGTTCACCCCATGGGGTCACAAGTCTTTCCAGCAAACCTGCTCCAGTGTGGACTGATCTCTGCCTCTCTTCTTCTGATGGTAGCCTGAGGTTCTGACATCACTCATTGTACTCAGCAAACGTTTTAATCCTACAAAACATCATACATACTGTAAATGGACTCACCAAAGTTAACATAAGTGTAAATAAAAATGAAGTTTGGTTCCTGACTCACTTTTAAGAAAGAGACCTGCATTTCAAACAAAACAATTCATCCTCCCCCCATATCCCACTCCCTGTATAGAAATATGCTATATTATAAATAAAATCACTTAAAGTTATAAAAGTTCGATTTAAAGTAGACTTCATTCATCACTTTAACATGGTACAGTAATTTTTCAGTTCATCCAACTCTTTGTGAAAAGGGCTGTTGCTCTGTGCAGCTGAAGGCAAGCACAGCTCAGATAGGGTAGAGAGAGCAGGTCCCATGCCCACATTTCTCAATTCATTAGCAATATCCAACATAGCAGCACATGCTTCAGGCACAAAAAACTACACATCTCTCCTGCTAAGATCATGCCAATTTCAACTCAATTGGCAGAATAATTTATCTAAAAACTGTACTAATTATTGCAGGTTTGCCTTTCCCACGCATCAGCCCTCAAGTTTTAGAGGACTTCTATCTGAACGAATTTCAGCCAATATAGTTTACATCAATAAGCCATTAGTGTCACACAACATGGTATCGAAGGAGTCATTAGTTTTTTCAGCTTATATTTTCATATATTTACATATTTTCAGCAAAATATGTCATTTATACTTGCCTCTTGCCAGAGTTTGACAAATTGAGTTAGAATTGCCAACTCTGCAAAATGGAGATAGAAAACACATTCCACTTGCTTATGCTCAGACATCATCAACTGTTTAAAAGAGGCAGATGGATTTACCCTTCTTAAGCAAGAAAGTTCTTCCCAGAAGCAAATCTGGTTTGCTATCTATCTGTTTTGCTTCATGCAAGCAGTTCTTAGAAGGAGCACAGTTGAAAAATAACACTGTAATCAAGAGGACAAGAAGTACCAACACGGAGCATTCTGTAAGACCCTGTGGATGAGGAAGCACACTTTGTAAAGCTCAGAGAAATGAAAATGAGGTTCAGACATGGAATAGAATGGATCCCAACCCATATGTACAGAATTTGACTAAAAAAAAAAAGTTGCAATTACCCTGATATATCTGGGCATCACAAAAAATTTTGGAATATAAAAGGGTTTATGATTGTGGTGTGAAGTGCCAGTATTAATTGAAAAAGTAATTGGAAACAAATATAATTTGGCACATATTCTCAGCATTTTAGTCATCACTACAAGAATTAAAGATGTCCCTAAAGATTCTTTAGAGTATATTTGTACTAACATAATAAGTGGTAAAATACTGGTGCTGCAACAGTCCTAAAACAGAAGAAAATACTCAGATTTCTTTTTAAATTCACCTTGTGGAACATGATTTTTTATGCAGAACTAGAGAATGTAGAGAATTTTTAGTATAAAATTTCACCTGTAATAGGTCTTATACATATTCAGAAAATATTATTTGCACTGATGTCTGGATTACTTTAATTATCCTGGATCATATTTTTTTAAAAAAAGCAAAAAAACCATAGCTCTCTACTAAAACTAATAATTTTACCGCCTACAGGATCTGAACCTTGCAATTCTAAAGGTGATACATGCCAGACTGGGAATTGTTCAATTGCCTTACTGAGTTCTCAGTAAAGCAAGTAGTTTTATTAAAGTTGATTAGTTTATTCAATTTACTAAGTATTTAACACATTTGTACAATATATCTCCGTTATTTCTGGCTCACTGGTGTCTGTAACCCCTTGGACTGTTTGCATGACTTTGAACACCTTTACTGAAAGCTGACATTTAAGCACACATTACTTTTTTTCTTCTTTCTTTTTACTTTTTTTTTATGAAACATTGAACTTAGAGGGTGCAACTTGAGATAAGATCTGCAAACCACAGTGGGAAATACGTGAGATCAGAGAAAGGTACTGATACAGCAAGTGTTACTAAGACAGTAAAGGACACTGCTTTAAACCCGTCTCTGAACAGTTACTTCAAAGCAGGAACACTGTACTGTTTATCTACTGCTAGTAAAAATAAATAAATAAATGAAGTTAAACTAAACTTAATTCAAACCATTAAAAACCAAGAATTACAGGTCACAGCCTGAGGTGGTAACTTCATAACACATTCTATCTAAGGACGTCTCATGCACCTATGACAGCCGTGTCTAGGACTTTTTTTTTTGCTGATCCTGAAGATATGATTCATTGATTACTCGCTGATTGCATCCTTAATTAATCAAAAAACCACTTTGATACAGAGCTGAGAAGTGTTTCAGCTTTCATTTAACTTTTACAATTTTGTGGTATAATGCCTATTACATGTATTTTATAACCAACTAGATAATAATAATATGCAGTTACCTTGTAGAGAAGGAGCTGTCTATGATCTTGGAATGAAATGGAATGTAGGTGAGTACAGGCCTGGGATTATGATGGAGAAAAGGTGAATATACCTGAAATACTTCTTTTACGTGTGATAGGATTTGAGCATAACAAATTGGTTGGAATCCAACCAATCTATTCCGTAATTTTGGTGCAACAACTTGGAAACAGCTCAAAGGTTAGACAACAATTGAAAAGAGAAAAAAACTGTGATTGTGATTCACAGTTTTCAAAAAAATTGTTTATTTTTCACCTAAGCCCATTTTTTCTATCTGTATATTTTTTCTTAACCGTTATTTTTATTGCATTTAAAATCCGTTTTAGCTAGAGCTAGTTGAGTACTACTTTGTTCTAAGGCTATACAATTATTACCTGTTTACACTTATTTCACCCTTTGTTTGAAAACAGAAGATGACAACTACAACATTTTAAACATACTTCAGGTTGACCAAATCTTTATTTTCCTTTTGGTTTAGATACTGTTGCTACTGTAAAACTGCTGGTTAATTAGTATAAGAGCAATAGTTCAGAATGCAGTACATTTGTAACATAATTTTAAATTGTTAAGATCAAAAAGAATGAAAGGGTTCACCACTGCTTTCTGGCACTAGTGCCCCAGATTCATACAGGGTAACAGTGGTATTCTGTGAAGCACTGTGTGATTGCATCTGCTTGTCAGGAATAGTTACTGGACTACCCTAATTTTAAAAGTCACCAGGAGCTGTTTGGAATAATTCTAACTGGCCAAAGACAAATATGTCAGGAAACAACTGTTTAACAGCAGAGATTGCTCGGTGCCTATACCCGCAAATATTTTCTGTATATTTTACTAGTACATATGCATGTCTAAATACATTACAAGATAAATGTACTCTGTACTTCCGTTGCCTGCAAATTTCTTTAATGTTTTACATTAATTATACCTTAAGGCTATGCACTACAACACCTCAGCCAGTTTAGAAGGAACTTTCTTGAGTCTTCAGCTGAAAGACCTATCAATTACTACAAACTGGAGTGTAAATTTAGAAAACTTCACAGATCTAGCTTATAATTCTGTACAATATACCCCATAGTTCACTGAACACATACGTGATTTGAATCATGTTTAGGAAATTAAATAAAATTGGCTGCGTTTACAAGAATTTTCAGATATTGACTAATCCTTTTTAAATTCATGAAAAAATACTCCAAAGGTCTTACACTGGAAAAAACCTGGCAATCAGAAATTAGTTCTTAAAATAGGTTGACTTACATTGAAGAAGTCACATTGCATTTTAATTTTCCTCTGTTTATTCTAGAACTTGACATCCTATAGCCAATATGTGCATGCAGTATTAAATTAAGCCTTTTAGAAGGGCATTTGAATCATATATCAGAATGTACTCTCTAAAAATAGCAGTTTATCTTGCTAATATTAATAAATTAATGTATTCTTACTGGAATCATGACTTGTCTTTACATTCCTCACACTTCTGTTACATACACCACAGACACAAAGACAGATGACTGTCAGTGCCTGTCACTGGAATAATAGAATTTCCATGGCTATCTCCGATTACAGTTTAATGTCTTTATATCAGCACCTTAACTTTCAAATGGCTTTTTTTTTTTCTCAGAGTTATGAGATATTTAAAAAAATAACATGAGGAGAACAGCTAATTAAATTTCACCAAGTTTGGTGCCAGTGCTAGGTTTAATACTGTACAATAGCAATTATATATTATGCAGAAGTAAACTCTAAATGTCATAAAAATTTAGATTTCAGAACAGTGGAAAAATAATATTTGTACTTATTCAACAAACACTGATTATGTTACTGCAAAATCAACAGTTTCTTTCAAGGCAAATGTTGAATCATTTGCTTTCCCTTACTCTGCTCTTAGTGTGTACTGAACAGTTATTGCCGTTGCCCAACACAGGAGCAGAGAGGAGGACTGTAAGCAAGACTATCAGGCATAAACAGGAAAATCAGAAGAGAAAGGAGACTGGCCACCAGCCTACTTCAGTCTTGACTTGTGTCATTGATGAGCTCTCAGACCAGCTCATTTCTACCTTGAGGAGAAACTACCAAGGACTTGCAGTCATAAGCACTAAGGATAGAAGATGATCTTCATGACATGGTGTACTCACGAGTAACCTAAGAAAAGATTACTGAATAGTGTTGTATATAATGTTTAAAATTTAAAATTCTTGATTTTTTCAATCTTTTACACACTTCCATACCTACAAAATTTGAATCCTCAACAAAATATATTCAGTTCCAATGCTTCCCATAATGTCAACACCCATAATGTCTTATACCCTGAACTAAAAAGAAACTAACTGCACTGACAAAGTAATCCTGTCTCATGATTCCAAAGTATCACATAAGACTTGAAGGAAACCAAGAAGTAGGTGATATGTAGCATATCAGCTTCTGAAGAGGCTTGCCATAATCAATCTAAGCATAAACCATGGTATACCATTTAATTTGGGGCTAGTAAGTGGCCTGGAGCAGACCAATTTCTCTGTGTAATTGTCATCACAGAAACCACTTTCCAAAACACTAAATATACGGAAGACCAAAGTGAGTACTAACTCAGGAAGATTTTTTTTGTAGAGTAGAGGCTACAGTTTGGAAAGAATAGGTCACTAAATTTAACTATACTTAAGTATTGTTTCTATTGCAGTTATAAATCCTGGAAATAAAGAAAACTTGAGCACTCAGTAAGAAGGCATTTGCAGCACACACTGGTGGGGGTAGGAAATAGATGGCTTAAACACTTTGTGGAAAGCCTAGGAAGAATTTGCAAGGAAATTGATTGTGTTTGCTTACAAAATAATCAGAAAAAAACATTATTTTTGCTTATATCACAATTAATGCCGCTGAACAATCAAAAACTCATATGATTGTTTTCATTTCCTAATAAAAATATATCAGCAACGCCCCAAATATGTGATAGGTACTGCGCATTGCAAATTAATTAAACGTTACAAAAAATATATTCTGTGGTTTGAAATATATTGCAGTTTCTGGGTAGATGATTATTGAGAGATGATTAAAAAGAGGGTTTATTGGTACTGCTCTTTATACAGTAAATCCAATTGTAGTAAAGTAACACAAGGCTTGTACATAGCAGGCTTAGGTGTAGGGTTACACAGCAGTTAAAAGCACAGGAACAATTATATTAGGGCAAAAGAAATGCTCCATGCAGAGCAGCATTCTGTTTTTAACAGTGATCTACATAGACTTAAAATAAAAATGTAAGAAAAAAAAGACAAGCAAGTTTCCCCTTGAAATATCCTCCAAGCTTCTAGTCCTTAAAACCTGGCTGGACTATAGTGTTTACATGGACTGTAGCCTGAAGCTATCCATTTTGAAGCTGCATACTTTATTTTTGAATGCACTCATACAGTTACTTGTCAGTGCAATTCTTGAAGTAATCATGTTATATATATATACATAAAAAGTTGTTTTAAAACCTCCTACTTTTTTATTTAGTAAGAATGGTTTTGTAGGGTGGTAGGGTTTGTATGTTTGGTTTTGTTTTTTTAAGATAGTGAGAAACAGCAAATAATTATTCACTATTTGCCTTTTCTTATCCATCCATGAGTTTAGACCACTAGCATATCCTCTGCTGGCTACTATTTTCCAAGCTGATGGGTCCTAGCCTATTCACTTTTCTTCTTATGAAAGTCATAAGAGAGTCAAAAGAACAGAATCTGTGGCATTTAAGCACTTCATTTAATATACTAAACATTAGCATCTTATCTAAATTTCCTTAAAAAGTTATTAACTTCTCCAGAACTCTTCCAGTATTACACCCAAACAATTTTGTACCTCTGATTGCCCTTGGTTTATAGTAAGAACTTCAAGCAATTTCCAAGGATTGTAAACCTAGTAGGTCTCTGTGGTAACAGTTTTATGTTTTCTGTTTCATTCCTTCATTTTCTAAGCCATCCTCACATTATTTGCCAAGTCGACCAATAATGACCACTTATCAGATGACCACTTTTCCTTAAAAAGGTAGTAACTTTTCCAGAACTTTTCCAGTATTACACCCAAACAATTTTGTACCTCTGATTGCCCTTGGTTTTCTTTGTAATTATTTGTAGTAAGAACTTCAAGCAATTTCCAAGGACTGTAAGCCTAATATGCCTCTATGGTAACAGCTTTATGTTTTCTATTTCATTCCCTTCGTTTTCTAAGCCATCCTCACATTATTTGCTAAGTCGACTAATAATGACCACTTATCACATGCTTATGGATAATTATGTACAAAGACTGAAGTATGTGTTCAAAGTCTTCTACAGGCAATACCACACTGTGTTTTTGTTCTCCGTGCACCCCTTATGAGACTCTAGTGAAGTATGGAATTATGAA
The DNA here is from genome assembly GCA_036023395.1 of Myiotriccus ornatus. Taxonomy (NCBI): domain Eukaryota; kingdom Metazoa; phylum Chordata; class Aves; order Passeriformes; family Tyrannidae; genus Myiotriccus; species Myiotriccus ornatus. The sequence continues at coordinate 73,249,232 of JAYRBT010000001.1, read as the reverse complement.
CGTGGTTTTAGTGGCCAAGAGCATTTTTGAGCTATCAGACTTTTTGACTGACAACATAATATGCTATTAAATTCCTGAACTGAGGATAATTTGTGATTTTTCTCTGAAGATAATTAGCCAAACGATTTTGTAAATATAGATGTCTTTAATGAGCAATCTTCCTCATAAATAAGGAAGTGCTAGCTATTTTGAAAGTACTTTTAATAATTGTCTTACCTAATTTAGTAACTGAGCAATATTTTCATTCAGTGAAAATAATGTTTCAGATTTTCAGCTGTTTTCCTATTAGAGAAAAAATGCGCACTTTAAGAAGTACATCATCAAAAAAAGTAAATAAAAAAATTTATTTCTCTTAGTTTACTATTTCAGTGTATTTCAACTGTTTACAAGCTTTAAACAAAGGTACTTACAGTACCTTAGAAGGACAATAAGCAACTATCTGTTTTCCTGTCTGTGTGGGTAAACAGAAGTCCAACAAAGAATAGTTTTAAAAATGAAGAAAGTTAAGGACAGGTGATGAAACAACTCAGTCACCTCTGTTCCCTCACAGGAATTCAGGGCTAATAATAACCCCACACATATTGCAGAGGAAACAGTACTTTTCTCTGAATCTAATTAAATAAAAAAGTCAGACCTAAGAATCAAGCTTTCTTGCTACTGCAAGAATGAACAATAGAAGATGATGGATTTTTTTTTTATTATTATTATTATTATTATTTGATCAGGGCTGAACAGAAGGTAAAGCAAAAAGCTAGATTAAGCATGATGGCAAAGTGTAGAAAACCGAACAGTACAGAGCTTTAATCTTGAAGAAGTAAAGGCTTTACGGGCTTGGTTTCCCTGATCTATATTGTGCAGCTTGGCAGACTATCTCCTTTCTTTATCAGCATTTCTTTGATATAATTTTACAATACAGATTCACTGCACTTCCTTTTTCCAAGAAGTAGGAGTTCAAATTTAAATTTCAAACACCAGTTGTTTTGAAAAGAAGCTTAGGTATACCACTGACAACTATATTCCACAAATTCTTGTTGTATACTATGCCATCATCACTCTTTGTGACGTCTGATTACAGTAATAACAAATAGCTTCCATAAAACTGTGTAGTAATTTGGATAATCTATTCTTAAAATAGATTAAAGTTTATTTAGGGAATGGAAAGGCTCTTATACACTGTATGGGCTAAAGGTTTTTTGCACTGATTCATTCTTTTTCCTCTTACTCCTTTGTCTTCAATAGTAAAACTAGTCTCAAATTTAATAAAAATCGTAGTATCAGGTTTTTATTTTTGGAGGTGCTGTAATTTAAAAATCTACTTGTCCTTAAACTTCTACACAGCAGAATAAGGTAACTTTAAAAAGAATAGAATACTCTGCTGATAAAAAGTAAAATAAAAAAGTAAAATAATTTTTCAGATGTTTCAGACCAGATATTCGAATATAAGCGCATATTGACTAAGTCATAAGCAGAAAAATTCCATTCATCTAAGTGTAAAAATCCTGAGAAATTTCCCCAGCTGTACATAAAAATATCTCCTGTATATTTTTTCACCACACTGCTTCCATAATATACTTTTATGGCAATGGGACAGTCTAAATTGAGGATATACTCTACATGCTTATTTTGGTGTTGCTTTGTGTCTTCTTTAACCTTGGTTTTAGTAGAAGAGAACAAACACTTTTAAAATTGTACCTTTCCATAGTACATTCCACTAAGAACTGTAGTAATAAGGATGGTGGAAAGTCTGAAAAAATAGCCAATATGGTCATGCCTCAATCATACAGCTACCTGAAAATTTAATTTTAATTTCCCTTCTCAATTTTTATGAAAGCAAGTATAAGAGTGAAATCTGAATTGTTTGGAGATTAAAGGAAACTTTGAAATGGTCATATGTGTTTCATTTACACAAGAAAAAAGAGTGAGAATGCAAAATTTACTGTCTTCTGAAATTTAATGCAAGTGACAACTGAATGAAGACAAAACACACCATTGAAGGGGTTATTCTCTTTTCCTTTGTTTGAAACCAAGGAAAAGAAAAATCATGTGAACATAAAATAAACTTTCAATACATAAGTTGATTCACTAGAGAGGTAATTCGTGTTTAAAGTTAAGACGTAAGTTAGCATGTTTATTGGTTTGAGATCTGAAGAACTTTAACCACTTACTCAGTAAAGCGTGTTTGATAAGCATCAATTTTTTTTTTTTTAATTTAAAGGTGAAGTAGCTTTGTAAAAAAAACCCCAAACAATAGCCAATAGATATTTATGTCTAAAATTTAGTCAAATTATCAAGTTTGTTTCAATTTTTGGCTTGAAAAAAAAAAGTTCACTATAATGAGCCTGTCATCTTCACAATTCTCCCAAAAGATTAAATAAAAAAGTCATTAAAATAGTGCCCTGCTTAAAAAAGACTATTTGCAATTCATAAAATGTATCATTTTTGGGTGCTGGGCTATAATTCTTTTAAATGCTCTGTGTGTGAACTTCAGTAAGAATTTCTAGAATAAAATGCTTTGTTCCAAAACTTTATATAAGGTCTGTTATCTGTTTCCTTTAAAAGAACAGAATCTGTGGCATTTAAGCATTTCATTTAATACACTAAGCATTAGCATCTTATCTAAATTTCCTTAAAAAGTTAGTAACTTTTCCAGTATTACACCCAACAAATTTCCATTCCATGAAATGTTAGCAGAGGTAAAAGCTTTGGACATCAAGATCTCACTACGAATAAATACTGCATTCATTCTCAATCATATTTGTTACCAGGAATGAGCAAGGCATTATAAATGTAGCATAATCAGCTTTTCTGATTCTCATAAAGTTCAAAAAATCTGAAACCAATGGAAGTCATATTTTTGAAAACACAGGAACTCTCTGCAAAGTTTATTTTTATTAATAAAACTTTATTAGTATCTGTATAAATATATTTTTTAAGACACAGTAATGAACTCCTGCTTGTATTTATACTAGGGGCTTGGTCATTCTAATTCTGCTGGAGATGAGGCAGAGGTGAGCAGGCTCATTCTGTCACATGGAAAGGACACCCAAGCATGTGGTCTGGAAGGGAGTCTTGGCAGGCTCTGGCAGTTCCCTTGATCTTGATGTAGCTAAGAATGAAACGAAGAGTGTCACTCCCCCAGCACACAGACAAAATTAGCTATCCTGATTATTTACTGGAACAGTTTCTGGTATGCTTTCATCCCAAATGGAAAATCATTTTCCCAAACAATTCCTGGACAGGAACAAGCACAGGTCATTCACCTTTTCCAATACACAATTTGTAGTGATTGTGATTTGGGAGAGCAAGAGAATTTAACAGTATTGTGTGCTGAATGTTACCAGTTAGTGTCAGTACCAAAGAATAGCTTAAGATTTGATTAGTTTACTAGAATATAGAGGGCCAGGAAAAAAAAAAAGGGTATCCTACAGATCTTCCCTTAATTTAGAAACAACTATTGAATTTAATAATGTTATTCATTTACCTTTTGGGAGCCCCTGGTGGTCTAGTGGTTAAGACGCGGCGCTGTCACCACCGAGACCCGGGTTCGATTCCTGGTCAGGG
>JAYRBT010000001.1:73228032-73241740 GCA_036023395.1 Myiotriccus ornatus | reverse complement strand
AACTGTCTCCTTAAATAGAATAAATCCGCCACAGATGTAACTTCTACTTAAAGTAGGGCACAAACAGATAAAAGTGAATTCAGACCTTTTTCTGTCTCCTCTAATATCGTATATGCCAAAGTATGTAGTATAAAAGACTGAGACCTAGGACTGTTCAGTCTGAAGAAGATAAGAGAAGGCTTAGGGAAGATGTGTATAAACATCGAACACTTACGGGATGTAATGAAGACAAAGAAGCCCGATTTTTTCAGTGGTGCCCACTGACAGGACTAGAGGCAATGTGCAAAAATTTAAACACTTGCAATTCCACCTGAATGCAAGAGAACATTCTTTACTATGAGGGTGAAGTAACTAACACAAGTGAGAGCAGAGAGAGATCACAGACAAATGAGAGTAAAATCATACACCTCTTAGCTCCTAGGGAAAAAAAATCCCACAAATAACTCTGTCTTATTTTTTGTGTTATACTAATAAGGGTTTGATACAATGAAAAAGATATTTTAACCTTCTGACAATGATAAATTGGTAATTGCTGTTTAAAAAAAATCCATTTATAAAGCTGTTTATAAGTTAGAGACACAAGAGACACAAAACAATTCCTATGAGAAGTCTACAGTGGAAAAATTACTCAGAAATTCTCTGAACAAAGGCAGCTTATGAATTCCTGACACTGTATAAAAGATGTAGGCAGCCTGTACATTCACTTAGGGTGTAATTCCCTCTGTGAAACGCCATCAGAAACCTATAAAGCATTTAACTCCCACTTACAGTCTATTTGAAGTGTTTAAATGGGATTTCAAGGCTGTCTGTGCATCAATCTGATGATCTTTGCCAGAACACAGGGCCTGATCAACAGGCTGACTCATATATACTTCTGTACCCAGCAAGGTGGTTTAATGGGGCTCAGCACAGATCCAGAGACATACATTACAGATGCAACAGCCTGAGTGAATCAGGGGCATATTCTCCTGGAAAAGTAAAATTCTCTCAGAATTGATGATGCATCATTCCTGAAGTTCTGGATAGACTTCTAATGGAGACCATGTTTTTCTGAATTCATTATAAAGGTAACCATAAAAATCCGTCACTTACTGATTTCAATAGGTAACATAATCTATATTTATGTAACATGGCAAATATTTCTGATAGTCAAATGGTGATTTTTTTATTAAGAAAAATACTCACATTTCCCAGCTGTGTTAGATATCGTATCTCATCTTTTGGAACAAAAAAATATTAAATATTCTTACCTTAACATCATAGAATAATCAGAAATTCTTCCTGAAGAATTCTTCCTAAAAACATGTGGGAAAGCAAAGAAGCAGGAAAATTTTCTTTTCTGTACTTTTTGTTTTGGGCTTATTTGTTTCTTTGTATTTAATTAAATACAGGTTGGGGATTTTATCTGTCTTTTTATTTTGCTGCAATTATTCTTACTTTATGTGTGGAATTTCTGTGAAGAACCAATCTTCACCCACATAAAGTTCAGGGACAATTGGTGCTAAATGTAAAAAGCAATGCTAATGCATTTCCCCTCCACCACTACCACCCCAAAGGTCATTAAAATGGAAGAGAAGAGAGGGTTATTTTCCATTCCTGGCAATATACTGGAGGTAATGAGGCCATCTCATTTCTATATGCAGTGGATTGTTTAGGAGATGATTCAGCCTTTATGAAAAGGAAAAGCAGTCCCATGAGGAAGTATAAACTTGCATACATGATATGGGTTAAGGGGCAGGATGGAGAATTAGTGACATGGTTTAATGGCACACTTGGCAGTGTTAGGTTAACAGTTAGATCTGATGATCTTAAAGACCTTTTCCAACCTAAATGATCTGATGGCTCTTTAATTCTATATGCTATATGACCTCACAGGTCTGTGTATCTGTCTACTGCACATATGCAGTTTAAAAGACTTAAGTTGTGACTGGGAGAGAAGAGTTATTCTTCCCTTCATTACTGATTTATTGCAGGGTCAAATTCTAAAGCAACATATTTCCACATTGGATATATATCTAGAACAAAATTAGTAGATCAAAGTACAAATATCTCAAAGTTTTGATATATAGAAAGTGAAAGCACACAAAGTAAGCACTCAGCACACCAGAAAGAAGTGATACCATCCAGAGAGACTGTGACAGGCTTGAAAGGTAGGTCTGTGCGGACATCATGAGGTTCATTAAGGCCAGGTGCAAGGTCCTGCACATGGGTCAGGACAATCTCAAGCACAAATACAGGCTGAGTGGAGAAGTTATTGAAAGCAGCCCTGAGGAAAAGAACTTGGGGACGTTGCTGGATGAGAAGCTCAACATAGAAGCATAGAATGTTAAGGGGTTGGAATGGACCATTAAGATCATCTAGTCTCAAACCCCCATGTCATGGGCAGGGATATCTCCCACTAGACCAGGTTGCTCAAGGACTTATTTAACCTCCTTTTGAACATTGCCAGGGTTGGGACATCCACAACCTCCCTGGGCAACCTGTTTCAGTGTCTCACCACCCTCAAAGTAAAACATTTCTTCCTAATACCGAACCTAAATTTCCCCTCTTTCCATTTGTACAAAATACTCCTTGTCCTATCACTGCAGTTCCTGACAGAATCCCTCTCTGGATTCTGTGTAGGCCCCGTTCAGGTACTTGAAATTTGATATGAGGTCTCCATGCAACCTTTTATTCTCCAGGCTTAACAGTCCCAACTTTCTCAGCCTGAACATGACCCAGTGATGTGCACCTGAAGACCAGAAAGCCAACTGTATTCTGGGCTGCATCAAAAGAAGCATAGATAGTAGGTTGAGTAGGGTGATTCTGCTCCTCTACTCTGCTACTCTGAGGCTCCAACTGGAACCCTGCATCCAGCTCTGGGATCCAAAAAATAACAAAGACGTGGACCGGTTGGAGTGAGTTCTGAGGAGGGACATGAAGATGATCAGAGGAATGGAACACCTCTCCTTTGAAGGCAGGATGAGAGAGTTGGGGTTATTTAGCCTGGAGAAGACAAGGGTCCAGGACACCTTCTAGCAGCTTCCAGGACACCTTCTAGCCACCTAAAAGTGGTCTACAAGAAGGACGGAGAGAGACATTTTACAGGGGCTTGTAGTGATAGGACAAAGGGCAATGGCTTCAGACTGAAAGAGAGTAGGTTTAAATTACATAATAGGAAGAAATCTCTTACTGTGGGGGTGATGAGACAGTGGAACAGGTTGCCCAGAGATGCTGTGGATACCACATCCCTGGTAGTGTTCAAGGCCAGGTTGGATGGGACTTTGAGCAACCTAGTCTATTGGAAAGTATCCTTCTCCATGGCAAGGAGATTGGAACTAGAGGATCTTTAACGTCCCTTCCACCTCAAACCATTCTCTGATTCTAATGACCTTCAATTTAAATATCCACAGAATAGAAGTAACTGCTTGCGTTTTCCTGTCAGCCATATTTATAGTGCAACCAAACAGTTATCTGTGTCCAAAAAAGACCTATGTAATTGCAAAATGTTATATTTTTCTTCTTGGTGACACTTATCAAATAACCCAGACTAATGAACTTTCATTTTTCAAGCAAACATACTTGCAAATAAATGTAACATAAATTTTCTTCAACTGTGTATAAGATGAAAGCTTAAGGATCAATGTAAAATAAATTAAAGAATTATTTTGCAATATCTTTCATCAAATTAAGGTACACATGTCCCTTAGAAGAAAAACAGAAATTCAGCATTGTGTGCTGCGTTTACCAGGACAGGTTCTGTTGGATAACTTGCTTTTCTCTTTTCCCAAATTGTCTTCCCTCTGTAGAACTCTTTTGTACTAACGTGTTGCCCCAGTTTACAAGGTAGTTCCTCAAGTACACAACAGTTCTTGGGTAAAATCATTTTTTGTTGGATTTAGTCAATTATTCTGCCACAAATAATTAATTAGGTAATTTTATTAAAGCCCTTACAAAGCACCGATAAATTTTCCAGTCCTCATTCTTTCAGAAACAAAAATCCCAGCAAAATCAAAAGATGCCAAAACACATCTATTCACTTCTCTATTCAGTTTGGTAACGTCTGGCTCAGCAAAATAGCTCTTCAGACACTGGTGAGTGCATCGTGTAGGAGATCTATTTAGTTGCCTGAGCACAGGCATGTATATAAGTGAGATGTCACAGCTGGTTTTAGGTCTGCCCCACAAGGACAGTTTATGCCTGGTAACACAACTGCTAGTTCTAGCTGAATGTCTCAGATATGCTCAGGTGCCTCAAACGGCAGTAGGTGCATCTGAATCCATCAGGCAACTGATCTGAATCCCGTGCTCACACATGCATGTAAATGTACATGTATATAGCCTGGATCTGAATTTCTGAACTGTAGATCTCTAAATTCAGTTGTATAACTTTAGAGTCTAATTCCAGATAAAATTTTCTTGTAAAACTAAAACGCTTAAACTCTCAGTTTACCTATGAAATTTGCACCAACCATACGTAAAACCAGATTAAATGATGGCACGTCCTAGATGTAGCTCAAAGTTGTTAGGAAGACGTGTGATAATGATATCTGGGAAAAAGTTAAAGTGCTTTGTAACACTAATGTTGTGTGGTTCTAAAGGAATCTTAAAATCCAATTTTATACTTCAGTGGGAATAAGTCGAGCCCTAATTTGGTCCTAGTCCATTAGATTCTGCAGTTTGTTAGAAGTATGTTTGCTTGACATAGGGAGCTACTCATTCTAAGCTCCTTTCTTAGTCACTGGCAAGAAATAGATATTTGTTCAAATATAAGTAACTAAGATAAGTCAGCTGAATCATACCCTCTAAGTGCCTGTTTTGTCCATTGATTATATGAGAGTTTTACATGGCTGGTTCAGATAAAGATTCTGTGCTGTGGACATCTATTAGATGCAATTAATCCACCCTGCCAATTTATATTTGTTTGATGAGAATAATACTTCACTAAGAATCTGAGTTAATCTTTTCCTTCTAGAAATTCAAAAGAAATGGTGCTATTATTTACCTTCTTGAGCATTTTTAGTTTAACATAGCAATAAGTGAAGAGGCTTTTTTAATAAAACTGAATGGAAATATTTTGATATATGAATGAGATTCTACCTCCCAGTGTTAGAACTCTGTTAAAAGGCGCTAATTTGGGGAAGGGGGGAGGTGGGGAATAACAGAAGCTTCATTCCAACAGTCCAGCAATCTATGGAATTGTGTTTAATTTCTTTTGATATGATTCTAATCATCTATGATGAAAATTTGTTCTTTGGTGAAACTAATATGAGTTGATGTGTAACTCAACAAGCAGCTCTGGTGCCAGCGTAATGCACACAGGAGTTGTCTAGCATGTGCATGGAGGGGGAGGTTCCCAAACTGAAGAAGTCTCAGAGGAGCAGAGAGAGCTGCCTGGAGCCTGCAGCTTGCAAGACAGTGGCTGATGGAACTTGTCAGGGACAGGAGCAGTGGTGGCAAACACTCCCCTGCCCTCAATAAAAGAAGCCTCTGGGTATCCCTAGCAGTACTCTCAGGAATGCTGAAAACAGAATGGGCAACCGGAGCATGGAACATCAGCAGGGGCATGGAGTGGCAGTTTACATGGAAGAAGCTGGCACAAGAAGGACGTGCAGGAAGAGGACTGTAGCTTTCCCAGCTCGACCAAGGAGCAGTGGCATACAACTGCCAGAAGGCCATGGCAGGCGCAGCTGCCCAGACAGAATTCCAGTGGAACATGTTGCCACCCTGGTATCAGATGCAGGGTGTGCTCTGCTCTTACACCAGTACTTGATGGCAGCAGCCTGGGAGGTGTGCCCAAGTACAGGAACTCTGCTTAATGACAAGAGCTTTGGAAGAAGGAGTTTGAGAAGTCCCAGGGAGTATAAGGGAGAGACTGAAACTGCGCTGGGATACTATGAGAATTCTACTCTACCTTTCTTAGGGCAGGTCTAACAGGCAGACAGGACACATGGAGGATTCCCTGTCCTCGACCCACCTGGCTGAATGTGGAGATCTAAAGGTGTAGGGGGCAAGGGGAACAAGCTCCTGCCTGGCACATCAGGTGCATCTTTCCTGTACTGCCCCACCTTCCCAGGTGCCCTGGCAAGTGGAACCAATGACAAGGACTATGGTTCATCACAGTTGGAGGTGTCTCCAAGGTTAAGTCAGTCCAAGACCTGTGTCAAAACTGCTTTCATAAAGCAAAAAATATAGTTCATTGTCATAGGAGACTGTCTCCTAAGGGGAACCAAAGGCCCAGTGTGCAGCCCAGACACACATCTTACAGAAGTTAGACATATGAAGAGTAAGCTTCCTGCACTGGTACAGCCCTCAGAATATTAATTTTTCAGGTAGGCAAAAGCAGTGAAGTAGCAAAAAGTCCAAGGGCAATGGGTTTATGAAAGGTAGGTCCTGTTTGACTAACCTGATCTCATTCTATGAGGAATGACCCCCCCAGTGGATGAATGAAAGGCTATGGGTGTGGTTTGAATTTTAGAAAAACCTTTGACACTGATTTCCACAGCATTCTCCCGGAGCAACTGGCTTCTCATGGCTTGGATGTGTGTACTCTTCACTAGGACAAAAACTTCCTGGATGGCTGTCCCAGAGAGTGGTGTTTAATGGAGTCTCATTCAGCTGGCAACCAGTCACAACAATCCCACACAACACTATAGGCTTGGGAAGAGTGGCTGGAAGGATGCCCATCAATAAAGGACCTGGGGGTGCTGTTTGACAGCCACTAAACATGAGCCAGAAGTATGCCCAGGTGACTAAGAAGATCAAGGGCATCCTGGCTTGTATCAAACAGTGTGACCAGCAGGACCAGGGCAGTGATTGTTCCCCTATACTCAGCACTGGTGAAGCTGCACCTTGAATCCTGTGTTCAAGGTGTGTTTTTGGCCCCAAAGACATTGAGGTGAGGGAGCGTGTCCAGAGAAAAGCAAGGAATCAGGAAAGGAGTCCAGAACACAAGTCTTATGAAGAGTAGTTGATGAAACTGGCAGTATTTAATCTGGAGACAAGGAGGCTTAGGGCAGAGACATCTTATCGTTTTCTACAACTACGTGAAAGGAGGTTGTGAAAAGGTGAGTGCTGGTCTCTTTTCCCAAGTAAAAGGTGATAAGGGAAGATGGAAGGATCTAAAGTTGCACCAGGGTAGATTTAGATTGGATATCTGGAAAAATTTCTTCATACGAACAGGCTTCCCAGGGAAGTGGTTGAGTCCTCATCCCTGAAGGTATTTAAATGAGGTGCATTAAGTCAGGATCCCAGCAGGGGGGGTGAGGGACTGAGCATGGACTCAGTAAGAGAGGGGAGCTGGAATAATTTTATTGACAGGACACTAGTTTTTTATAACCTTACACAAATACAGAAACATTCTTTATAAGGCAAAACTTGTGACAGAAGCATTTGATTGGCTGCTGCTGTTACCTGGAGACAGGGCAGGCTTTGGGGCACCAGCTCCATTCCTGTAATGAGTTGCTCTATGCTCTGCTTAGCCTAAAGCCTGTTGTTAGGGTTTGGTTCTTTCCCCCAGGCCTTTAGTCTGCCTTAATCCCCACATTTAAAAGATGTGTAGATGTGGGGTATGAGATGCTGGAAAGCAGTGCTGCAGAAAGGGATCTCAAGTTTCTGGTTGATGGCAAGGTGAATATGAATCAGCAGTGCCCTGGCAGCCAGGAGGGCCAACCGTGTCCTGGGGGGCATCAGGCAAAGCATCACCAGGCAGTTGAGGGGGAGTGTTATCCCACTCTGCTCTGCACTGGGGCTGCCTAACCTTGAATATTGTGTGCAGTTTGGGGCACTGCAATATAGGAAAGACATTAAGGTCTTACAAAGCGTCCAGGGGAGGGAATGAAGATGGTGAAGGGGCTTGAGAGGAAACTTATGAGGAGTGCCTGAGGTCACTTGGTCTGTTCATCCTGGAGAACAGGAGACTGAGGCAAGACCTCATTGCAGTCTACAACTTCCTCATGAGGGGTAGAGGAGGGGCAGGCACTGATCTCTTCTCTGTGGTGACCAGTGACAGGATCCGAGGGAATGGCCTGAAAATGTGTCAGGAGAGGTTTAGTTTGGATACCAGAAAAAGGTTTTTCACCCAGGGAGTGGTTGGGCACTGGAACAGTCTCCCCATGCAAATTGTTACAGCACTAAGCCTGACAGAGTTCAAGAAGCATTTGGATTAACACATGGTGTGACTCTTGGGAATGGTCCTGTGCAGGGCTAAGGGTTGGGCTCAATGATCCTTGTGGGTCCCTTCCATCTCAGCACAATCCATGATTCTGTGAACTTGATAATGGAGTGGGGCTATGAATCTTGGGACCTTGTACATTTCAGTGTCAGCAACTTGAGAGATCTGGGGATCTGGAAGCAACTACAGGGTCTATTGAGTGTCTACAATTTATAAGGTATATAAATATCTGTGTATGTATAGGTATTCTGCCAGCAGACTTCAACCTTCTTCAGTAGAGAAGAGACAGCTATGAGCCCATCCATGCTTGTATGAGTGATGTTTTTTTTCTCTTCTGATCGATGTGGTTAGTCATGTGTATGTATGTTGTGTGTGTATTCATGCATGTGTGCTTATCAAGATTTGTGCTCACCCTTGCCACTGGCTGGACCCGGGGACAAAGAGCAGTTTCATGCTCATCAGGCTACTGGATTCAGCAACCTCTCACACTTGTACTGTTGATGTTGTCAAAACCCATCTTTTTTATGCAGCCTTCTTCCCCTCACTACCTCACTTTTGACAGCAGTGAAAAGTGGGGAATATGACAAACCATATGTCTGATTCCAGGGTTTTCTTATTGTGTGCATCATCAAGATTTCTAAATTAAATCAACAAAAGCAGGTCACGAGTTAAATACTATCTAGTTATTTCATCACTTGAGTACAATATCTGACTAGAGAATATAATTTTGTGTATTGAAGTGGCCCATTATCTTTCAACCCCAAAATAAAATCATATGAAAAACCTCACGATATTTTTTTCTCATGCCCACAGAATGCTGTTTCTCTCCAGAAATTCCATAAACAGTGAGGCTGTTCTGCAGAGAGCTTACTGCCTCTGGCATGCCCATGTTTGTCACTGGGATCCAGTGAAGTGAACTGGAAGAGGATGAATGAATTGGCCACACACAGATGATGTACTCCTGGTGGGTCCATTCATAGACAGAGCACAGCAGTCAAAAGCATTCTTTTTCAGGCATAGCAAGAAAGAATAAATCTGTTAGGAGTTGGAGGAACATTTTCTCTACATCTTCCCTTAGGATAAACACAGTGACATTTCCATAACAGATAGAAAAGGGGAAAGGCATTGCTCATAACAATGCTTTGCTACAAGATCTCATTAGATTATCATAGCTACAAAAAGCAAAGTCTGATTATTCATATCTCTTCAATGAAAGAGGCAAATATTTCCAATAAAGAGTTATCTATCAGCCCTTCTTTTCTTCTAAATTGATGTTTTAAATATTATCAGAAAAACTGAGTAAGTTAACATAATTCTTTTACTGAGCTTCATTTAAAAGACAACCTCCTTGCAATTCTAGTGGAATTTTCCCTCTGAGAAGGAGGGAAAGGCTACGTACATCTGTTTGCTAAAGCAACATTTATTTATCCTTTATAGCATGGAAAGGATCTTAGACATGATAAAGAGTGTTGCTTAGAAGTAGGTTACTATTTATTAATACAAATTAAATCTTCAAGGACACTGAAAATTCACCTCAGAGCAAAACATTGCTTATAAAGCACTCAGGAAATAATTACAATTTGAAATCTGTGGCTTTCTCAGAATACAAGATTCAAAAACTTTCATAGGAAGATGTTACCAGCATCACTTGTATTTTAACTTTGGCAGTTTCAAGGAATTGGTGTATAATTTTATAGAAGAGTGTGTTGATTAATTGCAACAGTAATAGGATTAGTTTGAATAGTCCAGGTAATATACAGTTTTTCATAGGATAAAAAGGAAAAACTTTTCTGGACTAATCATAAGGGCTACTTTTACATCCTCCAAATTTTACCTGACTTTCTAAAAGAGACAGACAAAGTTTTCTTCAGAGTTGGGAGAGACTTCCAAGAAAGGTGGAGCAGCTTTGATATCTGAATCATGCACAGAAAGCTGAATTAGCCAGCTCAGTGATGCAGAATAGCTGTACTTTCTCTCCTCTGGTAGACAAGTCTCCTCGGGGTTGAAGCAGGGGGTGTCTAATTGAATCATTTCCTCATTCAGCTCAAATACAGCATGTAGTTCAAATCCAGAATATTTGTTGTTCAACGCATATTGTGATTATGCATCTTAATATAAATACTGGAGATTATAATTTAATTCAGGAATTAATTTGCATTGAAAATAATAACATGAATATTATCAAATTTGTCTTTCAAGTCCATTTGAAAGCGTTACTTAAAGAAATGTATAGGTGTAAAGTTTGTTCTTACATATCCCAGTGAAATGTTTTGAGTTTCAAGACATTTTTCCCTTCTTTCTTCCCTCTCTATATCTCCTTTTCTCTACTTCTGAAGTCTCTGTTGATGAACCTGAAAAGTCCTGAAAGCTTTATCTGTCCTGCAGTTTCAACAAACAGTTCTGTTCCTTCAAAGCATATTAGAAGTACAGAAGGTAAAACAAAAGATACACTATTGAATCTTTGTTGCAGGAAACTACTTATCCATCCTCCAAAACCCATTTTCCCAAAGTAATTTGGCAGCGCTCAGAACAGTTATATACTTCCTCTCTGTGCTTCAGTTGACTGTATTCCAATGCCTAACAATGTTGCTGCATAGTCTTGAATCAAATTCCCAGGAAAAATTGCTGAGTTGTGAAAAAGATCTGTGACAAAACATGTGGACTATATACTTGACAAGACAGTAAAAGTAAAATTGCAGAGAAAGGTAACATTGCTGAGGCTAGAAAGTCAACGACTTAAATAATGACAAAAGATAATGACAAAACATAAATTACATTGAAAGGGAAAAACAAAAAATTCAGAGGGTGGTTACTCAGCAACATCCGGAATCACTCTGCTTCAGGGACTATCTTTTCCTACAAGATAGCTGCCTAACCAGCAGCTGGGTTGGTGAGTATAATAGTGCTGAAACTTCTAGATCATTATTCCTGACTTCATATGTATCAAATAAGTAATCTGCTTTTTATTTTTAAAAAATTTTTATTTGTATATAACTTTACACTGCCTCTTAGTAAAATTTTCCCAAAAAGGCCCAAAATAAAATGGTTACAAGGTAAAGAATTTTTAATTTTTTTGTCAAGAGGAAAATTCTAAAGAGGTAACAAAAGTATAAGAAAAAAGGAGACATTTAAAATCATTGTGTTTCTGAAATGGCTGAGCTGGTTAAGTGATTTATTAAATAAGTACTTAGCAAGAAAAGATACATTAGAAAGGTACACATAATTCCAAAGCAAAAAAGACTTCATGAATATACAGTTTGATAAGAAGCTTTTGGGAGAGTACTCTTTAATGAAGCATAGTACCTACCACTTGGCCTGGATTATTTGTGTTCCTTCATCTCCAAGACTACTGAGCCACCACCAAGTGGTGAGAGTACTTTAAGCTGAGAGTACTTCGGATCCAGGTGCTGAGTGAGGTAAGAAATGGTCTTCAATTGAGGAAAATCCTATCTTCCAGATAATTCTGTATATATATGCATATTGAGACAAAAGCACAATTAACGACTATTAGCTTAACTGTGTCACTCATTTGACTGTTCTGGTTATTCTAGTATGTCTAACTTTCTACAGTTCCAATCTTTACCAGTCCTTGTGTATGCACCCTAGAATTTTAAACTATGAATCTGGCAGTAAATTCTGATTTAATTGAGGGCATGGACTTGAAAACACTATAGAAATTAATTATTAATTATGCAGTGTATGTAATATAATAAATACTATATCTAAAATAGTATATAATTATATTAATAATACAGTGAGTTAGGCTGTTTTCAACACCACCTCCACCTCAATTATCATTTCTTCTAAAGAAAGAACTGCATATAGCTTATGACAGGCAAATGTACAAAGAGAGGAGAAAAGGAGATTGTATCATGATTAAAGACATGGAATAAAGATCTCATTTGGTTGGTGAGCATAATAGCACTGAACCTTCTAGCTCATTACTCACAATTTCATATGTAGCAAATAAGTATTTTGGTTTTATTTTTAATTTGTATATAACTTTGGAAACATTTTGGAACATCAGAAAATGTGTCTGTAGCAGAGCCAGGTTTAGAAGTGACTGGTTTAAAAGTTTCCCATGAACATCCATTCCTTTTTTTTTTTTTTAGGACTCTGAGATTAAAGGAAAAAAGGAAAAATAAATGAAAGAAATAAAATTCTGCAGAACTTCTGTTCTCTGAGCAGGCATGGCTCTTTACAAAATTAAGCGGAACAGTACCTGTAGTAAAATAAAATGTTAAACATTCATAAAATGAAAAGAAAAACATATCAGTCATCAGTTTCTTCCATGGAAGACTATCTAGGCTTAACTATACCTCAAATAATGTTAGCAATAGTTGACGTCTATGTATATTTACTAAATGAAACTTAAGTCCCAACAATCTTTCAAGGCTACCACAGATGCTGAATGCTGACTACCTGCGCAGCTGTTGTCAACCCAGGACTACCTGCCTTCAGCTTTATTCGAATATGTACTAAATAAGAATTTCTGACAGAGTAATGATCACCTAACAGAATTAAAGATATCTATTCAGTCATTTAATAGACTAAATCTCACTGGTACCTAAAATGTTCCATCTTCTGATTAAACTTTACCATTAGTGTTGCCTCAGTGGTTTCCAGAAATACACTAAGTCCACATTCCTAACATAAAACTAAATATTGTAAATGTCACTGCAGACAAAAATTTTAAAACTCTTGAAGCGTCTTTCAGAGGAAAAGTTTTAATAAATTTCTGGTATAAAATTTATTATATATTATGTAGTTATATAACTTTTTATTATACTGGATACCTCAAAACATTAAACAAAATGTTAAATATCAATTTTATACACATTCCTAGTATTATACCTGACATCAAAGGTTACATCATTGACATTATTTTAAATTAATTTTATGCTTAAAAGATGGATGTTATGGTGAATTTCATATTACAGACTATCTGAAGGTAATGTTATACCAGTATTTAATTTAGAAGTTGTTGCTCCAGTATTTATTTTATATAAAAGTGGAATAAATAAGGTAGAGAAACTCTTTTTAACTCAAAGGAATTATCCATAGCTTAAAAATAACTAGTTCAGTGAAACTAGTTTGTCTGATCAACTCAGATATAAAAGTACAGTAAAAAAGACAGATGTGGTGTATATATTTAAAAAAACAAATAAATTATAAAAGTTTTAGAAGTTTCAAGTCCAAAGAATACTCCTCATCCATCCTTAAAACTTTATATCTTCAAACGGCTTAAAAATAATAATGACTAAAGCCTGATATTGTGGATAAATACATAGACTTCTCCACTCAGCAGTTTAAGAAATTATTAAAATGCTGAGAGTATAATTCCAGTCTCCCAGTCAGGCCTGTTTCAGCAAGCACTGAAAGCAATTAAGTTACTCCCAAAATTTGCTATGGGTTTAATTGTTTTGAGGTGATGGGTCTCTTAGAAGTAGTAAGTAATGGCCAGTCTTCGCGAACGAAGGACCGGGGAAGGTCTTTACACCTTCCAGCCTGTGCATTGGATTTTTTAGGTGAGTTACAGTGTGCGCGGAACTGAGCC
>JAYRBT010000001.1:73212312-73223759 GCA_036023395.1 Myiotriccus ornatus | reverse complement strand
ACCCGGCACTTGGCCTTGTTGAACTTCATCCCACTGGAATCAGCCCAACTCTCCAGTCTGTCCAGGTCCCTCTGCAGAGCCCTCCTGCCTTTCAGTAGATCTACACTCCCCCCCCAGCTCAGTGTCATCTGCAAATTTACTAATGGTGGACTCAATCCCCTCATCTAAATCATCAATAAAGATGTTAAACTGAATAATAGAAGCATATAAAGCTAACACCACCTGAAATCTGATCTATATCTGAAAGAAATATTGATTCAAATATTAGTGCAACGATAATATATCTGCTAAGGAGTTAACAATTTCAATAAGAATGGCCACCGACCACACCATAGATATATTAGTCCTTGCTCATTCCTATAAAATAAATTAAATCAGATCAAACATTTAAAATCTGCCTCAGGTTCAAAAAACTTTTTTTTTTTTTTTTTAATCTTAGTTTGGAAAAACACGGTGTAGCTTCAGAAGTACTTGTGTTGCATTATTCTTAGACAAAAAAATAGAGTCCTGAGCTTAACTTCAATTTTCCCTTGAAAATACATAAGGTTTGCAATAGGTCAGTGCCTGCTTCTTTATAGAGCTGGAGTTAGCAGAGCAACAGTAATTTGGTAAAACATTCTGATTTCATGCTACATCTGGTAGTGACTGAGCCTTCAACTAATCTATTCTTCTTGCAAGTCACAAAACACTCTCACCGTTTCTGTTAGAGACTAAAGTAATCACAATGCAGCTTCCTTAAGAGAATGATATAAAAGGGCAGATTTTCAGCTATTACAAATTGTCAAAGCTCTATTATTTGCTGCCAAGACCCGTCAAACTGTACTGACAGAGACTCTTGTCAATAGCTATACTTAATATTCTGTTTTAAGGAGTTATACCTTTATTTTCACATAAAGTTTTTCAAGGGAAGGAAAAAAGTTTATGCAGTCACGTTTACTTTATTTGGTTTCATGGAAAGTGTGACATTAAGTTTGGTGAGTTAACCACAGCCAACATCCAAATAGTCTCACAGCCATTCAGTCAATCCCTCTCCTGTGGAATAAGGAGGCAACAGAAGGAAGATAAGAGGACTTGTGGAGCAAAATAAAAATAATTTAACACAGAAAACAGAGCTGTGAACTTCCATAAAGCAATGAAGGATTTTATTCCCTACTTCCTATCATTTCCATACTGGAATCAAATGCTACATTCCCTGTGACAGGCCCAAGAGACAAGATACATGGCACAGAGTATTCCCTATCCTCTCTATACCTGGATGAATACAATGAACTCAAGGGATAGGAGGCAGTGGTGACAAATTCCTGACTGGTTCTCCTCTGTGACTGCCCCACCTTCCCAGGTGCCCTGGCACGATAGGGACAACGTTTTGCAAGTGGAACCAAACAATGATGAGCATGACAGTTCATCTAGCTAGGAGGTATCTCCAAGGTTAAGTCAGCCTATGCTCTGCATCAAAACTTCTTTCATAAAACAAAAAAACTTGTGTCACCGTCATATGAAACTCTTTCCTGAGGGGAACAGAAGGCCCAGTATGTAGCCTGGACCCACTTCTTAGACAAGGTTTGGATTAAAGAGGTAAAGAGAAAGTTTCCTACCCTGGTACAGCCCTCAGATCTGTCCATTATTTCAGGTAGAGAGTGGTGAAGCTACGAGGAGCCCAAGGACAATCAAGAGAGATCTCAGGGCCTTGGGATGACCGGTTAAGGGATCAGGAGCACAGTAGTGTTCCCCTCTGTCTGTTCAGTGGCAGGGAATGATGAGAGAAGAATCAGGAAGAGTCAGAAGATCAATACCTGGCTCAGAGAGTGGTGTTGATGGCAAAATTTGGGGGGTTCTGCTCATAGGTCAATTTAAACAGCACCAGGGGGATGGTGACAGGTGGGATGAATGTGCTTCAAAGTGGAAAAAGAATCTTTGCACAGGAGTTTTCAGGGCTCATTGAAAGAGCTTAAAACTAAATTTGAAGGGGAAATGGTATAAAACAAGTCTGGCTAGAGATAAACCTCAGGGCTGCTCAATAATATTTGAGGAACAATGTGCTAGTGAGGACCTTTACTCTACTCTTTCAGTAGAGATAGGGGATGGAAATCCATGCTGTAGCAGAGATGCAAGGGTTATTGATATGTTAGACACCACAAAAGCCTGAGAGTGGTCATGTAGGAGCTGGGGCTTTTCCCCCCCAAAAAGGTGTCGGCATGAGTAGCCCAAGTGAAGTGCATCTACACCAACATTTAATATCTTATGACTGAATTTATTGTACTTGTAAGTGTTTATTCTCTTTTCATTTACTATAAGGACACAGAATTCTACTAGCTCAGGTTTAGATTTAAACCTTTAAAACATTAAATTTGTGCAGTTGAATTCTAACAAGAGTTTTTCTTTGCAAGCCATCTTGCTTTCTTCTTCCTATGCCTTAATATGTCAGAAATACCAAATTCTGATAATCCAGATTGCATCCTGGTAGATAAATGTTTCTAGATGCCTTGATTATTTAAACTTCTCCAGCACCAATTTAAGATCTAACTTTTTTTTTCTAAATCTAGGGCAATTTTTTCCCCATTCAAGTAACTATGAGAATTAATAGGTATTCCAGAAGAGTGCATAGCACCTATTTTTAGAGCTCTATATAGCACTTGGGACATAGAGGAGGATCATGAGAGCCTTTCACTACTAGGAAAGAAGCTTTCAAGGATGCTGTCACACAACTGTTAGAAATCTCTTTAGATTTCTTTAATCTGCTGGTATATCCTTACAGTATTGCAGCATTTGTGGCAACAGCCATTGATTTACGGACACATTTCTTAGCTTCCTCACAATCATACAGGAACCTTTTTCAATTGTGCTAAGTAGGGAATTACTTCTACTGCCTAGATATGTTTATTTTTCTCCAGCAATAGAAAAAAAATCAAGCAGCTACCACAACATGGCCCTGTTGCTGTAGTCTGAAAGGTAGTAAGAGACTTCTGACTCTTTTTGTGCTGATAAGGACAGGTCATAGGAATAAGGGACAAATTGTTTGGCTTTGGTCTGGTATCCGAGAGAATACACGATACAATCTATTGCATGTTTTTAGTGATTGGTTTCTAAAACATCCTATGTGGAAGCCAGCAAGGAGAGTAGCTGTACATCTAAGGTCTTTCAAAATGAGTAGTTACAGAAATTCTGAAGAAGGAGTGTTATGCCCAAGTGAAAGAAAGCAGAAGTTTGTGTTGGTGTAGTAGTTCAGTGGGAGGGGGAATATAGCATCTGATTATCCAAAGGCTTCTTATCATAATATGCAAATATGAACTTCAAATGTGTGAATTGTGCCCCAGAAATAACAAGAAAAGTGAGATTTTCCTTATTAGCTTTGCTGAATTGAGGCCTTAATTACCATGCAATTGCTACAACTATATATATAAAATGTGTATAGCAAAGCATTTTTCTGTGACTTTTAAATTAGAAGTAGTACAATGACTTAAATATTTTAAATGTAATTGAAATGCAGAGGCTTAAATATGATAGTGCAGTAACTTCTAGCAGTTACCAAAACCTCCTGAGAATCTTGGAAAATATAGCCTTTAATATGGATTTGAAAATGCATGTGTGCTAAGAAAACAGCTTATAATTTTATATCCATTTAGTACACGGTTAATCAACATTACCTAACTTAGTGCTATCTAATTTTATTCCCGTTAGATTGTGGTTGTGCCACTACTGTCCCATTTAAAGAGCACTAGTCACTATCATTACAGTGAATCACAGTTACCTAGGAGATAACCCAATAAAACAATCTTCCTGATGCGGCTTCTCCAGTCAAGCAAAGTACACTATAATAATAACCTACATTTATATGGCACTTTTCATCCAAAAGCACTTCACAAATTATATACAGAGAACATCACAAAACTGCAGCAGCTTCTAAGTAGTTGTCTCAGTAGTGAAGGGCATAAGGCAACCAACATACAGAATGCTATCTGAGAGCAGTGCGAAGGAGGAAATTTCAGTGACACTTCTCCTATTATTAAATTGTTCCTGCATTTCCTGTATCTGCACGCACAACAACAACAACAAAAAAATACCTCTATTTAACACATTTTCTATGGTGTACATGGAGGCAAAAATAGAATGAGAGACAGGCTGCAGGGAAGTAATACAGTAAATGAGCCAATCTTGCTTAGTTTTGAACCTGAGCATTATAGCAGACATTATGTTCAGAGTAACAAGGTATTTACTTCCACTGAGATGTAAGCATGATATGGCAAAACAATCTGTAGTTGTTACATTTCTCAAAAATATGTATTCAAATCACTGCTACCTAATGACCTGAATTCCTTTAATTCCTGTAATCTAAATGGCATGATCTTGCACATTTCAGAGATCGGGTTTGTACAAGCCTGAGACCCTTAGAAGGGGGAAATAACACAAGGTGAGAGCATGGTTACCCTTGCTATCTAGCTGCTGTCCCATTCCTCCCACCCATCATACTAAACAGATATCATATAAAATTCAGCTTCATTAAAGACAAAAATGTTACTTCCTTACATCTAAAGTCACTCAAAATGTAATTTTGACTGCATTGATCACAACTATTAAAAAGTAAAATCTGCACCTTCTTCCTGTGTAAGAAGCAGGGCTACACCTCTGGGTGTTAAGGCTTTCTTTCTCTTCTTTATTTTGGTGCTGGGGGAAGTGATAAATTTTCTTGATATCCCATACTATATACATGACCTGATCTTCATTATTGATATGGATATACTGTCACTAATAGTTTTTGAAAGTGTAGATTTTCTGAAAAGCAATTTTTACCCTTAATAAGAATATCAAGACCAACCATAGAGTCACAAATGGTTATTCATAAATTTCACGAGTTTTCATTTATATTTAATGGCATTGTTATTTTACTGATATTGGAGCACCTTTCCCTACCCAAACCAATACATACGTACAGTTTTGAGCAGACTGCTGAATGCTTTCAAAAGTACGCAGGTCTGCAACAGCCTTGGAAAAGTTGACATTTAAACAAAGCCATTTAAAACAAAGTCTGAGTAGCTACAAATATCATGCAAGGTACAAAAGAGTTGAAACTAGATCTCATGAAACCTGATATCTAAACAGGAAAGTTTTTTTGCAACATGTAGCATATCTGTGTTCATATTAATCTGACATAGGAAAGTCCTATCCCTGCCTCAGATATTAATAACTCAGATAGGTTGACCATACAACCTAATTTGTTACATAAAACCTTACAAATGTGGTACAAAATTCCTAATTCACCTTTTCAATAATTCTGAACCTAAAACTAGGTTTTAAAGTTAGACTAACTAAATATTATAACACAAGCATAGGAAAACCAGAATGCTAGAGACACATTACGTATACATAAATGGAATGATAACTCTTGAGAGAAAGAAGAAAAGTATCATTAAAAGCCAAAGGGAGTACACAGAGCTTGAAATCACTGAGTCATTCATTCAAAGCATAAGTAATAATAATATCTCCTGGCTCTGAATACAGATGGAATTATATGTTGTGTATGTAGAATAAAGTTTTCGTAAATTAGGTATATTCTGCTTAAATATTTAATTTTCTTAGTTCCCTTCTTAATTCTTCCAAAGCAGTACAAAAAGTTATGAATTCTGTCAAGTGCTTGACTACTGTGACTGGAATGCTGTAAATAAATGTGTGAAACTTTGTGCAATAAAATAATGAGTGATATAATAAAACACAGAGTGGTGGTGATGATCTCAAAAATATAAAAAGCAGACAGAAATCAATTTCACTTGGATTCATCCATAAAGGGAGGTTTAAATATAGTAATCTGTAAGTTATCAGTGCCGAAATTTAGGAGTAGAAATACAATAAAGAGTATGTGCCTGGAATATTATAATAAACTGGAAATTGATGCATTGACTGACTTAAAATTTTGAGGGTATTGAGGATGGGATGTAATTGTGTTTCTGAAGAAACACTTCTCTCTAAACTGCCCTGAGAACTTACAAAATAAACAGAATAAAGACAATTTTATTAGATACTGACATGAGCATTCTGGTTGCAATTTTTGTGTTCCATATAATATTACAATAGAAACGTTTGAGGAAATTACTGGTTTAAATGAGGGTAGTTATAAACTTATTATGGCAAATAAAAATGTTCTGATACAGACACCAAATTTGTCATAAATAATGGTTTAAGAACACTGGAAGAAGAAATGTTTGCTTCCTTAATCTCTGATGGTTTTCTATGATATGTAATAATAAGCGTTACAAGATTTTGATTTAAACTTTTGATTAATCTATTTCTTAAATATAGTTACTGTTCTACATTTTTTATATTCTAAAAGAACTAGATGAAGACATATACTACAGCATAAAATTTAACACTGAAGTTATCTTGGTAGTTTGTCCTTGAACAGTAAAGTCACAAAGGTTGAATTCATCATCTCTCTCTAAGGCTAAACAGTCTGTACTGTTTGATCCCTTTTGTTAGTGATTTTGTATTTTGTGAGCAGTGTGAGTTCCCAGAAGTAGGAAATCTACCAACGTGTTTTGGCTCAATGAGATGCTCTTCCTCACCTCTGAAAGCCGGAGAGTTCTGACCTGGCACTTAGCAGGACCTGAAGCAAGTCCGTATCTCGCAAACCTTGACACATTTGTATTTTCTCAGATCTGGCAGCTCCTCAGAAGGGGAGCATAGTGGGTGTTTCTCTCATACCACCTTGATTATCTCCCTTACAATGTCACAAAGATATTTCCTCTGTCTTTTTTGTTTTAGCTCGGTTGAAAGACCACCGTTGAAAGACCACCGTTCAAAACCAACATTTGTCAATATAACTTGGGAGCAACATGTTTCATCTTTCCCTTTGAAGATATTGGTTTACACACCCACCTCCTGCAGCCTGCTAGTTTGGCTGTAATTTGAGCATTCTGTAGTGTAATGAGTTACTGTATATTTGAGATGCATCCATATCATATAACTGTATAAACAAATATACATTTAGATGCTTCAGCATAATTAATTTAAAAAGGGATTAAGCTCTTTTTTAAAAAATATTTTTTACTTTGACATCTGATACCACAGTATTTGCATAACATTTTAATTCCCCGGAAGGTTCAGCATGTAAAATATGAAAATATAAACTGTTAATGATGCTTTAAAAATGAAGCAATCTCTCCTCTTTCTTTAAAAAGCAGTACAAATAATCTTTCTCTTTGAAACTCTAGCTTGTATAAATTCATTTTTTTTATGAACCACAAAATATTAATCACCTGTGCATGTGGCAAAGGGGGTATCTGTTTCTCATTTGACAGGAGTGGGAGCAAATACAGCTAATTTAGATGATTTTCAGGTTATTGTAGGAAGGTGAACTATATCCTGCTCTTCATTTTTACTTCTGAGGCTCACCAGTCAGCTTCTGCATTTCTAAGAAACAATAATGCACCAGTGTTAAATTTATCTTCTTTTATTTGTTTTCCTCCCATCTCAGCTTTCTCAGTTGAAATCACATCTATAGTTAATCACTGGAAATTAACTTATTTGTAGCCATAAATACCTTCTGAGAATGGAAAATCTGAATTTTGTGAGGCCCTTTCAAGGCAATATAATGCTCTAAGGTATTTACTTAGTCTAATGAAATCTCTTTGCAAAATTTGCAGCTTTTTCTGCAGCAGATCTAGCCCCAGTCTTAAATTGTCTGTTCAGTTTCAGGCTAGAGTGTGATGAGATGAAGATCAATAAGAACAATTTCTGAGAATATACAGGAATATGAGCCTGAAAGATGAAGAGTAAATCCAGTTAGTCAGTACAATTTTAACAATAACTTTATGGTTATCAACCTGCTACTTGTTGGAAGGAAACATGATGTGATGCAGCACCTTCAGAGCAGTATTTAGAGGGGAATAAAGAGTTGGAAGAACAAAGAAGACAGGTACTTGAAGCACAGAAGGCGCATCAGCCAGAGCTTTAAGATGGGTCGTTCTAGATCTTTTCTTCACAGTGAGTTACTCAAACCTCATGAACATAAAATAAATTACAAAATACGTCAGAGAAAAGTTGTATTTCAAATTATAAAGCTTGAAATTCCTAAGAAATACAGCACAGAAACAAAACCAAAAAAAAAAAAAAAAGGGCTTGCAAAAAGTTCATGTCCTGCTTATTGTGTGTTTGCATGTCTAATTTTAGTTGGTTTCTGTCAACTCAGTGCATAACTTGGATCTAACTGTGCAATTCTTGTTCATAGGAGGATTTATTCCATTTTTCCTAATACTTTTCATTTTTTTTCCTGCTCTTATCAGCATTCTTTTGAGCTGCAGTCTTGCATCTCCATGCAGGGACTCTTCATTGCTACTGCCATGTCCTGTAATCTTTGGTACCTTCTCTTACTCAGCAGACATAGTTACTTCCCAGGGAATAAGAAGTCTCCTCCCTTCCAGAAAATTCACATTACCCACTCAGTCTCAAAGGAGAATACAATAACACAGAGAACACACATGTAAATCATATACTGTCAAATAGGTTGAAGTGAAGCTTCATGAAATGGAACAAAATCTTTTTTCCAGATTTAAAAAAAAAAAAACAATAAAAGACTTATTGTCTAAACACTCCTCTGAAACAGACATTCCACTGTGTATACAAGATGCTTTTGTTACTAATGTGTAGGTTTCTCTAGCTTCAAATATATATATAAAAGGTTTACATAAATGCTTTAAAATACTGGCAAGATATCAAGCTTGTAAGGTCATTCTCGAGTTACATAGTTAGAATACAAATTGGTTTGAAAGAACTGTCCAGCATTTTGACACAGAGTTAGGAAAATATTGCTAGAGGGTTTTCTCTATTTCAGCAGTGTTTCAAGACCAATAAAATTAGTAACAATTATAAATAAAGCAGTCTTATTGTTGCCTAAAGCAAGAGGAGATGGATAAAAGCTAGTTTCATGATAACTACCCTTAAAGCAAATGGACTCTTGATCAACTTAACACAATTGACAAGGAAGACCAAACAAACTACCTAAATGTAGAAATTAATCATGTTTATGATAACTTATGTAAAAAATTTGTACAGTCTATAGCAGCTATTAATTCACATTCTGTAAAGGCAGAAGAAGTTTGTTGAAAAAAACCTAGAGCAGTGTCCATGGATATAGGTTTTTATTTGCATATGTGTTCACTGTCCGTATGATTATATTGGCAGAACTGCAGTTCAGCTATTCTGACACAAAAGAACATGACTTGGTTGTCATCTTAAATTCTCTGCAGATTATCGTGTGGGATTAGAGAATCTGCCAAGGCACAGAATTTAATTATTTTAGTGACAAATTTGTGCATCTTAGGTAAGTGAGGTGAGGAACTTTCTATGAGAGTGAAGATATTTTGGGATGACCAAATTCATCAATACTTTCATGAAATTAGATACCTTTTAAATAAGTTCACAACAAAACATCCATTTTCTGCAAGGAGTTCTGAGAAAAATAGACACTGAAGGTTCTCTAATTTTTCTATCATTTGGAGAATATTCAAAAAAAAAAAAAAGACAATTTCTCGATTTATTTAGGGTTTATTTTTGTATTCCCATGTCATAACTATTTAATCTAAAGTGATTTTATAACAATACATGGATTGATAGCCCCCATATTTATAGTATAATGAAAGTATTTGCTATATTTGATAAACTTTCCACAGCTAATTTTAGCACTATGTTGTCCCTTATTCTCAGCTTCATGGAGTTTCATGACATATCTTGGCTCTGATGCAACATGGCCAGGTCATTAGGAAATGCACATGGGGAAATTTTAAAACAGCTCTGAGCGTTCTTTGTCCTCCTGGCAGAACTGATTGCCTGTGCTTGCAGCTCTTCATTCCCATGGGAACATTCCTTCCACCTCCCTTTCTTTTAAAAATGCAGTCTCTACTTTTGACATCCCAGAAGTGAAAGCAGAAGCATCTCTTTGGTAGATGGCGCTGCTGTGTCAACATGGCTAAGAGAGTCACTTGTGGCAGGGCCCTGAGCCCCCTCCCTTGGGTTTGGGTAAGCAGCCTAATATGCAACCATATGACCCGAAACTGGCGTGAAGATTTGTTCAAGAAAGGGATGGAAAAAGTCTTTCCAGGAGCTCTGTCTCTTTATCTGTCACCTCTTACCCTGCCTTTGATTTTCTGTGGTACTGCTTAACTGAACCCAAAGCTTCACCCATGGACTGACACCCCAGCCTGGATTTGGCCTGTCACCATCCCTATTTCCATGGCCTTGTCAGGCCATACTGGATGAGGGCACCATGGTTCCCCTCTCCAGGTGTGATGTGGACCCCAGTCCACAGGCCCATATCACAGCCTGGGCCTCAGCTGATCCGCATCTCCAGGGAGGTGACCAATGCCTGGGGCTTGTGCTGAAACTGTGCCAGTGTCCCCCAGCTGCCCTGCCAAGTCCTGCCCTGACAGACCCTGACTGTTCCTTGTCCATAAACACACAGCCTGTCCTGCACTGCATCATAAATCTCTACAATCAAAGGGTATTCTGAAAGGCACAATTCACCTGAAATAATGAAAACAAAAAGAACAGTCAACAGAATTTTCCAGGCAGTTTTAGAAAGGATCGTATGAATACAGTTATGAATCAGGGTAACCAGTGCTCCCAGATGACTGTGTGTTTCTTAATGAGAAAGGAATGAGAGATCTACTTGAATCTGTCAGATGAGATCCTTTGATTTGTCTGACAGTGTTTAAGAACACGAGTGTGACTGCTACAAGTCAATTTAGGTTTAGAGCTACAAAATTCCACAAAAATTACTAGTTTTTCACATTGATGAGATTATGGGTTTTGTTAAAATAGAAATTATGCAGATACATTATAAATCCACAGTACTTTGTTAAAGTTTGACTGAGTGTTGTACACTGATTTGATTGATTAATAGCACTGTCCAGTGTAAAAAAAAGATTATATTAAAATAATTTGGAACAGTTAACAGTGATAGCTCAATAACTATCTAAAACAGATCATCACCTGGTGGGGATTTTTCTGTTGTGTTTTGGCTACCTGCAGTGCTGTTAATTAAAAAATCAGACAGAAATATAAATCACTACTTATAACCCTTTCATATGTAAAAGGGGCTGGTACAGTAAAGAGTAATAACAAGAGCAAATCAAAGAGAGGTAACTGAATCATTTGGTGAGCTAAGCCCATGCAAAGAAAATGAATTTTAATATAGCTAAAATAAAAGACATACCAAGAACAAGTTCATTCCTACATAACAGAGACTGTTCTGAAAATCAGTTATGGGATGGAAAAGTCTTTTCAGATAAACACATACTTGTGCCAGAAGACAAAGTGGTAAGTTGTTCTAGAGTTCATCATCATCATCATCATGGCTAGGCTTCACGAATGAAGATTTGGGAAGGGCTCTACCCACGCTTGCTACAAGCTCGCTGATGGCTAAAAAGGCCAATGCGAGATAGACAAGTCCGGTTGCAGAA
>JAYRBT010000001.1:73175485-73209880 GCA_036023395.1 Myiotriccus ornatus | reverse complement strand
AGCAGGATGTTAAACGCTGCAGAGCTGCTTCTATGTGGGCAACGAGGGCAGCATCATCAGCGTAAAGCAGCTCACGGGCAAGATGATTCAAGGTCTTAGTGTGGGCCTTCAGTTGCCTTAGGTTGAAAAAGCTCCCACTGGTATGAGATCAGATGTAGATACCATTTTCATCATCGAGGTCTGCCGTGGCCCTTTGGAGCATCATGCTGAAGAAGATTGTAAATAAAGTTGGTGCAAGAACGCAGCCTTGCTTCACACCACTGGTTATTGGAAAGGGCTCAGAAAGGTAGAAATTCTTCTGCTATGGCGGGTATTAATCTGTTCAAAAGAATTCTTGCAAGGATTTTAACAGCAATGGAGAGCAGAGTAATACCTCGGTAATTTGAACAGTCTGATTTATCTCCTTTCTTCTTGTACAAGGTGACAATGACAGCGTCACGAAGGTCTGAAGGTAGTTCACCTCGTTCCCAACAGAAGCCAGAAGACAAAGTGGTAAGTTGTTCTAGAGTTAGCTGCTAACCAAAAAACTCATCACTCTCTCACACTTCCAGTAACCCTATGCTGTAATCAGTGTGATTCATATTTAGGCAAGATAGATAATTTCAATTGTAAAAAATGAATTTCATAGCACTATGACCTGTTTCCTGCCTCTTGTATCATCTTCCTTTCCCTTGTGTCTTTCCAGATGCTCAAGAAACAGAAGAGTGAGATTATCCACAGCTGCAAGGTAAATCAAAGCATCACAGAGGAAGATGAGAGAAGCATTCACAAATAATAGAAATGATGTTAGTAGGTCCTGTGAGAAGGATTGGTCTGTATCATCTGTGTCTAACAGTAAAAGGCCACAGGTAAATGAACTAGACAAAGGGAGTCAGGCCCTCACTCTTATCCGTGATTTCTAAAACTTTCCTTGGACTTAAAGTCTGAACAAAATTGTTGGGTTGAAAAAAACCCAAATGAATTTCATCTATACAGACGAGAAGTCTTAAGAAAGCTCTGGCTAATGATATAAGTAGCAGGAAAATAAGGAAATAAGTAAGCAGAAGAAGTGCAGAGCTTCTACCATTGTGCTGAGGTGTATGTACTGTTAGATTTCAAATTCTGAATATAATTTAGTTATTTTCATGTTTTAAAATGTAGATTGAAAAACTGAGGGGAACTGAGAAGAATAAAACGATTTGTGCAATAGCTGAAACATCTTAAAGTGAGGATTTTCATCTCCTAGAATCTTAGTAGGTCATAAGAAATAAATGAAAAAACCCAGCCTCTGGTAGAAGTTTTGTTTTCTTCCCTTGATGGAGAGAAAATATTGAGAGTTAAGCACTTTTTTTTTCCTAGTGAAAAAGAGATATATGAGGAAATTAGTGGGCATAAATTGATGCAACAAAGTTCAAGTCTTTATATTTTTCTGAATTAATATTCAACTATTTTTAATAAATGTCTACTTTCTAAAGAGGTAACTGAGAAAAACTTTCATCATCCATGGAAATATAAATTACCTGACTAGACAGCCTGCATAACCTGGCCCTGCTCTAAGCAGAGGTGTTGGTCTCTTTTGAGAACACCTTTCAACCCACATAGCATTTCTGTGATTCTGTATTATGCTTTATGGTGCAAACACCCTTAATTTGTTTCATCATAAAAAAAACCCCAAACAAACAAAAAACCCTAACAAACAAACCAAACAGAACAAAAAAACCCAACCCAAAGCAAACCAAATAAAAAAACCAAACCAACCAAACAACAAAAACAGAAACAAAATCATATTACTTAAAAGAAAAACTGTGTTAAGGGACTGATAGAGGAAGCTTTATTCAAGAAAAAATATAATACCAGGAAGGGACTTATTTTCTAACATACCTCTCCATATGAGTCTTTCCATGTCATAGCTTAGTATCTAGGGTCAAATGTTAACAATGCTAAGCAGTTGATGCCAAGTGAGCAGGATAACTAAACCATGAGTACAAAGTTATTGTGCAATAATTCAAAGATATGCAATGTTGAATCAAGGAAGTGAGCTACTGTCTCTAAATCAATTTTATGTTATTTTAAAATAAATTTAATCTCAACTGGACTCATATATTAGAAATTATTATACAAGACTAGGTTAATGTCAAATATTCAAGTCCTTTACTTCCCTCTATAATTTTTAATTATTAAATTGTTGTCTTCAAATAGAGGACATGAGCTTAATGAAATAATAAATTTTTAAAGAATAATCAATAGGCTGTGTTTAATTTAACCAACACGTTTTAGTTTGATTATTAATTTGTTAGAATACAATAAAAAAATAACACAAATACAAAGGTGTCTGGAAGTTCTGACATATGTAGTAATATCAACTTAAATCTTGCTTATTTAATCTTCACAAGTACAAATACAAATAATAGAGGACTTACAAAAGGCAACATAATTACTCTGATATGATTCAGAATTAATATCAGAAATAATTAAAAATTAATCTCTCTTATTAATTATGTGTACTGATAAATCATCAAGTTTAAGAAATTTTCCATATAAACTGTAATCACTATGACTACCACATAAGGCACAGTGAGTGATAATACTGCTTGAGGTTTACTCATGTATCTGTGACCTTTCCAAACTTCCTGTATGTGGGAAGAACATTTTTTATAGTTTTCAAATATTAAATCTTCATATACAGCTCATTAAAGAATGTAACAAGGACATATGGCCACACTTTCTGGGAAAAAAAGAAACTCTTGAGTGGTTTTCTCTGTGCTCTTTCTTTCTGCTAACCATTCACAGTTAAGCAAAAGTGGAAAAACATTTTATTCCTGCATCCCTAACTTGCTGATAAAAGTTGCTCTTCACAAATGCTCCCTTTGGGTTTGCCTTCACATTGACCCAAGGTTGTGGAGGGGTTCTCTTTTTTATGTAACTTCATGTCTTATAGTCAACTCTAACACTACTTTATTTTTTAATTATTAAAACAACAGCATAATATGAAAAAAGACTAACAAAAATAAGACGTGCCAAAACAGAAACAATAGCCTATTAGTCACTGCCAAGGACAGTTTTATTTAATTTTCCTTTGACATCCCTTAGCAAATGCGTTCATAATTTAAAATATCTACAGCAGTACAAATGCTTAGCCTGAAATTGCTGATGGTAGACTTTGAACTGGATCTAATGTGGCTTCATGCCAAGAGTGAAGCAATTCTGTTGCATGGTATCTTGGCTATGTGCTTAAATTGTAAGGACAAATGTATATACATGTGTCAGTTTAATCTTTATTGTGTAGTGTCCATTTCTGTTGTCATTATTCACACCCCGATGCACAGGATTACTAACTATTCTAATTTTTGAGCTAACATTTTTCCGAGTGATATATCCTCATTTGATCCCTTATCTTACACAATCAATGTACACATTCAACTGAGTTTGTTTAGTTGCTACATTATAATCTCTACATGATCAAAGGGGAGGGTCGTGGAACTTGCATTTCCCTCCCTCCAATAATTAACAACTTTTTAAAATGTTCCAATACTGGTCTTTCTACTTACTGGCTACTCATATATCTGCCATGGAAAGATTTAAAATCTCACATACTTAAAGTGAATTTTTCTTACCTATTCAGAGCCTTTCAGAGTAGCCAGTGATATAAAGGAAGCTGATATGGGAATATTCGTTATTCTTGCATATACAGGGATAACTACATGGTCAAGAAACATACCACATCCAGCCACGAACTATTAATCTGAAGATTTGAAGTGAACTGCTAGTTCAAAATCATAGCTTCAGTTATGCAGGTAGGATAGAGTCATAAAATAATTGAAGTTTGAAGGGAAATTTTGGAGGTCATCTAGACTAACTCCTTCCTCAAAGTAGAGCTATGTCACAGTTACAGAAGGTTTCTTATGATGTTGTCCACTTGAACCTTTAATATTTCCAAAGATGGAGATTCTGCAGACTCTGTTCACTTGTTCTACAGTTTGATAACTCACAAGGTGAAAAAAGAATCTGATACAGGTTTTCCATGTTCCAACTTGGTTTTGTTGTCTTTCATCCTTCCACACTATAATTCTGAATCCTGGATTGATCTTCTCTACACCCTCTCTTTAATAAACTGTAGACAGCAACAACAATCTCTCTCTGAGCCTTCCCTTCTTCAGGCTAAGTGTATGCCTCTTCCTCAGCCTCTCTTTATATTGTTGCTCCAACACGACTATCTTGGTAGCTCTCCACTGGACTACCTCCAGTTTTTTAATGCTTTTCCTGTACTGGGGAATCAAGATCTGGACACAGTACTCCAAGTGTGGTCTCACCAGTGCTGCCCAGGCAGGAAGAATCACCTTCCTCCACCTGCTGGAGAACATCCAGTGCATCACAGGATACTTTTGACCTTATTTTCTGCAAGGACTCATTGCTTGCTCCCTTTCAGTTTTGTTTCCACCAGGATTCCATGGGTTGGGTTTTTTTTTTAATATAAGGCTGCATCATGTGAGTCTCCATCTACTAGTCCTTCAAAGATAGCCTCTCAATGTCCCTTTTTTCATGCAGCATGAGACACTGGCTTTTGCTTTGCATAATCTCTGTGAAGATCCCTTTAGATCTCGTGTTTATTTTCTTAATTTTTCAACAGCAATTATTTATCCTTGAACATTTTAAATAATTATTTCAAACATTTGAATCTGCTGCTATATAATCTGTTTTTTGTGGCGTTTTGTTTATTTTTTTAATCTCTAGTCCATATGTCTTCTAATACGTAGCTGTGCTACATTCTCATATTTCCTTGGTATTTTCTACTCAATTTTTGAAGTCCAGATTTTACTTTTCTCTGACACTTGATAGTTTGTATATTTAAATGCCTACTTAACATTAAGTTTGTGAGCAGTTTCTCTGAAGTCAGCTTCATTGATTTATGTTAAGCATGGTCTTAATTGCATTGCTGGACTGTGGCCAGAATGACTGATGTCTCACCTGTTGCAAGCTATTAATGACTCCTTGTAATCAATGCAGCTTCAGTGAAAAAACAGGATACCTTTTTCCACAGTGAAGAGATGTCTGTCACCTAAACTTAGATACTTAAAACTGAGGTTAAAATTTAGGACTAGAAAATCTAAACTACTAATCTGTGCAAACTGTGATACAATACAGAGACACCAAGAGCTTCACAATATCCATCATCCCTTCCAAGGTGAAACCTTCTTGGGATCTATACATTTTTCTCGTTATTCCCTTTAGAAGGAATGAAGACAACTGGCTCAGAATAGATGATGAACTTCGTATAACAGAGGCAATGAGAGATGAATATCACCTTGATAATCAAAATTGTGTTGCAACACTACAGTGCCTGAATTATGGCTATTAGTATGCGAGACATTTTTTTTTTCTTACTCTTGTGTCATAAAACCCACAATCATACAGAAGACAGTCATTGGCTGTTGACCTGCATAGAGAGGAAGGCACTGCTGCTAAAGAGCCTGGACATTTGAGGACCATGCTTCTCTGAGCAACTCGTTAGAGGATTAGCAAGAGGAAAAGTACATCTTGATCCAATTCTTAACAACAGACAGATTAATTAAAAGTTCAATGTGCTAATAGCTATAAAGTATTTAAATTCAGTTTCTTTGTGAATAAGTTTCACCCATCAAATTACACTGCATTACTGTGTTACACTGTATTACACAAATTACACTGTAGTAACTAATTTTAAATTAATCATGTTGATATATCACTAAAAACCAAAATAGAATCAAATGGGAAAACAAACAAACAACAACAATGCACAGTGGTCCAAAAGGAAAATAAAATCATTCAAAATATAGAACAGTACATATAAAAGTGGACAGAGAATAAAAATTTTAACCTTAATATTAAGACTTATGAGGCAAGCCGTAAAATGGCAGAATAAAAGTTCAGAAGAAATTTGTTTTGACCGCACTAGAAGTAGGATCTACACAAAGAGCTGAACAGATTCATAGATGAACAAGGATTAAATGGGTTGCACCAAGGAGATGGGATGCATTAGAAAAGAAACATTAAATTATTTTTGACATACATTTACTATCAAGGAAACTAAATAAATCATATCCCTTAAAACTTCATCTGTATGAAAGATAAGTCTCAGAAACTTTCTCAAATATGTCGATAGATGTGATTTTAAAACAAAGTTAATAAAATGAACATATAGCCTGGACCACAGATTGTTCACACAAAAGTTCTAAAAGAAATGATATTTAAAATGACTGAACCTTTAGATGTAGTGTCTATCACTGGCATAGCATTCTTCCACAGGAGAATGGAAGTTCCTAAACACAATGTCACTTTTTAAAAAGGCCTTGGCTAACCTGAGGAACAGTAGGGCAGAGGAAGTGCAGCAGGTAAGAGAATGAAAGCTGAAATAGAGAACACAGGAATCAGAGCACATAGCAGTGAAAAAAACCCCAAACTTGAAACTGACTTTCAGATACATTGTTTGAAAGCCCAGCAGGAATATAAATACTGGTTTTGTTTGTAAGTATAGACTATTTGGAGAACAATAACATTTTCATAGGTAATTGATGCCTCAGACTTCCTTTAAGAAGCTAGCAAGTGAAGGAAAAACATCCTCCACTCAGTGTTCCTGTATTACTTCATCTAGAATTATTTCCAGTTTTCTATGACTTTATGCACAGTATCACAGAGTCATAAAGGTTGAGGTTAGAAGGGAACTCTGGAGGTCAACTTGTACAACTCCCTGATCATACAGGGTCAGCTACAGTAGGATTTTCAGGTCCATGTCCAGATGGCATGGTCACAACTGCATTTAGTACTGGAGAAAGATCACAGTACCATGAATCTCTCTGTGCTCTCCTCTTCTGCTGCTGCCTATGGAGATGAACTTTAGGTGATCAAGCTGTCTAAAAGCAGTGGTGTAGTTCAAAACGACCTAGAACACCATAAGATGATGCAGACAATATGCAAGTGCAGAAATAAACAAAACGTGTAGTTCTGTGAAGATAAAAACACCCAACCGAACAATAAAACCTAGTTGCCTTGACACCAAGTTAAATAGATTAACAGTCACTGAATAAGTTAAATGTCTTTCAATAAGTAAAAAATATTTCAAAGGTAGAAATAAAAGAGAAAAAAAATGACCCTTCTTATAGTGGAGATAGAGTAAAATGAAGTTTTCCAAAAAGTAGTATGAAGTTGCTAACATGTTTATAAAGTTTGTGGAAAAGGGAGTAAAGAGTTTTGGAAGAACCACAGAAGTTGAAAGACTGAGTGATGAGTGAAATTCGGTATTTTATACGCAAGGCAGAACTGAAGAGGAGAAGTAACTATGGTCACATGCACAATGATATATTAATAATTATCACAGTTCATAAAAAGTGTCTTAAAGCAATTTTACATAGTGTTCTGGACAAAGCAGAACAGTGGCCATAAACCCAAGGATATGGGTACAGGTTCTAGCAGAAATAGATTTGGTTTTCTTCATAGCAGCCCATATGGTGCTGTGTTCTGGATTTGTGAGATTAAAACACCGTTGCTTTGACTGTGGTCGAATAGTTCTTGCACAGAAGTGCAGGGTTTTTTAGTTTTGTTTCTGTTTGTTTCCACTCTGCCACCCCAGTGAATAGGATGGGGGCAGATCAAGAAGTTGGAAAAAGACAAAGCCAGAACAGCCAACCCCAACCAAACAAAAGCATACTCCATACCTTATTATGTGCTCAGCAATAGAAGCTCAAGGAAAACAGGAAATGGGGGTAGCTTGTGGTTATATTGTCTTCCTGAATAACAAACACATGTGTTAGCCCCTGCTTACCAGGAAGTGGGTGGACATCTGCATGACAACAGAACATAGGGAATTAATTCCTAATTTTGCTTTACTTGAAGCTTTGCTTTACGTGTTAAACTCTCCCACAAGATTTTCTCACTTTTGCCCTTTTGATTGTCTCCTCCCACTGAGAGGAAGTGAGAAAGGGACTTAGTAGGGGCTTAGTTATCAGGTGCGATCAATCCACCACAGTATTATAGATTGTTATAAAGAGCAAAAAAGACAGATTTTTTCACTCCATATTCTGGTCTTACCTCACTGAAGATATTCTAAAATGAAAAAAGTTATGGAAGTAGAAAAGAAGAATAACTTAATGTATCAGATGCCTGTTGCCTGGGGATATAAATAAGCATCTACAAGAAGTGATAGATGTGGGGAAACATACTAGAAAGATGATAAAATTATGAATGATGTATTTATGAATAAATAAGGAATAGTAATTCACAACTTATCATGGCTTAGAAAGATTGCATTAGGCTTAATTTGACAGACTGAAAGCAAACCAAAATAGTGCTTTTCTCCACCTCAGTTGTAATTAAATTAATTAACACATCACCAGAATAAGTGAGTGTCAGAAACATGAATTGGTTTAAAATGTATGAGATGGTGTGGTTTTCTAATTATTATTTATAAATATATAAATGGCTATCAAACTGTGTCACCTAGGTGTTCACTTCATTTAGCAATCAGTCTTCAATAGCTGAGATGGTGCACAAGATATAGACCATTCATTTATCTGAATATTTGTTATGAGACACTATTGGGGATAGGGCATGGGATTAGATGTAGTAGACAAATCTTTCACTTGTGCCATCATATCAGTTGTCATAAATTTATGTATCTCATAAATCTGATGTATTTTTATACAATAAATGTATTTAATAGGAAGAAACAAACATCTCTGGACAGTTACTCATTTAGGTTTCTCAGGAAAATTTTAGGTAAATGTCTACAGTTGTATGGGTACTTCTCAATATTTTGCATTAGAAAAACTTTATGTTTGTGATAAAGAAGAGATAAGTGTCTATGAAATATTAAAATATATTCCATATATTGTTTAGACTATAAGATACAATTCTGAAGGTAAACATGATTCTTTAGAGTTATTTAGAATCCCTTTTCCTCACACAATTGTGTCAGACACAGATAAACACATCCTTCATGCTTATACAAACTAAAATAATGTTTATAGGATTCTGACTGGAGATCTGTATCATATAACTCCAGTCCTGTCTTAAAAAGTGTGATAGAAGTGTGTCTTACTAATTTCCAAATAATCTTGATTCAATGGTCCTTTTTTTAGAATCACACAGGCTCGACTAGAAAGAAAAAAAAAAAAGAAAACCAATGTAAAAACCCAAACACAAAACCCTCCCATGTAATTTTCTTTCAAAACTCGTACATTTCACTAATAGGTCATATCAAGGTGCTGTACCCATTCTGCTAATATCTCCCTATATGCTGTATTATGATGTTGCTGTTTCAGATATTTAAAAGCCCTTTTTTAACACTCTCTGCCAAGATATGCCATGAATGTCAGAGTGCTTTAAATCAAAACTGAAAACGGACTTGTTTTTCTCTTTGCTTCCCATCATTAGCTTGGCACTGCAAGCTGTGTTATTAATTATTGTACATCTCTTTTAAAGCACCTTGAGATGTCTTGCTGAGAAGAGGTACTATGTCCTATAATTGGAAGTTGTTCCCATTCAGCCAGAAATTAGTTTAAAGTACAGTAGAACAAAGTCTTTAAAAACTTCCATCAACTATAAAAGTGTTAGTATAAATTAATAGTATAAGGCTGATTTGGAATCTGCAGCTTATATTTTACAGCTCACAGAAGCAATTATATTGTGCTTTATGCCCTCAAAATAATTGTGTATTCATAGTGATTAACTTCAACCTTCATATCTTTATTTAGGTACAACCAAACACATAAAGAGAAGGGCAGAGGAGATGTAGGTATAAGACTTTTGTTAGCATTCATATGATGAACTTCTGAGACATAGGATTTGCACCATATTTTACTGTTAATGTAGAAGAAATAATGAGGAAGGCAGATAGCTCAACCTAAGAGGATAGATACAAAATCAGGATAGTTTCTTGAAGTAAGAAACTTCTTTGACATTGCTGAGCTATTTTAGTTCTTTGGTTGGACATCATGGGGCTTCAAAGAGCATGAGAGATATTAACATTTCATTTGAAAATGGAATTAGCTGTAGTTTTAGCCAACCTCATCTCTAGCAGTACTGTTTTAAAAATGCACTTGTCTAATTTCACTTCAGTTTAGACAGTTAATAAGAGTAGTTTTCTACATCAGGAGAGGTTTAAAGATTATAAAAGAGGTACCAAAATTATAAATTCATAGGGAAAATTGTAGAGAATGGAAGATCTTTGACATTCGGGTTGACTTCACTGCTGAGGCCAAGGCTTCTTCTACTATACAGAGGACTGACACTTCTCAGTTATTTCACCTTCTGGCTATGTATGCAGTAAATATCTAACTCATGCATATTTACTTTTTCCTGCAGATCCCAAATATTTAATATCTGAAAATAATTCTTTCTCAGGAAGGAAAAATTATCTTTCAAAAAATCAGAAGAAAACCGCTGACACAACTGGATGTTGAATTCATGTGACAAGTGAGGGAATGTAGTTGTGCTGCTTCTCAGTTTTATAAAAGTACTTTTAGAGATTCCTTAATAAAGGCAGCACAGATGATTATTTGCAGAAGTCCTCTAAGCTTAAACTGGAAGCAACTCTAAGTCTTCTTAGTCTTGGCCAGATGTTTATTAAAATCAACCATTAATAAAAAAATTCTGTATCTCAAATATGGAAATTAATAAAACAAAGTTGGAGAAACACAATCATTTTCTTATTCTTCTGTGTTTCAGAATTCTTGTCCTGTGTTTGTCATGAGTGAAAAGCTATTTCAGGTACCTTGTGGCTTCCTCTCTGCTCATTTCTGTCAGTGAAGCACGGTATGTTAAATGTAAGTGTATAAGAAGTTGTGTAAGAAAAAAGTTATTTCATATTTTCTCACATCTATGTAAAATGTGTTTTCACTGTGGAGATGGAAGAAGAAGACTTCTTGGTATCCACAGGAAATTGTCAGAGACCAGCACAATATTCACAGGACAAGCATAACAACAAAATGGACAAATTTCACAATTTAAGGCTAGATATTGCTGGGCAGCAATGGACAAGCAAAGCAAGAAGTGATTATAAAATCCCAAGTGCTACTGAGAGATTTAATGTTTGGTGTCAGATCTAGCCTCAGGTCAAGCTTGGTGGTTGATGGATGCTTTGCTATTGAGTAAGGGATGACCACAGATGAAAAAAAGAATTCACTGTGGTGAGGGTGTCCGTCATGACATTAATCATTTTAAGCCCATTCATACTTAAAAGAGTAAAAAATTATGAGGCCAGAAACCTGATGAATGGGAAGAAACATCTTACCTATTTCTTGACATGTATTTTTCATTTCTTAGCAGTCCATGGTCACAAAGAGAAGAATGTAATTTCTATCGTCTAGGACACAGATTTGAACCTAATGCTTAATGATACTGGACTGAATGGGCATTGATCAAGTCAGCAGTTTATTCTTATCTCTTGAAATTTCCAGGTTCAGTAGTAACTTGCACTCTATTTTGCCACTGTGCCTTGAACGATGCTTGAAAAAGTATGTGTAAAATACAGGCTGAGGACTTCAATAACGAAAGAGATAGAAAATATTATTCAGTGTGGTTTCAATTAAAGCATGCATTGCATTTACTCTTTCATAATAGGAAGAACACCCTGAAGATTTGACTAACTTTCCCTCCACCCTTTTCTCATCACTGCATGTTATACCATTAGAGTTATGGAATCTCATTTACCCATGAGCGTGATGTGATAGCTTGTAAAAACTTGTACACTTCCAAAGACCATATTTGCAAAAATTATACTCATGCTGAAGATACTGAAGTGGGTGAACTGTGATAACATTTCCCCAAATGAGGCTTTTATGAAACAACTAATTCATATTTATTTACATTCATTTTCTTAAAACGACTTTTCTCTGTGAAGAAATTGTAAGTGGAAGTTCAAAAGAATCTTGATATCAAAGTTGACGTTTGAACTGACTGGTAAGCTGCGTATACTTAGCAGGACCTTGCAATATACTTTGCTATGCAGTTATCTCATACAATGTTTAATTTCAAAAGCAAATAATGAGCCTCAATTTCTTTCACATAGCTTCTGGTAAGCAGACATTTTTGATGTCTATTTTAAATTGAACCTGAAGATTTAAATACTGATCTAGCTAGTAACATAACTAAGTGTATTTCTATTACGACAGTTAAAAATAAATTATGCTATTGACTAGAAAGAAAATACAAATCTTAACATTTCTTACTTTTTGGCCCTATTCTGCTCTCATTCAGATGAAATTTCTGTTTTATCACAAGTGTTTCATTAAAGTGCAGATAGAGCTAGTACTAAATAAATAATTTTTCTTGCAGTTAAATCTCAATTCCCTAGTGTTCTAAAGTGAAACTGGACCTTATACTGGTGGTGAATAAGAATATCTTTGAAATAAGATCTTCTTTTCTTTTCATATCTTCAAGTCCTAACAGGTTTAAAGTCGTTATCATATTTTACATCTTCTTAAAATAGACATTCAGTCTTTCTTCATTATTTCTTGTATATTGACGCAGCAGTACAGGCCTGAACAGCTTTGCATGCACCAATTTTACCTAGTTCAGAAGGCAATTTCTTTACAGAAAGAAAATATGTGATAAGTTCATATCTGCCTCCTTAAAGGTGACATGAAGTCACATTTACAGTGCTCAGCTGAAATACCCCTGCAGTACAACAGTCAATGGTCAGCCTATGATGTGTTGTGCTACTATTCATATTTAAATTATTATTCAGTGTTCTTCCAAAAGTTAGATGTCACTGCAGGTTCATGTGTGAATAAGAATGAAAAATTCAGGCTACATTAATTATTCATAGTGAATTGTCACTAGCACAGGTCAGTAGTGTTCTACGGCTGCAAATCTGATGGACTTATTTTTTTTAATCCTGTGTCAATTACTTCTTATAAACAGTAAAAATGTAATAAAAGAAAATAAAAATATTTTTATAGAAATGCAAAAGCTTTGAAAATGTATTAATATTGCAAGATTTTTTCAAAGGTATCAGAATGTACCATTTTGACACTTTCTCTTAAATTATTTGTCTGAATTCTTGCTCTTGTTTAAACTAATTAAACAGTAAAAACCAAGTTTCTAAGATATGAAATATGTATCTTAAACTCTTTTCCATGAGAAATTTGCTAGAAGTTTTCACATAAATTGAAAAAAAATCCTTAAAAAATTGTGTAAACTCAAAATCCTTTATAACATAAAATTTACTCTCCCTTCATCTCTGCTTTTCAGCTTTTTTCCTTTTCAAAGGTGGGTTTGTCTTATTTAGTCTCATTGATTTCAATTTCATTTCTAAAGAAGTTTGAAAATATTAAGATGAATACTCTGTCAGATTCACAATAATTTAAATAATGGGGTCCATATATTGTTTTAGATATGATTATTGCAATATTTTTCTGACCTTATCTATGTCAAAAAATTGCACTCACAATGTTACCCTTTACTGAACCCCAATAACTAATTATGACAAAACCATCTCTTCCAACACCTCTGACAGGAATAAGCTGTCCAATATTTTTACTTTGTTCAGCTTCAGAAGCCAAAAATCAATTCTTGTCATGCTTTGGAATAATAAAGAGGCTGTGAGAATTTAGCATTTTCTTCCAAGAGACTAATAAATGAACAAAACATCTTCTAGTTTTCTCAATGATAAACTAAACAGTTCTGTACATTCAGTTCCTGCTTAGAAGACTCTTCACAATAATCACATCATCTTACAGAATTTTCTGTGAATTTTCTCGAATCTTATAGCTGAAACTCCTACTAGCTGGCCTTATAGGTATTGAAGTGTTTATCTAAGGCACATGGACTAAAGCAACCAAATTATCATCCTCCATCCATAAACTACACCACTGGACTAGTATCTCATTCAATTATTTGTATACCATGACCCCAACATTTTTTCCTGTGCCCTAGCCAGATTAGCTCAGTTTGTTAGAGCCTGGTGCTAATATTGTCAAGGTCTTGGGTTCGATCCTTCTGTAGACAATTCACTTAGGAGCTGAATGTGATATTCCTTGTGGGTCCCTTCCAAATCAGAATATTCTGTGATTCTGTGATATTGTTCCCTATATGGTAAGAATGACCTGGGTTCCTGGCTTCTGGACAGACTTGCGTTTGTCAGCTGGAAATCATGTTTTGTTTTAGTGAATTCAGTTTAAGCAGTGACCCAGTTTGTTCTGTGTGACTGCTCTGTATGGTTCGTGGTTTTCCACTCTCTCAATCTTAGTGCTATCTGCATATTTTGTCGACAAGGTTTTTGTTTGTTTCTATGCCACTGATAAAAATATTGCCAGATCTATTATTATTCTCATCAGAAATTCAACAAAAATGCCCTTGTTCAACACTTAATTGTCATAGATTATTTCAGTGGATATATCAGCCAGGCATTACTATGCTTTAAATGGGTCTTTTATTACCGTAATACTTTTCTGTGCTAATCTATCTGCTATAAATGAGCCTACTCTTTTCAACAATAAAATCAAATAAGAAAAACCTACCAATTATGTTCTTTTCAAAGAGCAAACTGTCAAATCAAATACTAATGAAATTGTTGAAGGATATGTATTATATACAATGAAGTAACCTGTTATCCCTCAATTGTTGATTTGTTGCAAGACTGTCCTTCAGTGTATAAGAAGTTCTGTAAAAAAACTCACATCTATGTTTACACAGCTAGAACAAGCATTCGTATTTTACCACATTAGTTCTACAGACCAAGAACTATTAAAAATGGCTTAAAATTTACTGAAAACAATCAAAGGAAGAAAACCACAAGACTAATGTCTCTGGACCTGGTTCTACAACTGTATTCTAAGAAAGC
Organism: Myiotriccus ornatus; assembly: GCA_036023395.1. Lineage (NCBI taxonomy): Eukaryota > Metazoa > Chordata > Aves > Passeriformes > Tyrannidae > Myiotriccus > Myiotriccus ornatus. Next base: position 73,195,086 of record JAYRBT010000001.1, on the reverse strand, counting down.
AGAGCAAGTGACGTTTTGTTTTTCTAATTTCTTTTATTTTGCTGCTGTTTTCTCTGTGAAATCATAGACCTTATCAAAGTACACGAAAGGGGAATTTAGTGTTTGGTTGGTTTATTTCTCTAATAATTAAAGAAAATAATTTATATATTTCAATAAATTTGTATTATTCCATAGCAATAAGCAGAATCTGAAAAGCTTCATGTCTTCAAAAACTAGATTTGCCTCCATTAATTGTCATAAAATCTGAACCTTTTTTTGGAGACTACTTTAAGATGGGGCTTAAATGCTTGAATTTGGAACTTGCAAATTGTGGCAAACCACTTTGGCAAAATTTAGATTGTAGTCTCCCTTCTCCCTACCCATCTTACAAAATACAGTAATACTTTTATGCTAATACAATCATAGCTTATGACAACTCTCTATTGCATTAGGAGTGTAGAAATTTGGCGGAAAATACACCCCATTTTATTCCAGCTGGTCCTCTGAGATCAGAGGCATGGGGTATGTCTGGACCTAATTTCTGATTATAACCGATTGGGCACTCTGATTGCATTCAGTAAGATTTCAGAATTGCTGCCAATAAATGGAAAAAAAAAAAAAAAGAACAACCAATTGGTAATTCTTTAAGGTTAATTTTACCATCACTTAAGCTTAATTTCACTGAGGTATTCTCCTACACAAGTGAAGGCACAAATCTTACCAAAGAGGCATCCCTGCTTAGGGGAGGAGAGAAGCAAGCCCAACAATTTGTCTGCAAGGTGAGGTGGTAAAATTATCCTCTTCCATGCAGGATTCCAAATGCCAAACTTATACTTTTGGGAGAAGTGTAGTCAAATACCGTGTAGCTGCCATCATAAACCCCTGAGGGCAACCACTTCGTATGTAAAGAAAGGATATTGAGAGCTTTGCTTACGAAGGCTGTTGGGTCTTGCACAACAGCTGAACGAACCATGACATGACACGTCATGTCACCTCTTCCATCTGGCTAAGGTAGCTATACATGTCATGTGGCCTCTGCCTGGCAACCTCTCAACCCCATCAGCAGGCTATCATGGGTGGAGAGGAAATGCTCATTTCAAATTACTTGACACATAGGTGATATTCCGATAGGACTGGTAGATCTGTGCTCATCTAAAGAGGCCGATAGGGATCATGTAGGATATCCCGATGTTTCTAAAATACTGTGAGACATCTCCCTTTAGACATTTGAAGCCCACTGTTAATGTCAATGAATGTTCAACAAAAGATATTGTTCTTGATTAAATATGTTTTATGTTTGGAGGTCAGATCAGTCATACTAAACATGGGTTTTGAATATTTGAAGTGTCATACTTATATTCCAGCTATCTCTCCAGAAGGAATAGTTGTCGGCCAGGTCTTATGTCATGCATTGCAGCTCTGGTGAATGTCTGAAACGGCTACCTATAGCTTGGTGGCATAATTAAAAGAGCATTCGACTCCACGAGCTTGTATAAATTTCTCGTGGAAAGTCATCTGACATAATTTGGGATTCCAGTGATGTCAGGTCTGGACTTTTGCACTTTTGGAGTGGTGGGGGTCTTCCATAGGTACTGTATAATACCTGTCAAACCCATATCTAGACACCTTGAGCCTTCTGAAATCATATTACTTGTGGCCAAGTGAATTAAGCTTCTTTTAACACATACTAATCAAGAACAAGGTACATCTTCCCAACTAAATTGAATACTCTTAAAATTATTGAAAAACACTATTTTAATGTCAACACCTAATAAACTACTCTGACGCATTTTATCTTTAAATACTTCTATCATGTTTCTTTATATATTTGTATACTTATACTATTTTGGTTTAATTTGTTTTAATATTCAAATATAAATAAGGAATCACAGTTATAACTTATCTTCTATACATGCAGAAGGAAAGTATTTAATTTTTATTCCTGAAAAATTTCATGTTAGCTACTTCCTTTACATTTCTTTGAAAAACAATTCTCTACAAAAATATCTTCATTATGAAGTATTTTTATTTCTTAGTAGTAGTATCATCTTCATTATCATTCAGTATTTTTTCTGCTTCATTTATCAGTTGTAATTGAAAAATTGCTTACTGACAAGGACCTGTGCCCAAACTCATATACATGTTGATTTCTTGGAGTTAATAGTCATGTTTTCATTAAATTTAGTGCATACTAAAAATTCCCATAAATTAATCTGAACTATATTAATAACTTCCAGATATTTAAAAAAAAAAAAAACAAAACAAAACAAAAAAACAACAAAACCAAAACCAACTTTTTTCTTTCTAAATGCAAAATGCTTCTTTTAGTGTAATTGTAACAAATGTACAAGTTATGGCAGCTAGAACTAATGTCTAGGTCAATAACCTAGGGGAAAACATCACCTTCTGAAATAAGTTCAACAAAATAATTTGCATTTGCCAGCAAATACCTGTGTAGTCTCCAAGCATCACAAGACTTCCACCACTTTTCCAACATGAACTTTTGTTCTTCCTTCCAAAAAATTTTGTAGATTTTATTTTTCAGTAAAACAAAATATTTGATTTCTACTACTTTCCAGTTCAGTTGTCTTTTGTTAGTTGTGAGTTGCCGATGCACTATGAATCCACATTAAACACTTCGTTTTGAATAAATATGCTTTCACATAAAAATTCAACTTTATTTTTTCTAATATATGACCAGAACCTCTATTTTCTACCCACTGCTCATGACAAGAAAATGCTGATTTGTATTATATAACATTTAAATACTATATACATGTATACGGAAGCATACATATTACAAAATCTATTTATACTATATTTTGTATTTTATTATAGGTACATCCTACATGACTTTTTCAGTACCATTATGTACCCATCCAGTCATAAATTAGGCAGAAAAAATAATCTTTCTTTAGTTTTGTATGGAAATTACAATGAGCTCCAAACAGATAACTTAATCAGGACAAAATTTAGTCACACATTATTTCCTTTACTATTAAAATCTCAGAATTTCTTGGAATGTTTAGCCTTTGCTTCCATTAACTAGCAATAGCTGTATGTAGCAACTACATTTCCTGTTAAAGATAACTGGGGAAAAATAAAATGAGGATCTTGAACCATGGACCATGGGCTAAAGCTGATTTTGATATATACTAGGCAGAAAATGAGGTTTTTCAGTATGAAACACAATAAAAAGAAGTCTGACCACACTGCGGTCCCACAGGTTTTTATCTAAAGATGCTTCTTTCATAACATTTATGCCAAATTTTTCTTGGTTTATTTTCTTGAATTTCCTTCTAATTGATTAACCATACTCAGTTCTTTATTGAATTCTAGATCGCTAGCAGATCAAGAACTTCTTTCTTGTTATCATAAAATAAATGCACAAAAGTTTGAAATGTTGGTTATTTCTGAATGTATTGTAGCACTGTGGTCCATCAAATATCGTGGTATTCCTGCTTGCATAGACCACTGATCTATAGACCTTGTCTAAGCCTAAAAACTTGTCTTGATTTCTGCTTATTTTAGCACAAAACCAGACCTTTAATGTCAGTCAGGTGGTACAGGGACTATTAATTAAGCATTAGCCCTACTCTCCATGTTTAACCCTTGGACTTCTTGAAACTTGTTTGTATTTGTTCTACTAAAAATTTGTGATCTAATGCTTATTCATACCACAAAATCCATACAATTTAGGGCCAAAGTCCAGCAAACAGTCTAGAGTAAGAAAATAATTATCATAGTACAGAATTGCTAACTAAAGAAAAAGAAGTAAAAACAGCAAAGAAAAATGACACAATGAATGGCACTGACCTTTTCTCAACTGGAGCTCAACAGCCAGGACATTCATAGATCAACCACCTACCAGTACCTCTGAAACTTTAAAATAAATGTGAACTTTCTGTGAATAATAATTGGTAATTAATTCAATGGCATTCACCTGTGATGCATTTTAGTTATAGAAACAGATGAAAAGGGGGAGAAAAACTTACATACAATGCATTTATATCTAAAAGGGTTTAAATATCTCATATTTTTATGTTGGAAACTGAAAGAAGAAATATTCATTGCAATTACGCTCAGAACTTTTTAGCATCTCACATAATCTTGTAAAATGAACATATTTCTATGAAAAATTAAAATAATTCTAAAAAAAATTACAGTCTGATCTCCTACAGGAGATATTACTTTTATAACTGTGTTTGTTCTTCTTTATGATCCAACTGCTCCAGACTAATCACTTTCTAATACACTTCAGTGTTAACATATACAGGGTGTCGTGCATAATTTTAAAGGATATTCTAAAGATAATGAAGAATTGTTGTATATTGAAGTCTATTAAAAACAAAAATTACGCCTGAACTTTTATAGAAAATATTTTCATAGAAATTCTTTCTAAGAACTTTGACTTCTAGGCATTTGAAACATATGACACAAGTTTATTTTTGAGAAATTTAGTCAGCATTTTTATCTCTCAGAAGCACAGTATTGGCTTTTGATATGCATCAATCAAATTCCTCAAAATTTCCAGCAGTTTTTTTTTGAAAATAATTTTTTTTTCCACTTGACATATGGTACTACTCAAACATATCTAACAGCATTACAGTTATCTTAGGTTCTTTCTTTCTTTCATACTGGGAAACTTCTGCGTGTTTCTGTAGCTTTTTTTGCTGAGCTGGGGAAACCCCAGTGGAACACTGGGACCCACTATGAGTATGAGGACAGCTGACAAGGTGTGGACAGGATGAGGGGTAATGACAGCCACCTCCCACTCCCACAAAGGGCAGCCCTGAGGAAGATGGTGACCAGGAGAACAAGGAACAGGGTGGATAAGCATGACATGGTGTGTCAGTCAGTGTGTGGCACAGCAGCTGGCATCACAGTCCACGTGGGAAGGCACACAGGGAGGGCACCTCTTCAAAGGAGGGACATCCCGCTGGCTGACTGGAGAGACTTAAAGTTTACAGAACCCAGCAACCATACACTTTTTTGTGACCATCGGGACAGAAAGAGAGAAAAAGCTGCACCCTTAGCTGGGGAATCTGTACCATCTGCCGTGGTAGTGGTTGATGCCTCCACCCAGACAGAGCTGCTGAAAGGAGAGGCTGCAGTAAAGATCTCATGCTAGGCGATGACTAGATCTTTCTCCTGTGCCAGAGACAGGCAGCAGACCTTCCTGCAAAAGGTATTCTCAGGTGGGAGACCTCCTACAGCAGGTGGCTGAGCTGCAGCAGCCTTTGAGAAACCTATGTAACATCAGGGAAGCTGAGAAGGGCTTAGATAGCTTGTTACCAGTGAAGTCTGCAGTAGAGCCACAGCTCACTGCCAAACAGCCAAAAACTCCCCAGTTGGCACACATAGAAGAGAATAAGGTCAATAATGCAGAAGAATGGAAGCTTGCAATGGAAAGCACCAGTAAGAGAAAGAAACTTCCCCAAAGCCCAAGGCACCCTTGTAGAACTGCTTCTCTGCTCTGCGGACTGATGAGAAAAGACCTATTAGACCAGGAGAGATACCGGAGCTGAGGAAGGCAGCCTCATCTGCTCCTCATATAACAACCAGCAAAACTAAGAAAAGGCAAAGAGTAGTAGTAGCAGTAGGTGATTTTCTTTTGAGAGTAGAGAGGCCGAGCTGATGTGCTGAGTTGTACTGCTTACTGGGGGCTTGCATCAGGGATGTCACCAAAAGATTATCAAGCCTTGTACAGTTCACTGACTGTTACCTCCTGCTGTTGTGCCACATGGACACCAGTGATACAGCCAGGAGCAGGCTGAGGAGTATTAAACAGAATTACAGAGCCCTGGGAGGGGTGGTAAGGGACCCCAAGTGTGAAGGAAGTTTTTTATCAATCCTTGCAGTCAAAGGAAAGGGATTTGAAAGGGTCAGACAAATCTGGTAAATCATGAAATGGTTGTAGGACTGGTGCTACAGCCAGGTCTTCAGCTACTTAGAACATGTGACTCACTTTGAGGAAGCTGGACTACTGGGGGCTGATGGAGTACTGGAGTACGTCTGTCAGAAAAGCATCTTCAGTCATAGGCTTGATAAACTGGTAAAGAGGGATATGAATTAAAGTTGTCAGGGGAATGTTAGCCCAAATCCATCTCATTCCTATGATTTTGATGGGAGGGCCAGTAAGAGATGCCCAGAGACTGGAAAGGCATCTGAGGTGTTTTGTCATGAATCCCGCCCTGGAGTATTGTATCCAGCTCTGGTTCAGCCTGGACAAGAGAAGGCTTCAGGGAGACCTTGTAGCAGCATTCTGATACCTAAAGGAGGCCTACAGGAAAGCGTAAGAGGGACTTTTTGTAAGGGCATGTAGTGATAGGACAAGGGGAAATGTCTTTAAACTGAAAGAGGGTAGGTTTAGATTAGATGTCAGAGAGAAATTTTTTACTATGAGAGTGGTGAGACACTGGAACAGGTTTTCCAGAGAAATGGGGAATGCCTCAGCCTTTTAAGTCTTCAATGTCAGGTTGGACAGGACTTTGAGAAACCTGGTCTAGTGGGTGACATCCCTGCCCATGGATGGTGAATTGGAACTAGATGATCCTTAAGGTCCCTTTCCAAACGGTTCGATGATTCTATGATTAAATGAAGCAGTAACGTCACCAAATGTGTGAACACCACACAGGTAAGCTTAAATATAAGTAAAAGATATTTATAAACCTTAGCCATTCTTTGTTGTCCAAAACAAATAGTCTTGGTAATCAAAATTAAATACTCTCCTCTTAATTATTTTTCAGACATATAAGGTCAAATCTTCATCTTTTATAGTACTATTTATAGATTTGACTTTTTTTTTTTTTTAAAGTCCTCCTTTCTGAAGCTCTGTGCACTGCCTACTGAGTCTTTTTATTCTCTGCTACATGTATACATTATGATTAATGTCATACACAAATAAATGTGCAGCCTTGGTCAGGACATATATGTGTAACACAAAACACACCACAACCTAACTATTTATATGTTGTTTCTGCTTTTCCTTTTTAACTGAAGGACATGCTCATCTAAAATCTTACCTCTTAAAAGTGCTGGCACTCAAATATCTTAAAATATCAGAGACACTGTATTGTTTAAATATTATCCATGCAGTCACTCTCATTATGAGGTCCAGACACAATAGAAAGTATCAAAGATGAGAATCCATCTGCACAACTCTCCCAGATTACTTGAATAAATTTTTTAAATATTTGACTCAGCTTTCACAATGTGAAGGTCAGAGAGGGTAGCATTGGTATGCTTGAAGGAATGGGAGAGGGAAATAAATTCGGAAGATATTGAGTAGGCACCAGCTGTATGTAGTAAGGAAAATTCCAGCTGGTAGCTTCTGCAGTGTGTAAAAATTCACTATTGGATGCAGTCTTTTCATTAGCAGTGAGTTCTCTGTGCGTCTAGATATATAATTTCCTGGGGCATTCTTTTCAATAATCCTTGCTCTGGTCTCCTAAAATGTCAGACTGAAGTTTAAAGTTGATCTTCCATGGTAAATTCTTTCATTTTACTATGGTAACCATCCATGAAGATGCTTTCTTCATGACAAGTAGGTCAGAGCTGACGAGTATGAAAAGATATAACACCCCACTGAAAAACAATCAATATATTGTGCAAAACATACAAAAGGTTTGTATAGCTCTAATAAGGAAATTATTCTATGTCACTGTGTGATGACATTTCAACATATTTAGGCGCATATTTGACTGCTATTATATTGAGCAAATCTATGAAAGAAAGGAACACATTTTCTAAAACACAAATCTGAATGAAAATCATCCCTTTATCAAGAAGCTGTCAGAGTGCCTAATTTAGATCTTCTGATGTAGGTTGTGAATAGTACAATTTTTTTTTTCTATAAGCGCAGGCTTTGATTATATCAGCAAAAATTCCACAGAAACCAAAAGCAGAATTGAAATATCTAGAGGAAAAAAAAAAAGTCACTAATCCAAGTATTTTCATAGTTTCCATCTAGAAGCCACTAGCACATAGGATAATATCACAGAGATATTAAATAAAAAGTTTGTGTTACTTTGGCAACCACTGCTGTAGTGACTACTTTTGAATGGTCTGTCCAGTTCTGATTCAAACACTTCAAACGAATCTTTTTAGGGTTTTTTAGGAAACCATTACAAGAACACTGAGATATTAAAAAAAAGAAACCAACAAGAGAAAAAACAAACAAAAACCCCCAAACCAACCAAAACCAATCAAACAAGAGAACAAACAAACAAACAAACAAAAAACACAAAAAAACCCCACCAAAACCACAACCAAAACCCCACAAAACTTCAACAAGACAAGAAAATCATTAGAGATCATTACAGGATCAGAAAGTATTCCTTATTGTGAGCCATTTAAGCTCTGCATAGATCTAATTTATTCTAAACAATATTATGTGTCTGAATAAATTACAGACTATGAGTATGTACACAATGAATAAGAATTTGTAATTAGATGTCTATATAGTATAGCAGAAAAGCAAGGAATGGTAATGGAAATTATAATGACTGGAAAACCAAATGGACTTTCTGAGAGTGAGAATAACTAACCATCAATGTATTTTGCAGTGATTTTAAATTATCTTCTATCATGGAAATTTTAAAATAAAGTTCATTTTTTTTCTCAGCTATATGCTTTCATATAATGAGTTACTACAAATGCAGCAGGAAACTCCTGTCTTTTCAGAAAGCCAAATTGAATAATTAGAATTTATTAATATAGCTGACAAGATTTTTTTCTTTTCTTCAACTATAGATGAAGGTAACAGAAAGTTAAGAAACCCTGTGGCATCAGAGAGCTATGTTTGTTCATCTGACCAATAATCTAAGGTCTCTTGACTGTCTTGACTGCTAGAAAAATAAACTGTTTGAGCAAAGATGTCTGGTGTCATTTTATGAGCTTAATTGTTCTTCTGTCCTCCATCTGCCATCTAGAAGAACACAACTCTCCTACAGGTTCTTTGTAATGTCTGCCAGTCTAGTGCTATTGCTTCAGAAACCCTAAAGTATCAAAAATAGCCATCAGTATTAAATGGATAAATTGAGGCTATTGACTGAAAAAAGACCCTGCACAATGAACTCGTAAGTAAACAAGAATATAGAAACCTACATTAGGACTCTACAGTCTTACTTCATAGATTGCTTTTCCTAATTATTATTATTATTATTATTATCTTCTGGGCTTTATTTAATCCAACTTTAACGATAATCAGAAGTTACTTTTAGAAGATATGTATTACACTACACAATATTTGCCAGTTTAAATCCCATGTAAGACACAGTATCATAAATATTCAAAAATCACAACATAACACTGTCATGACTAGGACACATCAATCTTCCCCTCCATTAATGTTTACCTTCATTAAAGACCTCTTGAATACAATAATATTTAATTGGTTTTTTACAAAGATGAATTATAAATTCTTTTTTTTTTTTTTTTCCCCTGCAGAACTACAGGTGAAAGAAACTCACTTATTTTCAATTTAAAACATGGACCCTTCTGGCTTAGACTCCATCATTCTGAAAACCAACAGCCAGTGTTTACCAATTTACACATTCAAAACGAGCTCTGCAAATAATTTTTATTCTGTTGACACAGGTGACTAATCATCAGATTTATTGTAAATACAGTCATCTATGCAATGTTGAATTCACTGACCTTACCTACACACTGTGCTCAAGACCCTCCAACTGGTAAAAATGTCAGTGGATCATTTAGGTTATTATTGGATCCTATATCCCTCTTTCTTGATTGGAGGAAACTGGAGGGAATAACTTGGTTTTGACAGAGATTTTTCTTCACTTCAGTGGCCATAAATATTCTAGTCTTATTTTCTTTCATGTTTAGTATCTTCACAACTGTAAATTTAAATCTCCCATGAAATACCTATGACTAAACACACAACTAAAAAAATCATAAAGCCTATGTTTTTACAAAAATGTAACCTTAAAATAGACCTCTGAACTTTATATAATATAAAACATGTTCTTTGGGTTATATATAAATAAGTGTCTTTCATCTTTCATGATACAATATTTTAGAGACATTTTCCTTTTAGATATCTTAAATCATAGCAGAAATCAACAGAGTATAAGCTATTGCTATTGAATTTTTCAGAAATTATAAGCATATATTAATATATATTAAATCATAGGCATATAATAAATCATAAGAATTAACATTACATGTATGCACAGACAAGAGGAACAAAAAGTGTAGAGAGACTGAATGTACTCAGACCAACAAAACCTTAAAAAATTATTTCCTTTACTCAGAGGAGAAGATCTATTATGTGTATTTGGAAGTAACTGTTAAAGTGTTTCATCACTCTTCTCAAGGCAAACAGCATTTTGCCTTCAAGCTTCCAATTTCAGCACAAAAACATTTGTGTCACTACACTGTTCAGAAAGACATAATAATACTTCTTAAATAGAAGGACAGAAGTGATATCTAGCCTATTTGTCCATACTTCAAAAGAACAAACAAAACCAAGGAAAACCACACATATTTGAATATAAAATAAGTTTTATTACTCTGAAAATGCATTTTTGAGGAAATAAATTGGTTGTGTGTGGTTGGAGGTGAAAAAAGGAGAGCACAGGAAAAGAAATACCTATGCTGTACCTAAAACTCTTCACCTGTGTTCTGAAGTCACGGAAAAATTAAAAGACCCAAGGAGATGCCATTCTGATTTTTTTCTTCCATTCAAAATATTCTGTCTCACAAGGGGTGCCTAGTGAAATGTTCCCTACTGGGTAACTATCTTAACAACACTTGGTCACATTTCAGGGGAGAAATATGAGTGCTATCTCTTATGTATGTATTTAAAGTTCTAATAAAATCTGTATTTCATTTCAGATCTGTCATGGCCCAGTTTTAATCATCATTCTTCTCTACTGCTACAGAATTTGAACAGTCTTCAGCCACTGCATCAATCATCTTAGTCAGTTTATGTTTTCTTCATGCCCTTGCTGGTACAAAATTACAGGATAAGCTTCCAAACACTAAGATTTTAGAATATCATCAAATACTGAGCATCAAAACAATGATCCTGCAGGCTTGTCTATTCTTGTCTAGGCATCTGGTACATATATCAGGAGAGAGATTGCCTGAAGCTATTGTCTGTCACTTGTTAAAATACAGTGAATGGCTGATAGGTCAGCCAGTGAAATGTTGCAGGGACAACCTTAAGGCAAATCTTCACTTGTGTGGTATTATTTCCACAGAATAGAAGATTAAAATTAAACACCATGTGCTAGGGCAGAGCATGTATATAATGCTATCAAAGCCTATGAGCAAAAATAGCTTAAAATCATTGTACGGAATCCTGTGAATATCTTGCAGGTGGAGTGATGCTGGAGGAAATGGGAGTCTCCTCTTTAAACAACAGAGTCTATTACTTGTTTTTTTTTCTGTTTTTTTCTGCCTTCAAAGTCTTACCCAACATTGTTCATTCCTCAATCTGTTTCCCTTCTGAATCCAACTTGTCAAATTTCATGAAAACATCCTGGTTCTATTACATAGGGTCTTATTTTAACCTTTCAATGCTTAAAGTGGGTCTTATAAGAAAGATAGAGACTTTCTATTGTAGCATATAATAAGCAAAAGGAGTGATGGGGCAATGGCTTTAAACCTAGGAGGATAACAGATTTAGATTGGGCATGAGGAAGAAATTTTTTGTGATGAGGGTGATGAGACAGTGGAACAAATATTCTAGAGAAGCAGTAGATGGCACATCACTGGTGGTTTTCAAGGTCTGGTTGTATGGGACTTTGAGCAACTTGACCTAGTGAAAGATGTCTGTGCTCAAACCACAGTGTATTGAGTTTGTATGCCCAGGTTTTTGGTAGCAGGAGGCTACAGGGCTGGCTTCTGAAGTTTCCTCCACGTCTGGCAGAGGAAATGCCAGGTAGCTCCAAGACAGGTGTTCTGCTGACCAAGGCTGGGCAAATCAGAAATGATTAATGCCTCTGTGATAACATCTTTAAGAAGAAGATAAAAAATAACTTGAGTAGATGTAATTGCAGGCAGAGAAGAGTGGAGTGAGAATATGTGACAATAACAACAATGCTGACACCAAGTGGAGAAGGAAGGGGAGGAGGTGCTCCTGGCCCTGGAGCGGAGGTTCACTTGCAGCCTGTGGTGGAGACCATGATGAGGCAGGTTGTTGCCCTGCAGCCCGTGGAGGACCACGGGAGTGCAGAGATCCATCTGTATCATGTAGAGGAGACCCATGCTGGAGCAGGTGGATGCCTGAGAGATGGCTGTACAAACACAGGAAACCTGTGCCGGAGCAGGCTCCTGGCAGGGACCTGCAAACCCATGGAGAGAGGAGCCCATGCTAGAGCAAATTTCCTGGTGAGACTTGTGACCCTGTGGGGGACCCAAGCTGGAGCAGCCTGTGCCTGAAGAACAGCACCCTACAGTGCAGGTGGAAGAGTGACCCACGTTGGAGCAGTGCCTGTGGGATGGACTCACTGTGGAGAAGCTCATGAAGAACTGTCTCCTGTGGGAGGGACCCCATGCTAGATCAGGGTGCGTCCTTCCTGAACAGTGGCAGAAATAACATGTGATGAGCTGACCATTCTCCCTGTGCTGCTGAAGGGAAGAAGGTAGAGCTGGGAAGGAGGGAGGGGTGGGAGGAAGATATTTTTAAGATTTATTTTACTTTTCATTAGCCTTCTCTGATTTTGTTAGTAATAAATTCAATTCATATCCCCAAGCTGAGTCTGTTTTGCTCAACACACTATTTGATGCCTGATCTCTCCTGGACCTTATCTCAACTTGTATGTAATGTTGTTATATTTTTTTCCCCTTTCCAGTTGTGAAGGGGAGTGACAGAGAAGCTTTAGTGGGTGCCTGACCTCCAACCAGGGTCAACTCACCACACAGGGGAATTGAAATGGATGATCTTTGAAGATCTCTTCCAAACTAAATGATTCTATGATGCTGTGATTCTATGATTCTATGTTAGGGTTTCTGCTAATTTCAGTATGAAGAAATCTGTAAAGTCAAGCATTCTATTAAGGGTGTGAGAATAGACATCTTAAAGCTTTTCAAAATTTCAAAAACCATCAAGGAGGTAACAGAAGGAGCATGTTGGTTTTTTTGCATTTACTAATTTCTATTTCATTAATGGCCTTTTTCAGTCATTTCAGATTTAGTCTTCTTTTGATGTAAGGCTGAATCTTGTCCTGGTGGATAAGTAAGTGCTGCTGCTTTTTTTGCCTCAACATTTCTTGAGCTTTGTCAGTGCTGATTCTGATTTCTTTTCTCATCATTACTTTCATTTCAGCCAGAAAGATGAAAACATAATCTCCATATAGGCTACCAAAAGTGCCTTTTCATCAGTTGAGATGGTGCCAACTAACAAAGCAACGAGGAATCATTTCCCCTCTAGGGGAGAAAGCTTGTTATTCCTTTTCTTAGATACATTCATTAGTGGAAATCCTAAGGTCACTCTTGTATCTATGTCCAGCCCGATGAAACACTGTTGCAACCCCTGCCTCAGGTTTTGTCAGATTTCCATCCCACCTCCATCCTGTTCCAGATCTTATGCAAGTCAGTTTAACTTCTTTTACGTTAAGACTAGTTTCAGTACAGACTTTTTATCCTAACTCCCATGTCTGCTTATAACAAAATCATAGAATGTCTTGGGTTGGGAGGGACCTTAAAGATCATGTCTTTCCAACACCCCCTGTCCATTATGCTTAATAACGAAAATATTAGCCAGAAGGTGCATGTGAACAGAATAGTTCTCTACAATTGCTAATGTCACCCTCTGTAAAGAATCCATGAGATTCTTTTCTCCAACACATCCCCAGTGCTCCCCTCAAATCTCAGCCACCTCTTGTATATTTTCCCCTGCACTGTAATTAATATCTGTTCATCTCTCATGGCATTATTTGTCAGCTTCTTTCTCTGTTTCTAGCAATATCCAGATATTGTCACATCTAGCAGTTTCTCATGGTCTGTTCTGTTAGTTAAAATTTACATCAGGCTTTATTCATGTTTGCGTAACATGAGCATAGCTTCATATGTGATTAACTTTAATAAAAACAAACAACAAAATAAAACAACAAAAAGCCTAGAAAACGCAATTACTTTAAAATTTTATGTTTATGTCATTAGCCTTAAAAGTAGCGAATATATTACATTACAGAAGGAGTGAAAATTACTGTTTAAAACAGTGGGTACTTCTGTACCTAGTGGAAAGTGGAATATTTATCACAAAGAAGGAGAAGAGAGAGTTTTGATTTCACTCTCCAAATTTGCTTGTCTGGAAGCTAGGTCCAAAATAACAAATTCCTTACTTCTTCTTTGAAAAAAATTAGCTCACTAGAGGAATGAAAATAGAAGATTCAAGATAAAACTGGGATGTTTAACACAAAGAAATGGACGAAATTTGAGAAAAGAGAGGGCAATATAGATAAGAATGGACTAAAAAGAAGCAAAATATGCATGCAAGAGTCAGCAGAGAAGAACAACATTAAGACACAGGGAATAAGAAACTGTCGAAGAGCAGAATATCCATTTCTTAATGTCAGTATAGGAACTTCTCCAGTGAAAAACTGAATTTTCAGAAAAGTGCTCTGGTTAGAAAGTTCAGTTTGGACATGAAGAATATCTTGACAGACTACAAACATCTAAGGGAAAAAAAAACCAGGGAAAATTCAGAAGGGAATATAATTAGAAAAGGGTGTCTGAAATAGCCTTAGAATATAAAGGTTAGATTAAATATATACATTCATACATATGTATAGTTTTTAACAATACAAGCAACTAAGAATTAAAAAAAGTAATAGATTTAGAGAAATTGAGGAAATGAATGAAAAAAATAAAAATGAGAGAAAAAAGAAAATGTAGATTTCAACTACTTAAAACTTTTAAGTTATTTTAAATATTTAAAAGTATCTTAAAATTGTCTGCTATACACCTAGATTTTCTTCAAAAAATCCTCACATTGTTTCAAACGTATATGTTTGGGGTTTTTTTAAATAAAGCCTGATAGAAAAACTAAATAGCAAAATCTTTTAACTAAGTTGGGGAGTCATTTAGAGAACTGGTTAGGAAAAATTTTAATCATAAAAAAATTTTACATTGGGAAAGCAACATCATCAAAATAAGAGATTCAGAATAAGGTTGGGTTTGTTTGTGGTTTTTGGGGATTTGTTGGGTTTTTTCTTTATTTCATTTGGGGTTTTTTTTTGTTTTGTTTTGTTTTATTAATTATTTAAATAGTTATTTTTCTTGTCAGTTTGTGGCTTTTCTTGATATTTTGCTGAGGGATTTTTGTGAAATAAGATAAAAATGCTTTGCAGTTTTTTTATTGCTACATTTCCTTTAAGTAATATTGAACATGTTGTTTAAATTTTATCCTTAAAAGTCTTCTCATTTTCATTTTTTTTTTATTGCATTGCTTTGAATCGTTATTAACTTAATTTCAGATACACATGTACAAAGTGAAAATCTGTTGTATTTATATCCGTTCCCAGACTACTGCAAAAAATATCAAAAACCTGACATTTAAGACTGTATAAAAGCTGTTTACCAAACATCTCTACTGGGTATCATACTTTTTTTCTCAAAGTAACTTTTTTTTTTTTCCCTGAGATTTCACGAAAGAAGCGAACCTAGAGAGTGGCACAGTATATTGATTAGAGCTATCTTACTGGGGTTTTTTTATGGATGGCTCTTCTGGAAATGCTGACATCCGATAAAATTATGCAGACTAGCCTGTTGAGCACAATTCCCCCATCTGAAACTGCTCTGAAAAAGTGCACAAAGCATTAAAAGTACTTCGCGAAACCTCCGGGGTGTAATTAATGATATGCAACTTTAAGGATTTAAAAGTGGTATCTCTGCTTGAAGGTAGAAATGTTAATTTTCTTCCTTCTTAAGGGAAATTATTCCTAAAGACAGTTAATCCCATCCTGAAACAAGCTGTAAAAATAACATAAATCAGATACTTCTGAAGGTCATCGGATAGGTTATGTGAATTTTTGTTACAAATTTTCGCTGTGTTTTTTCCTAATCCTTGTTCAGTGAGGAATTCAGTTTGTTTTCATTTCAAAATACTCTGAAACACTTTGGGTTTTAAAAGTTATTTGCGTCTTTCCCACAAAAAAGAGAGTGATAAAATAGAAGATATTAGACCAATACCAAAGAGCTTATAAAATGAGGTTAGCATGAGGCCAAGACTTGCATTCTCATCTGAATCACAAAAGCCCCTCTCCCTGTGGATTTCCAGTATTCTAAAAATGTAGGTGCATCAAGATCTGCAGAAATGTTTATTATTGCTCTTCCTAAACTATGTTTTATTTTACTCATTGCATACTTTTATTATTTAATGCAAAATACTTCTTATTCTAAAAGTAGAGAGGATGTCAATTCCTTTTGGTGAAAAGTTGATGAAATTTTCAAGACAGCAGCATTCACAGAGCCAAGGATGATTAAGTTCTTTACCATTTCTTCCAAATACATGCCAGCAGTTCACAGGAGTTTACCAAAAGAGCAGGTGCCAATGAAATTTTGTGTGGTTTCACCGTGACTTTTACTAAAAGGTTCTTGCCAAGTGCACCTGTACATCTGCTGGAGTAGTGACACATGCTGAATAATTTTTTGTCATAACTCATGCTTCCTGTGGCTATGTCTAGACAGAGAAAAACTACATTTGGTATTTTAAATCCTGGTCTTTCATAAATAGAAACCTAAATATATTTGGCTGGTCAGTCACTTAGGTGGAGGCAGATTTACAATTTGACAGGTAAAGACAAGTTGTCAGCAACAAATATTTTCAGGGAAATCTATTGAAAATTCCACTCTCTCTTGCCAAATCATTGAGCAGAACTCCCCAGGAGCTGTGAAAGAAGCTGGTTTCCTGCTATCAGCTCAAATTCTTGAACCACAGGGGCCTAGAGCAATATTAAAATAATAGAATTCTACTATAGCTTGAGCAGTCCATACAAATTCTGCCCAGAATGCTCTACATGGGACAGTATAGGTTATATGGTATAGTGCCTTCTCTAATACATCCTATTGGAATCCTTAAACCCTGAATAGTGACCTGTCACATCTCAAGTGATAACAGACAAATAATGACAAGCTGATAGGGCATTTAAACTATCTGTAGTAGTTAAAGAATATCTTTGCTTAGAAAACTGTTATTGATTGTTAAAGGAGCTGACCTATGTAAAGATCGGAAACAAATGATCATGGTTTTACCCTGAAGGTATATGTTGTATGCAGTCTTTATTCACTTGTCTGAGTATTGTGCGTTACAAATTAAGCTATCTAGAAAGAGCAAAAACAGAATATATACTCATAAGGGAGGTTATTTTTGTTTGTTAGTTTATTGTTTATTGTTTTTACTGTGGTAGATATGTTTGCACATCTAGATACATTTATCTCTAAAATAACATCAATTCTCAGATTTTGTGGTTCATTGTCCTACCTGAAGAAGGAAGACGATTTGCATCAGGTTAGTAGCCAACCTAGAGGCCTGTTGCACTCAGGAAACAGAAAAGATCATAAATTAAGAAAAACATTACTAGTGTTTACTTGCCCTGAACTGAAAAATAAGCACACCAAACTGTAATGTTCAGCAGCAATGCACTAAGATTTTGTAACATAATTGAACTTAAGAACTTAAGGAACATATAAAGGGAAAGAAGTAAAACAAAACTTGGGTATAATTTCTCAATAAGGGAACTGGAAAACATGTGCAAGGAGTAAAATCTGCAAGATAAAAAGAAGAGATGCAGAAGAACTAGGAAAGATGCCTGACAAATTCTGAGCCACACTTAGTCCCCAAAATAAGCTGAACTACGCTAGGAGGAAATACAATTTGTCCCTTTCTTTTTAGGAAGGAGCATTAAGAAAACAGCGATGACAATGATGGGAAAGAGTTTGATCCCCTAATTTCTGTGTTGGCTTTTTTTTTTTTTTTTTTTTTCCCCCTCATCAAAGAACTCTCACATCTGACCAATCTGCATTTGGTGACTGTCGTGGTTTATCCCCACCCGGCAACTCAGCACCACACAGCCAATTGCTCATTGTGTCTTCCTGAGATGGGGGAGAGAATTGGAACGGTAGAAATGAGAACACCTGTAGGTTAAGATAAAGAAAGTTTAATAAGTAAAGGAAAAGCCATGCACATGCAAGCAAAGTAGAAGAAGAAATTCATTCACTACTTCCCACTGACATTGTTCAGCTATATCCAGTAAAGCCAGGCTCAATGAGTAATGGTTGCTTGGGAGGACAAATGCCATCACTCCAAACGTCCCAACCTTTCTTCTTCCCCCACCTATTTATGCTGAGCATGGCATCATACGATATAGGATATCCTTCTGATTGGTTGGGGTCAACCATCCCAGCTGTGTCAATGTTAGTTGAGCAGTGTTGATTTGAAGTTGGAAACCGGACTGAATTATTAGTCATCTAAACATTACTGTCACAACAAACCCTTATTTCTTAACTGATACATATTTCTATATTCAGTTGCAACATGTGTCTTAATTCTAAAAGATAAAGCTCAATATTTGAAGCTCCTGCCTTTGCTGTCTTTTCTATTCAATGGAGAAAAATAGGCATCCTTGGGGGAAATTTAGTCTGATCTATCCTAGTTACCTACCTAGCTTAACAGATAAATTGTTTTTTGGATTACATACTCCACTCCACTGAATACAAAAGGCAGTATTTCTCCATTTGCTTTAAGTTTACTGCTCTGTCTCCAACAAATGTAAAAAATACAGTACGTAAGAGAACAGAATCTTCTGAGTTTCAGCTCACTTCTGATTGCCCTGGGGACCCAAAGTGATAGGTGACATCTAGACTTTTTCTTTTTTAAATCTCTTTCTGTGGATCTAGATAGACCAACTAGTGTCCAGTAACTGGCAGAAAAAGTAGGACAGAATTTTTGCCTGGAGGAAATCCAAATTTCTTTGCCTCCTGGCTGCTGGAAGCTCACTGCACCTGGCATGTGCTCTGCAAATGAACTGCCTCCCTGCTGCCAGTCCTTTCGACCTGACAATTTGGCTTGAAACCAAATCATCTAGAGTGCATCACTAGGAGTCATATGACAAAAGTGGTGAACTGATGACTGATATATTGTTATGGGAGCAGGACAGCAGCAAAGTGAAAACAAGCTGGGTGCATAAGAGGACTTTCAGGAAGTTAAGGAATTTCAGAAAGTAACTTTTGAGAGGATAAACTGAGGGGAGAAAAGTTATGTGAATTATGAAGAAAATGATCAGAAAGTGGGAATATAAAGAAAAAGATATCTTTTTATATAGAAAAAGTAAAATAAAGCAATAAAACTGAAAGATTTTCAGTAATTTATTTTTTATGTGTTATTATATTTTGTCTTTCTTTTGAAATGCAAAATTTTTTTTTCCAAATTTGCAAAATCATGGTTTTATTAGTTCTGCTTAAAAAGTTTAAAGAAAGTGTTTCAGCTTCAGTTTCAGTTTGCGCTTTCATTACACTTTCTCAAACTATTTTCTGCTGTATATAGCTGACACAATGTTTTACGGAGTAGTAGTACAACTAACTGCTTAATGAAATTATATGGCATCCGTCCAAGCACTCAGTTATTCCCAGGGAAGGGAAGGGAGGGGAGG
>JAYRBT010000001.1:73143901-73173394 GCA_036023395.1 Myiotriccus ornatus | reverse complement strand
GGGTTTTGTCCGGAAATCTACTTGGACAAAACCATTCACAGCCCCAGGGATGGGCTGGTGGGCAAAACCACGACAGTGAAGCAGGTGGATTCCCAAAGGAGGATGTGACCCCATGGGATGTCTGTGCTGGATCAGGCTCCTGGAAGGGCCTATGGCTCCTTGGAGAAGGTATCCCATGTTGGAATGGATTTACTGGCAGGACTTGTGACCCCATGGGGTACCCATGCTGGAGCAGTCTGCTCCTGAAGGACTGCATTCCATGGAAGAAACCCATTCTGGAACAGTTAATGAAGAACTACAGCTTGTGCAAGAGATTTACATTGAAGAAGTTCACAGAGAACTGTCTGCTGTGGGAGGGACCCTACGGCGGAGCAGAGGAAGACAATGAGGACTCTTTTCCCTGAGGAGAAAGGAGTGGTAGACACAATATGCTAAACACAATTCCCTTTTTCCATCCCCCTGTGCCATTGTGCAGAGAGAAGGTAGAAAACTCAGAGTAAAGTTAAGCCCAGGAAGAAGGGAAGGATGGGAGGAAGGCATTTTAAGATTTGATTTTATTTGCCACTACACTACTCACAAGACTTTCATTACATTTTTTTTGTTCCCCTGTCCTGTTGAAGGGGAGAGATAGACAGGCTTGTTGGGGACCTGGCATCTAGCCAAGGTTGATGCACCATAAATGTATTTAATGTTTATCAAATTTACCACACATTATAATGTAACAGGTACTGGTGTCATTGAGAACATTTACTAGCAAATGGGTAATAATTTATTCCTCAAACATCAACTCCTACACGTAACTTTCCTCTGCATACCATTTAAGTTATGCTGATTAGTTGCAACCATAATTTGGAATCCTGTTATTTCAGGAGGAATGATCAGAGTAAAATGTTGAATTAGAACTGAATTTAACCATGCATTTCTCAACTTCCACATTGCTTATAGTTAAGAACTTTTACTCGCTACTTTTTATATTATATGCTTAAGAAGAAGGTAACATGAATTCATGACTTGAGACACTGGGTAGTACCCAAACACAATAATAATCAATATTTTTTTATTTAAAATAATACTTTAAAGAGTAAATACTTAATCATTTCTCTCAATTATTTTTATTAAAAAAAAGTTTAATTAATAATAAAAACCAAACAAATAAATTCACACATATCTTGATTTTATATCTGAAAATAAGATTAAAATGTGATGCAGTTAGCTTCAGCTGTACCATTTATATCCAGCTAAGCATTTGTATTACTTAGAACCACTTTTCAGATAAATATAAACACAAATGTGTAGACAGGTAGCATGTATATTTACAGATATGTGAATATTTTCATAACCTTTAAGGGACATGTTGTGCTAAGATAATTAAAAATCATTTTAAATCCTGTGCATTTTTAGGATGTAAATTAATGCAAAAATCTGTAACTTCTCTTAAACTATAACATGAAACAGAACACTGTACTAAGAGTCTTGTGTACTAAGAGTCTCCAGACAGGATGATTTGTCCACAGAATACAGCATAATTCCAAAATAATAGCTTGGATCCTTAAAATAGAATAGCTGTAGCTAGGATAGTAGCAGAGTTAGGCTTTGCTCTTGTCATGGCAGTACAACATCATGAGGACATAGATTCCACAGGTATAGTACTTCATGTTGGGAAATTACTTCTGCCAGCAGCGCTCGATGCAGTGTGAGATACTGGATTATTATATTAATTACTGGCTCAGACCGACTCAATTGTGTGTGAGGAGGGCAAGGGACATGTCAAATTTCACAAAGGTGGAATGCTGTCCTGCTCCATACCCCAGCGTCATGGAGCCTCCTTGGCCAGCGATAAAGCAGCTGTCAGTCACTGGACACCAGGAACACTGCCAGACACCCTGCTCTGGAGCCCCAGTCCAGTCTCAGGGTAGCCAGAAGATCTGCCTAGCGGAGGGCAGCCATGCGGGGCCAGAGCAGATAAAACCAATACTATGAAACATCCAAGTTGTTGGGACCCTTCTGTCTG
Organism: Myiotriccus ornatus; assembly: GCA_036023395.1. Taxonomy (NCBI): domain Eukaryota; kingdom Metazoa; phylum Chordata; class Aves; order Passeriformes; family Tyrannidae; genus Myiotriccus; species Myiotriccus ornatus. Next base: position 73,171,383 of record JAYRBT010000001.1, on the reverse strand, counting down.
GACATGTGGAAGCCGAAATTTCACAGGACTCAAGGCAGTAGCTATAATTCTATCCTTTTCTCTCTCTTTCTTTACTTCTTCTCCTAACCTCCTTTCTTGATATTTGGGTAACTTAAAACTGGATGGGTTGGATTTCGGTAAGCTGTACGGGTTACCATGTGCTAAGTCAATGCTTTGTGGAATGCTTTGTTTAGATGGATTGTTGGCCTTTAAACTTCTGCTATTTTCCCTTATTTTCTAAGGTTTACCAGTAAAAGTGTGTTATTTGACCTCCTGAGAAACCTATATAGCATCTCTAGGTATAAAAAGAGTGGATGGCCCTTTTAATAAATCTGGCAGGCAGATTTTTGGAGCCTTGTATATTTTTAACTTAAAACCCTTTTGATGAGCTTGTGATGAGATCTTGGGGTCTTACATGCAGACACACTGTATTTCAGCTAGCCCTAACCTATTTCATTTTTGTGTGTGTGTCTCACTGTACTATCTCACAGTATTTGTGACACTGTTATTGTTCAGTGTAGAAATAGAAGTAAATAAATATTTATTTCTGTAGCAGTGTATAAATATCTGTATATTCATATTTCTGTATAAAGAAATATTTATTACTGTAGCAATGAGTCATAGAGCAGTAAAAAATTTCTTGTTTCTGTTAGAATTACTTTTCATAGTGCTATGTCGTGGAATCAGAATAGTTATTTGTGATCTGACTGAATAAATCAAGAATGAAAATAAAGTTAAGGACAACATACACATTCTTTTTATCCATATGGTGATAAAGAAATGCAGAATAACTTACAGTTAAAATAATGATGAATAAATGTTAAAACAAATTGCCTTTCCTTGTAGTCCTTTCGTAGTTAAAAATTTAATTAAAAATTAAGAAAGCTTTGTCCGTATGAGGGCTACAGCATGAGTCATAGTGTTATAATGGTGCATTAAAATGATGGAAACTTTGGACCTAGGATTTCTAGTTCAGTATTAATAGCTTTTTTTCCCTTTTCCCCACTATGCTACAGCACAAATCTTGCTTCTATATTGTCCTTATGTGACTTTCAGTAGAAGTTTTGCATCCAGACCAACAGGAGAAGGAAATTTGTTGCCATTTAAGTCACAGTCATCACTTCTGACTCATTTTTATATTAAACAATGTACTATGAAAAGACTAATATATTTTATTCAGTTAGTTAGTTGTAGTGTGTTTCTATAAGTTTCTATATCCCAGGTCTACAATGGGCCTGGCAAAACTGCTGAAAATAGTAGGTGACACTTCTCATGCTTCATCAGTTTCTGTTACTATCCTTTTCCTTACAGAAGCTCAAATAAAATTTTAAATCTTCAGTGAGAGTCTTAGTGTATGATCTTACCCGTACAAAGAAAAGTTAGTACAGATGTGAAAATATTTGGCACTCTTCTATCCATAATTTACCATTATTAGGTCCAAAACTAGTGATTTACTTCATCTATGTTATTTTCTGTTACTCTAAACCCTGAAACTACTCATAAATTACATCAGCCTAGTATATTTCATAAATACAAGACCAAGCACATGAGTTAACTGTCCCATCTTCACCAAGGGACTATAAAAAGACCAAGACACTATTCCATTTATTAAGTTACTCTTATATCAAGCTGAGTACATATGAGAGAAAAAAAAATTAAAATAGGAAATATGTAGCAAACTCAAAGAGTCATCACTTCCATGTGTAAAAACTGTGAGAAAAATTAGTTATTAAACCAAGAATTTGTTCTGAAAATTTCTACTTCAGTTTGAACAAAAAGAACTACATTCTTCAATTATAGAAATTAACATTACAGAGCTATGGTAACCTATGCTGGTCAAAGATTTGGCTAGAATAACTTTCAGGTAAGAAGGTAGAAGAATTCAATTTTCCAGTTAGACAGACTTCAAAATTAACCTTTTTTTTTTTTTTTTCAGAGGCAGGAAGTAAATGACTATGTCTGTGGCTGAAATGTTCTGTGTCATGTTTCCAACAGAGGTATCTTTATTCCAGCTGTTCAAGACCAAGGAAATTAATTAATAGTAGAAATACTTGCAGATTCTTCAAATATTTTTTTTCTTTTTTTGCTTACACAGTGTAATAAAATACCAGTTAAATCAATAAACTGGTTCAAAAATGTATCAAGAGTTACAATCATGGAATGTGTACAACAGAAGAAATAACTACAATTGAGCAAAACAGTCAATTGACATCCCCCTGGTAAGCTCTGGAACTATACATGTTCTACAGGGAAAATATCTTATTGAATAGGAACTTTCTCTTAAACTCAGGAAAAAATGGAAGGCTAGTTATACTTCCACCTTCAATTATATTTTGACTTTATTTCAAACTAACACCTATAATTGTTAACACCGATGTAAAGGTGAAAATAATTTGTAGCTTTACATTGGTCTTTCTTATATTGCCTAAATCTCTTCCTCAGACACAATATTTCTTTAAATCCATATATTTTGTTTAAGAAGCTTAATAAACAAAAGATAAGAATCCTAGAATTTAGATTTCCAGACGTAATATAGTTTATTTGACTGAAATTGTCCTATATAACACAATAGTGGTTGTTTTTCCTTTTCCCCTGTGTCTCACACTTTAATATTAGATTGCTTCTCACAGAAACAAGCAGAAATATTTTAATAGCTGAACTTAATTATATATAAATCATAAGTGTTACTTATTCACTAGTGATTTGTTCATATTCCAGCACATTTCTACATTTTGTGTTTCTATCTAAATTTCATACTTCAAGGGTTACATCTACAGCTGTTATGTGAAGACTGAGCCTTTTTTTTTTTCATTAAAGTAGATTTCCACTGGATTAACCTTGCACTTTCAAAATGTACCATTTAATCAGTGTTGCTATTTTCTTGTAATGGAAAAGAGCAAAGCTTATGACTGTTGGCTTTGTGTAAGCATACTGTACAAACAATAAAGTTTTCTGCTTGCACTGCAAAGTCAAGAAACCATGGAGAAAAATACTGTAGTATGGAAGATTATTTAACTATGAAATAGTGATACTAATTTTTCAGTTATGTATATTTGAAATGGAGCAAAGAAAAGCTATTTCTTGTGTATTTCACATACATATTTTACAAAATGTAAACACTACTTTGGAAAATTACTCCAGGGAAAGGATTTCAGCCCTGGAAGTGAGGTAGTCCCTCAGGAGTTGAAAGAAATGAGCAAACTGATTTATATATGGCAAGTATGTGATGCAGTGACTTCCACAGAATGACATTTCTTATCATCTAATTCCAAATATCATGCAGCAAAACTTAAAGTGAATGAAAAAGCTTAAAAGAATTATGGTTATTATTTTGAATTGGTAGTAAAATATACTGTGATATCATAGTAGTTAAGTTAAAAAAATGGGAAATGTGGGGTTTGTGTTGTTTTAATGGTGATGTATTTTTTAATTAGAAATATGCAGAAAGAACAGTGGTTCTCAGGCTGATAAATTCATGGAAATATGGGGAAGAACTTTCACGCTTTGTTGCTGCTTGAGATGATGGTGTGAAGAAGCTGCATGGACTGGAAGACATCTCCTTTTATTCTCCACTCAAACTTAGGTTGTATTGTGTTTTGGAGGGTTGTCTGTTTTGTGTCAGAGAAATTTTGCCTAAAAATGTTGGTCTGTTCTCAGTCAGAACTCAATCAGCTTTATTAATTTCAATTTAATTTCAATTCAGAGCTTGGGAACTGAGGGACAGAAAGTTTTAATGTGTGCCTAGGTGGATACAGATATAGTTGATGAAACTCCATCACTGAATGCTAATATATCAAATAAGGGGGCTTATAATACATGTTTGAGCATGATGTGCCTTTCTACTGTGTCACAAAAGAGATTTATTCTTACAGTAAATCTGGATTAAATAAGGAAAATCAGTCCTTTCCCCCTTTTTTTTTTTTTTTTTTTTGAGGTGATGGTTTAATTTCAATTTAATTTCAATTCAGAGCTGGGGAACTGAGAGCCAGAAAGCTTTATGATTTGCCTATATGGATATAGATATAGCTGGTGAAACTCAGTCACTGAATGCTAATATATCAAATAGAGAGGCTTATGATATAAGTTTGTGTATGTTATGCCTTTTTACTGTGTCACAGCTATACTGTTTCACAGCTGATAAGCAGTATTTAACAGTGGAAAAAACTACCTTCTTAAATTGCTACTACCTTGTGACGGTGCAGTTTGTCTTCATTAGTCCCGGGGCTAATTACACTGGGAGGGTAGAAACCACTGGTGGAATTTCACCTAAATGCAGAAAGGATGGCTGTATTTGAACAAGAAGTGAACTCGTGTTTCATAAGTCCCAGATAAAGTCTGTAATAATTGATATATCTGCCTGTTACATGACTGAATATTGTCATATTTGTTGTGTATTTTTTAACTGGAGACTGTAGAATCAGGTTCTTAACAAAGAGTAAAGAGATCTTATTCAGGTCAATGGAAACAGGTGGATCTGCAAACTGAATAACAGACCTATGATCAACTTGTGTGTTTGACTCTTTATTACTGAAGTAAAAAAAAAAAAAAATTGGTTTTAGTGTCCTGGTCTGAGAAACAGTAAAGGGCTTTGTGGTACCTTGTAGAAAGTTATATACCAGTATTGAAACAGTTAAAGTTTCTAAATTTCAAATTTCAGGTTAGAACTTCTTTACATAGCTTTTTATCTCCTCATTGTTGTTTTGATTTTCTTTGGTTCAGGTTTTTCCCTGGTTCTGATTATATGCAAAAAATTCTTAAAATTGTTTGAAATAAAATTTTACTTAGTTATGGAAACAAAGTTTAAGAAAACAGCATCGGCAATATTTGCAATTAGTCCAAATTTTCCTTTTAGTTTTTGGAATTAAAATTAACCACACAGTTAATAGTAAACTTTATAGGGTTTCCTTAGGGACATCCTCTGAGTGTCCCTAAGCAGCATGCATCTTGTCTATCCAATGTGTCTCTGAAGAATCTGCTCATTTTCTGTTTATTCTTTTAGTAGATACCATGACATTTGCTTACCATCTCCTGCATCTCATTACCCTGGTGCTTCAGCCAGGGATTTGCTGAAGCCTAAGATATACATAGGTGTATCCTCCTCTCCTTTTTCAGATCAGTCATGTCTTCTAATTTGTCAGAGCACTTCCTTCAGCTGGTTTCTTGTCCACAACACTGTGATTATGCTAAATCTATCAATTCCACACCAGTGGGATAATAGAGTACAGAGTGTTTCTATTCCCATTTTGTAAGCTTTGGTACTATTACAGGAAGGATGCAGGATTCCCAGAGCTGCCGTCAAAGAACAGGAGGCTTATTACTAAGACATCTGAAGTAGAGAATGGTTCTGGATCTACTTCACATGACTGCTTACTCATTTTTCACTTCCCAGTTACCAGTCCAAATGCATAAATGTTACTGAGAACATCACCTTGGAAGGTTGCTTAGGTATATCTTTTTTTCAAAATTTGTATGCAAATGTGGTGCACATAACTTTCTTTGGGTGGGTCTTCTGCCATATACTGTCACAGTGTAGTGATAATATTAATCTTTGTTATTTGGAAAAAAAATTATTTATCTTGCTGATAGTATATACTATATTATTCTGGTGTAATTTACTCTCCACTTTTTATTTTCTTGAGAGAAAGGATAGCTAGTTTTAAACAGCTAATACTGCTACTGATTTCAAATTAATATAACTTCCTTAGTCTATTATTGAGAATCAATGACATCTGAAGCAGATTCATAAGTGCTATCAAATCAATATATTTGATGCTGTTAGAAATGCTTTGGAGCTGTGGCTTAAGACACTCTTTTAATCATAAAACCAATTTTATGTCTCCCAACTGTTACAAAACCTGTTAGCAAGTAGCTCTCTAGAGGGTTATCTAAAGACATTTTACTTAGACCTTAGAGAATGAAACAATGTGCTCCTAGAACAGAAATGACAGCATTGCCTCTCTTTTTAAAGGATTTATGCGTTTCCTTAACACTTGCAAAATTTTTCCATAACTGCTTTTGTAAAAGGTTTCTTGAGCTGTGACTAAACTGTAAAGTTTCAATCTATTTAATACAATCAACACAAGCAGCTGCAAAAGAAGTAGAATGAAATAGGACTTCTTGTCTGCCTTCACTAGACTTTGTGAAAATGTGGTTTACTATGTCAGTAATCAACAGAGAAACAGACACTGTAAGAGAAATGTGCAAGGTCTCTTGTCTCAGGCTCCCACTGCTGAATCTGCAGCTTGCAACCAAGCTCCCTGCACCAGATGTGTTCCTCAACACTGCACAGCTTTATGAACAATCAAGACAAGACTCGCTGAGTGCACTGATTGTGTTCTCTTTGTCTATGATGAAAGTTTAATCACTTTGCAAACATGTAGACACCTAAAATTAGATGTCTATATGAGGCTTAACAGAAAACGTAGTGCTAAAAAGCCCCATTAGATTATCCCTGTAATATAATGGGAGTTTAGTTCACAGGTAAATCCTTATATATGAGTGCCTAAATTCTATTTCTATAGTCTCAATCCCACCTTTAAATCTGAATGTATCAACTCAGAGATATTTCTAGACAGGAGAAATAGGTCAGATATTTTGTACTGAAAAATCATTACTTTTGTTCATTATTTATAAGGAATGCTACATGAGAAACTCAGATGAAAATATATGGAAGACATCTACAGTTAGTTCTTATCACTGTGGCTCATTTTAGCTGATCAAGAACAGATGACTGGTGAAAATTGACCTATTATAGGTCTTGACACTTATCATGGTTGCAAAACAAAAGGATAATAGCCCTAAGTCCCTGTGAGACCCTTTTCTATGTTCCTGGAACGTTTTAAGACATTAGGTTATTGAAAGTGGCCCTAGATAACTATTTTTATGTAACTGAACTGCCCCTATAAGCAGAAGACATGATTACATTTAGGTAAATGCTAAATTTCATTAATTCAGGAGTATTATTTTTAGCGATCTTTGCTAGAGTTTTAGGTATATTTTCTATTCCTCAATATTCTGTACGAGTACAAAGCTTAACACCTGCTTCCAGATCTCTCTCTCTGTAACCAAACAGGCCGAGAAAGTCACTGTGATACAGTAATTACTTAAAGAAGGGTTCCTTGTATTCTAGAAAAGAAAGAACACATACTACATGTTCCTGTAGACTTTGATCCATTTACTTCCTGCTGTTCACCTCTGCAGTGGCTTCGATCATTAAAATATTAGTTGCCCATCCTGCTCTGCAAGGAACCACAATTAGTAACTTATTTGATAAGACTGAAAAAGGGACTTTCCTACCACCTTTCTTTCAAGGTCATATCAGTATTGTTCCATATTTTGTGTGAGGTTTTGTATTGTTTTTTTTTATTTATTTCTTGATACATTAAATTAATCAGATAATCTGTTCTCTGTGAACAACATTATTTATTTAGCCTGATTTTGAATCTACACAGTTTCATTTTCAACACTAGTCTCCCACTGTTATCAGATAATACACTAAACATCATACCACTTTCACAGCTGGCAACAAAATCTAGGATGAATTTAAAAAACACTGAATATATTAGAAATGCATATAGTGCATTTTGCATCTTGCACATTTGGAAATAATTTCTATTGAAATTCATGTGTTAAATCTTTACATAAAGAACATGCACTTTTTACCAAAATAATATAGATTATTTTCCTTTCTCATGTATTTAAATAACATTTATTACACACTGAGGGAGGTTCACTTTCAGGTGCTTGAAGAAATACTTCTGGTCAGCTCAGAAGTTGTGGGCAAGCAGATCATAGAAGTAGCCAACCTAGCTCACCATGACATTTAAAATTTCAAATAATGAAAAATTATGTTATTAGGCACCAATGTGTGATTTGATTGTCACCAAGTACAGAATACACTAAGATAAATAAATAAATAAACATGTGAGATACAATACAATTGGAGGTGTCATCAATAGGGAATTCAGTGTCATGTGTTGCTTCTCCAGTGCTGATTTCTGTGTAACAGGGTCAGTCTTTTCATAGTACCTTGGACGACAACTCTTCACTAAGTTGCTCTTTAAAGCTTGTAATAACTTGTAACAACTTGTAACAATGCCTCCCACTGATTATGTAAAGCCTGTTTGTGACTTGTGATGTGCTGTAAAAGTTTAGAAATATCTGTGTAAAATGGAGAAGGGAAGAGAGAAAACAGGAAAGAAAAGAGTAGATAAGGAAAAACAAGAGAAGTAGAAAAGGCAATTAATGACAGACTTCATTATTTCAGTGGGATGATTTCAAAGCCCTTCTCTGCTTAGCTCATTATAGGAACTCAATTTGTATTAAAAGAGACTATCAAATACCACACCCTACTTGTCATCCAGAGGTTGCTTTCCACCAGGTGTCCTAGGAGAGGATACATCTCTTCCATTATGGATAAATAACTTAATATGACTTGAAATAGAAAAAGATAGACATTATTCAGACCACTTTTTATCTTACTCTGATTTAGGCAAAATGTGGGTTTTTTTAGGTTTTCTATTATCTGTAGCTTTCTGATCTTTGGTGCATATAATATTTTTCAGTCTAGTTAGGCTACATTCTCTAGGCACCTAATCACATTTTTCTATACATGCTCATAAACATTCCTTTTCAAGTCAGTGGATGACTAAGAGAAGCTTTGATTCAAAGATAGACCAGAGGAGGCAAAATTCTGCTTTAATTCCTGGAAAAAACTAATCCATTAGATAAGCTTAAACCATGTCTTAAATAAATGATAGTATTAAATTCAGTGTATGAAACTGTCAGGCACTTATATTCAGTTGCTGAAGTGTTCAAGTATTCCCATATGAAGCAGAACTATTACAGCTCCTCGTCTCTACATGGACATTTAAATTCATGGAATATCTTGGTAAAGGGTATCTTATCCAAATTATAGAACATAATGGGAGTTATTTATTTTTTCTGTTCTTCCTATTAAAGCAAAGAATGTAAGTCAATACTGTGAGATAAAATTATACATTTGTGGCAAACACAAAAACCAAATTACTGGTGCAGAGAGATAATTGTGGTTTGTATATTTTACTTCAGAGAGTATTTATGGTCTGAATGTTGAGTGGGCAGGGAAATTGGTAAGAAGACATAGAAAAGCTAAATATTCCGTGTTTTCTTCATTATATGAAAATCTATTGACCACAAAAATCCCAGGTCAAGCCATCGAACAGCTTGCTCAGAGTATTCAGATACAGAGATCTTCAGAATCTGACTGGACACAATGTTTAATAATCAGCTCTAGGAGGCCCCGCTTTAGGACTAGATCTCAAGAGGACAAGTACCAGTGTCCTAAAGAAATAGTCTCATCGGTAGGATAAAGAGACAGCTTCCCCAGAAGACATTCTTCTGTCAAACCTGACTAATAAGTGTTTAAAGAATTGCGTTGAACTACTACAATAGAGAAGTCTTGTAATTTAACTTCTTCATTCTACTTTGTAAGGAACTCAATCATAAAAAAAATATGTTGTACCCTGAATGCCAGGTGAAGAAATGTTAAGATCAGTTAACTCTGGGATGAGTGATCCTTAACACATCCGTACAGCTTATATTGCTAGTGGTTGACTTTCTGCAGCTTCTGATCTATTGTTAAAGAGCACCAAATTACCTACAGGGGCACGTATGCTTTTACAGTCAATAACTCAATGCATAGATAGGTAGGTGTTTCTTTTCACAGTTCTAAATTGCTCTCCAAAGGCACTTGCAACTTTCAGTTGACCATGTAGGGAGTCCAAGGTATTGTGAATCGTGCTGCTTGCCCTGTGAAACATAGATTTAAAGCCAGCTAAACCAGAAGGCAACCTGAGAACTCATCCTAAGACTTTAGGCTAAAGGTTTGAAATGTAACTAAACCTCAGTTTTCTAAATATTAAACATTTTTCACACACTGTTTTTGCCTACATTGTCTTATCCATGCTTGGACTTATTCTCCAACTAATTCATAGAGGAAGATTAATTAACTATGTATGCTTATGGAGTGTTGGAACTGAAAGTACTTTAGATAACAAAATAGCTAATGATTAATTGTAAAGATTAGCAATGAAATATAAAAAGGCAGAAAGATGGCTACGTACCTTTGATGCTGAGCTGAAGTCTCCAACTCTTGATTTGTCTTGCACAATTAGGCCTTTTACCAGTCTCTCTTAATGTTTTGAATTCACACTTGTAAATGAAGATTAGTGAACTGGAATTTCATAAAATGTAAAATTGCAAGCATAAGCCAAAACAACTTGTTTCAGACATTTAGCCAGCATGATCACTGAGATAACCAAATAGTAAAAAAAAAGTCTACTCAGCAATCACCAAGAAATAACTGAAATAACAGCTTTAAAATGGTCCTGAACTGAATTTGGAATGTATTTTTGGTTTAGATACATTAAACTGACTTTTTTGTGTAGCTTTAACCTGCAGTAACATGAAAAGCTTTGGAAAGACTGTTGGAAATGCTGAGTTTCTATATCGATACCCCCAAAAATTGACTAAAAATATTTGAGAATGTTAAAGAAAAGCAAACACTAGGTATTATCTAAATTACTTAATGTACTTTTCACAACTTCATGAATATAAAGGGAGTTTCAGAAAACAGCAGAAAGCTGAAAATAGGGTTGGATCTTGAAGATGGATGTCTGGACAATCAGAACTGTTTAAAACAGCACACATCTCTAAAGAGGATAGAACTACTTTTAATATGCTTTCAGAGTACAATGGTATTGCCAAATCTTCTCATTACTAAAACATGATAGCTGAAAGATTGTGATATTTTTCTTCTTAAAAACATCTTTAATGTGTTTTGGACATAGTTTCATTAGTTTCATGTGCCGAACATGAAGTTATCAATCCTCTTTATTAAAGCCTTTGTATAGTCACTTTTCCTATCATCCTTTCTGACCTTTTAGTCTTGATGTCATCTCCAGTTTCTTCTTTGTCTCTATGGATGTTATCCATCCCTAAGTTTCATAATTCTATTTCTTTAAAGAACTTCAAACTTTGTCAATTTTTTTAAATTTTATTTTATTTTAATTTAAGATCATCCTTAAAAAGCCCCATGGCATACATAAAAAAGATACATTTCAGTAATTCACACCTGTCCAGTTTCTTGACAACATATTCTTTCTTCTCAATCTATAATGCAAATGAAAATTCACTGTATTCCTTATTCCAGGACCTGCATTCAGCTATTCCGTACACACTTTCACCTTCTCTGCCTATCTATGTTAAAGATTTACTGTCCATACATTACAGTACTCCAGTTGTTCATGCTACCATGTTACATATCTACAATTCTCTATAGTTTCTTATGGACATTCAGATTCTTATTTCTTTCCCATGTTGTACACATTACAGCAAGGGCACTTCAGTTGGCTGTAGGCTCACTTCACTATTTCAAGGGAAATGTGAGCATCTCCTGCATTCCCCTTTCCCACCCACATTTTCCTACTTATCTTCAGGCTTTGATCTCCTTTTTCTGATGAGTCTTGCTTAAAGCTCTCCTCACTGTGCCAGCTAGAGGAAACTGTGATGCTCCACTTTATCAAGTGAATCTTGTTTATCTTTAGCAGCTCTTATTCCTTGAAGTGGGTTCATAGTTATAGAAGCAAAAGTCATGAACATCACAACTCTGCAGCCAGGAGTTGACACACAGGATGTATATGTTTCTGTTTAATAGTTTGATTGAGGACATTGCCCTTTTCATTTCAGCTTTTGAATGTTCCTCCTTCTATTTGCCATCGGGCTTAGGCTCTGGATTACGCAAGATCTCTGCAAAGTTTCTTTCATTTTCCCATACATCTCTCCTCATGAGATGTGCTCTTCTCCCTTGTCTTCTTCCTTTTGTGGCTTAGCAGCTTGACCAGAGCATACCTCCTGCAGGTAAAGTTATTCTCAGCTCCTACCTGAGAGGAGAGCATCAGGTTCACCCTGCAGCCCAAGACCATCTTGGTATTCCCTCTTGGATCAATATCTCTGTTAACCTACCAGTCACATGAATTGAACTGTGTCCTTTTGTGTCAGCTGAGCTGAGTGGTAGTCTCAAACATCATATCTGGGACTTTGGTGTGACCCTGTTTAGACCAATTGTTGTATGGACTCGCCAGCTCTCTTTTGTGTGGCGTATTTTTAGTATTTTTGATGTGCTGGCATTCCCTGCCATCAGTTTCCAATAACAAACTGGGTACAAATCTCTGTCTATTCTGAGAGTATTCCCACTTGGCAGTCAGCTATCTCTCTTGGCAGTCACTGTGTCTCAGTTCTCGGCTCCTTCATGAGTAGACTCTTGTGCTTTTTATTTGGTGAAAAAAAAGTGTTCTCTTTTTTTTTTTTTTTTTCCTCCACTCTCAATTGCAGGCATTCATGAGAGTACAGGTACAGGGCTCTGGTAATAAGAAGAGATATGTCTATATAGAAGACATCTCAAAGATTAATTGATGCTAAGACCATAAAACGTTTTTGAATAAGAATTTCCTATGCCTTTTTTTTTTTTTTTTAAGTTGTCTTTGATTCCTTAAAGGCATGGTTTGCAAAACATTTTCTTCTTAAGAGCCCAGCTTACAATTACATGAAATATATGACACTAGTCTGAAAAGACTAATCCTATTTTTACCATTCTATTCTCTTGATATTCTACTCTAGGCTTATTTCAGCATTTTAGAATCTATAAGATTATAGAACATGATGGTGAAGTGTGTCACCCTACATGGTCAGAAGTTAATTGGTATTTAAAAGCTTTAATTCCCAGAATCTGTCAATGTTTTGAAGCTTATTTTAACAGCAGAATAGAAAGAGAACAGCAGAATGGGGGCATTACAAGTGTGTGAGAGAGAAGTAGGAATTTAGACCTAAGATATTTAAATAGCTGAACATGCTTCTGTGTGGAGCTTAATTTTCATGAAACAGATCATTGGCCACCTTTAAGAACAGTGAATCTGTATTTTTCTGTAAGTACTATAGCAAAATAGCACCTAGGGAGATAAAAATTTAGTCTGAATTAAAGTTTAATCTCAGTAAGCAGGCAGTAAGTAAAGGGTGTAAGTTACCCAGGCATCAAGAGAAGCAATGCCTAAAATCCCTTGTCTCACTTAGAATGAGTTGTAGTTTTTGTCTCAAGTGTCAGATCATTCATAACTTTGTACCTCCTGTAACAATGTTCATTTGAATCACCTGATGTCAGCTTTAAATTCAGCATTATTATTGATTAAACATTTGATTAAACTCATTTCAATGTTTATGTCTCTGACTTTTATGAATCACTTTCTTCAGACTAAATGAGCCATTTTCAATCCATGGAAACTAATTTCCAGTCTGTTGATTTGTTTCTGTAGAAAGAAATTTTGAGCACTACCATGCAGCTATGTAAAAATTATGACCCTTTTCTTGATGGTCATAAAATACTACTGAATGTTTAAAATTATATGTACTATAAATCATATTGCAGTAGTTTTTGTTACGGTTAGTGGCTAATAAAAATCCCACTGGGCAGTAATATACTCTTAGTACTGCAGTTATTCTGATTTTCCAGTTCACTGGCTTGATGTTTACTATCTTCTGTGTGAGTAAGTATATAGAATATACTCAAAGTCCACAAAAAACAGTATGCATTCAAAGCAAATGAGCTCTAAGGCAAATGACTTATTTCTACTGTAGAGAAACTATAATTATATATTTCAAATAGAGAAAATGGATTACTTTTTCAGTGCAAGTCACACATTTTGGATTCTTTAAACAGGTTTGCTGCCCTCAGTAAAGTCCTACATAATATAAAATATCTGTAAAGAGATATAATGCATTCTTCTCTGAATACTGTGTTCAATACATTATATTTTATAAATATTTAAAAATGTAAATAAATTCAGCAAAAGAGTTCTATAGTATGTAAACACAACAGTGAACTCTACATATTTCTAAGCTTTAAGGAGATATGGATAGAAGAATCAAATATATATGTGTATATATACACATGAGCTTTGGTGTCATTTAAAAGACTGATTAGGGAATCTTCCCCACTTAATTAAAAACAAAGTAACATTGCTCAAATTTGCCTAGCTTGGCTGTCATCCAGTAACTACAATCGACATGGATGACTTGGGATCAGACTATAGGTAAATGTGATTTTCTTTTCTATCGAAGTATCTTTAAAAATATTCAGTTCTAAAATTTTGGATTCACTGAGAAGTAAAATGTATTCTGAAAGAAACATTGCCTCAGGATACAAAATGTTCTTTGACAAACCTCAATTTTAAGATCCTTGAAGCAATTAATTTGGTTAAATTCTTTATAGATTTTTTACATGTGAAGGAATGAGTGTCTGCCTCCTCCATTTGCTCATGCCAGGACTCCCTCTTGCCCAGCCCAGTGCCCAGGAACCTGTGGTCTCTGCCCAGGCCAAGGGACACACCTGCCACTTTCCTGTCTGCAGGTTCAACCAAGCCATGAATTTTCCAGGCTCACAAGAACACATTCATGGATTCCCGAGTACCAGCACAGACCCCCTGACTAATTGGCACCCCTGCCCGGATCTCAGCCCCTCTTAATCACCCCACAGGTCCCCTACTCTGCAGCTGGTCCAGCTCAGTGCTCACCACAAATATACAGCAGTCAGACACTTGTCCCACAGGCATTCCACATTCGTGGGTCTCCCACTGAATACCAGCATAGACTCTGCCAACAACTGACACCCCTGCTGAGACCTGAGCCCTCTACTCTCCAGCAAGCACAACTTAAAGTTTGTTTGTAAATACATACATTACACACAAATACAGTTTGAGGAAGATACAGTCAATGCCCAGCAGCTGGAATAGGGATATGGGCTGTGCTAGGTGCCTGAGTGGGCAGCACTAGGTCCCTCAGTCACCTCACTCACACTGCTCCCCCCAGTAGCTGGTTTTTGGAACACACAGTTCCTCTCCCACTGTCTGGGGTCTAAAGATCCCCACTCACTCCTGTTGCTGACATGGAGACCTCAGTGCCTCCAGCAGCTGACATCAAAGTTCAGGGGAGCCCACAGCCCAGGTCTGACTCCAGTGTCTGATACCAAATTTCACACACACAAAGGACTTACCAGAAGCTGGTATTGAGGTCTTTCAGGACACACACTTGGGAGAGTGAGATTACACAGAGAGAAAAATAAAGCATAGCAAGATACGAGAGACAGGATAGATTTCATCAATCAGGTGCAGAGCTCAACCAAAAGAACATACTCACTGTCTCTGTTTTACACATAACTGGCACTTTTCTGCTGATCCTCTTTGCTTTTCTTCCCTGCTCCCCCTTCCCCTACACACTGAATCATCAGTTGACACAGTCCCACTGACCCCCTCTGGTATGTAGGACACCCAAGTTTTCATCCTCATCAGTTGCAAAGTGCCGGTTTGCCTGCATTTCCTTGATAGCCCATGAATTATTGTCACTGACCAGGTTGGTTTGTCATTGTTTGTTTCCCTCTCTTTCCTTATCCCCCCATTTGAAAAAAACCCACATTTCCACATCCCACATACTCTTACCAATTCATACCACTGAGAATATGATCTCTCCCTTATGTGTCAGGAAGATTTGTCTCTGCATCTTCTGCTTTGTGGCTTCTTGGATCAGGTGCCCTCAAAGAAGAAGACATGCTCTTCCCACATAAACTTACACTTCCAGATTCTCTCTGCATAAGAGTGAATAGGTGTGCAAAGTATGCATAAGATTTTTTTGATTGTACTGCCTTTGACATTTCAATATGGGGCCTATCAGACAGTGTGAATTACAGGCATGAAAAATTAGAGCTAATGTTACTGTCATCAAGAATTCACATGTTAAAAATCATATTTGTACTTTAGAATTATTTTATCAGATTAGATATATTATCAGATAAAGAATCTTCAGTAAGAATAAATATAAAAGAAATTGTTCAGATTTCCTATAGTCTTATAGTTGTAATAGTAGGATTCTCTAAGGATCAACTGTAAGACAATTGACAGAGAACCGGGTATGCTGAAAATAATTATTTGTAGGTGAAATAGACTTCAGGATGGTGTCTTTATCCCATAGACCCACAAACATCTCCATTTACCTCGTACTGCTCCTGTCGCTGTTGTTGTCTTGGAGTCAAGGAGGCAATTCAGTTCTGGAAAGAACTATGTTCAGAAAAAGAAATATTCTTTTTTTTTTTCTTATACTTGAGGAAATATGTAGTACAGAATTATCATGCTACTCCACAAAGTACTCTGTATACCACTTACTCAGCATATTTAAGTCTAAAAAAGCCAGTAAGTTCTCCACCATTTAGTGAAAAATTTAAGATTATTTCTCTCAAAGCAGGACTTCAGTATCTGACCTTGGTTTCTATGTTCAAGAGGCACAAAGATAGAGAAGAAATTCTACATATAAGCCAAATGGGTAAACCTAATCTCAGTGACATGGGTTTGTCTTTTAAAATATACAGCATGTGTCACTAGTGCCAACATCTATTATTCCTGAGATAATCTGTCAGTCACAACAGATATGACATCCTCATCTTTTCTACTGAAACACTTTCTTTCCTTTGCTTGGCTACGGATGAACTCTACTATCAAACTATTTCAAGGATTACCTTATTTTTAAATAAAATTCAGAATAAGTTGTTCTCAGCTCATACGTAATTTCAAGTTTGTTCAACCCCAAAAGTTGGTTTACATGTCTGAAATTTTTTCAATTTTTCTGGATACACAACTGATCTAAGGAAGGAGTATATATCTTCCTACAGACATTGCCTCATTTGATATATTGCGATACTGATATACCCATTAGAAGCAGGAGGACTGATTTTCTGCTGTCCTGTAGCTTTAAATGGAAATGTATTTAACCACTAAGTTTTGAAAACATGCTTTTAGTCTTTTTATCTAAGGTATTACATATCTTTGGTTAGTGATATACTGACCTGGATGAGCAAAAATACATTTTATAATGCCATCAAATAAAAAATTATGTCAAAGATTTATAGCTACAGTGCATGAATACATTACTACATCAAGGTAAAATAATTGAAAAATCAGTTTTGTTGTATCCTGCTAATTACAGAGAGTATGAATTAAGAAACACAGTTTCTTTTCTTTGATATCTGTTTTTGACTGACTACGTGACTATAAACAATTTAGACTTCCTTGGGCTTATTATATTTAATACTCAGAAGGAAAATAAAAGGTAACAAAATAATATTCAGTTACACTTCAATATTAAGGGACACTTTTAATATGTTTTCAAAACACTTAGAGAAACTTCATCATAAATTTTATTTATATGGGCATATATACTTTTTTATAGAGAGATATATCCATATAGAGATATAAACTGTGTTCAGTGGTGAGAAGTGTTGTTATAGCTTACTCATAAGACCTTACCTTCATTTTAGAATAAGCAGTTCTCTGCTCAGAGACATTAATTTTTCACCAATTTAAATAAGCCATCTACTATAATGAATTCTCTTTAAATTAGAGTTTCATTGAAGGGTGCTGATTACATCTGAATAAAGCAGCAAGGGAAGTTCAGAAAGTTCTTACAGAGTGGGAATTAAAGACAGAATGCAAGCTCTGTGGGGCTTTAACCTTCCTAATTAAAACTCCCCCTGAAAACTGCTTAATTTTGACCCACATTTTTTTTCCAGGTAAAATAAATCAATTTCTGTGTTCTGAAACAAGGATTAAAAAAAAAAAAAAAAAGAAGAAAAGGCAAGTTTGGCATTTTAATCAGCAGCATTTAGTACCAAATTTCTTGTCTGAGGTTTCTGTCAATGTTTAAAAAAAGATAATTCAATAATTTGCTGTGAAAACAACATCGTATTGTTTGTGAGCAAAGTTCACAGTTTATTGAAGGGGTTGTTTATTATAAATAATTAGAAACACCACATAAAAAAAAAAAAAATTGTGTCTTGCTTTCATTATTCCTGTTCTGTGTTTCAACTAGAACTACAAGTACCTTAAACTAAGTTGATCAAGCATATCTTATGGAGGTAGTCCTCATTTCAGGAAATTAAGCACAATTTTCTCCAAGTGCTAGCCAGTATTGTCTTAGAGAATTTCAACATATCTCAAAGCAAGTTAAAAGCATGGAAACTCTCTTCAGAGAGATGCAAAAAATTTTAATCTGGTCATTTGTAATTTACATGAGGTTTACTAATTACAGGGATGAAAGAATACATTTCCTTAAAGAAGTTTTACTGTGCAAACTAATCCATAATTATTTTCTAAAAACATAGCCTATTGTAAGGCTATTGGTGAGAAGTAAGAGGATAAGTAATATGTGAATAAGGAAAGTTTTTGTGCATGTTTGAGCTGTCTACCTGTTCAGCAATTCAAAAAATGAAGTTATTCTTGATGTAATTAAAAATACAGCTTAAAATGCTGTAACAGCTTACCGAAATCATAGGAAATGGGCCTGGCATAACCTCTCAAGGAATGGTTTCAGCCCCCTATTAAAACAAATAAAATAATATGTTTTTTTATTTCTCCTAGAAAAATAAATGTTCTTTACAAGCTTTCTGTTACTTTTATTGGAAGATTGTTCTAGCACAAACAGATCTTCACGCATTTCCAGGAAGTGCCTTGGTTTCCTCTTAAAAACACTTCCTGTTACAAGCAAGCAAAACTGAGACGTTCCTACCAATATACATATACACCACTGTATATTTTTTCATCTTATTTTTAAGAGAGTACTTTTTTGATCTGTCTCCTTAGCTTCAGGAACTGGAAAATTATGTGTCTGATTATAAGCCATCCACAGAGTCTCCCTTTCAGTCAGAAGAGAAATGTGTGCCTCTGAGGTGTTATTCATGTGTGTTGGATTACAGCAAGAAGGATCTTCTGCTGGAGGGGTCTATTTCTCTCCCCTAACTAAAAGCAAGATTATGACTACCTAAGCTTTAGACAGGTCTCTTCTAGAAACCAAAGATAAGGTAATCCAAAGTAACAGAGGCTTTCCTTAAAAAGAATAGAGAAATAACTTCACTGGAACATAATATGGGTTCTAAACAATTTATTCAATTAAGAAGTATTGCTTAGATTTGCACATTTGCATTCCAGCTATATTTTCAATCATTACTTGGTCCTATAATTAGCTGACACTTAATGAACAACTAAAACATTTGATGAGCAGTTTTGTCATTTGTGTTTTATTAATTTACGCATAGAAAAACTAAAATAATCTACTGCTACAAATTATACACAGGAGACAATGAATTAGAGGATTTTTTAAAGTATTGAAAAGACAAGTTTATATCCCATTATTTCTTAGATGCTAAAGACTTTCTAGTATCTTCTCTGATCTGCTACACAAGTCATAACTCCTGACTACTAAAAGCATTTTCCTAAATAATACCTTCTTACAATGATAAAATATTTTCATACACTAAAGTAAAGGTATAGTGAATATTGCATTGTTAGGGAAAATAATTTCAGATCAGGAGACAGAAATAAAATAGATACAGAACAGAGAGAAATTATTTATTGTGATTGATTCTGAGCTGCTGGTTTGAGTGGTAGATCAAAGAAACAATCCTTCCAATGCTTTTGAAAATTATCAGTCTGAGAATGTGCCTCTTCATTCACGGAGTAAAGCCTTAGCAGTGTATATCCTTATAGAAGTCTCCATGTAAGAATTATAGCATATATTTTTTACATTATTTTTAACATTAAAAAAAGTTATAAAGTTAATTGAGGTTTGGTTTTGATGTTGGAATCAGATTTTATTTTTTTTATTTTTTTTTTAAATTTTGGTTGGGGTAATTTAAGCTTTCTTTTGAAAGTTGATATATTTTCTATAGACTTGCAGATTTTTTTTTCCTAGCAGCTGTATTTTTTGTGTGTTTTCTCTTTAATTTTCTTAATGGGCTGAGTAGAGAAAAGAATAGGTCACAGTATCCTTTATTTTGCTGGAGGTCAGAAGCCTTACATTTTCTTACAAACTAGTTTTAAACTCTCCCAAACTGTGTTTATATTCTTTATGAAATCTAAGACCACACAGAATAACAGAAATACCAAGTGATCATATGGTTCACATGTTTCACTTTCTCGGAAATGCAAATTCTGTGACGTTGCCACTAGCACTGAATATTATCCATTATTTTGCACTGTGAGGTAAGCTGGGGTTTTAATACCATTTATGTAAAGTTAAAAAAAAAATCACTAAATACAGTGAGAGAATGATAGAGTAAATATTGCTTAAAAAATTGTGTCATTATAAAAACTTTAGCACATGACAGAAAAATTAATCTTTGAAAAACTATGTAAAAAAATAATTATATGTAGCATGATAAAATACATTCTTACTATAAGCTATAAGTGAATTAATGTATTCCTCTGTTCCATGTATTTTACTTTTTTAGGATCGCATTCTGTTTCAAAATTAACTCTTTTGTTACATCTAATTTTCCTATACCCTTTCACCCTTTCTTGATGCTTTCATATGCATGCTTTTACTTAGAAAAATATAACATCTTTTAAAGTGATAAGAGAGATTTATATTTATTAATATATTTTCAAAACAGTTACTTTTAATGAGCTATATAACAGGCAGACACTTTGCTGTTTTAAGTAGTCTAAGTTAATTAGGATCACAGTAGTACAAGTTTTAAACTGCTAGCTATGACTCGCATCATTAAGAAGTTTTTCATGTTCTACTGCAGGTGCTTTTCAAACTATTTTATTAGCAGATAGGTACTGTGTTTCCTATGACACAATATCATACTCTTCAGTGATGCGCGGGTTACTGACATCATGACAGAGATAAGGAGTTATGCTAGCAACATAAATGTTTGTTTATTTTAGAACACGTCTGGGTTTAGAAAATAAGAATTTCAAATATGAATTTACTGCAGAGAGAAGATGAAAGCCCAAGATGACATTGTAAAGATGTGTTTTTTTTCTGGCTGCTAACCTGGTCTTGCTTTTTTCCCCCTGGCTGGGTACTTTAGGACATTACTCTGGCTGTCAAGGACTCTGCCCTGCTGGCATGTTATTACACTTGACTTCCCATCCATTAGGGAGCAGCTGGTCCTCTCTGCTTTCTGACACTTTGTACCATTGTTCACAATGTGTTTGAGTTCCTGCTTATTTGCATATTCTCTCTGCTATTCACATGAGTCTGAGTGCTTATCTGTTTAAAAAAAAAAATAAATTAAAAAATATAAATCTGAAAGCAGTAGTTTATGGCAATTGACTGAAGAGTTCCAAGATTCTTAAAGTTGCAGAAACATCTTTAGTGCAGTCTGGCCAACATCTGCTAAAGCTTATGGTACTCTTGGAAGCAGGCCACCTTCAACTAGCATCATGCTGCACAATTCTTTTTTTTTTTTCTTAGTTTCCCAGAGAGTCATCCCTGATGAAGATATAATCCTGACACATGATAACACAAAAAGTAAGCATGAATCCTCTTGTGAATAGAAAAAGTTATTTAAACAGGGAAATTGTTTTCAGAAAAGAAAGAAAAATACCTGCACAGAAGGATTCATTTCTGAAAACCACAGAATTAAAAGTCATTCCTCCTGGTGTGATCATGCAACCACTAGATTTAGGAGAGTCAGCTCAATGTCCATTTGTAGAGAGAGTCTCTACCACTAAATAGCTCATCTAGCTGAGGATACAGCAGAATTCTTGTTCAAGGAAAATTTCTAGTTTTAATATAACTGCATTCTCATACTTTTCCTGTTGTGATGCTTCTCCTTCAATTCTGCTTCTGCCTCTGCTCTGTTCACCTATGCCTCTCCCTTCGTTCCTATTTTTTCACACCATATTTCATTTTCTAGGGTTGCCTGCTTGTTCCCTTGTTACTTATCTTTTCTCTTGTCTTACCTTTACACTGAAAAGGGGAAGTACATGTGCGGGTCATTTGTATTGTTTAAGTAAGTGCTAATTTTCTGTGTGATACCTGTAAAGGCATCATTTTTGTATTTGTCTTGACGTGTGTTCTTGTGTGTGTGTGTGTGTCTGTGTCTAACCCTAGGAATGCCTGCTCAGCCTTGCCATTGGCTGTATCTAGTGTCGGGTGATCACAGCAACCATGCTCTAGCAGACCAGGAAGGAGGATGGCCCTGTGTCCTGAAGCTCACCATCCTCAGCTTCTCTTTAACTCAGAGGAAGACCACATAGAGGCCATCAAATCAGAAGCACTTTCAAAAAAATTAAAGCATGAAAATTCAAGAAAACAGCAAATAAAACTCATCAGGAAATGATGGACTGGTCACTGGCAATTAAGCCTCACTGATTTTATGCAAGTGTGTTAGTTAACGCTGGCAACATCCTTGTTCTGTCCCAGGTGATGCAGCAGGGACAGAAACTGTAGTGGTTTGAACCTTGAACACAGTGTTTTTTAATTCCATCACAACATTAGCTCAAGATGCAGCAGTAGAATGTGACATTTTATAATTTTTTTTACATATGACATATTAAATCTCA
This sequence comes from Myiotriccus ornatus, assembly GCA_036023395.1. NCBI lineage: Eukaryota > Metazoa > Chordata > Aves > Passeriformes > Tyrannidae > Myiotriccus > Myiotriccus ornatus. Next base: position 73,148,956 of record JAYRBT010000001.1, on the reverse strand, counting down.
AAAGAGAAAATTGTAAATAGTGTAGAAAATTAATTTATAAGAATTTCAATATGTATAAATTAAAAATTTAGTAACAAATTAATGACATCTTGAGTAAATGAAGGCAAATAATCATTTTCATTTCCAAATCTCAATAACTTTATTGGCTTAACTAAGTAACTAAGCACTGCCAAATAAAATTACACAACCTGTGTTAAATTCATTTCATATCAGTAATTGTTTAAATGCACTTTCAACATCTATCATTTGCAGACTATTTTTAAATGGTGTGCTGTTATTTTTTCTTCCTTCCTTTCTAAAGATAAAAGAATTTTAATGAAAAGAAAGCACATAAAAAGGGTACAGCAAAATACAGCTTATACTCACCACTAAGTGGGTGGTGAGGAACTTGGGTTTCCCTTAGTTTTTGTATCATATCTATCAGATACCGGTATACATTTTGGGAACTCCAGTGTGTCTCAGGTGATTCTACAAGCCTATTTATAAAGAAGTCAATTAAGCACGTGGTGTTTTCCTTCTATTGCAATAAGTACCAGAGAGCACCTACATCCAGCACACTTTGGTCTCTTTGAAATACACTGGATACTTGGAAGACTAAATCACAAGTATACAATTTTTTCATGGTGATTTAAATGAAATTATATATATATGCACAATATTAAATATTAAAAGTTAGTTAATATAATAAAAGTAATTTGTAATTTTCTAACTTTCATCACAAAACATGTTCTGTAATAGATTATTTACTCATGATGTGTCTGTTTTTTTTGTGATCAGATATCCTAAGAAAAATAGATGTGGTGATACCTTTTTTTTATCATTATTATTTTGGGATTTTTGGTTTTGAAGGCTAGATGCTTTTCATATTCCTAACAAATACTGAAGACAAAACAATGTGGTATCACTAGATTTTCTAACAAAATGGAACAACAGAATATTTACAGAGTTAAAGGAAGATGGTATGAGTGGACAAAGATCAGAACTCTTTAACCTTGAACATTTAAAGTTCTGTTAAGCTCCACACACTTTTTGGTTTATAATTATAAAAACATTATCACTATCTCAGGTGTTTTGGGCTATCCAAGATATAGACATAGAATGATGAATGTGAAACACAACTTATAGAAGCTTTTTTTTCTCCTTTCCAGCTGAAAACTTTCTTTATTGATAAAATAGAAGATATAATGATGACTACTTGGGACAGTCCATTTAGGATTTTAATCATAGAATTGTAGAATGGTTTGGGTTGGAAGACCTTAATTATCATCTTAGGTCCAAGCTCCCTGCCACAGACAGGGACACCTTTCACTAGACCAGGTTGCTCAAAATCCTGTCCCACCTGGCCTTGAACTACCAGGGATGGGGCAACCATAATCATCTGGGCAACTGTTCCATGGTCTTATCACCCTCACAGTAAAGAATTTCTTCCTAATATCTAATCTAAATCTATCCCCTTTCAGTTTGAAGTAATTATTCCTTGTCTTATCACTACAAGCCCTTGTAAAAAGTCCTTCTCATGTTTTCCTGTAGGCCTCCTTTAGGTACCGTAAGGTTGCTAGAAGGTCTCCCCAGCATTTTCTCCAGGCTGAAACGCTAGAAACCTCTCAACCCGTCTCCACAGGAGAGGTGCTGCAGCCCCAGATGAAGCATCCAATAGGTCCATGTCCTTCCTTTGCTGGGGGCCTCCGAGCTGGACATGGTACTCCAGAACTGGAATCCTGAGAGCTGAGTAAAGGGGGTGAATCACCTCTATTGACCTATCAGTCATGTTTCTTTTGATGCAGCCCAGGATATGGTTGGAATCCTGGGTGCATATTGCTGGGCCTTGTTCAGCTTCTCATCCACCAACATCTCCATGTCCTTCTCCTCAGCACTGGTCTCAATATATTCTCTCAGTCTCTCAATCCATGGTCTCAGTCAAGACATATGAGTACAGAAATTCACATAGATACAGCAGAACCTGTATGTGTGGAATTACAGAGCTACCCAACATTATCCTCTGGGATGGCTGTCGTAACATGAGTGGAGTACTCAATAGGAAGATTGAGACAAGACGATTCTATTAATTCATACTTCAGATGACTGGCTGGTGAAGTCCTAGATCACCTAGATCAACCTTTATCAGAATTACAGCCGGACTTTAAATGTGCAAAATCTCTTCTGCTATCTCCCTGTGTTATAACTATTATACTGGTAACAAGCAACCTTAAGAAACTTGCACTGCATGTCATGCAGAACTGTAAGAACTGAAAAGACAGCTAAGAAATAGAGTCCCTGGAATTTATAGTGCAAGATCAGAATTCGGTCAGCATCACCACTCTGACGAGTGAGCTCATGGAAATTCAGAGTAACTACATTTTTCTCTTAACTTGACGATGAATGATTGCGACTAACTTCTAAAATGTTCTAAATATATCTGCTTTCAAAAATCAAACAGACTGAGAAAAAGCAATCTATGATTACGAGTTCTACATATGAGAGAAATTCATAGAACAAATATAATAATTACACTTGAGACAAGAAAAATAAAGAAGAAAAAAAAGCAAGATATATGGATCTGGGAGCAAAAGAGACAACGTCATGGAACAAAAAATGAAATAAAGAAACTGGTGAAGGGTAGGAAGGAATATATAATACTCTGAATAAATCTTTTATAGCTACATTAACATATGGTTTGTACCTAAAAAAGAGTTACATTTTGTTTTGACTTTGATCCATATTTTTTCCTAAATACAACTAAAACAGTTAAACAAGATGAAACTTGAATAATGAGAGCGAAAAATGCCTACAGACTCTTGTCACAGTGTGACCAGAATCAAAGGGAAATCAAATCAGCTGCTTCAAAGTGCTTACAGTTTTCTGCTTGGACATTCTAGGCAGGTCTAGGCACAGACAGAACAAGTCGTGTTCCCAGTTACAATATGGGTAAGAGGTATTTGAATGATCAGCCTTTCACCTCCTTCAGTTCTTCTCCTGCGATTAAGTTACATACCACCCTCTTTAAAAAGAGATTTTGTTGCATAACATTTGCTAACAGATGGAAGCGTTTTTATGAAAAATCTACAATTCTGGAAGCTAGGCAGGGGAGGTACTTCATTCTTAGGTTTCCCTCATCTTCCCCTTAAGGGTGTTGGAAGATGTTTTTGTCCCAGTTAGGAAATACATAATAAAACAATAGAATTATTCAGAGAAAATAAAACTGAAAGAAGTGCAAACTAGGCAAGGTTTGAGATGAGCCCTCCAAAGGCAAGTCTGACCTCCAAGCTGTATTTTCAAGTATTAAGCTCGATAAAACAAACAAAACCCCTCCTTACTATGTGTGGCATATTCTAGTTTCTGTCAGAAGGCCCTGGGCAGTCTGACCCAACAATAGCTCTGCTCAGTGCAGCAGGTAGTCAGTGTGCTGGAGGGCATGGGTGTTATTTAGGGGGTTCTCAACAGGCTATGGAAATGGGCTGTTGAGAAATTCAGCAAAGTCAGATAAAAAGTTTTGCTCCTGGTGTAGGATTTCACCATGTAAAATTTAAAGCTAGGGGCTCAAATTGTGTAGAAAGCAGCTTTGCAGAAAAGAAACAGAGGGCCACTACGAATAAAATGGTGAATGTGAGTCAGCAGAGAGCACTAGCAATGAAAAAATCCGTCACATATTCGTTTGCATTTTTAAGGCAGGAGCTATCATGTCCAGGAAAATGATTTTGCTTCTCTATGTGATATTTGTGAGGTAGCATCTGTAGTGCTGTTTAGTTTGGAGTCCTCAGTACAAAAAAAAACATGGACGAACTAGAGTATATGCAGCAGACAGATACTAAGATGGTCAGGGAGCAGAGTACATAACATAAGAATTTAGGAAAGTTTATTTTATCAACCTGATAAAGAAGGCCCAAGGCCTGTTGTCAGTAAATGGGAAGGTATTAGACTAACTACTCTTCTTAAAATAAGAAAATAAAGATGGACTCTTCCTGTAAGTGTGCAGTAAACAGGAAATAGTAGCAGTTACAATTTGCAGCAAGAATGGTTCCAGTTAGATATAACTATATTCTTGAGAGTGAATGTAGTTAAAGCACGAGAAGGGCTGTTCCGAGATGATGTTCAGTCTCTATTTCAGAGATCTTTGGAGTTTCCCAGGAGATGGCTCTAAGCCATTTACCCTGGTGTTAGACTTACTTTAAGCAGAAGGCTGAAACATGTGTCATTTGAAGGTTCCACTCAAGCTAAACTATTCTATGAAGATGTGATTCTATGATTACATTTAATCTGGATATCTTTGTGTTGTATTTGAATAATGTGATTGTTTTACCATGTTTTAATCTTTCTGGATGGAACTTCTCTCATCCCGTGGTTGATCTGTACATTTTATGTGTTTGCATCTCAAGAGTTATAGAGATGATTTTCCCAGCCTAGGTAAATAATTCTACCAAATAATTCTATCAAATGTCAGATTTTGCTATCAAATGCCTTCTTATGAAAGCAGATAAACAGACGTATCAAATAGAATAGATTGTTACTGATACTTGACTCTTCATAAAGGCATCTAATGGTTTAGCATAATATTGTTACTAATTATGTAGTTAGAGGCTTCACTATTTTCCAAACGACAGACATGGTCATGTTTGCAAAGAAAGGAAGAAAAGAAAACTCACAAAATGAAAAGTCTCTACCAATCTGTCATAGGTGAAAAAGACCTTCATTTAGTGATCATTTCAACTCTGAGCATGTTAGGAAGGCATATTAACCATATATTTCAGAAACAGCATTTAACATAGTATCTTAGAATGTTGGCCCAGCATATGTAGTGTGTTAGATATAGTTGTACAAATTCTTGATTTGCTAAAATAAAGGACAGGTGGATTTAGAAACAAGTAAGAGACAAAATATAGACAACAAGTAATAACTTGTCGAAAAGACGGAAAAAAGGTCTGTGATAATTCCTTCAATTAGCTGTTTGAATTGCTGAAACCTGTCATTTATGACAGCCATAGTAACATATTTGCATTAGTTATGATAATAGAAAGAAAATTTTTAAAAATGCCATTTTCCTGCCATTTCCCAGAAGGA
>JAYRBT010000001.1:73129776-73143801 GCA_036023395.1 Myiotriccus ornatus | reverse complement strand
CTCTAAAATCTACATTTACTATATAACTACTTCTAAGATCTACAAAAATTAAAAAATCAAAACTCCAAGGTATCAAGTTTCAAAATACGATGTTTCTTTATTATTCATTCCAATGCCTTAGAAATTAATTATTCAAGAAAAAATACATCTTGGATTTAGTATTTTTAGTTTAATTTTAATCTTATCAATAAAGCTCCCAACTCTCTTCCTCGTTTTTTGTTTACTTTGAAGGAGTCTGCGACATAATTATGACAATTCCAGATATTTTCAAAAACAGAGCAAATGGAGACTCACATGAGTAACTACAGGTTGAATCCTTTTCTAAATTAAGACTTACATCAGTTTAATACTACTTATACAACTGGGTTTAGATTAGGTTGTTATGATGTTCCTTCTCCAGTGACTGCCCAGTTGTTTCAGGGAGACAGGAAGAGGAAGAGACTTTTTCCAGAGCTTTCACATATGATCAGCTGAGGGTATTTGTGGGAAAAACAAAGCAAAACACTAAACCATCAACCAAAACTAACAAAACAAAAAAACAACCAAATAACCAACAACAAACCCCCCTCATAAAACCAAAAATAAAAGAACCAACAACAATGAATTGTGAAAAAAAATAGTCTCCTAGTCTAACAATCCACAACCATAATATTGACTGGATTGAATGTAATGAACATGCTGACAGAAGCACATCCATTAGCTATCTTGAAAATGTCCATAATCATAATAAAATTGAGGTGATCTGTAGGAACTTAGGAAGCGATAAGGATCTATGAGCACTGGATACCAAATTGTCTAACTATCAGATGAGCTGGCAGATGAGACAACTTCTAGAAGGAAAAAGAAATCAACTGGGAGGAAGTGTGATAAAAAGGCAATTTTTGGTTAAAGTGGAACTGATAGAAGGAAACAAATGCAATTATTCTGTGGCGCAGAAATAGAATTAACTTAGAGAGAATTTATTTTCGACATGCAGAGGTGACAAAACCTTGAAAATGCTACCTCTTCCAAAAGTTTCAGAACTGAGATGCTCCACCACAACTCTTTTTAAGAATATAATATCATTATAAGAAGACTGCCAGGAGAAAAATGCGGAAAAAAGCTTATATTTAAGACACATTTATAGAAACAAATATCAATGAAAAAAAAATTGTGAAAGCTGAACTAAATATAACTTTATCATTATAAAAGTTGTGTTCTAACTTATAAAAAATGCTAAATAATTTTTTAAAAATGTGATAGAACAGCTAGAATATGCTTAATATTCATTCATTCTCCAGAATAATGTAATTTGATGAGAATTCATCAACTGAATAGATTTCTCTTTTCTTTATCTTTGTTTTTCTTTTTAAACTGTGGCAGTTAAAATGGCTAACATCATCATAATAGTAGAAATAAAACTTCTCCCCTCTTTCAGCAATTAAGCAACTGGAACAAAATTGAAATATTCAAAGTTACTGAATCTTTTCTGCTCCCCAACAACAGTATTGACAAAATACTTCTGCATTTTCAGAGATGCTTTAGTGGAAGCTCATTTGAGCACTGTTGAACTCTTGTACATCATATGTCCTAACAAAAAGCAATTCTCTTTATTATACTGTCTGGCCAGAGATACACTTACAGATGAGCTTTTTTTCAAGGTGATGAATTTTCTTTTCTCATGTGATGGGTGAAGCTTGACCATCATAGTAAGTGGGAATATGTAACAGTGAGAAAAAAAGTAAATATAAGGAAATGTATTTCAAATTATTATGGCAGCTTAAACTACAAAAAAAAAAAAAATCTGAATGCTCTGTGAAGAGTTAGGGGGCTTTTATTGTTAGCACAGAAATTACTCTTAGAAAGTTACCACTTTTTGAAAGAAAAGTGAGTTTTACTGTAATCATAACTTTCTTCCTAAATAACGTACATGAAACATTTTTATGACAATATTTTTTATACAAACATTATTTATGAGTTTTAATGTACCTCACAGTGAACTTTACCCTTGAGTTAAAAACTCTTCATGGTATACTGCACTATATATTTACTACTGAATATCTGTTTTAACAAGGGCATGATACTTCAAGGTTTTTGCTGTCTATTATAATAAGTTAATGAATGCAGACACAATTAGAAGAGCAGATTAGCAATAAAGCTTTGCTTTCGTTTATAATTTAGCTTTAAAGCACATGAAAGGTTAAATCAGGGCTGTTAAATCTCTATCCAGTAGACAAATAAGATGGTAATACAACTTCTCCTGTTGGGCCAAACCAGTCATGCCATAAAGAGTTCTCATATTAAATTCTATGGGTGAAGTATTTTATAAAAATGCTAATTAAGGTTTAGCAAAATCTGGTTTGCTCTGCATTTACTTCTAAAAAATGTCTGTTCAGCATGGAAAAGTAAGAACATGGCAGATGTTGTGGAAAAATCAGCATCTATTGAGGGTTTCAAGTGTCCTAAAAAAGACTTACTGCCTTTCTGAATAAGATCAAAAGAAGAGAATTTTTTTTTAAGAAGGGAAAAAGAAAGTCATTTTAGTGAGCAGAAAATCAAACAGCATATGCATCTATTTTTTCAACAATCAGCTACTCTAAGTGACATGCATTTTTTTCTAATTGTAATAGCTTAAAGATTTATTGTACTTTACTGTTTATAACTATAAGAATAAAAGCAAAGCATAAGGGAAAAAAAATCCTACTGATTCTGACAAAGAGATTGACCCTGACAAGTAACATTATGTAGGACTGATAGCAAATGTGAGGGGGAAAAGCAGACTAAATTTTTAGGCATTAGAGGAGGGAACTGTAGTCTCTCTGTGTTTACAGGATAAATGGATTAACAGGTGACTGCATAAAAATACTTTTATGAAAGATCCCCATGGTTCCAATCATGGCATTCCTCAGTTCCAGGTCTGTTTTCAGGGATCCAAAAGATCTGCTGATTTCAAAAGAACTCCCAAAATAGAAGATGAGTCAGGAAAAAAAAATCAAGTATGCAATCCAATACTATTTCAAGTTAAAAATTAAAGGTGGAAAATTTTTTTATCATCACCTAAGATGCTGTCAAATAGACAGTAACACACCACAGGGTTTTTTATTTTTTAAACATATACAGACATTTGGAGTAAATTCAATAGTATTTCCATAAATTATGGTAAAACTCTAGTCTTATGGGAGTTAACAATTTACTTCTCAGAAGTCACTATTTCTGTAAGAGATTTGGAAAAACGGATGGTATATTCCAGGCTTTTTTTGTGAAGTACTTAATTTTATTCTGAAAAAAGCCTTCATTATTACATAAATGAACGATTACTCCTCCACTAGATTAGACACACATATTTGAGTTACTTGAATAGCAGAGACACATTCTCTTGAAAATTTTCCTGTCTTGGCCTGGTTTAGGTACATCCCAGCTAGTGCTATTTCCAAGATATCACCATTCTGTGATGGTGAAGATGAGAGGTAATCTTCCATGCTTTTAGAGTTCCACTTTCTAGCCAGCAGTTTTACTCCCTAGTTACTCATATATGACTGAACCCCAAGACTTATATGAGTGAGGAACTTGTCTGGGTGCAAGGATGGAAGAAAAAATCCCAGTGTTTCCAGCTCAGCATTTGCACAATGCTTTGTTCTCTGACAGAAATATCTACCAAGATCTTGAATTATTAGAGAGATGGGAATTAACAAGTATAAATGAGTGAAGAAAAAGGGAGATCTGCTTCCATTTACAGAATCCTTCAAATCCTATCTTCCTTTCCTTTAAAGTTATAATTATATGCAATTCATAGCGATGTCATGATGCTTTCATTTTTATTGTCTTTTGTAAAATCAGTATTGGAAGTCAAATATAGTTACTAGCAGAAAAGGGAAAGAGCCCCTCACTATGTTGTTTGATAGTATAATTTTAAGGGGTTTGTAATGTCTTATTTCTATAGTAGATAGAGATCCAGAAATTTCTATTCTGCACCACACACAATAAGACATGGAAGATCTTATGTCTAAATGGAAAGGAATGACATGATTGAAAACTATAAAAACTGTAAAAACGTGATAGTGCTTATCTCAGATCTCAGGGAAATGAGACTTTAACTTCTGATTTGGTGCATTTTCTTCTCTGAGTATTTCCTACATAAATATATCTGATAGTCTTGGTATATTTTTCATTTATGTGTTTTACTCAAGGGAAAAAAAGATGTCTTGTTGTCAGCTGGCTTCAATCTATGTAATATTATTTTAGATGACCAACTTATTTGCATTGGCATTTGGTTTCGTCAGACAGTCTCCTTTTACAGACAGTGGAGAGTAGTAAACCCTTCCACTGTGCCATCCCTACAATAAATATCTAAAGCAGAAAAACTCTGGTCTGGGAAATCCTGCTTTTGTCTTGTGCAAGCCTAGTGGCTGAGATACAAAAGAAGAGTTTCAGAGTTCAAAAGATGTTGGAGAGCTGGGGAGGGACAGCATTGTGCTGTAAACCAGTAGGAAGAGAATAAAGTTGTTCAAATAACTTTTTCGTAAGAGCCAGTTGAGTTAAGTTGAAAACATTTTATATGAAAATTCAGATATGTCTATGCAGGACAAATCCTGCAGATCTAGAGTGCAAAAATGTGAAGACTGTTTTATAAGACTTTTTTATAGAAAACGTTATATGTGTTTATAAAGAATATGTTTGCTTCTTTCAAGTTAAATACCAGAATACTAAAACCCAAGTGCAACTCCTTGGGTTGAAGAGCAATCGTTTTAACACTACTTATCAGTAGAAGACTTCATGACACTTTTCTACCTAGCAAGACACCTGACAGAGCTCTGTGACTTGGTAACTGTGATAGCTTTACTGAAAAATGTAAAAATTAGGAAATTATCCAAGCAAATTGCATATCATGAATTAAATCTTCTGATTGTTATTTTATATCAGAAATTACTTAATGGTTATCACATGGTTATTCTGTTTATTTTCTTTCTTACTCTCAATTTTTTCTTTACCTCAACAAATTACATTTTTTAGTTCTTTGTCTGTAAGTCAAGAGTTATAAAATACCAAGTATCAAGAGAGTTTATTTTCCCAGGTTTCTGAGCAATATCTTGAGCCAATATTCATTAGTAACCCTAGAAATCAACCTGCCTTTTGTAGATACCACTCATACCTTGGATAAAGAATTTCACATCTAGAAAAGTAGTTTTAATGGTAGATTTTTGTACTGTATAAATCTAAAATGAGGTGAAGTAAAATGCTGGGAAACAACTGAGATACTTATAAGGGCATGCTCCAAGCAGCTATTTGGCAGTATGATCACAGATCAGAGTCCTGTGGAGCATGGTGATGTTTATTAATAAATAAGTGTAGACATGGTCTAAATGCCCAGAAGATGTTGATAAAATCTGGTTCAGATAGCAATCAAAGAATGCCTTTGGCACTGTATGACAAAAAATTGCATTGATAGTGTAGCAAAGGAGGACAGTGTTCCTTATCTGTTCCTGATATGTGTGAGGGAAGAAAACAAAAATATGTATAAGAAAAAATGGAAGGAGAATACAAAATATTAGTCGCAAAACTAAAAAGATTTAATATTTTGTCCTTTTCATTCAAAAAATACCACAGACTTTCACATAAATAGCTACAAAAGGGTCTATTTCTGAAAAATTATCTAAGCCTACTTAATACAGCAAGAAATGTCTACAGCAGCTATTTTGACAGGTTTGTTGCCAAGTGATGTGGACACTAGGAATCAAAAATTCCACTAAAATGTAACTTCAAGAGGAGTGAACTGGATATCTGATTCCTCAGGAAGCTATCATAGACTAGTTTTTTGCTTATTAGGACACACATTAAGTCAAAAGTCAGGGTTTCTATAAAGCAGATAGGACCATATTTATGAAAAGCAACTTTTGTTTTATCCTATTCTGTAGTGCAATACAAAGTTTGGGTTTGGTTTTGTTGTTTCTTGACTGTTTTTGGGGCTTTTTTTGAGAAAAGGAGGAATTATGACAGACAATAATTTATTCTAGATTTCATTGTCTATAATTGTAGCATTTTTGTAGATACAGGATATTGATGTGAGAACTCAGGGTTTTGGATTGAGAGAATTTTCTGGATGTTACCTGTAACTGAATCTCAGATACATCTTTACACAAATTTATTTATTTATGCTCACACGTGCACACACACAGAAAGAGAGCTAGACAGAGAGATGCATGTGGAAACAAGCCAAGGGACCATACCAATCATTACTTTTTGTCAAGGTGCCAAAAGTAGTGTCAGGACAAGCTCACATATGCAGTTGCTTTGTTAAGATAAGCAAAAGTTCTCCTGCTGTATGAGAGCAGGTCTTCAATCTGTGTATATCTCCAAGTTTCATCGAGCTTTGTGTCAGGAATATATCAGTCACTACCAGTTCCCTCTCATTCTATCTTGTTACTTAAGGAATGGTCTTTATTTTCCTACAGAGGAAAAATGAAACTTGCAAGTTCTTTAGAAAAGAGGGTACCTCCCAGCAGATCCTAACAAGAGCAATGGACCAGTCCAAAGGCAGACACATTCAGACACAAATGAAGTATCCTGAAATACTAGAGTTTTGGTTTGAAGGGTTGCTGCAGTAAATAAACTGGCACAGGTTTTCAGTACATTGCAACAGGTCTGTCTTTCTTTGTATTTTTTTCTTTTTTTTGCATAAAATATTCAGTAAGCTGTTTATTATGAGGATTTTTCTTTTATATTTCAAGTTCAGACTTCTGAATATATATGAGTGTGTTATTTGAAAACTGAGACATGTTTTGCTCTGCAAACACAGTTTGGTCATGTATAAGCTTACTTGAAAACAGTTCTGATCTGAAAGCATATTAATGAATCCAGGATACAAAAAATGCATACACAACCTTCAAGGCTGAGCAGTATCTAGTACCTGTAACTTCTAGGGATAGCTTCTGACATAGTCTGAAAGGTCACTAAAAATGTTGGTGAGATGGACTAATAAGACACCATCAAAGTGCATTATTCAGGACACAATAGACCAATGAAAGTAGAATCCCATCACACTGCAGCATCTTGGCATTATTAAAGTCTGTCCTTGGAATCTCGCCTAGTATTATATCTTTTAACAGATTTCATAAATGTTACTCTATTAAAATGTTCACTGAATTTTTGAAGATGATATCATTTTAGCCTTGGATTCTATTTCGGGGTTTCTTTCTTCCTTCTTGCTAATCACTAATCAGCTTTAAAGCTGAATGCAATTTTATAGAAGCAAACAGTCTAAAAATGTTCCATTTTAACCATCAAATATATTTACATTAAACCATAAATTACATTTAGTCTCCATTTATAAAGTAAGGAGATTTTGTTTTATTCACTTTTAAGTCTCCAACTTTTTTTTCACAGTTAGTACGGCTTTGTAACAGCTGTGCATTTATTTGTCAGATGTATTGTTCATGTCTGGTTTAAGCTTGAAGCAGAATGATTAGCAACAATTGTTGAAGTCATGTTTAATAATTTATGCTTTTTTTTTTCTCCACCATTTATTTTTCATTAAGACATTCTGCATTTACTCATGACTATTCAAGCACCATATTTTGATGTCCACCTGTTCTACCATTTCTGTTGCTCTTGAAATATCTTCAGTTCAGTATGCCATCCAATACCGGACTATAGCTCCACTTCCAGTTTTTATTTACGTTACTCAATTTTGCATTGCCTTCCTGAATTCCAGTGACGTTCCCTTCTATCTTCTGTCAAGCCCTTAGCATAGCGTATGACACTATACTTTTCCCAGTGTCCTGTGTCTTAATAGCAAAAGGTAAGACGGCTGATAAGACATCTTCCTTCTATGAAATCATCAGTCCTTTTCACAGTTACGTCCTTGATCTCCTCTCTATCCACAAACTCATCTTAGACATTTCTCCAAACAAATTATTCTTCACTCTTCAGGTCCTCAAGTCATGTTTCCTGTCTCTAATGAGTCCAACAGGCTCTGTAATTACAAACTTTCTGCTCAGAAACAATTTAGTTTTTAAAGATTTATATATGTTTAAAGCAGATAGTTTAAAATTTGATGTTCTCATATTCTAAAAACCTCCTTTTGTCTTTACATGCACACTAAATCCATTCCCTCTTGACTTTCAAACTCCCTAACAGAAAGGAAATTTTTAAAAGTCTCTTTTTTTGCCTATTTTTTATTGGTTTGATTTTAAATTTTGCACTACACTGTATTTATTTCACTAATTTAAAACACATTTTAAGGTTTCTTTCTGCTTTCAGATCATGGCAAGATGTGCTAGGATAAAAGAAAATGTGTCTTTAAATCCCTACAAGTCCCTTTTATATCCGTATGTCTAACAATATGTAGCAGTAAAACTTAAAGGAAAATCAAAATCATGAGCAAGAGAACCCCAAATGCTGCAATGAAGAGTGTTATAGATAATTCCAAGGTCTTGTTTCTTCACAAGGAAGTTCAACAGACAAGCACTTCTAATAGGAATCTTTTGCAATGCTGCCTGTAGATTGATTTTTGCTGTTGTAAAATAATAGGATAAATGCATGTGAAAATGGCGAAGATATTCAGGAAGCATCAAAAAGTGATACCTATATATATTTAAAACCATAATACCTATAATACTTTATAGGTATTATGGTTTTAAATGTCTACACATCACACTAATTTTCAATTAAAAAGGTTGAAAAAATCCTCTTTAAATTTTGTGATTTAATACCCAGCAAAATTTATTATGTTTTAAAAATCATACTATTTTTCTTATTTACACTTACATAGATGTAATAATATATAACATTATGCAGAAAAAAAACAACTAGGAATGAAATAAAGGACAAAAAAGAAATCCTGTTTATTAATTGAAAAAATAGGTCAGGTTTGTGATATTATTTTAATTTTCAGACAGGGCTTAAGTAATGATTTCTATTCTGGAAAATTGCAAACATGTCTATCAAGAGAGAAAAATATAGGTTTTTTTTTTCTAAAAACAAAACTATAATATTTTGTTAAATATTATTCACCGAGTTGTATATCAAATGTTGGATATTTTATATATGTCAAAATTTATCATAATTCAAAAGAACTTTTTCCTCAGTAAGACATATAGATGTTTCAAAATGAAAAACAGTGAATAATAAAAACTATAATAAAAAATACAACAGCAAGAACAACACCACCAATAACAATGATGATGATGATGACGATAATAATGTACTCAGAGAAAAATATTAAGACACTGGCGCTTTTCACCTTCCAGTGGTGGGACTATTAATTTCCAAGCACAATGGGCAACTTTCCTGAAAATCTAATGATACAGTCTGGCTGCTAATGATTATCACTTAATAGGATGAGAAATGAATTCCAGATATTCAATTGCTGAAAGACACAAAATCTATCAGGACCAAATTGTCTACAATGTTCTCATCTGTAGTTATATGACATACTTGTGTATAAGATTCTTTAAGAAAACTGTTTGAATCACTGAAATTTTAATTTAAGTAATTTTGGAAAAAACTATACAAAAAGAGCTTGGTATTAAACAAATACTTTCAATTAAAATATTAACTAAATGAATATTTAAATCTGCTTTGCTTTGTGTGAATTCACGATCTGGAAATATATTCTTTCTAACGTCAGCATACTTCTGCTGGTCTCTTTAGCATACACAGCTGAGAATAAAATTTTGTATTTGGAATCCAGATTAACTTTAAAAAATTTTTTTTTGGACTGAGTCTGTGGAAAATTATGAATTAATAAAATATTAATCATTCGTAGTCCTTAACAGATACATTGCAATGAGAACTAACACAGTGATAGACAGTATATTTTACTTCCAAAATGAATTAATTCAGTTAAATTAAAAATTGCACTTATTACCTTAGACATTAACTTAAAAACACTGACACTAAAATCTAAAATGAACCTGTAAATTACCTCAGATTACACAAAAGAGCCATAAACCATTTGCATCTGTTATGTATTAATTTACCCATACAATTCATAGGGAAATTATCATTGCTAAGCCCAATGTTTGGGCTTTGAAGGAACATTGAAATTGCACACTGAGGAGAATACGAGTTGGGCAAGATGCATCTGTAACAATTATTGGCAGAAATTTCAGATCTTATGGTTTTCTGTTTATGCCTCTGTCAGGTAGAAGGTAGACTTTACTCCATTTTTTGTGTTTCACTTCATTCTGTGGCTGCTGAAAGGCAGATGTGATTTCTAAAAAGTTATTTTAGGATCTATATACACTGAAAATTATTCTTTATTGTTCTATGCAGATTTCTACACTTTCGGTTTATCTAGTTTTGGTAGAGTCAAACTGTACCTGCCAAACAGTTTGGTGTTTTGGTTTTTCCTGGAGGGAGGTGTCATTTTAACACCACAGCTGAACATCAACAGCATTTATACACTTAACCTACCAACCTCTCATGGTTCTGTGCCTACTGAGAAACAACACTTCTGCAGGTGGGGTGAAACTTCCAGCAGAATGTCTGCTAGGAACAATAAAAAGTTGTAGAATTATACATAGTGATAATGTTACTTCACTTGGGATCATGCACTGAACAGACAAAAAAAGAAAAATAAAATCAGCATGGTAACCTAATGACACCAGGATCCCAGTGTGATGATCCCATCTGTCCTGGAAGAACAACATTATTGGTAGCCATGGTGACTAATCCAGTGTTAGTCCCACTGTATATAAACATAGACTGTTCCAAGAACCAGCTCTCTGACGGCAACTGACCACATATTTGATAAGATAGTATGATATAAACTACCTTTTAGTGAGCTACGTTTTTGTTTCTTTTTATGTCTTCATGTAAGAAAAACTAGTTTTAAACCAGAGATTTTAAAGTAAAGGATAGTGACCTTTAAATTCTGTTTTTAATAATTGTTAATTTGTCAGTAATTGCTAATCTGGCTGCCAGTTGACAAGAACAGCTCTCTGAGAGGTCTCATTTCATGTGGTGCTTTTCTTTTGGTATGCTCCTTACGAAATTTTTCTGTGTGATATTTATTTACTGAGGCTAGGTCAGATACCTGTCTCACATAAAAAACTACTTGTTCTATTAGCTAATTTCAAAGCAGTAACCCTTGGAAAATTTCAACTCTAAATTTTTCAAATTCAGTTTTGATTACAAAAAGAAAACAAATCAGCCATTTAGTAATAGAGTTAATTTATTATTAAAAGATAATGTCTAACTGTTTATTGAAAAGGAAAAATGTCACTTTAAATATTCAAAGGTTGACTGCAATTTTTCTAAAGCTTAATGCAGAAAGATTTGTTTCCTTAAGCGGCTACAGAATGAAAATAACTTCAAATGTTTGCAAAAATTTGTATTCACTTTAAAAGCAGTTTTATGGCCAGGGATAAGGTTTCTTTGCATGTGACAATGTTTTTATCTGCTTGAAGAATGGGAAAAACCCATGTCTTAGGGAAATGATGGGAACCTGTAAATAGCAAATAGATTTTTGTGGAGGGCTTTGTGTTTGTTTGGTGTTTTTTTTCTGGTTTTTGGTGGTTTTGTTTAAAGCAATAACCACAATAGGTAGTACAATGACCAGTCTGCAGGCTGACAAATTCTTGATAAATAATTCCTCAAGGGATTTTGAAAGAGTTTTAAAATATGACATGGGTAATTATAAAACTGGCAAAAAGCTAGATTTGCTAAAAATATATTTTCAAGAATCAGTTCTTAAGGATGGAAGGGATCTTTACTCCTTTTCCTATTGCAACAGCCTCTACTGAAAAGTTTGTCCCCATCTTACAAGTCCCCTTTTATTTACTGGAAAGCTGCTAGAAGCTCATCCTAGAGCTTTTCTCTTCTCCAGGCTGAACAACCCCAAATCTCTCAGCCTGTGTTCATAGGAGAGAATTAATCCCTTAATCCCTCTGATCATTTCTGTGACCTTCCTCTGGACTCGCTGCAACAGGTCCACGCCCTTCTGATGTTGGGGGCCCCAGAGCTGGATGCAGCACTCCAAGTGGTGTCTCATGAGAGCAGAGTAGAGGGGGTGAATCACCTCCCTCGACCTGCTGGCCACGCTGCTTTTGACAGAGTCCAGGACATGGTCAGCTTTCTGGGCTGCCAGTGCACATTGCCAGCTCGTGTCCAGCCTCTCACCTACCAACACACCCAAATCCTTCTTGTTAGGGTTGCTCTCAATCCATTCATCTCCCAGCCTGTAATGATACTGGGGGTTGACCCCACCCAGGTGCAGGATCTCACCTTGACCTTGAACCTCATGAGTTTCACATGCGCCCACTTCTCAAGCATGTCCAAGACCCCTTAGATGGCATTCCATCTCTCGGGAATGTAAACCACAAATGTGCTTTGATACTCTTTTTTTGTTTAACATATCTGTAGAAACCCGTCTTATTAGTCTTTACATATCATGCCAAGTTCAGCTCCAGGCGCACGTTGGCCATCCTCACCTCATCCTTACAGAACCGAGCAGCATCTTTATACTCGTCCCAGGACACCTGCTTCTGCTTCCACTGCCTATATATTTCCTTCTTGCCCTTCTTTTGACCAGCAGGTCTTTACTCACCCATGCCAGTCTCTTGCCTTCCTTCATTTCTTACACCTGGGAACTGAGAGCTCTTGCATGCTATATGAAGTGTCATTAGAGAACTGTTCTGCTTCCTTGTCCCTGAGGAGAGTTTTGCCATGAATCCTGTTGACTAACCACTTGAACAGCTGGAACTGAGATTCTTTTATAGGGGACTCAGTCAGGGCACTTGCTGTGGTTATCAAACCTGTATTTATTCACTGGGAAAATGGAGGGGTGAGAGACATGATATAATGCAGGGCCTAAATCAGAGCTAAGAAGTACAAGAGATAAAATAAAAGCCTGCTGCTGTTATCTGGATGTTCTTATTCTGTTGAGTATCTCCCAGAGTTGCCATCACATACACATTCACAACTATATGGACATGTTTTTTAATGTTCCTGTCAGATACTTATTTACATTTCTATTTCAGATTTATGGGTGGAATTAATCTGCTCTAACCTGAGGATGTGCAGATTAGATGTCTAAGCCTGAGTAGGTCACCTTAGACTTGTCTAATTTTAATATAGAGAAATAAATGTCTTCCTGATGTGATTGATCTTATTTTGTGAGAAGGTGACGTAAATTACATGAATGATTCTCTGAAGTGTCTGATTTTACTTCTGACTGTAAAGGCAGTCTAGCATGTTTAAACAGATTCATTAATGTACAATTTTTACATCTAAGACTGAATCCTTTGCTTAATTGCTTGAGATGAATATGCTCAGCACTGTGACTTACTTGATCTGGTATTCTGTTTCACTGATTTTTTTCCCCTTCCAAATATTCTTATATTAATTTCAATTTAAACACTCAGGATAGGATTTTTCTCACTGATAGTTCTTTATCTTGCCTTTCTCTAGAGGAACACTAATATATATGAGCTAGCCACCTTTATTTTTATTTTGCAGTGGGCATCTAATTAGTTTTTGGAGTTTGATATCCATATGAGCTTGGCATGGTTTGTTCCCCAGAAGCATTTTTTTTAAATCATGTAAAAGTTCCCCCTCATAACTATCTCAGATGTCTTTCCTTAAGATTTCTAAAATGAGACAGTTGATTCTTAACTGTTCTGCTTTCAAAACCAAGAAATTTTCAGCATGTGCAACCGTAAGAAAATTGCAAATTAGTCAGAAGAAATGCTATTCTCAGTTAACTAACTCCATCCATATACAGTGTCCTGGTTTCAGCTGAGATAGAGCTAATTTCTTCTCAGTAGCTGGTATAGTGCAGTGGTTTGTAATCAGTATGAGAATATGTTGACAACACACTGATGTTTTTATTCTTGTTAAATGCTGTTCATCCTAAGTCAAGGACTTTGTGTTTCGTGCTCTACTAGTGAGGAAGTACACAAAAAAATGTGGGAGGGAGCATAGCTGGGACAGGTGACCTGAACTGGCCAATGCCCAATATAAACGCTTGGGTGTGGGGGAGCCCAGCTGGCCCTGGGCTCTCTGTAAGCTAGGATACTGAAGAGGGAACTTTACACCTGGCAGAGG
>JAYRBT010000001.1:73114813-73129676 GCA_036023395.1 Myiotriccus ornatus | reverse complement strand
ATGCTTTCGTTACACACCATATTGGTGTCCTCGTGGTCCTTTGGGACCCCTTAGTCATTATATTAATGCACTCCTTTTGCACCACGCTGGTGCTTCCTGAGTCCTAAGGACTCATTACTTATTATATTAATATAACTGCTACAGAGAGAAATTTCTCAAGACAGGTAATTATAGTTTCACCTTTCTAGCATCAGGACTTTTGAGACACATTATATATAATTAATACATACATATTGTGTGTAGATGTGTGTACATAGAAATACGTATATACATAATTTTGCTGTGGTTTTTATATTCAATTTGAAAGAAGATGAGCATATCCTTCAGGAAAAGCTATATGGTGTAAGCCAACCTGTCAGTAAGATGCAAAGTAATGACAGGTGACTATTTTCCTTTGGACTATCTTCCTTCAACTTGATTTACTTATAGCAATATTAATTTTTGCCATTTTTTTCACATCATCTCACACAGCTTTACTACCATGATAGAAGCAGGTGACAGACCCTGTGTTCTGAATCAGCACAGTAGTTGTACTAGATCAGCAAAACATAAAGGTCTTACTCATCAAATAAGACCTAAATATTCTTGAGCTAAGACAAGCGTGTAGACTCAGCAAATACACTTCAAAGGAAATGTAGATGTTAAAAAGGAAACAGCGATCATAGATTCTTTTACAAATGCATTTAGAGACTACAAAACCTGTCATACTGTGAATTCAGGAAGTTTAAATAGGTTGGCACGATAATTTAGGACTTTAATTATTTTAAGACAGCTGATTTTGGTTTTTTTGATTATTTGTCTTGCTTATATTGGGATGAGAGTGGCTGAACACATTTGCTGTTGAATAGATGAAAACTTACATAGGTTTTGTTTTCACAGTTAAGTTAAAAATTCCATACCACAGGCACCAGTACGCGGTCTGGTATAAACTGTGTTGCTGAAGCTCTTCCGCTTTATACAAATAATAAAATAAAATTGCTGTACATGGACCTGCAATGCAGCGATTCCCCTTTTATTTTCTGTATTAATATTCTACCCACCAGACCAAAGAGAAGCATTCTCTTAATTCTGGAGTATTTCTGAAGTAAAACTGGATCAGTTGCAAGAAGAGAAAAGAAGTCACTATTCTTTCCACTACCGTAGATTACCTAGAATCCCCAAAGTACAAATACTTGTCTAAATCCCTTTGGCAGAGAAGGAAATTGAAATTTTCCATAATCTGAATCCTCAAACCACTGACCTAAGGGACTGCAGACCAACAGTGTTATCACAGAATCACAAAATATGTCATTATTTATCTTCAGTTACCCCAAATAGTTTCTTCCTTTTTTTTTTCCCCTTTTTTCCCTATTCCCCTACAGACAGAGTAGCTGGTACATTTGTCCTGCTTTTAAACATGCACAGAAAAAAATTTAACTTAGGAAAAATTGTATACAGTTATATACTTCTAAATGCTATACAATTTGAAAAACAAACAAACAAAACAAACACAAAACCCAAAATAAAAACACAAACAAACAAAAAAACCCCAAACCTCTTCTGAGAAGGCACTGAAAATTTCCCAAGTCCTCAATTTCTAACTCCAGTATAAGTCCAACCTTAATATTCATATATACAAAAATTGAGTACAGGGACCTTAACTGAAGTATGGAAGTTCTCTGCAGAACAATCTTGTCTTTCTTGTCTTTTTTTTTTTTTTTGTTAATAAAATTATTCTGCTCTTGTACTCAGTCTAATATTCGCTGGTCCATCTGATAATGTGTCTATGTTGATTTGTAAGTAGTAACTTATAGATTAGCATCTGACCTTGGGAAGTGGGCCATATCCATCAATGTGTATGGAATTTTATAGGGTAGAACTAAAATTTACCTTATTTTCTTTAACCCCTTGGGCCAAATCAGGAAGTAACTAAACTGACTGAACTAAGAACTATAAAATATAATTCTTTTACTTAGAATTTATATCAACAAAGGATTACTGGCTAAAAATAGATATATCCATTTGATTACTTCAAAAATAAATTTTATTGTTAAAATCAGAATTAAAAATATTTTTATATTGTTAAGTCTCAACATGCATATTTATTATTAAATTAACAGTAAGTTGTTATGTTGTAAAGTAATACAACCTTTTTATCCCTTAGTGGGAAATTATAGCAAGATAACATAATTCAGATTAATTTTTTTCTTCATATTATTTGCAGTCAATATAGAAGCAAATATAGACATTCAGTTTCTATTAAGAACTTCAAAACTATGAAAATGGTGCAAAGTTTCTCGATGTTGAAACTCTTCTTTAGAAACAAGTGATCTATGCAGAAGTTCTATGTTGTTCTTAAAATAAAAACCCGTGCTCAACAGCTACAAAAGAAAAAATTCATTCCATAGTTAGCTACAACAATCATGAAGCCTTGTAAATGAGGGTGGTAAAAATTATTTTGCAGCTCTGTATACTGAAAAGTTAAAGCTAGTTTTATTTCTTCAGTGACAAAGGTATCAAACAAAGAAATCCTTCTACACAAAGTGACAATTATAGAATTAACACCATAAAGAGTTTGTTTCATTTTTTCATTGATGTTCAAATGTTTATAGTGCATAAATAAATTCAACAAGGAAAAAAATCTAAAAAAAAAAGAAGTGGGAAGTGCAGAATAGTTTGTACCATGCATGTAAAACAAAGGCCAGTATGGATGTCTGAGGAGTTGGATAAAATAATACAAGATAGCTGAATACAAAAAAGCCTTGCTGGCCTCTGAACAAAAGCAACACTTAAAATTTAAAAGATTGATGCTTATTTTTGCAGTGGTTCCTGCAAAGAAATCTTTAAATCTAAAAGGGGCTTTCATATTGTCTCTTTATAGACCTTGATGAAATAATTGGGATAAATAATTTATGTACTGATGATTTTTTAGTTGTATTTTTTCATGGGGAATCAAAAACAATTTATTTGATTACTCCACTAAATATATAGACACTATATGGCTATGTCCTGGGAAAAATTTACTTGTTTATTTTTTGATGGCCGCAGGATCACAAGCACATGAAGGTTCCACTTTGTCAAAAGAGTTGGAAACCATAGTCACCATTGTTACATAACATATGACTTTGTTACTTCAGTATTAACAAAATAAGATCATAAAAAATTATAATTGTTCTTTATTTTCAGGGTAACATTTCATGTACTATAGTGTGCCTGTTTTTATAGAATCATTTGCGTGACAAGCATCATTCATATGAACTGGAAAATTTCTCCTTTGCTGCTATTCAGCACTTTTGGTCTATCACTTAGAGACCAATGTCCAGGGAGTCAGCAAATTTCTCCTAAAGCAAATCCTGTGTTTTTAGGATAAACTGAATGACAGCTACTACTATTTCCACAGAACAGGCAGCTGAGAACTGGTTTCACTTTTTAGTCACCTCATTGCTCTTCAGTTGGCTTCTTGCATCTACGATACCCCCATAATCATGACAGCAGTGGAAAAAGAGAAAACCTTGTGCATCAAAAAGAAGCTTCTGACTCACCTTCTCACTTAGATAACTGCACTCCCATCTCTTAGGTTGAAATTGCAACTAGAATACATTTGTCTCTTTTCCTAGATAATAGACTTGCTAGGCCACTATGAATGTGTAAATTCATTACTTGAGCTCAATGAAACAGCTTCTTCCTCTCCTTTCCCTGCTTTCAGAATGAGTTGAAGTGGGAATGGCACTGTGAACTGTGCAAAATGTTATATCAAATTCTCATGAAAATTTTAATTATGCAGCCTTTCATAGAATCGTAGAATCAGCTGGGTTGGAAAGGACATCTGAGATCATCAATCCAACCCTTGATGCACTGCTGGGGTGAGCAGCGGGTTCTGCTGAGCCCCTGATGAAAGATATAGCAGAGAAGGATTTTGACTTAGACACTTTGGGGCCGATTCACCGGGAAAAGCAGGGACTGTGGAGGACTTGAAAAGGTGCCAGACCTCACCAGTAAGGAAAGAATGCAAATAAGGAATGAACATCCAATCATATGTGAAGGGCAGTAATAAATTATAGATACAGAACTAAGAATAGTTTTGGTATGTAAGGTTCTTCACAGTGTGAGTGCAGATGTGTGAGAACAAGAAGTAATATACTGGACGAAGCAATAAAGGCTGAATGTCGGCCATCATCATAAAGGCGCCTAGTTTTATTTCTTGGCCATCCTCAACAACAATGCACTACCACCATGGTTACTAGACTATGGCACTAAGTGCTACATTCACCTTTCCTCTGGACAATGGTCCTAAGTAACATGTTAGGAGGAGAAACATTATTTTGCAGAGCTTCAAGTCACAGTTACCTCACTCTTTTTTTCTTTTAACCTAAGGTGGTTAATTGCTGTGCCTTTTTTCCTGTATAAAAGAATGAATTCTTATTGTGTTTCCATGAAAGAATATTCAGTCATTCTCACTTTTCCCTTACAACCAGAATTTAACCATACACGAGGAAAGAGAGACTAGTGAGGTTTTGCAGTATATATTACCGGGAACAACTGTTTCTTTTGTGTTGAACACATTCATCTTGCTTCAGTATGTGCTTAGTAGATGTGGCATGTCTGTTCCTGCAATATATCAATACACATCAATATTTTCCATGTTTACCTCAAAACAGGATTACTAAAGGAAAATAAACACAAACACATACTTTATATACATATATATAATTACTATTAACATGTGTAGGCAGATGGCAAGGCTGTGACCTTGTATTTAGCTAACTGAACAGAACAGGAAAAATATGACAACATGAGCTTAACATGAGAAAATAATAACCTGACAAAGCTTTCAGACTGCACTCTGAAAAATTACAGGATTTTGCATGGGGCTAAGGGATGTCATGTGAGACATACACTTCTCAACTAATTGGAGGGGAGCAATGCAAACCTGCTGGGGACTGGGACCTTGCAAGGCTAGCGGTGCCTCAGTAATCCTGTCAGAAATACCAACTTTGGGTACAGATGCAGCGGACCTGAGACTAAAAGGGAACACTCCAGATGTGAACTAGTTACTTGTGAGAATGGAAAGAGAAAAGGAGAGATGTGGATGAGGGAGGAGTAAATGTGAAAAAGTGGAGAGATGGGAAGTTACAAGTGTCTGATAGCCTCCCAGCCATTTTGCTTTTCTGCTGAGCTCTGTTCCTAGCGATTTCAGTCTGTCCAACCTTCTTACTGAACTTTACTTCTCACTTCACTCTGTGAGTGTGCTCTGTACTCTGAGACCATGTATGTGACTGGTAGTGAACTTCAGGCCAAATATGGATATAGGAATCAGCAATTGGAGAGACTGAGGTCTCTATCTGTGGTTAGCTTCAGGATAGACCTGAGTTTTGTGTGTATCTGCATGTATGCTCTGCTACGAAACTTCAAGTCAGACTAGCCAGTGTGTAGAAGAAGCCTAGGAAAGATCCAGTGTCTGAGTTTCTGATTGGGTTGCAGACCTTGGATTCAGGCACAGGTGTTAAGTGAATTTAAAACCTATGCTAATAATCAAGAGACCTGTGAATGTGGATATGCTTGTGGGTTAAGGACTATCTATCAACAAAAACCTTCAGTCCTGATCAGCTGAAGGGGAGGAACAGGATTTAGTATTGTCTGTGTTCCTGTGAGTGCTGCATTAAAGGTTTTGTTGGTTTCTGCGTCTGTATATGCGTCCATGTGCATGTGCTTGTGTGTGTGTACACATGCACACAGATCTTTTGCGAACATTTATTTACTGGCTGGATCTACTGATGGAAACAGTAGCAGCTACAACTAGGAGACTGGGATTCCCTGGGGAGTGAGAGTGTACCAAATTTAGCTCTAGCAGACTGGGAAGGAGGAATTCCCAGTGCCCAGAGGACCACCAGATTCAGTTTCTTTAACAGTGAGAAGCATGGGGAAATTTAGTTTAAGCACTTTGACCAATGTATTCTTCATGCGTATTTGTTTTGAGCTTTACCTGAACTGAACTGAGCTTTACTATGAAATACTATTGCTTATAAAATGCTGAAAATCGAACGAGAACTTTTACTGAGCAGCTCTGATACACTGTTTACATTTCCTGCATTTCTCCTGCTGTGTGCTCCAGGCTGCTTCTTTTGTGAAACTCAGTGTCAGTGTTAAGAAACATACTAGATAGAGAAGTGAAATTCAATGACAAATCCAGGAGAAAACAAATACAATCTAACCTGCTTATAATGCTTAGGTACCCAGTTGCTGCAACACGGACAGGTATTGAATATGAAATATTTTCTTCTCTTTTCAATGTGTGAGAAGAATTTGTGCTTCAGAATTAAGACCAGAACAGACTGAGTGCTGAACGGATTGCTGCCCTTATCATGCAGTTACATACTGACATGTAATTACAAATGTTGAGGTCAGGGTTACATTTTAAATTGCTTCTTTAACTCGAGGTTGTAAGACAGTATGTCTGACAACAGAATCTGTGGACCTGAAACCTCTCCTAAAGGCAAATGCTTACAAGCTTTCCTCTATATATGAATAGGTGCACTTTAAAAATTTTTCTTTGGAAATTTACCTAAGTGAATAGGAGTTATTCAAATACATGTCCATCTTTTAATACTATTGGACCATGAATGAAACATACATCTGAAAATACTTGTTTCAATACCTCTCTGATCACAATGACATTCAAGCCAATTCTAGAAATTCAACAGCTGTTTTGGAATACAACTTGGTAGAAGCATTTGTTATGTAAAAACATTTGCTACATGCCTCTTATTGCAACTATAATATTGTAACTACAGGAACCTAAGGACCAGGGTGGAGGGGTTGGAAGGCGAGATGGTATAGCATTCCATCCCCACAGTAAATGGCACGAGTAAAGTCCTGTCTCCTGTGTGTGTATGTGAACATATGAAACAAAACAGAAAGAAGGAATTAAAAGACTGCATCTAATCAAAGAACCATGACTATGGTGCGAGACATGGTGGGATAGCTTCAACAATTAAAGTACTGGATGAATTCAAGCTCTTCAAAAAGCATAACAGACAAAGGACATAAATTCTTGTACCCTATGTGAAGGAGTAGCTTTAGTGTGCATTTATATTTCTAAGAGATGAGAGATAATTTATCGGTCAGGATCAGAGGTTAGGTTAGCAGTGGAGGTGAGACTGTGGTGGACACATTCTGGAGATCATATTGTTGTGTAATGTGATAAAACGTTGCCTGCACAGTCAGAAGGATTAATCTGGAGACCACTCAAGGAGACGGGGAAGGATGGATTGCACCTAGAAGAGCTGGCTAATGTCTTTATGAAGCAGATCTATACCATCTTTGAAAGATTTGACAATCACAGACTTCCCTCATAATGTGAAGAATGCAAAAGTCACACCTTTCTTCAAAGAGTATGCATGGAATTAAAAGCAAGTCAGGCTAATCATAGTCCTTGGGGGCGTAATGGACCAAATCCTTGGACCACATGGACAATTGGACCATGTTCAGGCATGTGGAGAACAAAAAGTGAGAGGGAATGCCCAGCATTAATTTACCAATGTGTATGGCGAACAGGTTTGTCTTCTATGGTGAAATGACTGACCATGAACAGGAGAGAAAATATTTACTTCAACTCTAACAATGTTTTCAATGTGTTTTCCCACAGTACTCTTTTAGTATAATTGGTGAGTTATTGACTAGATGGATAAATGGAAATAAATGTTGAATGCTACCTAGAATACTGGATAAAAATATCACGAGTTCAAACATCCAACTTGAAGCCATCAATAAATGGCACTTCTTGAGGGTTGATAGTAGAACCAATATTACCATTACTGACAAGGATGATGGGACAGAGTGCAAACAGTTTATAGATTATGTGCTCAAGGACAGGAATACCATGAAAGGGGACATCAAAAAGCTGGAGAAATAGGATGACAGAAACATCAAGGTTTGAATCAAGGCAAATGCACAAACCAGGTATGGCTAGACTCTGTGTCTCAAACTTGTCAGAAAGGAGCCTTTCAGAAATTAGACTTTGGACTCCACATAGGCAACAAGTTACATGTGAGTCAACTGTGTGCACTCATGGTGATGAAGACTAAACATAGACTGGGCTGCATTTGTAAGCATATAGCTAGAAGGCTGAGGGAAGTGATTATTCTCTATTTGCATTTACAAAACCATATCTGAAGTTTTGTGACCAGCTGTAGGCCCCCAGGAAAGCAAAAATTGGAGTTAATTCAGCATAGGATTATCAAGGTCGTCAAGGGGCTGGTGAACATGTGGAGAAATTAAGAGACCTGGGTTGTGTACTCTGGAGATGAAAAGGTTTCAGGAAATCTTACTGCTGTTTTCAACAACTGAAGAGAAGGTGGGATATAAGTCAAACTGCTACCAGTATTGCAAAGTTAAAAAGGCAAGAGGCAACAGGCGTAGCTTCCTGCAAGGAAAACTCTGATTAAATAAAAAGGAAAAAACCCTTCACATTGAAAATGGTCAAATACTGAAACAAGTTGCTGAAAGAGGATGTGGAATCCCCAGCCTCTGAGATATTCAAAACAACTGAACAAAGTACTGAGCAATGTAAGGTAACTTTGAAGTTAGCATTGCTTTAAGCAGGAGGTAAAAACAGATTACTTGCAGTCCTTTCCAGCCTAAATTATTCTCTCATTCTCTGTTTGTATTAACGCTGGCACATCACAAAAGGAAAGATTTCAATATGAAACCAAAAAGGGAATAAGAACAATTATGACTATGCTGTTTATTAATTTCATATTAAAGAGAGAAAATAGACTACTATTTCAAGAATCCTTTGAATAGTTTTTAGAGCAAGACCTGTTACAAGTTTTCTAAATGAGTAGTCTGTATTAAACTCACTCAAACTCAGATTATAGTTCATTGTTTCATTTGAGATACTCAGATATAATTTTATGATCTTACACAAGATAATGAGGTAGCTCATCTCTAATTTTGTCATATCTTATGCAAAATAACAAGAAATTCTCAAAATTCTTAGCACTAAAAAGCTACCACCGAGAATGAGAACTCTGAGCCAAAAATGCTCTACTGTGAACAGAATGGTAGCAGGTACATAAATCCACATCTTTTATATTCCACTTGCAATGACTAAGGACTATGAGAACATTTTTTTTTTTTTTTTAAATCTTTCCTAGTCAATTTTCTTTGACTCTAAGTTTTAGGTGGTCTAAAACACCTGAAGATGCTTTTTGATTTGTATACTGAGAAACTGTCTTTCAGGCAGATAGAACTTTCACATGATAGCAGAGTAATTATGGAGAAATGTAGGGGTTAAGCAGGCTTTATTTACCATTGATAGGAACTTAGATACTGAGCTTGAATCTTAATGGTGTTTAAGACCATTTTAGCTTCTCATAGTGGCCTAAGAGTATATATAAATTCATAGGAAACCTGTGTTCTAAACTCTTTTTACCACTAAGAAAGTGGCTAAATTGTTCCCTGTGAGGTGAATTTATTATTACATAAATCTCTTCCCACAAGAAAAAAATGGTCACCTAAAAATATCAACCATCTTTTGAAATGTATTTAAAAAGTCTATATGTTTGTCTTAATTGCCTATTTAAAATGACTGAAATAATCCTCCCAACCATCCCTTCCTATTATCCAGGATTATGAATAAACCTTTAAACAAATTTACAATCTTTTAAAGGCCTGATTCTCAGCTGGTATAAATTAGCATATGAAATGTGCAAATTGACAAACCTCTGGTGCTAGTAAAGCTAACTAAGGAACTTCCCAGTATTCAAGTGAAAACTCTTCAATAGTTTGTTTAAAATATTGTATTACTTACAGGATGGATTATAAGAATACAGGTGTGTTTCCCTATGGAGGTAAAAATGGTTGGTATTTCTTGTCTTGGTAGATCTCTGATAAATTTCCATAGGGCTTTCCTATACAGAATTTCGTACTGCTAAGTATGCTATCTTTATGTCTATTAACACAATACACAGTAACAGCCATGATTTTAAACCAAAATTATTTTATTTGATTAAAAGTAATTAGAAAAATAATCTAGTTGTGTTTATTCAGTTCTGTGACGATTCTTTTGCTGTGAGCATGAATGATGCAAAATTCTGACTAGGTACATTGCTTTATTAAGGCTTCTAACAGTGTCAGCATCAGAAAGTTTAATTTCTAGCACTTTTAGTTACACCGTACTATACTGGTACTGCTTATCTTTTCCTTTTTTTTTTTTTTTTTTCAAGTGAGTTTCATACTTTGTATATAAAAGTTTGATAGGTTGAACCTCCTTCGTGTCCATAAGATATAACAACATCCTTTCCAGTGACATTCTGAAACATACAGAGTTATGTAAGTATTTTGTGATGCTTATACTCACAGAAGAAGGATACAATGACTTTGTACTCTTTAGGGTAGAAAGTTGTCAGGGGTGGACCAGAAGAGGCCTACACAGAGTGGAGAGAAATGCACAAGAAAAGCTGCAAGGAAGGCTCAGAAGAAGAGATCTGTCCAGAGGTCTCCTAGCAACCGTAGCTGCGCAGAACTGCTCGGGACTTAGCCGCAAGGCCATAGCCTTGCAACTCTGCAAATTCCTCTATCTGTGCCCTCAGACCACACCTTCCCTTTCCTCCCTAATTCTCCCTGCCCCTTGTAAAGATGAACATATCCCCTGAGGCCAATACCTCCATGTCCCCTTATCACAGAGCCCTGGGATTTGATGTTCCTAGCCAGGATCATACCCCTTTTCCTGAACTTTCTGTGTTCCCCAGTATATAAGCTGTATTCTTGTTTTAATAAAGGCCATTTTGTAGGTCACACTTGTGTGTCCTGTTTCCCATACGAAATGTGCCACTGGGTCTGTCGCAGGACAAACCCCCCCACCGCGATAGAAAGCGTGTCTTTTCTACAAGCAGAATTGCGGAGCGGAAAATCAAGAAACATAATATACAGGAAACTTGATTCTTCTCTCAGGACCACACTGTAACTCACTTTGACCTATGGAAGAATCCAAAAAGATGGAGACATTTGCCTGTAGCACTGCTTGCTTTGACTGGGTTGTTTGAGACCAAATACATGAAGTATTTTTAAAAAGTTGTATAATTTACAGTATTCTGATGGAAGTACATACCAGATACTGAAAAGTCATTCAACTCATATTAAAATACTTCCAAATTTACTCCTAATACTTAAGAAATAGATATCCAAGCACCAGCTCACCTTTTCAATTATATATATTTGTTTAAATTTCCCTCCAGATGATCATTAGGAAGACCAGAACTGTACTTTTCATCACCGCAAGCAATATCAAAGAACTCGTGTCTTGTTAAGAATATGTCCAGATCAAAGAAAAAAGTAACAATCTTGAATTACATCAGTCAATATTAGATCCTCATTATAGTATCTTTTTCACTAGAAATCCAGGTTATATTTAGTATTAATCACAGCTTATGTTGTCCATGTTTATTGATAACAGCATAGAGAAAGTAACTTTACTTCAGTGTTTATGTCATTTTGCTTGTCTGCACTATAATTTCAACATATTTTGAACAAAATATTCCTTGATAATTTGAAAAGCACGTTGACAAACAAGAATGAAAATTGTTATGTAAAAGCGTATTTTGCTTTTTTTATAGAATGTATTCTATGAAGGTTTTCATTTATTCCAAATAACAGATCTGGAAAGACACATATGTTGTTTCTTGCTTTTAAGGTATTTGGTATCTCAGAAAATTTTGAGAAACACGACCCTACCAAAAAAGAACCAAAATATGAGGTTTTATTTAAAGATATTTTTGAAGAGATTGCAAAAAGGCAGGAGTCCCTTAAGTTAGCAGCAGTGTATAGGACAATTATATTTGTAAGCAAAATTATATTAGTAAGCAAAATAAATGCAGAGAAATAATTCCTGGAATCTGTCATATTTGCATAACCTTTCCTACATATTTTATGCATAATCTAAATAATGTTTCATTTTAATAAACTAACAGTAAGTTAGGACAAATACTTAATAATTTTTCAGTTTCATGACTGCATGTATCGGGTATGGATGGGATGGAATTAATTTCTCCCATAGCACCATTCATAGTGCTGTTTTGTGTTCATAGTCAGAAGAGTGTTGATAACACACCAGTGTCTTGGCTGTACAGTATCAACTTTATTTCTCCAACCCTTTCCTTCTCTCCAAAGGCCTGCAGCCTGTGGGTGTGCAAGAGGCTGGGAGGGGCACAGTCAGGACAGCTAACCCAGGCTGGCCAAAGGCATATTCCATACCATAGTGCTCAGGAATAAAAGCTGAGAGAAAGGAGAAGGGGAGGAATATTAATTATTAAGGTATTCTCTTTACAGAGCAACCTACTTCCCAGGAAGCTGCTGGATGTCGCCTGCAGATAGAAAGCAGATGATACATATTTTTCCTTTATTTGCTTTTATGTGTGACCGTTGCTTTTATTTATTAAACTGTCTTTGTCTGTACCCATGAGCTTTTTGTCTTACTTTCTTGCCCTGTCCCACTGAAGAGAGGAAGTGACAGAATGGCATGGGGGTAAGCCAAGATCACTCCATCCCATTAAGGCTTCCAGCTTTCAGGTATTTGTGGAGGTTATTGTTTTCATATAAAATATTTTATATTTCCATTTTCTTTTGGAGTTGAAAAGCAGAGAAGAGAAAAAATGACCTAAATATCAATCGTTCTGTTGCATGTTGAGACAAAACAAGGCAGAAAACTAATTAGTGGGATGTTTCAATATAAAGATCCCAAAAAGGATACCAACAAATCTCCTTTTTTCAATTCTAGAAGGATGACTGAGTTTTTGTAAACAAATGATAACTCCCTTGTTATAGTCTAGTCTCTCTTCTTCGCCAATTACAATCTGAGAAAAACTTCCAAACTAAAAGTAATACCTTCATCAGTAGTTTAGTCTGCCTAGTTCTGTGACTAAAATTGTTTTCTGAACTTGTGTTGCTAAATGATGAATGGAAACACTGTCTGAGCTGATGGTTTCCTATAAAAGACCCTGTAGATCTACTGAAGTTTCTGTATAGTGCTCGTCCACTGCATGACACAGTGAATCCACTGAAGTGGATCAAGTTTAGCATTAGTAGTAACTTGTAACTTGATTGTTTATGAGAATTAATTTGCATAAAAAGAAATGTTTCTGCAAATATTTACTGGCAGACATACTGTGTTAACAACTGAAGGTACTTTCTAGGTACAGTAATTGTAGGGATTTCCACAAATATAATTCTTATAGTATTTATGTGGAGAATAAGAAGTATTTTAAATTAAAAATTAAAAACAGTACCTTCTAATTCAAGCTTTAATTGCATTGAATAATATATACTAAATGACATGTTTGAAATGTTGTAAGAACTGCCCTCCACATGTCCTGATCAATCAAATCCCAAATAAGTGCCTTTTTTCCAAAGCACATGACAATAAAATATAGCAGCATAAAATCAAACAGAAGTAGCTGAAGATCACAAAGCTAAAATCCAAAATGTTTCAAGTTAATTCTGTATTGATCTGCTAACTGTTTCATAGACTGGAGGCCAGACCCAAATAAGGACTTGGCTACTCAAATGCACAGCCTTTTCAATAAATAGGACTATTCAATAATAAAAGTTATTAATAATAACAATTAAAAAATCAGATAAAGCTAAAACAGTAATTTTTGTGTGCAGTTTTGATTCTTTTATGCATTAACAATATCTTTAAAAAGAAGCTTTAAAATCCAGACCTATAGAGATTCTAAGTGCCAAGACCCAGTTTTGACCCTGAGTTCTCCTGCTCATTAAATTTAGACATGGGGGTAATTGATGCTTCTCAGCAGATTAATTTGTTGTTTGCAATTACCTCAAAATAACCAAAATTTCCCAAGAAGGGACACTGTGAACATCTTTGGATTCGGTTCCTGTTTAAGTTCAACAAACCTGCAAAAATACATTCTTCTGCCATTTAAAAAGTGCATTTACTAAATACACCAGATCTGAACTATATAGCATTGCCATGACCACTTTATTTTAAAACACTGTGATAGGATGACAGAATTGTAACTTTTAATCAATTGATTTTTATTGAAACATTCATCTAGACCAAGTAACAGGGGTGCAGTTCCTGTCATAGCCTGAGGAGATTCCCTTCTACTCTGACAAAAGAGTGCCTTAATAACCAGGCAATGCATTTCCATAAGTAAAAATATTCCTCACCCGTTTTGAGAAAGTTGTTACAATGTGTAAAAAGATATATTTTTCTTTACTATTATTATTTTATTTGAAATATACTATTTCAGAACAGAAATTATGATATCTGGGATTGTGCCTTGGGAAAAACTAGAGGACTTTGGCCCAACTAGCTTTTCTTTTTATTTCACTACGTTTTCCCTCCTCCACCCCCCAGTGGTGCAGGGAGGCAGGGAATCAGGGTTATGGTCAGTTGTTGTTTCTGCCACTGCTCAGAGAGAGGAGTCCTTCTGCTGCTCCCGTGGGTCCTTCCCATGGGAGACAGTCCTTGATGGACCTCTCTGGTGTGAGTCCATCCCTTGGGCAACAGTTCTTCCCATACTGCTGTCCTGTGGGTCACTCCTCCATGGGGTGCAGTCCTTCACAAATGAGCTGTAGTGACGTGGGTCCCCCACAGGGGCCACAAGTCCTACCCAGGAAAAAACAGCTCCAGTGTGGGCTTCCCACTCCGCAATCTGCAGGTCTCCGGCAGGACCCTGCTCCATCTTGGGCCTCCCAAGGGGTCACAGCCTCCTTCATGCATCCACCTGCTCCAGCAGGGGCTCCCCCATGGGCTGCAGGGGGGTCTCTGCACCCCGATGGTCCCGCATGGGCTGCAGGGGCACAGCTGCCCCACCATGGTGTGCACCACGGGCTGCAGGGCCACAGCTCTGTGCCTGGAGCA
>JAYRBT010000001.1:73104685-73114713 GCA_036023395.1 Myiotriccus ornatus | reverse complement strand
CATGGGCTGCAGGGGCACAGCTGCCCCACCATGGTGTGCACCACGGGCTGCAGGGCCACAGCTCTGTGCCTGGAGCACCTCCTGCCCCTCCTTCTGCACTGACCTTGGTGTCTGCATTGTTGTTCTCATGTTCTCACTCTGTTCTTCCCCGGCTGGAATTCTTTCTGTGCAACAACCTTCTGTTCTTAAATATGTTACCACAGAGGTGTTAACTATCATTCCTAATTGGCTTGGCCTTGGCCAGAGGCAGGAAGCTCATCCTTGAGCTGGCTGACATTGGCTCCACTGGACAGGGGAAGCTTCTAGCAGCTTCTAACAGAAGCCACATCTGTAGCCCCCACCATTACCAAAGCCCAGACACAGAAACCCACTACACCTGCATAGGGGTTGTACAAATGCATAGCAAAATCTCATCCATTTTACAGACTTTGTTGCATTGGACAGTTCATCTAGCAACACCTGCCTTTACATTGTGACACACAGGCATGTGTGTCAGTGTGTTTTCGGGTCAGCCTTAGTGAAGTTCTTTTGAAGTGCACTGCTGCTCTTCCCCGAGGTATGTGCAAAGGACATTTTTTTCTATTCAGAGTCACAGAGCTGCTTGGTGAGGGCCCAGCAGCCAGTCAGGGTCAACCCTGTGATACAGTTACACTCTAAGAGACCACTATTGCTTTACACATCCAAAAAAAACCAAACACACATACGCATAAACACACACACTAAAAAAGGACTAAAAGCTAATTTTTTAGTGTTTTAAAGTAATCATTCTAAAATCATTCTAAAGTTACAGTTATACTGTAACTTTCACGGGGGTGTTAATATCTGATTACTATCTGCTCACTGCCTGCTCAGTAAAGGAAGGGAAAGTGCACTCAACCTTTGAATTCTTAAATGAGGGGAGAAAAAGATGAAAAAACAAAAATTAGAGATAGGAGAAACTGAGACATCAAACTAAATAAATGGTTGACTAACAGTCTAACAATTTTTTAGCCTTCTCCTTTGTTTTCCCTCCGGATACACCACATCTGTTCATAAGCCTGACTTGTTATGTCATGTTTGATTTAGTCTGTACAGGGCAGGAATCCCCTTTCTGCTGAATCTAGGTGGTATATGACATGTTTTCACGTGAAAATGAAATACACCAGTCGAAGCAGAAGCATTCATCTCAGTAAGCAGAAGCATAAGTGAAACACTGTAAAATATTTTTGTAGAGCTGGGCTCATGTGTTTCACCATGGTGAAGGACACTTGCCTTTTGAAGGCAGATATTTGTATGCAGTCCATGAAGAGTTTAGGACAGCTACTATATGTAAGCTACTATGTGTAGGCAACACTAATGAAATTAACTTTTCTATCTTACCAAAATTAACATAACAAATTTTCTTGTTTAAAAACTTAAATTTTTTTTCTCATTTCTTTGCACCTTTTCCAAATTCCTAAGCATTAAGTGGACTACTAATAATATAAAGTAAAATAGTATGGAATAAAACAGAACTAACACCACTTCTAAGGAAAGATATGTTTAAGTTCCATCAACTTTCTCTCTTTCTCCCTTTCTCTCTTTTCCAAGGGCACCTAATTGGAAGATAATCTGTACTTTTTTCATGTTCTGCAGAGACAGGAAAAAATGCTAAGCATTTCTATGTCTTCATTATTTTTATTATAATTTCAAATCAATATCTGTTAGATAAACTGTTAGCTTTCTGATGATAAATAAGCAACAGAGAAAAGAAGTTTACAATTGGGTTATCAAGCAGCATGTATCAGTCTTAGCACCATGAAGACTCAAAACCACCCCAATCTTTATAAATCTTCAGGCTAACATGACTTCCCTGTTCCAGCTGAACTTTCTCACTAATCAGTGTATAACCATGTCCTGTTAACATATATCTTGTAATATCATTCTCCAGTTCACACTGCTATTTTAATAAAACTGAGTAGCTAAAACTGAAGACAAAATTTTAGTGTTGGAGTAATTTATTTTATATGTCAGAGTAAGACTATTATGTTCAGCAGTTTGACTTCTTTTATGCTTTTATTATTTTCTTGTTTTCTTTTCCTTTTTGCCACTGAACGTTCTCATCAATACTCACTTTTGCTCACTTTTCTTTCCAATTTACTTTTTCCATCTGAACCTGAAAGGCTCTAAATCTTTCTGAGGAGAGAAGGAAGAAACGAGTTTCAGATACCTGTATCTTTAGTTTATTTATCTTCATTTTAGTATTACCTTTTTTTAAAGAAGCAGTCCAGAATGCAAGAAGGAGAACAGGGATAAATATAGCCTACATGACATTGATTCTACTGAATCTTGAGAAGAATGAGGAGGAAAATAATGTAGAATTATTGGAAAAATCAATGAAAAGGGTTGAAAGAGCTGAAATGTTCATTTTCAATTTAAGAAAATATTTTGTCTAGATTTATTTTTTTAAAATTGAATTTTTCTGCCAGTATAGAAAAGCTTTATGGTTAGGAAAAAATAATTTTCCATGATTCAAAGTTTCTGGTGATCACATTAGAAAGAGTTTTCTCATGAAAGATAAAATATATGGATTAAAATGATTAAGAGTCTTTCACATCTCACAGAAGAACATATGAGCTTTTATTTGTAATCTCCTGAAACACTACACATTCAGAGTTCAGGAATGTTTCTATAAAATCTGTTTGATAAAAGGATATCTCTAGCTCTCCGTTAAAGGTGTGTTATAAACAGTTATCTTCAGGAAAAACAGTATCAGTAAACTCCAAAATCTCGAGGAAGTACTTGCCAGGAGGCAGAGTTAAGACATCTGGACTTGAGAAAAAAAGTGAGATTTGAGTAACACTAATGTTGTCAGAAACTCTGTCTGAATAATATTGTCAGAAATTCACCATTCTGTCTTGTTTTACCTGCCTGAACAGTATTCGGGTCTGGGCCTCAGGATCAGAATCACAGAGGATGAATGACACCATTGGTGCTTCAGTCTTGGCTGGATCTGCAGCCATGTAGCAAGAGCCATTTGCTCTGCATTTGCAAGGGAATGCATCATCTGCTGGGAGCAGGGAAGGACTGCTTCATGGCCAGCATTCCCACCAGGAAAGGAGTCTGGCTTTGCTCCACTTTAAGACTTGGGAGGTGTAACAACCAGATTAGGAGCAGGGGTTGGAAGTCTGGGCACACGGGGGAGTCACGTTCCAGGGATCCTATTCTTTTGACAGCCATCAGTGTGCGGGATCAGCACAAACAGTTCACTCCAGACCACTGACAAGGGGTGTTAAGAGCATGGTCTTCAGATCAGGAGTTTCCCATGGTCCATCACTATGACTGTTTAGGAAGCTAAAAATTTGTAGAGAGAGAATTATTTCATTGCACATCCATCCTTCATGCATGGTCTCTAGTAACTACAGATCTCTTGCGTGTATTAACAATCAGATGTACCTCTGTAATAAGATGTTTGAGAGAACTTTACATGTAGGGTTTTTTTAGAACACCGTAACTTCAGAAATTTTGTGTTTAATCTGACATTTTTTGTGAGTGGGAAAAAAATATTGCATCCAGGAGGTCTGTATGGGAGTTGTGTTGGGTGGGTAGCTGGCAGGGGAGGTTGGGAGAGTTACAGGAGATCAGGAAGTTGTTAAAAGCAAAACCTTGGCATGTGAGTAATAGGTTATTTCACCATTCTACGAATACTGTTGATGTTAACAAGGACAGACCTGTCAACAGTGTAGCTGAACTACTGACATTTGTCATCGCTTGTCAGCTCTCACATCTCTTTTCAATTCAGGTTGTACTTTCCTAGAATGTCAGATTTTTGAGAAGGGCCTTTTTGTGATACTCACAAGGCAAGCACAAGGGTACAATGAAGTAGATTTCCCTGAGTAATTACATCCCTCAGCAGTGGCAGCATTTATTATCCAGAATCATTAACAACACACAAAAGATACCAGGATTTTTGCCTGTACTGTCTGAATGAGGGACTGCTACTATCAACCACTGAATGGCCAGAGGAAAGGTGGGGATGATGGCTTTCAGAGGTCCCAGCAAGAATGGTAATGTGCTGGTGATAAACAAAGAAGCTGGTGTTTCACTGATGCATACCTGCAGAACTGTTAGCCTCAAGCAACACAGCATGACTAGTTCATGCATGATTGCATTTTGAGTGTTAGTTTGATTTCTGTACGCTGGCTTTCAAGGACAGAATGAAAACAGCTATTCATAAATATAGTCCCAGTTCCTCCGTGTTCTGTTGTCTGCTTTAACTGAGAGCAGAGGATCTTATGTCAAAAAAGCTGGAATTTCACGTATAAAATTTCAGTATATCTATAATTTCAATGATGGCAAAAGGGCCCTGGCTACACGACTCTCACAGATGTAATGAACCAAAATTTTTAGGGATTATGAATATCTGTTGCAACATCATTCTGTCCCGCACTGTTTATCAAACAGCAGAAAATATTACCCTTCTACTGTTAGTATTTGCCTATCCAAGGCTGCAATGAAAGCAATCTCACAGATATCTGTAGATGGACGATACAGATAGATGTAGATGCAGATCTAGCCATAGACATAAATATGAAAAAAAAGATGGAAAGTCATACCAAAGAGGGGTGAATCTTTGAGAGGATAAAGAATCTTTTGTCAACTGATCAATTAGATGAGAATTACAGAAATGGAGGTTAGTTAATATGACTTGTTCTCATTTGTTAGGTTTTGGCTTTTTTTTTCCAACTAAGAATTTCTCAAATGTTTGAGGTACAAGTATGGACACATAATATAGTCTATCTTTTTAGAAATGAGACCCCCAGAGAAAGATAATATTTTTTAATGCCTTTTCTGAAAGACACACAATTGTGGTTTGGGTTTTTTTTTAGGGTATAAATAAAGTTTATAACAAGAAAAATTGTTTCTGTAGTCATCGATACAGAAACTTAGAAGCAAAAGAGCAAAAGTTGTTAGTGAGAATTTAGGAACAGATACTGCATACTGCAAGGGAATTGTGGTTCTACAATTCGCAAAGCAAAAACTTTGCTTTGGATCAGCAGAATAGTAATGCGGTCTTTCACCCTCAGTGTCAAGTTCTCAGATTTGCAGCAAAGTAGTTTCTATCAAAAGCTGTAATAATACCCATGTGAGTTCCTTCTTGCTTTCTATAATGTAGCAATCCACGGTCTGGGACTCCAGCAAAATTTAGATTGTATACAGTGATGCCAGTTGATTCAGAACAGATTACAAAGGAAATTAGAATTTTAGCGCTGTGAAGGTAGATTTACCAAACTAAAATACAACATGCATACATAACTTTTAACATCAAAGCAATCTTCTAGTTTTTGTTTATCCAAAATGACATTGCAACAATAATTCAATTAACAATGGTTGACATTTGAATAGATCTTGAGCATTTTTACAATCCTTGATTCAGAGTTTATTATCAATATTTTCATGAAAGGAAATCAGCTTGAAGAGGAATGTTTTGGTGGGTACAGGGAGAAACAGTGAATATAACCTGATTTTTTTAAGCAAAACTTATTAAATTAGGCTAAAATTATCATAGTAGTTATTATTATAGTTCTAATCAATTTAAATTAAACTTTTTAATTTGTTTGCCCATACACATTATTTTCTGTGACCACAAAAGTAATTTCTGCCTAATATCATTATATTGTAAATATCTATTGAATTGGGATACAACTAGCACAGTGAAAGCAGGGTTTCATTTGAGTTAATTAAGATATATTTATTTATAGGTATTTTCCAGGTCCTCAGTGGGATGGCTTGAAAGCAGGCTGAAACACAGCATGCTCTGTGACCTTTGTTCCATCTGTTCACACAGGGGCCTTATGATACCCATAACTCAGTATCTACATTTGCACCCAAGAAGTCTTAAAAAAACCTTGCCCAACCTCCATCAGTAACATGATATTTCTTCAAGGCATGTAAAATGCGTGTTCACGGTTAAAGACAAGCAGGCAATTCATGACCATTTCCTGCTCAACCACAGTCCTCGTAAATCTGTTACTGATTGCACAGAATATTTCAGAATGTTCCGTGTTGGAAGGGACCCACAAGAACCATCAAGTCCAACTCGTAAGTGAATTGCCCATATAGGGATGAAACCCACAAGCTTGACAATATCAGCACCAGGCTCTAACAAACTGAGCTAATCTCAGGATCCTAAAACACAGAATAAGTGCTAACATTCTGTGTCAGATGCTGTGTATTTTTTTTCTAACACCTGTACTTGAACATAGAGTCCTGCATCTAGTTCTGAGGTCCATGATACAGGAAAGACATGTGCCTGTTAGAACAGGTCTGGAGGAGGGCCACAAAGATGATCAGAAGGCTGGAACACCTCTCCTATGAAAACAGTCTGAGAGAGATGGGTTGTTCAGCCTGGAGAAGAGAAGGTTCTGGGGAGACCTTGTTGCAGACTTTCAGTTCTTAAAAAGAGTTTATAAGAAAGACAGAGAGAGGTCTTTTAAGATGATCTGTAGTGAAAGGACAGAGGAAAATGGTTTTAAACTGAGAAAGGGTAGATTTAGATTGGTTATAAGAAATAAATTCTTTCCCTGAGGTTGGTGGTATACTGGAAGAGTTTGCCCTGAGAAGATGTTGATGTCCCATCACTGGAAGTGTTCAAGATTAGGTTGAATGGGGCTTTAAGCAACCTAATCTAGTGGAAAGTGTCCCTGTGCATGGCAGGAGGTTGGACTAGAAGGCCTTTCAAGGCTCCTTTCAACTCAATCCACTCCACGATTCTACGAAAATCCACAAACAGCAATCTGAAGAATAAGTACATTATATTTGACACAGACAGGGTGAAGCACATATCCATAATTAAAATACAGAGTAGAAAAAATCTAAATTAGTTCCAACATTTTGATACTATTGTAACAGGACACTACTCTTCAACTTTACTATAGGGAACATGAAAAAGTGAATGAGAGGTCTAATAAGTTCATCAAGCTTTGAATTTATAATGTGCACATTTAGTTCAACGTCTGTCCCCACTGAAACCAATTAAGTAATTTAAAAGTCCCATTTGCAAATTATTCCCTTTTTACTATATTTTTACTATATTTTACCACATCTGCTAATTGCTTAAAAACTCTCTTTGTTAAAGGACCAAAACCAGATCTCTGGTCTCATAGTCTTCTTGTAGTATCACATATATTTCTGATTTATTGGTTGGAAAATGGAAAAAACAACTCTTCTAGCCATATCTGTGTCTTTGTACATGACTAGATTTATGTGTCCCTAACTTAAAGATAAAAAAAGTCTTTCATATTCTGATATAAATTTTCAGAGAATGAAGACAAAACTAAATTCGTGTTTTCATTACATATTTAAGACTCTTGCGACACATAATTTTCACCTCAGAAATAAGTCAAGAGCAGACTAAAAATGTTAAATACGCTGAATGCTGGGAGTTCATATCTGGCATATCTCACATTAAACCCTACGGAGGAAATATTGCATAAAAAAGTATTAACAAACAGTGAGTACACAGTAAATTTAGACCCCCATTTCAAATATTCCAAGGGAAAATTAGCCAATAAATTTTTTAAAAAATATGTGTGTAATTTATGTCAAAATGGAAGACAGATAAAATCTTACTTTTCCATTCAGACCTCAAAACAATTTCAACAACAAAAGATATGCAAGGTACTAACACAGCTATTATTTTCCTTTTAAGGTTTTAATTCTCAGTTCATTACCTGCCTTTCTTTTAACTCTAATCCTGGTGGAGTTTTTAATTTCAGTTGAATTTTAACAGTATATTCCAATGTTTACATACTTTCACCCTTTTACCCTGACACAAGTTTCTAGTTCTCCATCTTTTTCTAGGAGACTATAGCAGTGCGGCATGAGGCAGGGGAATGGGTCAAGCCATAACAGCAAAGGATGAAGGCAATGAAAGGTAATTGCTTGTCTGAGGTCCAACACACAGTGACATTAGGTGTAAAGAGTGAGCTGCTTTTAATTTTTTTAGCAGGTATGTAGGCAAGCAACCTTTGAACTGTCAGCATTCCTTTAACAGGAAGCTTTTCCTCTAAGTAAACATCAGAAATAAAAGACCTTTTGAGTGTGTAACTAATACAACCTCTTGTTGTGATGATATTTAGTCTCTGTGTAACTGAACGTATTTAGTTCCTGTGTAGCAATGTGAACCTAAATACATGATGTTTATAACAATTATAAAACAAAAATTTCTTCTAGTCTCATGCCCCTATCCACAGGTACCAGCTTGGTAATGGGTAATATCTGAACACTTCAACACATATACTCAATTAGCATCCCCCTACATAGTTTCATACAGTTTACAACTTGATATTCAAATGTATTAACAGCCATGTGCTAGAGTGACTTTAAAATAAAAAGCCATTAAAACATTTTCTGTGTTTTAGGTAGATATTTGTTTCGTTAGACTAGAAGACCCAACTCAATACTGAGCAGTGGTGTACAGATTAGCAGGGTACATCCTGTACCCATTAAAATATGGTACATACTGTACCCATTAAAATATTTTTTCTTCTGTTGGATCATCTCCATAACTTTTTCTCCATATAGTAAATATGAAATGCTAATTGTGTTGTGAAAAAATACAAATTAATAAAAAATGAGAGCAATTTTTTTTCCCCTGAATTTTAGTTCAATACTATGAGGTTAGTGATCTTTTGGTATATTCGTTTATATGTGCAGCAAAAAAAAGTACATGCCTTCTGTCCATTGACAAAGTGGAATAAACTGACAGCATTCAGAAAAATCATGAATGCAATTTTTTTTAAGAGTTATTTCGCCTATTAAATTAACAGAACACTTTGAAATATTCTGATTTGTTTGACCAATTCTAGGCTTGCTGGTCTACACAAATTTCTGCAAGCAGTGCTTAAATATATTAGAGGTTTTGACTCAAGCACTGTTCTATATAAATATATGAAACAATTCGTGACAAGTAAGTCACTGTGAAATGATGCATTAATGAATTTTTATTCAAGAAGAACTATAATATTTTAGTATATTATTTTCCTATATTAAAAGGTAAGATGTAAAAATCTAAGAATTAGTATCCCTTTTCTCTGAGAATACATATATTGTATGCTACAAAGCATCATAATATATTTCTACTACTTCATTACACCGATTTGACAACATAGAGAAAATTCAGAATATTTATTCATAATAAATTGTACATTAAATAGTTGACATGGTTTCTTAACAAAATACGCATATGTGCTTGCTTTTACCAATACACAGGAAATCTTTTACCAATGCAATGTTATATCAGAAAAGCTTATTATTTCATATAGGCTTAAGTCTCAACTTTAACATCCAGTTTATCCTCCTACTGAACTAACCTTTTGTCTTGCTATGCTTGACAGTAAACAGCCTGTGGCGATTTTTCCCTTGAAAATATTCCCATCACATGTTGTACTGTCAAAGTGATTTAGGCCACTGTTTTTGAAAATGGTTGAAGTTGTTTCCTTTTGCTACACAAGTATTTGCATGGTAAGAGCAATCATATATTGTGAGTCTCATTAAGAATGTTTTCCACCCTTATCACAACTTCTTAAAATAAGTGACAAACTTCATACATACATAAATAAACTTCTCCTGGAAGTGTCTCCTAAGAGAAGTTATAAGAAACAATTTATATAATCATAGTACCTTGATTTGTGAAGGATGATTGATAGACATTGCTACTGTCATATAGATTTATTTCCCTGAAAGATCAACATTTGTGAGTTAAATATAATTAATACTAGATTAGTCTTGTCAAAACAACATATTATTGCAGAGAATTAGAAAAAAAAAAGAGTTGTAGAAGTTTTATTTTCTCAAAACTTTTACTGTCCACATAAATATTAAAGCCTAAGGTTTTTGAAGATTCTATTGATATCACTGAAATCTCTTTTTTTTCCTTTTTTTTTTCCCCTTTGATATAATTTGTTTCTAGGAAAAAAAAGCAAAGTCTCAGAAAAGATGTAATACATATGCTTTATGCTTTTTAATTTCTTTTTTTAATATGCCATTTAGATGAGAGGTCTATGATG
>JAYRBT010000001.1:73063738-73092672 GCA_036023395.1 Myiotriccus ornatus | reverse complement strand
TCCGCGCACACTGTAACTCACCTAAAAAATCCAATGCGCAGGCTGGAAGGTGTAAAAACCTTCCCCGGTTCTTCGTTCGCGAAGTCTGGCCATTAATTATTAATAAGACAGGACAAACTACGGACATGACCTCATGTTTTTCATACCTTTTGCTGCCTATAGCATCCCTTCCTCACTTCTCTGCCCTCCCTCCCCCGCACCATGGGCTTGTATAATCCTGTAGATTCCCTTCCTCCTCCTAGTCCGGTGTCCGGACCTGTCCCATTCCTCCCTACCTCCCATCCCCTTTTCCCCTCCTCCCTCCCCCCAATTTACCTTCAGTTTTTTGATAGCACATAAATTACTGTGACTAGGAAAGTTTGATTCTTATCTCTGTCTCCATGTTAATTTGGTCAGGTTCATGGCTCTATGTTTAGAGTTTCTGTTATTTTTTTCATCCTCCCAGTTATGAGGTTTCTGATCAGATAACATTGGTGGAATAGAGATTTGCACACTACCACACACTCGTATCATTAAAACATGAATAATCAAACTTGGTTTTTGTGACTACCTCACACACATTGCCAGGCAATGACTTCACTGAGACACTACAGTGCCAGCACCAGACAAAGAGAACAGAATGGTGACAGGACTTAAGAGCTGTAGCACTGCCAGAAAAGTTAGCATAGCATAAAGACCATCCAGGAGTCTAAATCATCAAGCAAGTTCATGGTGAAAAGACAGATCCAAAGTCTAACCAGGAAGTCTATCCACAGATCAGAGTTGGAAACAAATTCCATGATCATCAGGCAAGGGATTATTATGGCTAAAATGTAAGCC
The DNA here is from genome assembly GCA_036023395.1 of Myiotriccus ornatus. Lineage (NCBI taxonomy): Eukaryota > Metazoa > Chordata > Aves > Passeriformes > Tyrannidae > Myiotriccus > Myiotriccus ornatus. The sequence goes on along the minus strand of JAYRBT010000001.1, from coordinate 73,091,853 downwards.
ACAGCTTTAGGTCTGTTTCAACAGCCTGTGTAGACAGAGCATGCTAGAGAAAAATATTCATCCAACATACCTCAGACAGGGAAGTAAAACCTTAAGCTTAAATAAAGGTCCTGTACTCATGGGTAGTGGGTGTCTATGGGAAGCTCCAGGTGATGTTACTTAGGTTCATTAGGTCTTAAGTGCAGTCAGAGCCCTGGCAATATGATTGGAGAGAATTATTGGAGAAAATGCCAAACACGTTGCTATAGTCAGGATAAATATCATTCTCTATTTTGTTATTATACCAAAAAACAATCAACACAACACAGAATAATACAATCAGGATGTTCTGACGTGATAGATCCTTGGCAAATTCACACTAGCTTCTAAAAATCCCCTTCTTGTTTTTCAAGTGTTTGGAAATAGCTTTAAAAAACTTTGTTCTATAATTTTCTCAATGTCTGAAGATAGGCTGACTGGCAAATACATCCCTGATTCTTTTTTTGTCTCTCCTTGAAGTTGACACCTTCTTTCCCCTCTGCCCCCCCAATTAATATGACTTTTTAAAGATGATAAAGAGCAATATCCCAGTGACATAACTCAGGTATTTCAGCACCTCTGAATACATCTCATCTGGTCTCATGAATCTGTGTATGTCTAGTTAGTTTAAATGATCCATAACTTGATCTTAATGCACCATGTTCTTCACTTCTCCAAATTGTGACATTTGTTATATAAGTTGGATTTGTGTACCACATCTAGGACTTTTAAAGCTATGGATTTGTTGTAGGAAAATTACACTGACTGAAATTAGCTGAGGAAACCTAGGTTTTCTAGGCTGTTCTTTTTCACACGAATACCCTATTTACTTTATGGATTAGCAATGCCTGATGAGAATTGTGCTGTTCTTTACTTTGGCATCTAAAGTGTGGGTTAAATGATATATGGCTACTTAAGGCTTTTTATAATTAGTTCCTTCTTATAATATCATCACTATGATGCAAACAATCTTTTGTGGCTTTCTAATAATTTTCATTTTATGGGGTACTAATGCAAAGGCAATAGTCATCTCAGAATAAGTGCTGAGTCAATGTACTTTGAATGTATAGAATACTGTACACTAAATAGTCTGAAAAATCATTCCATAGGTTTTTAAAATTAGGCAGTTGAAAATAATGTTGTTGGCTTTGTCTTCACTCTTCATGAAAACAGGGTAGTAATACTTCTTTCACAGTGATGTAGACACAGTATATGCTGCTAAATTAACAGATTATTCCCATACTGTTGTAATAAAAAGAAAAGAGGAAATTTAATTACCTGTCAAATAGTAATTTTGAATTTAGAACAGCTCTAGATTAGCATAAGACAAATAAAACCTACATCAATACTATTTACCATTGGGGAAACAAAGGAATTGAGGAGCTGCTTCTTAATGGAACTTTATCCTCATCATGGGTGTAATGGGAAAAGTTCATACAGGTAAGGATGGTGTCAGAATTTGTACAAAAATGATGATCAAATTAAGGTTTCTGAAGCAAATTTCTGTCCCCAGTCTTTTCGTTCCCTGACTTTGAAATCTTATTAGTGACTGTTGAAACAGATGAGGGTGTACTTGTCAAGTTTTATAGCCATCACCAGTAGACAATGTTATGGTTTTATTTGGCTCTAGTATTGTCACCAATGTTACAACCAATTGAAGTAAATAATTATTAAAACTTTGCTTCTAAAGAGGAATCTGTATACTCATATTTCCACCTACGTTTTTCCCTTTCATTAAATATATTTTCCCCTTCTATTAAATATATAGACAAGATGGGTCTGTCAGTGTTTTCTAAGCAGAGCAATTGACTCTCCATTGATTATAAATTTGTCCAGTGTTTGTTGAAGTTCTAATGGGAATTCAAGCTGTATAAAGAGGAGATCTCAAGGTAATTGTATTTAATTTGAAGGAGAAAGCTTGTAAAAAGCCTGCTAATAACATATTTAGTGTGAGTACCTGTTGCTAATTTGACCATACAAAACAAGATATAATCCTTGAAGTTAAAAATGTTCAACTACTATCATTCCCGGTCAGAAATATACACATATTTTCTTATTTAACTAACTTTAGAGAGTGTTTGTTTTTATATATCATTCATTTACATCAATACTGAATTTGTCTTTTTTCTTTCCCTAATTTTTTTATATAAATCATATTTCCTTAAATGGAAAAACAGATTTCTGAAACTCATTTGCTAGTTTTTAGGTCCCTATGGTTGCACAGAACTTATTTTAGACAGATTTATGTGTATGTTGGCAGGTTGGAGAGGACCCAAGTGCAAAACTTGTAGATTTTACTTTGATGTTTTGTCAAAGAACAATATGTGAAATTTTAAATCATTTTAGTTTCATGTTTAAAATGTTAATTCAATTAACTTTTCATTCAATTTATAATCTCTCCATCTTTCCAGAAAAGTAGTGAATGCTTCATACATACGTATTTCTTACATGCAGTGTTACCATCACCACGTTTAAAATAGGCAGAGATAAAAATAGTTTTGTTGAATTCTTTGTCATGTAATGACAAATAAATGAGATTTTATTAAATGTCAGTAATGAAAAAAAATGGCTCTGCTTTTGTTTATTGACTTTCCTCCAATAGTCAGATCCAGACGTGAGTTCCTGTACCTATCAACAAGGTAACCAACTTAGTTGGTCAAGGGAAGTAAGCTGATGCAATCTTTTGGGATTTCAGTAAAGATTTTGATACTGTCTCTCATAGGATCCTTCTGAACCAAAAGTTCAGCGCACAGCTGGATAAACATGTCAATGGGTGAGCAATTGGCTCAGGGGTTGAGCACAGAGGGTAATAGTGAATGGGGGAACATCAGACTGGTGACCTGTCTCTAGTGGGATTCCACAGGGCTCCATCCTGGGCCCTGTGCTCTTCAATATCTTCATAAATGACTTGGACACAAAACTGAAAGGAATACAAAGCAAGTCTGCAGATATCACAAAACTAGGAAGTGCTGTTGACCCCCTCAAAGGCAGGGAGGCCCTGTAGAGAGATCTCAACAAATTAGAGGACTGGGCAATTGCCAACCATATGAAGTTCAAAAAGGGGAAGTGCTGAATTCTGCACCTGGGATGGGGCAACACTGGATGTATGTACAGCCTGGGGAATGAGATGCTGGAAAGCAGTGCTGTAGAAAGGGACTTTGGGTTCCTGGTCGACAGCCAGTTGAATCTGAGTCAGCAGTGCCCTGGCAGCCAGAAGGGCCAAACATGTCCTGGGGGTGATCAGGAAAAGCATCGCCAGCTGGTCAAGGCAGGTGACTGTGTTGCTCTGCTCTGCACTGGGACAGCCTCACCTCGAGTCCTGTGTGCAGTTTTTGGCACTGTAATATAAGAAAGACATTAAACCATTGGAGAGTGTCCAAAGGAAGGCAACAAATATGTTGAAAGGCCTTGAGGGGAAGCCATATGAGGAGTGGCTGAGGTCACTTGGTCTGTTCAGCCTGGAGAAGGGGAGAGTGAGGGGACACCTCATCACAGTTACAACTTCCTTGTGAGGGGAAGAGGAGGGGCAGGCACTGATCTCTTCACTGTGGTGACCAGTGACAGGGCCAGAGGAAATGGCCAGAAATTGTGTCAAGGGAGGTTTAGGTTGGATATTAGAAAAATGTTCTTCACCTAGAGGGTGATTGGGCACTGGAACAGGTTCCCCAGGGAAGTGGTCGCAGCACCAAACCTGCCAGAGTTCAAGAAGCATTTGGGAGATCCTCTCAAGCCCATGATGTGACTCTTGGGGATGGTCCTGTGCAGGGCTGAGGGTTGGACTCGATGATCTTTTTTGATCCTTTTCAACTCAGCATATTCTGTGTTTCTGTGATCCAAACATACTCCCAGAATGTGTGATCTAAGTAGGTGCATTGGTAGTTTCCTTAAAAATTAAATTCCATTGTGAAAAACTAATAAAATTTAACTAACGCCAACTAAAAGTGTTATACCATTGAAACTACCTTGATTTAACAGACTAGAAGAAAGACACATAGTAAGGTACCTTGCCCAGGGTAGTCCAGCAAACAAATCAAAACCTCATCTATGAGTATCAGACCACTGTTCTCTTTACTAGGAAACAATATTCTTCATAAATATATATTTAGCATTTTTCTTTAATAATTTGTTACAAATAGATGGATTAATTTCTTTAATCTTCCTTTTTTCTTCTTCCTGCACAATGAAAAAATAAATCTCCTTTACCAGTGAAATCCATCTTATTTAATTAGCTTAGTATTTCTTAATGGCTTCTCAAATGAGTAAAATTAGCAGCAATAATGGGATAATGAAATGACATTAAAAGGGAAATGCCTGAGAAATTAAAAACATATGTAAAAGGTACAATGGAGATATCTGTAATTAAAGACTTGTCATGCCTTCCACTACCATAGCAAGGCTGAACTAAGAGGATTTACCTTAAAAAGGCTTCAGGCATTTGAAGATAGGAAGGAAAAAACCAAAACATACCAACTCTTGAAATATACACTAAAAAAACTAAAATAAGGAACCAAAGAGTTATAAGGACAAAAGAGGGCAGAAAGTGTAAGAAACAGAACACACAAGAAAAAAAAAAAAAAAGAGAGATAATTTTATGTGTGTAATGACATTATTGTTCATAACACATCTACCTGTCTGAATTTATACTTAAAATCTCTCCTTTAATTTTTGATTCTTAGTTTGCAAAGCATGCACAGGAAGAGATTTCCCATCTTTCAACTCGTATATCTCATTGTCTGAACAAACATAGCAGTGAAGTGGCATATAAAATCATTTGACCTTTCCTTCTGATGTATTTTGCAACACATTCAGAGTACATTACCAGATTTTTTGGAACAGCACACAAACCACCACTAGCATATATATAGAAGGGTGGACTGAACGACAGTATAATGATAACTTGGCTGCTTCCATGAAAAATGTTTATGAATAAAAATAAAAATACTGCTCCGGAGAGATGAAATAAACTTATGAGTTGTGAGTTGTTCTCTGCTGTAAGCAAAACTTATTTGATATTACACTTTTTTTTTTTTTTTCAATTTGTAATCTCAAATACCCACTTTGTTCAGTTAGGGGGAAAATTATGATAATTTTTAGAAAAAAAATAATGTGTGTGTGTGCATGTGCATTTTCATAGGCATACTTACATTCTGAGGTGTCAAAATGTATGTTTCTCATTTAGTTCTCATGCTGCTTCAGACTTCAGAATATGAATATCTCTAACTAGAGATAGAGGGAATAAAATGGGATCTTGTATAGCTAAGAAACCAACAAAATGATGATAGTTTATGGAAACTCTGATGGGTAATGATTTCATAGGGATTTGGAGAAAGTGTTGCCTGGTTTGGATAAACTTGTAGACCAAAAGGTCAGAGTATAAGCACTGTAATTTGAAATTTTGAAACTTTTCTTTGAAAGAGTTGATATGAAGAAAGCCCAAATTATTTTTTCTAGCAGTGACTACAACTGGTAACAACATTGGTAATAGAAGAATTAATCATTAATTGGCATCCCTAAAGCAGGAATGAGTAATTTTAACAGTTCTTACTCAACATTTTTCACCTGAAGTTCTGAGAGTGCTATACAGTAGAAGGTAAATCTCACTATTTTCTCCAAAGAGAAAAAGAAACAAAACCAGAGGCTTTACAGCAAGATGCAGTGGAGCTTTGACCAGAATTCAAGTATGTCAACTCCCTGTTCATACTTGTCTGTCGCAGGTTATTCAATTCATCTCTCATTTCAGTCAACAACACATTAATTAGATTAAATTTTCACTAAAATGACTAGATTATATAGAGTGACTTGGTATGGTCAAATATTTGAGATTTATTTGCCTGAGTTTAGGTGTTGAGTATTATCTTCTGAGACACCTTAGGCTATTCACTGCAATCATATGGAGCTGGCAGATACGGCAGAGGACCCAGTTTACCTATGATCTTCTGGAGGAGGGGTAAGAGGCCAGATGGAGTGAATTAGGACATCTAAAATGGCCTTAGGAAATGTTGTTTAAGGAACAGACTCCTGCCACAGCTAAGTAGATTCAGAAGTCTAATGTAGGGCAACTTAATAGTTCACAACGATCACAGTGGGAGCTAAGACATTTGATTTGTGTATGTCTGAAGCTTAAATCTATTCAAATGATAACTTTTACCCAGTACTACTTGAAAAATCAACATATATCTGACTATCTGCTAGGAAAAATGAAATGTTTTCATCTTTTACTTCTCTGTGCAGAATATTTCCCTCTACTAGGATTCTCTATCTTCTGCACAAGCACATTAGACTGTATAAATGTCCCAATAATCTCATTCCCCCAAACTGTGTGCTAAGTGATCCTTGTAAGTTAACTAATATCCTTAGTTACAATAATGCTTTCTTGGTTATGCATATTTTTGGAAAAAAAATTGAAGAGAAATATTATTGAACATAATACACTACCCTTCTATGAACTTTTTAAAATAAGTCTAAAATAACTTTGAAAAAGAAACATAATTATTCCTTTATAGATGCGGAAGCTTTATAGATGAGGAATCCAAGGCACACAGGACATCACTTCACTCGTCAAAGGATCTTTTCCAAGAAAAGTGCGCTGAACAACTATAGGGCAACAAAATCGACATTGCTACCTCATTTTCTTTTTATGAATCTTCACTCTTATGTTTGTGTTAATGTCATTCAGGATGTCACAAAGAATTAATAATGCTGATCACAACATCTTTTTTTTATCTTACTTTTTTCCTCATCAACTCTTCCCAAGTTAATCAGTTACCCTAAACTACCTGTGATAGAGCCGTATTCTTAATGGAAATCTGAAATTTACATGCACAGGAATATTATTATATATTTTAAAAAGTAAATTACGTAGTTCCAAAAAAACCAAAATTGTCCATTATGTGTCTCTAAAAATCATAGGCTCACATATTTATTTTTGTGGGAAAGAATCTCAGGAAATCTCCAGTCCATCCTCCTGCTCAAACCAGGGTCACCTGAGGCACAAGACCAAGAAGCTCAAGGCTTTGCCTAATTAACTACAAAGAATTTTCAAACCTTCAGATGAAAAATATTGTGTAAGAGCTACTAATGTTATTTAGTGCTGTCCTAAGAATGTCGATTAGATGGTTTTCAAAGCTTATCAACACTTCTGTTGTCTGAGACCTTCTCTACTATCCAACAGGTTTGAAAGATGGTAGAAAGCCGACTCACAAGGAATTCTGACAGCTCTCTTAGCATTCTTTGATGCACCCCTTTGGGCGTCAGGGCATTGTACAGGTCCAGTTGTCTCAGGTAACCCCTGACTCAAACCCTGTCCACTGCTGTTCTCCTTCTCCCTGAACCCTGTGTTGACACCTCAGGGAAAGTGTACTTAAAAAAAGGGTAAAACACTCACTGACTGTGTTAGAAGTGACAGAAAAGTAAGTCCTGCAGTCACCAAGATGAGGAAGGAGAGGAGGTGCTTCAGGATGGGGAGGAGGTAAAAGAGAAATAAAGGAAAGGAGTTGGGGAGAAAATGAATGGGAAGAAGGTTGCTTTCGTTTTGTCTTAGTTTCTCTTCTCATCATCCAGCTCCATTTTTAATTGGACATTAAATAATTTTTTTTTCCTCAAATTGAGCCTCTTTACCACAAGGGACAGCAACTGTTAAGTGAATTCCCTGTATTAATTACATCCAGAAACATCGTCATCTTATTTCCTCCCCTGTCCTGTTCAGAGTGAGGGTGGGTGGTAAGAGAGTAGCTGAACGACTGTCTGGCAACTGCCCAAAGTCAACCAACCACAGCATAACAGGTTAGAAAAAGTACACGAGAACAGGAATTTTTTAATGTCCTTTGATACTACTGCAATGCTAAATGTAGTAAGAATTAGAAGTACTGGCTATAATTTAGATTTTTAATACTTTGAAATTTCTAATAAAATTTTGATTTCTCATTTTAGGGTGAAGTTGGAAGGAAAAAAATTGAATAAGAGGGTTACAATGATTGGATACTTATAAAAGTATTTGTGTACAAGCTGCCAGCTGTGAGTTGCTGAGAAAAATAATAGTCTTATCTGTTTCTGGTCATTTTCTTAAGTCAGAATAAAAAATCCTTATCAGCTAAAAAAATGTTCCAAAGCCCAACCTAAAACACTGCCTGTCTTTTAATTTTTTTAAAATTTTTTAAATCCTATATATTTCTTGTTTCACTCTGTATGAGTGGCTCGGGAAAGTGACAGGATGAACAAATAAAACTATTACGCTCACTTATCCATTTTAACTCACCCCTAGTATATAAGCATTTTTCTTTTTTTCATTTTTCCAAGTCTTCAATTTTTAATTTCTTATTCTCTGCTACAATATTAACTTTTAGTTTTTCATTCGCTTTTCTCAGTTTCATTAGGCTGAGCATATACCTGTGAGAAATGGTATGACATTCTGTATCACTTTATGTACACTTCTCTTGTTTTTATTCCACTACTCTTCATCTTGTTCTGATGAAGTCATAAGGGTATGAGAACTTTTAACCTTTCACAAACTATTTGTGAACCTTTTGACTGGAACTTAGCTGCATCATGACTGAAACACATTCAGTTCTGAATCCAGCTGAGCCAGAAGGTAATCTTACATTCATTTCACCCTGACCTTAAAAATAAAGGCTAAAAATAATTACTCCCATATAGGATAGCTGATCAAAAAACACAGATATGTCTATGATTAATGAGTAGAAAAATAATAAAATAAATGAGAAGGATGCATGAAGCCAATCAAAACTAACAAACCCTACCCAGCACAGTTCCAGTATTTTAGAAAGAAAACAGAATATTACATAATTGACAATCTGAGACATTTAATAAAAAACACTGTTAATGACTGGCACTTGGGTGTGTGCTCAGATTATGTATAATATAATTAGCCAATATACAAGCATGAGGTACACGATGCTTAACATGTAAAATTAGTGAAACAATTTATAAATTATTAAACATAAAAGAATTGTGGCTTCCACTGACCTATGACTTGTGCCACTGGGTATTTGGGATCAGCTCTGGAAAACTTACATTGGACCAATGTAAATGACCAAGTTGGGTATGACTGAAAGGGGAACATTCTTTTACATTCAGAAGTATTGGCTTTTGTGGGAAATTTTTAAGTGGGGGAAAGAAGGCTTCAGCAGTGTCTTATGTGAGAAGATGTCAGAAGCTTTCCCTGTGTTTGACAGAGCCGATGCCAGCTGGCTCCAAGACAGACCCTCTGCTGTCAAAGCTGAGCCCATCACTGATGGTGCCTATGTGATAACATGTTAAGAAGGGGTAAAAACTGCACAACCGAAGTGTTGCCAATAGGTGGTTTAATTGGCTTAAGAAATTACCAGCAAAAGTATGAGCAAAAGCAGTCTAATATATCTTTGAAAAAGATTGACAAAATTTGGCAAGGTTCACTCTACTACTTACTACACGGATGAAACACACAAAATAAAATAAAACTATAATCAATTTAGAATGAATTGCACAGAGACTGGGAATTAAAAGGGTAAGGAAGGAAAATAGCAAGAGTGAAAAGGTGTATGGTAGACCCTTGTCTTGAGTCATAAAGTTCAAAGTGGGCAGCCTTGCAAACCTAGCCTCAGACTTGATCAGTGGTTTATGTCTGAAGGAGTTAGCAGTACTTAATTGACTAATTTAATATTAATAAAGTGATTCAATAGAATTTACCACAATTTTGGTCAGTTGCAACAGTGACTTAATTATAGATCTCAGAGTGCAATATTTATGCTATATTTGCTACAGTCTATTTCTACATGCACACACAGAGACACAAAGATCTACAAATGTACAAGGGTACCTTTTTAAAAATTCCTCTTGAGTTCAGTGAAATACATTACCTTTGCATTTCTCAGTAGGTGAGGGTTGAGCCTTGAGGACTGGGTGGGTATCAGCCCAGGCAACATTGTCATCTTTTGGTGACAATTCTCCAGTTTTCACAAACTTGAGAGTTCATGAGCTTTGAAAGATGGTTCACTCAGAGGGACGTGCTGGTTACAGCCTGATGCTGTCCAGGATGGCTCAAAAGGCTGCCTGAGGATTGCTGTTTATAGGGTCATGAGATGTTTGACTTTAGTCATCCAGGAACAATGGTACCATTCCCCTTGGACTATAGTTCCGGCAGCGAATATTTCAAGGCTCTCAGGGACGGTCCCTGTACTCACTCTTATCCTTCACCTCAGTGCAGTTCCCAACTGAGCTATGCAGGAGTTCCTGGTAGGGTCAAAGGATACTTCACTGCCCAACTCATTATGCACAAGTCTAATGGGTATTCCTAACATTGCATTGATGGCCCTGGAAAGGAAGGGGTAAGACGCACTACGACAAGCAGCTGGAGGGAGGGGAGAGACTATGTGAAGCAGCCCTGCAGACACAAAGGTCAGTAAAGAAGGAAGAGAAGGTGGAGGAGGTCCAGCCTCCAGAGAAGAGATTCTGTTGCAGCTCATAGCGAAGAATATGGTGAGGCAGGCTGTCGTCCTGCAGCCCATGGAGATCCACAGAGGAGCAGACCTCCACCTGCAGACTGTGGAAGAGCCCATGCCCAGAGCAAGTGGATGCCCTAAGAATGCTGTGATCCCATGGGAAGCAATTTACTGGCAGGACTTGTGACCCCATGGGGGCCCCACACTGGAGGATTCTGCTCCTGAAAGGCTGCACCCTGTGGAAGGGATCCACATCAGTGCAGTTTATGAGGAACCACAGCCCGTGGGAAGGACTCATGCTGAGAAGTTCATGGAATGGGGGAGGGCAGAGGGGACAGGCTCTCCCACGGCAGCAACCCTATGCTTCAGCAGGTGAAGAGCAAGAGGAGGAAGGAGCAGCAGAGACAACACATAATGAACCGACTTCAACCCCCACTCCCCATCCTGCTGTGCTATTATAGGAAGGAGGAAGAGCAAATTGTAAGTAAATTTGAGCCCAGAAACAAGGGAGGTGTAGAGGAAAGAAGTTTTAACACTTGGTTTTATTTTTCATTATCATACTCTGATGCAATTGATACTAAATTAAACTAATTTTTCTAAGTCAAGTCTGCTTTGCCTGTGACAGTGATTGATCACTCTCTGTCCTTATCTCAACCCATGAGCCTTTTGTTATATTCTTTTTCCCTGTCCAGTTGAGGAGGGGAGCAGCTCTGGTTCGCACCTGTCATCCAGGCAGGGTCAGCCCACCACATTTACTGAAATATTTCCCTCCCCACTACTGTTCACACAGCTGTTCATTAAAACACTTCTTGTTAACCTGTTAAAGTTAGACAAATTCAAAAAGTCCCCACATTTGAATTTCTGAATCTAGTACTACCCATTTTGTCTGAAGAGGATTAGAAGGAACTCACAATTTAGGACTAAGTTTGAAGTTTATTGGTACTGTTTTTGCAATCAAAGTTTGTGACTTGAAAAGAGTGGGCAATGGTACAGGGAGTGTCAAATAGCTGGTTCTATTCTAGGAGAGGGAGGAAGTGAAGGGATATGTACAACTATAAGCAGGGGAGCATGCCAGAGAACTGGGTGTGCTGCTCTTCTCACTATGAAGAGATGGGAGGGAGAGAACGGCTGCTTGTTATTCTCCCAGATGGTATCTAATAAATTAAACAACCCACCTCTCTCAGCAGAAGTAATTCTTGTTTTTCATATCTCCACCATATGCATATTGCCATTTGGTCAGTCCCAGCAATTTTCTGCCCAATTACTCCCTAGTTTGTCTTTACTCACAGAGAGTTTTGTACGTATCACTGCCAAAACAGCAGAGGCAATTGTTGCCAGTAGAGAGCTAGTGGTGAAACACCTCCTGATTCCAGAACTGCGCAGGGAAGAATTTATCTTTCCAAGCTCTCACTTAGTAATATTCTGAGATGTTTAAATATTATTTCAAATCAAATTAATTCTTAAGCTCTGCTAGTTTGATTCTTAGATATCTTTCTAATTACATCCTAGAATATTAATTAATACCTTCACTAAAATTTAGAAATTGTAATCAATATTTATTTCAATCTTACTTAGAAATAAAAATAAAAAATAAAAAATAAATTAAGTTTCTTTTATTTTTAACTCCAGAATTTGAAAATTGATTATTACTAGCTAACAATAGTAATTATTATTACCATTAACTAATGTCTTGCAGCAGCATTGGCTGAATTAACGTATGCATTTTTTTGATCACATTTCTGTTGCTTCTTTGGAAGATAAACTAAGCTTTGCATTTTATTTTTATTTCTGGACCCAACCAGTTTTATGAGAGAAGATTGTCATCTTTTGAGAATACTATTTTCCCTTTTTGTACGTTATGTACAAAATACTGATAAATAAAGGTGTCAAAGACTGAGTTGAAGTAGTGAATCCATGATTTTTCATGTTCCTTAGATGCTGACTAAGTGTTTGTTTCAGCCTGGAATTGGCTATCCATGTCTAAAAGTATAGACTTTAAGGATATAATAGTAAGCCAGTTCATATAATTTACTTTTGTCCTCATTGTACACACAGTTTCTGAGGAAGAATTGATCTTCTAAGACCAAGTGTCTCCCAGAAATCCTTCTTTGCTATGGGAAGTCTTTTCTGCTAATAGATAACTTAATAATATGCTAGTGAGATAAATACTGCCAGGATCTCTACAGTAGCTATTAAGGAGTGGGACTAAAGGTCCAACTTTCTATAGACAGCTATATCTAAACTTTCGTACATTTTTTTAAATATTCAGTGCAGAAGGAACAGGGTCTCTTACTTGTGTATTCTAAGGAATTTTGGATTTCTTTAGCATAATGCAAGCTGTCCTTTAAATGCTATCTTCAGTTTTATTAACAACCTAAGATGACTGAATTTGTGTAACTAGTTCTGAGGTGTAAGTTGACAAGTGGGTATTACTAAAATGACAGCATATATTAGCAGTCCACTTTATACACCATAAAGTCATGAGGCCATTCAGGGAATGATCACCAGGAAGTCCATATTAAACATATAAGTTATAAATATATATATATGTATGAGAATGTGGGATTCACTTCCCTAAGTGTAAAGTGGACCTATTCTGTCTAACATACTGGGTTAACATGAGTCCTAAACATATCATTACTAGTAATTATGATAATTTGAAAAACAGTTTGAAATTTGCTAACAAATTCTAGCTTGTTTTTACTTCTTGCTGTGTTGGGTTGACCTTGGCTGGTTTCCAGGTGCCCACCAAGATGCTCTATCACTCTCCCTTCTCAGGTGGACAAGGGAGAGAAAAAAAGATGGAAAATAACTTGGAGGTTGAGATAAGTCAGTTTATTAAAACAAAAGTGAAAGATTGTTTCTTTCTTTGCTTGTGCACACTCAAAGATTTTATTCATTACTTCCCATTAGCAAGCACTGTATGGCCACTTCCTGGTAAGCAGGGCTTAGTACATGTAGTGATTGCTGCAGAAGGCAAATGTTGTAAATAACAAATGTCCCCCTTCCGTCTTTTACACCTTCCTGCTGTTACATCTGAGCCAACATCACATGCCATGGAATATCCCTCTGGTCAGTTTGGGTCAGATGTCCTTGCTGTGTTCCCTCCCAAGATCCTGTCCACCCCCAACCTATTGATGGAGGGACAGAATTTTGGGAAGACAGTGCTGATGCTGTGTCAGTGCTACTCAGCACTGTAAAGAATACAAAATTTTAGAATCTGAAAAACCAAGCCATAAGCAAGTGTGTCAATATGTAGCTTGATTTTTTAAAAATCCACTCAGATCCTAAGTTGAAATATAGAAACAGTTCAAGATTTAGAAACTCAGCATTTTATATATGGTGATTAGAGTCCTATCCAGTAGAATAAGATTCCCAGTGTAACAAAATTTGTACTGTATTCTTAACTTTATTTTGGATTGGCTGTGACAAACAAAAGAGGAGAAGGAGGTGTTAAGAGGCAAAATAAGGGTTATGTAGCTCTGGGGTATGCAAGAGCCATCCGGCTTTTCAAGAATATAGAGTGTCTTTGTGGGAAGAGTTTGCTTTAATTATCTAAGAACAAACCAAACCATTGGTAAAATTGCCAGAGCACTAAAAATAGTATTGCTTTTATTAGAAACTCTCTTCTCCCGTAATATGTAGGAGGCTCAATACACTTTCGACTGAGGAGAGTTTAAAATCCAATTTATTTTCAGAGATCGTTCTGTAATTTCAATCTGTATTTCTGGTTTTCTGTTTGAATTCAATGCAACAATAGCCAGTGAGGTATAAATAAAGCTAATCTAGAAAATTGGATTACTCAAAGAACTGAGATTTAGGTATTGTTTTCTCAGTTTCACATAGAACTGAACAAGAGGCTGAAATTTAAGCAAACAGCTCAGAAAAAAATAGCAAAATTGCTAAGCATGTCCTGTACTTTTCTAAAATTGTTCTGGGGAAACGTTTATGGCTCTTTACTGCTTATTTCTAGAGCCTCTAAGACAGGACTGATCTAAGCTAGACTGATTTCCAGCCTTCAATTCCAAAATGTTTACGTGACTTCAAAAGAATAATCTAGAGTATGTGTAGTAAGGAAATACTATAGGAGGATATCAGTGTTTCATGGAAAATTGTGTGAAAAATACTCAAATAAGAGAGATATAATTTTCAGAAGTTACTACCTGTTTTGTATCATCTTTATGCTAATACAATTAATAATACACTTTGAGAGAGTGAAGCACTAGTTCTGACACATGTTAAGGGATTTTTAAACACTATTTTTAAAAGATGGTGATACAAATTAGCTCGGATTCTGGCAATTTAATTCCTTTTTTGTGGAAGATACTACCTCTGTTCAAAGCTATGAAAATCTTAGACATTAATATGTTACAGCATGCATAGCTTTCTACATTATTCAGTAAAATATAAATTGATGATGATTATTTTAATAATTTCTAATTTTTTTTTTTTATTTCTCACAAGATGCATGGCAATTTACATTAATAAAAATAACAGCAGATGCGGCTTCTATCTGTGCTTTTGCTATGGACCTATATCATAAAAAACTCTATACCATTGTTTTATGCCACAGTTCAACATGTAGAAATAAAAATTGTCCTATTTTAAGTCAAATATTTTTTTGAACAGTTCTGACAGTTCTAGCACTTCAAGGCAGAAAACTACAGGAAAGGAATAGATTTGAACACATACATTATGCTGAAATCTATATTCCTGGTGAAGAGTAGAAATACAAAGCAATTGATATAATTCTTTCAAAACCTTGATGTTTGCCAAAAAGTTCCACACAACAGTTCCTACTGTCAGAAATTACTACAGGTATTATTGTTAAAAGAGCACCAAACTTGGTCATTATGGCTGACATCTGACCTGGAAAGTCACTTCATCAGTGATTTTCAATGAAACAAAATAAAACAAGCAAACCAGTCAGAAACCACAAACAACAAAACTTTTCACCTGCTACTTTTACAGTTGCACCAAGAATTGTGAGTCAAAAGTGCTACCTACCAGTCTCATTAATTAGATGTTAAGAAATGCTCTGTATTTACCCAGTCATAAATTTGTGTTCTGTTCCTCAAAATTTTCAATTGTATTTAAGTGAACTGATTTACGTTGTTTGAAAAGTAAAAACTGAGTCACAAAAACAACAATAGTTTATGTTTATAGGCAAACTGATTCACATGTAAGATCTCTTTAAACTACCACTTAGCCTGGAGCACATACAACAACTGCTAAGAAATATTAAATGCAACTTTAGTATCTAGTCCCATAACCTGGTCTGCAGAGTTTGGGTTTATATTTGGGCAAAAAATATGTTCTGGTAACTTCACCTTGTTGATTTTGTTTCTTTTTCTTTTATTTTCCCCTTTTCTTTTTATTCAAGAGCTCTCTGATCTAATACTTGTTTACATAATTTGCTTTTGTCAGCTTCAGAATAGGTTTAAAAATGTTCTTTATTACTGAAATAAATACTTTAAGACAGCTATCTCAGTTTTATGTATTGGAAATATTTCAGAGATAAGCTAGTGAAATACAGCGAACACATCTAGAGGCTTGCAGTTAGGATATAACTTCTAAAATTAAGTTCTTGATTCTAATACTAATACTAAATGGCCTGTGTATTTTTTTATAAACTTCAATGCAATTAATATCAGATTTATGCAAAATAGGTGATGTTTTATGCAGACTTCTGTAGTGTAAACCTTTAGGAGGACACTACAAAATCCTACTAAGAAAATTTTCTAATATTCTGGTGACTCTAACACTGCTATCAGATGCCTGTAAAAGGGGGACATCACCACCTTCAGAATTAATTCTGATTTTGTATTCCCAGTAAATTTGTATATTGACTTCCTAAACAGTTTTTCGATGACTACATTTTTATGTATTCAATCCAAAGTATTGCTCAGTCATAATGGACTCCCAGCACTAGAAGCACAAGATTAGCTTGTAAACTGGCAAGTGAATTGATCAGCAAACTGGTCATTCAGATCCAGAGCGCTGGTGGGGTGCACCCTGGTTGATGTTACTCTAAGGCCACTCCTGATATTTTCCAGCAATTTGATTACTGGGAGAAGTGCAAGTGGACTGGAAGAAACCATATCTCCCCTCTATCCTCAAGAAGGTCATATTAAGGATAAGAAGTTGATAAGCAGTAGTCAGCACAAATTCACCAAGGGACAGTCACGCTTGACAAACCTGATAGTCTTCTATGATGAAATGACTGGCCTGGTAGATGAATGGAGAGAGCAGTGGATACTGTCTACCTTGATTTCAATAAGACTTTCAACACTGTTTCTCATAAGATCGTAGAATCACCAAATCATAAAGAGTTTGGGTTGAATGGCACATTTAAAGGTCATCTGGTGAACCTCCCTGCTACTTACAGGGCAATTTTTCACTAGAACAGGTAGCTCAAAACCCTGACTTTGAACACTTCCAATGATGAAGCATCCACAACTTCTCTGATATACCTGTTCTAACATCTGACCATCATAATCATAAAAATTTCTTCTTTATGTGCAGTCAAAATCTAGTCTCTCTCAGCTAGAAATTGCTCTGTGTTTTCTCACTACAGCCCTGGTAAAAAAAAAGAAAAAAATCTTCATCTTTCTCGTAAGCCCCCCTTTAAGTCTTGAAAGCCCTTAAAAAAGTCTCCCCAGAGCCTTTTCTTCTCTAGGCTGAACAACGCGAACTCTCAACCTGTCTTCGTAGGAAAGGTGTTTCAGCCCCGTGATCATTTTCATGGCCCTTCTCTGGACCCACACTAACAGGTCCATGTCTCTCTTGTGCTGGGAGCCACCGAGATGGATACAGTGCTGCATTTGGGGTCTTATCAGAGCAGAGGTGAAGGAAGTGATTCTTCACATCTGTTGAGCACTGGTGAGGCCCCACCTGAAGTACTTCATGCAGTTCTTGGCTACCCAGTAAAAGAGACATGAAACTACAGGAGTGAGTCCAGCAAAGGGCCCCAGAGATCATTAAGGATGCGAAGCACCTCTCATATAAGGAAAGGCTGAAGAAGATGTGACTGGTACCCTGGAATACAATTTAGATCTTCTCAGAACAGGGAAAATTCATTCTTGCAGCTGCAGAGGAGATCATAGATGGCCAGAATGATCACCTCTGTGGTGAACCCTGCCCAAATGAGGCTAGGGGGAATCTCATCAATATCTGTAGCATGTGAAGGGAGAGTGCAAAGAAGATGGAGACAGGTTCTTTTTGGTGGTGCCCAGTGAAAGGACCACAGGCAATAAGCACAAGCTCAAACACAAGCTCTCTGAACATCAGGTACTGATGGTGACTGAGCTTTGGCACAGAATGTACAGAGAGGCTGTGTAGTTTTCCTCCTTGGATGTACTCAAAAGCTCTCTGGAAGTCCTGATCTTGGTGGATCTTCTTGAGCAGGGGCATTGGACCAGATGACCATCTGAGATGTCTTCCAACCTCAAGTATTGTCATTCTGTGATTGTCAGGGCTTCAGCATCTGCCTTGAAGGAAAAGCTGAGGGATCAGCTCTTGTTCTTCCTGGAGAAGAGATGGGGTTTGGGTTATGTAAGAGCTGGTATCAATGTAATGCTCATAAACAAGGGGGAGAGAGACTCCTTATATGCATGTCAGGAATGAGCAAATGTTCATAAATTGTGACAGCGATGGTTCAAATGGGGTATAAGAACAGACTTTTCCACCAGGGATACAGTCAAGAAATGGAACAAGTTGTCATATACAGAGGCTGTGTATTTTCTGTTCATAGCAGTTTTCAAGACTGGACTGGACACAGTACTAGGGAACCTAGAATAATAGAATCTTTAAGGTTGGAAGAGACCTCCATGGTCACTGAGTCCAACCTTTGACTGATCACCACCTTGTCAACTAGAACATAGCACTAAGTGCCAAGTCCAGTTGTTTTTTGAACAATTCCAGGGATGGTCACTGCACCACTCCCTGGGCAGTTCACTTCAATGCTTGACAAACCTTTCAGTGAAGAAATTTTTTCTGAAACCTAGTCATATATGTGGAAGGTATATGGAAAGGTATATTAAAAATTCGTGTTTGAACCCTGTCCCTCTAAGACTCCATCTTCTATGGTGGTCTCTTTAAGGAAGGAAATTAACTCATTTGAGCTTCAGGGAGCTCTATTGAGGGAGGAACTGACACCCTTTTATTTGAAATATCATCCTTAATCATTGTGATGGCTTTGATGAACCTCTTGTGTTGTACATACACCTTTTCAGAGCAGGGTATCTTACTAATAAGTAATGCAAATGGTTCCAAGAAATTTCAGGAAAAAAAATAAATGAAGAAAGATTCTGCACAACCTCTACAAAATTATCTGACATGGGTATTATCTGAGTATCTAAATGCATTATGGAAGGTCTGGGTCTCATCAAAAACTTATCTGTGCATTAAGTTTATATATAACTAAATACAACTCCTTAACTTCACTAAAAAGCAAGTATACATGTATCTATTATTTGAATAAATTAGAGACATAGTCAATTAAGATGTTTTTCTGTTTGGCCTATTCAATCTATATAATGTCAGATGTTTTTTACTCCAGTAACTAAGACTAGTCAAGTCAAAAGGCAAAATGTCATAATTAATTAGGCCCAAATTATTGTTGCAGTTTGTGCTAGTTCTCTTAATGAGTAAATCAGAATGTTTTAATATTATTTTTCTTTCCTCAGGTTAGATAATTATTTTCAGAGAGATAATGACATACACAGTGAAACACTTGTTTTTGTGGAACTGATGGGTAATGTATAAACCAGACATGATGCTCCAGATTTTAGGTGCATATTCTTTAAAAGTCATTAAATATCTACAGAACATGCTCATCTAAAGCAGGACCCATGTATTAAATAATCAAGTAACACAATGTGTACTTATAAGCTTTTATAGATGTATAGTCACACAGAGACTTAAAGCCCTGAAGGAGAGAACAAAAAAAAGTAAAAAAAAAAAATATGAAAGAGTGGACTGAGAGCAGGAAAGGATGAAAAATTTTAATTAGTTTTAAAAGGAGTGATTCTTTTAAAAATTGCAGAGGAAAAAAACTTATTCCAAGCAGGGACATGAAAAAGGTTAAAAAGATACTTTAATAATAAACAAGAGGCAAGTGGGCATGTCTGATTGCTTCTGGGTGTTGTCAGCAGATATAAGATGTGCTGCCATCACTTCAAAGAATCTTTTGTCTCATGCTGAGAAATATCTTTGAGGAGAAAAACAAGTGGAGAAATGGAAGTTTTACTGAAAAAGAAAAAAATAGGTCCAATAACTTTAAACATGTTTTACACTTGCTTTTGTTTAAAGTAATAAAATGGTATGTATGTTGGTGTTGAAGTGATAGCTCCATAGACAACACTATTAGAGTGTGTAGTACCTGTTCAACAAAAGTATCTTAGGTCTTGGGGTTAAGTATAAGAAAACTGTTGTTTTCTTATACACACACTGTTGTTCTGTGATGAATTCAGTTTCCCGGGAAAAAAACATGGCAGAAATTTTCTTATCCATAAGCTTTATGGACTAAAAGTTATTTCTGTAGTTAATCTCAAATACCTAAATTCCACTAAAATTATTTTTCCACATTCTCCTGAAAAGTCACACTGTTTTGACACATAGGTCCAGTGTGCAACCCACCATTGTAGTTGAAGACATTAGGGATAATCCTTAATGTTAACTGAAAAGGAATGTGTATCCCTTCTACAATAGACAGAAATCAATGCAAAAAGACTGCAAAGATGAGCAGCCATCAGCGTCTTAGAAAATTCACAGGTAAGGTTATGGAAACATTTAGAGAAAAGTATGTGATGATCATAACAGTAATTAAGTAGAAAATGCTGTTTTGGAATCGTGTTTAGAAACACAGCTTAAAGCAGGGTAATAATACCAGGTTTTGTTTTGTCATTTTCTTTCACACACACTTTTTTTAGAAACAATATTGGAACAGTTCTTTACTGCTGTTGTACTGGGAATGCCAAGTCCTTGTTCTCTAAGGAATGTTTTGTGAAAATAACAGTATAAATAATAAAACAATGAGGATCTTAAAATTTCAAGTGTGGCAGAATAAGTATCAGGTACATGAGAAAAACTGCCAATCTCTTTTTCGACTGCAGATTTCTAAGAATCGCAGAATCAAGGTTGAAAGAGACATTCAAGTTCATCTAGTCCAGTTGTCAACCTTGCACCACCATAATCACCCCTAAACCATATCCACTAGTGTCATGCCCAGACATTTCCTGAATGCTTCCAGAGGTGATGACTCCACCACTTCCCTGGGTAGCTTGTTCCAGTGCCTAACCACTCTGTCAGTGAAAAAACCATTTCTGATATCTAATCTGAACCTCCCCTGGTACAGTTTAAAGCCATTTAATCTCATTCTTTCACTTGAGGCACAGCAGAAGAGACCAACCCCCACATTGCTAAAACCTTTCAGGTAGTGGTACAGAGCAATGAGGTCCCCCCTGAGACTCGTCTTCTCCAGAAGAGTTCCGTCAGCCTCTCCTCATAGGATTTACTCTCTAGACCCTGTTCCACCTTTGTTGCCCTTCTCTGGACACGCTCCAGCATGTCAATGTCCTTTTTGAAGTGAGAGTCCCAAAACTGAACAGAGTACTTGAGGTAAAGCCTCACCAGAACCAAATACAGCAGAACAACCACTTCCTTAGTCCTGCTGGCCACACTATTCTTGATAAAGGCCACAATGCCACTGCCACTTTCCAGTCACTCTTCCACAAGGCCATAGCACTGCATGGGGTTGTTGTGACCTAAATGCAGGACTCTGAACTTTGTGTTATTAAACCTCATGCAGTTGTCCTCAATCCAGCAATCCAGTCTGCGAAGATCTCTCTGCTGATCCTTCCTACCCTCATGCAGAACAATACTTCCGCTTAACTTGGTGTCATCTGTGAATTTATTGAGGATTTCATGCAGGTCCTGAAGATTACCACCTTATAAAAATATTAGTATATTTGAAGTGTTTTCTGCTAATGCTGGACTAATAAAACCTAATAAAATAAAAAAATTTAAAACTATTTTTAACTCCTTACTCCTTGTATCTGATCTAACATTCTGCAAGCAAGAAAACACCATATCAAACAGAATTCTTCTGAGCTGACGTATTGTCTAGTTTGATATATCTCTCAACTGAAAATTTGAGGGAGAAAGAAGTTGCATAAAATACTTAACAAAATATAGTCTAATACACAAAGAGTAAAAAGTTTTGTGGTGAGTGTTTTTTTCTGTCTTTCTTTTACTTTTTTCTCCTCTTCTGGTTGGAGGCTTTTCCATGTCCAGGCTCTGTTTTGTCTACGTCACTTTGGCAATTAGCTAAAGATACATACTGTAGTTGTCTTGAATATTACTGAAGGCAAAAGGAAAAGCTTTAGAGAATGAAACTGATCAGGGCAGAGAAATATTGCTCCTTTCATAAAATTTAGGAATCCTAGCTATCAGAGTGAACACTGGGCTGGAAGAAGTGCATAGGCTTTGGGTCTTTTAATTTTATCTTGGAATTTTTTTAGTTTCTGATTCGGATATTTTTATATGAGGCTTTTGCTGACTTATTGCTTCCATTTCAGGGAATAGAAAAGTGAAAAAACTCACCAACCTTTCTTTTTATTCCTAAATAAAACCAAGGAAAATCAGCCTTCCTACTTGTCCAATGATACTTTGTCTCAAATTGTTGTTGCCTTTATTCCCTTTTAGTGACTAAGCCATAATTGATTTCTTCTTAGAAATTATCATATATTCTTACAGAAATTACTACACTGAGAAATTACTACACTCAAGTATATAGCTGTTCTTAGTTATTAAACTGATCTGTAGAAGTCACGTGTGAGTTTGCAATTTTGTTAAGGACCATGAACATTAAATATAAGTATAGACATCCTTTTGTCTGTTTAAACTAAAGAAGACACTTTTTTTTTTTTTTGCTTTAAAAATGCCAACGTACCTTTATTGTGAAAAGGCACATGTATGGAATTTCATCTAGGGACATTCAACTGTTTCACTGAAACCTTCAAGCTCTTAAGTAGACAACTGCTTCTGTACTTAAAAGTATAATTAAAGCCAAAGAAATCCACATGAAGTATTAATGATAATATTAAAATTAAGTGTTAATTTTGAAGTCCTGTTGAATAAATAAAACATATTTTTGAAACATACACAATCAATAGATTAACTAAGAGATTTATAGTTAATATTTGAAATGTGGTGTTTATAGACTCACTGGAAAAATAATCTTTGGGCTAAAACAGTGGAAAGGAACTCAGATTTATTTAATGAGGTATATTAACTTGAAATAACAAACTGTCATTATGAAATAGAGATAGTGTGATAATTGTAATGAGTGCACCAAGAGTTGATCAGAGGCTAGGAAATCAAAAACAGATTGCATAAGTGGAAAGACAAGACCATTATGAATGATGAGTGACAAAAAATACATCAAGTAAGTGATACTAAAGCTAGAAAGAGTAAGATTCATTTATATATATTAGTAAAAAAGACGCAACAAGGGAAACCTTCTGCATATAGGTAAACAATGAAGAATTCAGATGCAGTACAGAAGAGGAACAGAAAAAAGTAATAGTTATAAAAATGTCTTCAATAGCTTGTTACACTTTTTTGCTTTAGTCATCACCAAAAAAAAAAAAAAAGACTAATTTTTATCATATACTGCATAGCATGCAAATAATTTTGACAGGGAGATAAGAATATAGGCCAGAAGAAAGAAAAAAGAAGCAACAAAAGTTTTATGTTATCACAAGTACAGCAAAGCATAAGGAAATTGACCCTAAAGCAACAGAACTATTCAAAAGGATATTTCAAGTAATGCTTGTTACCTTATAGAATTTATAGAAAAAGAATATGCATGCCCTAAGAACTAAAGAAAAGGAGGTCTGGAGGAATGACATACCTGTCAGACTAATTTTCATCTGGGAAATGGCTTGTCAATATATTATTTAAAAATTCACTTTTAAAATAAGTAGCATAAGAAAATCGACAGCTTTGTAAAAAATACAAAATTTATCCAGATTCTTTCCTTATCAGCATAGCTATTCTAATCTGTAGGGGGAACAATTTATGTAATACAGCTTTTTATTTTTCACAGTTGTCACTGTCATGCATGTCATCTCATAACAAAGCTTAGGAAACACGGTTCATATATAATCACAGTATCACAATGCATGAGTGTTTGGAAGGAAAACTAGGCACTCTAGGTATGTATCATGATTTCAGTCAAGTTGTGAAGACATATTTGTTAGTTATCATAAAGGTAGATCCTTGCTGTACAGATTAAGATTTCACATCTCATTCCAGCCTATATCTTCAATAACCTCTGTATTTCAGGTATTTTTGCCATACATACCAAAAGGAAAAGTGGATTAATCAATCTTCATCATGACTCTTGCGTTAGCTTAGGCCATTTCTTAAAAATATTTGTTAATACAGTTTACTTACTTACTCTCTGCTCTCTAATCCACGTTACATCCAAGTAGCCTGGAACATTGCCTATGGTCCTGTGCTTGCCCTTTCAAGGTTATTGCTGTCAGCTTCTGATCACTCTTTTGGGAGTCACTGACACAATCTTATATTTCATTAATAGCCTTTAAACCGTAATTTTATTCACATAACCCAGTCACTTGTGAGTACAGCCGTAAGGTCATCAAAAAGTCCACTGTACAAAATATGTGATCTGTTAGGAGACACACATGCATGTAAGCACAGACAGACAGTAACCACTTGCAATTAGTTCTTTTACCAATTACTGTAAAACCGCTGACTCATTATCAATTTTATTTTCCACAAATATTGAATATTTCGTGTTATTATTGTTGCAAAACTTCCTCATCTAAATTATTTCATATGAACAATAAAAGGTCATTTGTTTCTGTATTTCTGCACAGGAAAAGTCGAAAGTCAGGATACTTTTCCTCTTCTGGATTTTTAATTTCTCAGGTTTACTACCAGTTACCAGTATAATTCATCACAAGCTATTTATATCTTCTCTAAACTCTTTTGTACCTTGTATAATTTCTTTCAGTGTGTGTAACTTGCATCATAATTACATGAAATGTGTTTTGTATAGTTAGGGGGGAGGGTGTTTGCTTTGTGTTTTTTTTTCTTGTTGGGTTTGATTTTTGAATAATAATACAAAATTTCTGAAGTCTTACTTGTAAGTATTTTTTGACAGTTCATCTCTTCCAGGGAGCATCAGTGCCACTGAAGAAGAAAAAATGTCTAATAAGTTTCTTGAGACATGCATTTTTTCTGATTTTCAACACAAGACAATGTGTCCTCCTTCCCTCTACTGAAAGACTATAGGTGGAAAGGGGCAGTAGACATATTCTTAGAGGGTTTCACATTGCTAAATTAGTTTCTGTTGCTGCCACATAATTCACCCACACTATGGTTCATAGCCAGAAAATAATTCCAGGAGAGAGAGGAAAAAATAACCAACTAATTTATTCTCATTTTTAACTGTGGCTTGTTTTGAACTTTATCTGTGTTGATAAAACATTCTGGTTGATCAAACTTGTATTTTTTTCTTTTCTGTTGAAAAGAATAATAGACAGTATAGTGATTAGAGTTTTGCCTGAATTTCCCTTAGAAATCTCCATGATTACACTTAGAGATTCATTTTGAGGTCCTCAGGCTGGAGTGGAGCTAGCTGAAAGTAAACAAAACCTGTAAGACACTTTTAACCTCCTACATTAAATTTCTATTTTGCCTTTGTAACATCAGAGGTTACCTTCCAACTGGTTACTAGTTCTTTGCATTCCTAATTTAGGTGTTACTAAATTAATATTGTCAGTGAAGAAAACTGAAAACTTTTAAAGACCCCATCAGGGTGCTAAAGAGAATCTTTCCTTTTCCATCCACTAAATACAATGTTAAATGCCTCTGTTTCATTTAATGTATAGCAGGTAACTATTAGAAAAATAAGAAATCAGAACGATGATTAAAACAGGCCCTTCACTGTGTTTTTTTAATGTTAGTTTCTATCTGGAGTTTAAAACACTGAACTGCCTTTTGAAGACAAGAGACTTAACAATAGAGATAAAAAGTATTTCTGTAGAACTGTAGCTCACCAAAAGCTAGGACACCTAGGATTTCTCTAGAGAAAAAGAAAAAAAAATTTTTTATTCTTAAATCCCATCTACCAGCAGACAGGCCAGGCAATACTTTTTTGAAACTGGGTCACTGTGAAGTCAAGAACACATCTGAGTTCAGAAGAAGGTAATACTGAAAGAAATTTGAGTTTTCCAATGAGTTCCACACATAACTAAGAATATGTAGACCTGAGGTGTTTTTCCTACTCTTAGTTTTTTGCAGTTTATACTTTACATTATTTTGGACTAGAGAAAAAGAACACACTATAAACCAAAAATGAAAAAGTGAGTAGTAATTAAACCTATTATGTCATTAAAGTGTCCTAAAGACAAAATTCCGTAAATTAAGAACAGAACAACTAAGGCACCTAAATTCCAATACAAATAACTCAGTGTTCCTGTAAATGATTCCCCCGATAGTCTATCAGAATTTTTAAACCTTGATATGGATTTTTGCTTGCTCCTCTCTAACCATCTCCTGCATATCTACGCCAGTATGCTAGACTGCGATAATATAATTTCAGATAATCATCACTGAAAAATCACGGGTTGTGGAAGTCAGTCCAATATTCCCTTTATCTTGTCTTCCCATCTTAAAGGTGTGATTACACATTTGTTATAAACCCATTTAAATCAGGATGCAAGAGAATGACATACAGTAATTTGTTCATAGACCCATTGAGATTTTATTGGATCTTGAAATTGCTGGTAATAGATGACTGCAAATTAGTTCCATTTCATGCAACTAAAAAAAAAACACCCCAAGATTTTTTTGCATATCTTTTACCTATTGAAAATGGCATTGATTGGGGGTATAAAGGGTGGTACTGAGAAGGAGGAACACTGACTAACTTCTAAAGAAAACAGGAATCATAGACTTGGAAACTGTCATTTTCAGTACAGAAGGTATAGTGTAGAGGCTTAGGTGATTTGCGCTGTCTCAGGAAATGAGTACTAACTAAACTATACTTAACCAGCAGTGTGGTGTAATACTGCCAATATGTAACTTGTACCTAATTTATTTCTTCAGATGTATTCACTGTATAGGCAATATTTATGGTTCTTTTTTTCTGTTCAGTCACTAAACTCCTATCTCCTAAATAAATTACAGTGGATCTATTATTAAGGAACGAAAGTTACTCTTTCTGAGGATAACAATGCTTGAACAACTAGAACTTAATTCAGGAAGTTTCTGAAACTACCTTATGTGGCAAATGTTGTGACATTTTTGAATAATTAAATGGCTTGTATTCTTGGTCAACCAACAGCATTCTTACCCTTTTAATTAAGTCCTTTGTCTGATAAATATGTTACTAGGCAGTACTTTTGAAGGTAAACTATTATGTTCAATGTTGACACAATTTTGTATGCTTCTACACATCTCATGAGCCACTGTTTAGATTCTGAGTTTCCATGAAGACAAAATCATGTAACTTTTAGCACAAATTTAGCACTGGAATAGAAATAAATTGTAGATCATCCTGAGGTTTGTGGCAAGTGTGGAAATGAATTGTTTCTTCACTTTTGCATGAAAATTAAAGTCAGATTAATTTCAAAACCATGGAAAGCTAATGACAATGACAAATCAGTGGTTGACTTTTATATTAATTTTGAGTGAAATTACTTCCTTTTAAACAACTCTAAGCAAGAAGTATTATCCAATCTTAAAGGTAACAGGAAAATGGTCATAGGTATCTATCACTTGATCCAGCTACCTATTAAGTTGAATTGATTTCAAGCAACTTATTTTTAATTTCTGTAAAGATACAATGCAAATGGGAGATCCATGACTGTCTAGACAATAGCAATATGCTGCTTATGAACACTTTTCTCACAAGCATAAAACCCCCAGACACTTACTGTCTATAAAACATGTTTTATATTGAAAGAACATAATTTATGTTTGTTTTTATAAAAGAACTTCTGATATAAAAAGACTGTAAAATGTCAACAATAAAAATACAAACCATTTTATCGGAATTGTATTAAAAACAGACAAATAATTATTATTTTAAGGATAAAAATACCCCATATTCTGTAATTCCTAAAGGTTTTCCTGTTATTCAAGCACTTTTTTTTTTTAAAAAAAGGACCTTTGAAGAAAGAATTCTACTTCTGAAATATAAAGTTTTTGACTTTAAAGATCATAAATTCCTGTCTCCCTGTAGCTTCCCTCTCTTTCTTGTACTCATTTGAAAGTAATTGTAGAGGTATACCTAAGTGAATGCATTTCCACTGGGTGCAAATAGATATATTACCATGTGACTGAGTTTTCCTGTGGGGAGCCAAAAGCCTGACGGTTATGAGATGTGGAAGAGGGAAGTGGAGACTAAAGAAGTCTGTGAAACTTCCAAGACTTACACATTCACTACCTTCAAGTGATTACCCGAGCTGTGTGGATTTATGTTAAACTATAAGCTTCATGTGGTTGTATTCTGTACCCTTGAACATTACTTGTTATATTTATTACATATTTATTAATACAGTTATGTCCCTTATATGGTCATTTCCATACATTGTTAGCACCACCCCCATTTTCCTTATATGT
>JAYRBT010000001.1:73032060-73044092 GCA_036023395.1 Myiotriccus ornatus | reverse complement strand
GTTGTTTCCTTTGCATCTTCATGGCATGATTTTCTTTGTCAAATTTATTGAGTTTATTAATTTAGAAGTGCTCAAAAGTATAGTGAACGTGCATTCAGACAAGCTTACATTAGCCATACAGGAAGTTAAGATTTTGTATCTAAACAGTCTAAAATGTAAAAAGCTAAAGAAAACTCTGTCCTTGAAGTCTTGCTGTTCCTATGATTGAATGAAAAGTTTCTTTGTGTAGTAAATACTGAAAGCTTAAAGGAATTTTATTCCTCTTTAAGAAACTTGTTCAATTCACACTTGTTTTTATTGATGTTCAATTTCAAAGTAAAATGAAAGAGGACCTCTTCTTCCTGAGTACTTCAACACATCTGGCTTTCAGGATTGGTTCAACTCTTTTTAATTCAGTGCTTGACTTCAAGTAATTTCTTCAAGGCATCAGTGAGTCTGTCTTGTCATTCTCTGACAAGATTTGTTGAACAGGAACATGTTTCTATGATCATTTTTACATCTAAGGTTTCCCCTTTGGTTGTCTCACTGACTTCTCACATACAATGAATTTTCCTATTTTGGCTTCTAGTACAAAAGCTTTTTCTACTTTTAAGTACTAAAATGAACATATCTGGTAGCATCTTTGATTGTCTTCTTAGTTGGCCTCTAATGATCTGGATCATTTTCTCATCTGCTCTTACTGCTGTCACTAATTCTCTAGAGACATTTTGTGTCAACAAGTTTACCCGCTTGAAAATACCACTCATTCTGTTTGGCATTCTATATTCTATTATTTGAAATGTAATCTAAAGTCTTTTTGAGTCCTGTGGAGCTCTTGTAGTGTGTTATGCAACAGATGATATTTTCCAGAATCTGTACTATCACAGGAATCTGACTGTATTATTCACTCTTCTGGAAAAGTCACTGACAGATACTTTGTCATTCACATCTCTAGCATCCTTGTAAATGCCAGTAGAACAAATAAGTTAATGCTCAATATTTCTTTCACTTGTTCTTCTCACCCTTCTTCTGGATGGGTTTTCTCATTTCCTCATGCTTGCTCTTTTCTGTAATTGATGTTAAATTTATCTCCTGGATGTCGTAATTCTTGTATTTCTCATATTTTCTTGCATGACTGTGGAAGTCTCACATTTTTTAGTCCACATTATTTCCTCTTCCTGGATTCATACTTGTCAAACTTTGTACCGATATTTGAAATTTTTCTTGCAAGGATTCTGAGACTTGCTTTTCCTCACTTGTTTGAGGTATATCTCTCCTGAGAGAAAGTTCTCCAGGCTTGTTTCAGCTCCTGTAATTGCACGCTGTACAGCTCTTCAGAATCTTTTCTCCATCACTTATTCATTTCATATCCTTAGTAATCTGTCAACACTTGTCTCTCACTGTCAACATCTCCAATTCAGGTCTTCCAGTCATCTCCCTTATCACACAAAGCCTGAGGCCTATTTCTGCTCCCATATTCTTTTGCTGTTTTGCATTCTTTGCTTATTGTTTGCTCTTGTATTCAATTTCTGTTTCGTCAATTTACTGTATTCTACTTTAGGACTTAACTCCTAAATTTTATTCTTGTTCAGACTTAACTCCTAGATTTTTTTTCTTTTTCAATGTCTTTTACTTGTTCATCATTTTATGCCTCATCTATTACCTTCAATTCCTCTCTTTAGCCTAGAATATTGTTTCTCTGGCTGCTCATCTAACATTTCAGCTGTTCAGTTGTCTCCTCTTCTTTCTCCATAAGTATTCATTTCTACAAGTGGTTTCATGAAACAAATCAAGCTACTTTCTTTTTACTCAAATTGGACAACTTGATCAGTGCCATTTTTTCTCTTCACAAAAATATTGATCCCTTTTTTCACCTGGGATAAGCCCATTTCCCTTATAATTTTCTTAGCTTGTGAATAGACATGTCAGTCTTGATATCTTTCACATTAGCAGTGAAATGGAGATTACACAGTGACACTTGAAAGCAGTTTTGCAGAAATGGAGATGGGGGTCCTGATGGAAACCGAGGTGAATGAGGCTCAGCAGCACACCTTTGTGGTGGGGAAGACCAACTGTACAGAGGGCTACATGAGTGAGAGCACATCTCCCAGTTATAAGTAGCCAGTGGGTGCAAGGAAGCATTTATTCTTCACTATTGACCACTTATAAGACTGCATCTGCAGAAATGCCTGGTACTGACACACTGTGAAGCACACAAATATGAGGAAAACAAGTGGCTGCAAAGATGGCTGAAGACTTGGATGGGGAGATCAAGAACTCTGGATTTACTCATCTCGATGAAGAAGAAATCTAATTCCCATGCCCTGCCCACAGAAGGGGCAATTGCTTGTCTTTTGCTGCCTAATGAGTAGTAATAGAGAAGAAAATTATCAAACTCTTCTCAGAGATGCACAGTGAAAATGTAATAGTCAACAGGCACAAGTGGCAGAAAGAACAATTTCAAATAGATATAAAAACAAACAAACAAATAAACAGAAATTTTAGTGACAGTTGGCAAAAAGTGGATCAGGCTGTCCAGAGAGGTTGTGTAGTCCCCATCACTTGAAAATTGGGCAGAGCCCTAAGCAATCTAATGTAATCTGACATTACTCTGGCCAGGGAGTTGTACCTCCAAATGTCCCTCTCAATCTAAATTATTCCATATTTATTCAAATTACAGCTCTGGAATGCAATTATTAATTAAAATTTGTACAGAGGATCACAGCCTCAACTTTCCGTAATGTGTTTTTAAGAGAGAATAACAAGCACTAATCAGAATACAATCAATACCAAACAGACACAAGCAAGTTGAGCAGCTAGCTCCAATCTGTTTTCCTTCAAGTTTTACAAGACTGTTGTATACTCTCTGGCTGCAACACAGCACTGCACTTTTTTCCTGTTAAGAGGAACCAAGTCAATAGCTGATCAGTTGTAGTCTGTATGGGAACATAAATAGAAGAAAGAAGTTAATGATATTGTACTGAAATGTATGAATTCTCAAGTTTAGGGCTATGAGTGGAGGTTAGATCAGGATTTGACTTACACAGTTTTGGATATATTTCTCTTATAAATCTACACTCATTAAAGACCACTTCCAAAATAAAGCCTACCAGCACAGCAGAAAGGTTTTTAAAGCTAAAATGTTTTTCTTAATGAGTACACAAACCATGCACAGGTATAATACACTGGGGCCTGGGAGACAATGAACAACCTCCATTCTGTACCTCTTTCTGTTCTATGTTATAAAGGATACTGATAATCTTGAAGTTATGTAATTAATTATTCACACATTTTTTGGCCTTCCTTAGAAAGTTATATCATTTCACATTCAGATTTTTACAGATTCCTCTTAGGAAACATAGGATAACTTTTTCTTGGAGTTAGCAGCAAAACTTGCTATGAATGTCTAAAGAGTTGAGATTTCTCCCACTGAGGCTAGCTGAGCTTCCTAATCAATAACAGCATATATTCTCTTGATAGATAGCATTTGTTCTGTGAGGTCCCTAAGCATTCCATAAACTCAAAAGTTTCCAGATGATGGAGGTTATCTCAATTTTTTCAAATCATATGATATAGCATTTAATTTTAAAAATCCCATCCCTTATTGAAATGTGGGGGCAAAAAGTGCCTATACAATACAATGTGCTAAAATATCAATATTCAATATTGCCAGGTATTTATAAGATGCACTTCATTAAAACTTGGGGTTCTTTAAGAGTCTCCCTAGAATTTTGTTTCCACTGTCATATAAAACAAAATTTCGGATTCATAATAACTATAGGGCTTGATATGAAGTTTAAACCAGGCAAAACTTACTTTGATGCAGCCTTTAACCCATAGAATCAATGACAGCTGGGTGCAGCCCTTTGGGTCCTGTTGTTTTATATAGGTCAAGATTGCTCAAGTAACACCTGACTTCATCCTTATCCATTGCTGGGCATTCTCCTAAAACCCTTCAATTAAGTGTAAAGGTCTGCAAGAATTTCTTGATGACTGAGGCAAAGAAAATGTAGCACAACTCAATCTTACCTGCACCTACTGTCACTAATCCTGTCACCCCATCCAGCACTGAACATATTTATTCAGCTTTAATCAGATACTCCTCTCTTTTGTCCATATATAAAACATAGTTTAAAGGCCCCATCCTGTATCTTGTTAGTCACATCATATCATATAAAAAAATTCTATAATAATTAAGAAATAAGCATGTTAAAGCAGTTACATTAAATTTTGCTGAGGGGTTTTTTACCTTTAGTTTTCCAATGGTCTGTTTTTTTTCCCGGTTGGTGTTTCTTGGCCATAGACTATAGCATCATTTATTGGTCTGGGTTTTGTTTTGTAATGTTTTTTATTATTACTGTCTTGTTTTTGTTATTGATATTATTATTATTGTTGTTGTTAGCTCAGTGATAGAGTGCTTCTGATGTGAAAGACATCAAAAAAGTCAGCAGAACATTCTAATTGGAAATCAGTCTTTAACAAATAAACACAGGAAATGGAATTTTTCCAAGCTGTTCAGAAAACTATATAATATTGTGGGGAAAATGTTATCTTTTTGCCTCAGTTAACATTTGCACATTTTACAGAGTGATCATTTTAGGAAACATTTAAAAGAAAATAAGTTAGTTTACTTGCAGGATGAGATGACTGAGTAGTTACAGCTAGCATAGAAATAGGAAGAGAAAGTAGCGAAGATGGCAGCTATGAGACAACACATGAAAGTGAGCACAAAGGTATCAAGAAAAGAGTCATAAGAAATGGCAGATAAATGTGAGTAAGAATTAGGATGTACTTTTCAGAATATGCAATGTTAATTGTGTAATATTTATTGTTATGTGGTTTACATTAAACTTTAATTTGTATAAACCATATGGACTACCGATAAATAAAAAATTACAAAAAACACACAGAGATTTGACTGAAGTATCTGTTTGCCCCAAATAGTTAATTCATTGCTGATTTGGGTAAATGCCATCATTCCAAGAGCTTATCCAGTCTTTTAAAATAGTAATTCAGAGGAATGTACCAGTAGGTCTTTTACTTAATCCTCCGGTGACAGGTATTTCCAAAGTGGGTGCACGCACACCTACTTTTTCTACATGAGAACTATATTTTTATAGTGTGCACATATAACAAGAGAACAGTGATCAGTGAAGTAATAGACTTAGTGTCTTGGAAATATTTGCATTTTTGCATACCTAACATCTTTAAAGGATAATTTTATTATGCTTTGCATGCTTTAGAAACAGCAACCAAGTTATACTATCTCAAGATTGCAAAAAGTTTTATTGGCCTCATGTGGGAAAAGATTTTTTGCAAAGTTTTGTATTTTATTTCTTTTCTCCCCTCTTGTCTATTTCACATGCAATATCATGATTTTTCTCATTTCAACCTTGGCAAATCATTGATTTTGTCAGCTTTTAAGTCAGCTTATTTAAAGGATATCACACATGCCTTATGTTAAGCAGATTTCAGGCTTCTGATAAATTTCCATTGTATGCATCCAAAAATAAGTGCCTTGTAGGCATTGTAATACACCTTGGCATACATGGAAGCTAGCTTCAGAATTATTACAGCTAAACCTGAAAAGAATGAAGGATTTCCTTGCATATGGGATGTAAGTTCAAGTGGCAAAGGGACAAATGTGCTCAATCTCCATATATTTTTGAACTCATTGTGCAAAGAATGCTTAGCTTATTTGGTTTGTCAAAGAATTCATTTTATTATATTTCTTCTCCTCTTCATTTTACGGTGTTTCCAAAGAGCATACAATTGTACATAACATGTCACAGATGTTGAAGCTCAATATTTGCATCCTATTTACTTTTTGGGTTTGATTAAGGGCAGGGCAAGACTGCATTTTTGCAATGCAGTGCTTGAAACATCTAATAATGTATTAAATGTTTCCTCAGAGACTGACGTTTTCCATATATTCAGTATTCAAGGGGTACTTCCTCCAAGCTCAGGAGCAATGCATTCCAACAAAGAGGAAGTCAGACCAAAATGGCAGTAGGCTGCATGAATGAACAAGGAATTCCTGGACAAACTCAAGCACAGAAAGGAAACTACAGGAATGGAAGCATGGACAGGTAGTCTGTGAGGACTACAGAGATATTGCCTGAGTAAAATGAGGTTAGGAAAGCTAAAGACCTGATAGAATTCGATCTGTTTAGGGACATCTATGTCAACATGAAAAGCTTCTATAAGTATGCTGGTGCTAAAAGAAATACTGGGAAAAATGCAGGCCCTCTCCAGCAGGAAACTGGAGACCCAGTTACCTGCTGTATGGAGACGTTTGAGGTACTCAGTTACTCATTTTGCTTGGTCTTCACTGACTTGTGCTCCAGCCACACCACTAAGTCATAGAAGGTAAAGGTGGGGACTGGTAGAATGAAGAATGGCCCACTGTAGAAGACCAGGTTTGAGAACATCTATGGAACCTGAAGGGCCGCAAATCCATGGGAACCGATGAGTGACATCCACAGGTCATATGAGAACTGGTGGAGGAAATGGCTAAGCCACTATCCGTCATATTTGAGAAGTAGTAAAAGTCCACTGATGTTCTGACTGGAAAAATAAGAAGCACAACCTCCATTTTTAAAAATGGAAGTAAGGAAGTTCTGGGCAACTACATGCCAGTCAGTCTCACCTCTGTGTCTCTCACAATCATGGAGCAGATTCTGGAAACTGCTAAGGCACATGAAAAGTAACGCGGTGATTGGTGACAACCAGCATGGCTTCACTAAAGGCAAATCATGCCTGACAAATTTTTTGGCATTCTATGATGGGTTTACAGGGTTGAGGGAAGAGCAACTGAGCTACCTGGATGCATGCAAAGTATTTGACACTGTCTCACATGACATCTCTGTGTCTAAACTGGAGAGACACAGATTTTGTGGATGAACCTGTCAAAGGAATTAGCAAAGAGTTCTGATCAATGGCTCAGTGTGCAAGTGGAGAGCAGTGACAAGTGGTGTTCCTCAGGGGTGAATACTGCATAACACCTGGTTAAGTCTCTTGACCTTTAAGCCTACATAAAGACCCAGTTAAACTGGTGCTCTTAAAAATGGCAGAATTAAACTGCCAATGAGACTCAGCTACTTTATGTAAAGATCATCTCTTTGCATATTGTGTCTTTCTCCACTTTAATAAAGATTGTAACTAACTCCAAAGTAAAATCATTTAATTGAGAAAATCTCTATATTGAATGTATATTCTTATGGGAGTTTTCTCATATTTTTACCTAGATTTTTCCCATTCACTGAATCTAGAGACTGAGAGAGACAAACCTTTGCATTTCACTACTATGGTTGGTTGCATCTGCTTTAGAAATTCTGTTCCAACAAGTACAGTATTTCGCTGCGTTTAATTAATTTCGTTTGGGTATGCATAGTACTACTCCCAAGAACTACAATATCCAGGAACAGCTGGAAGGACATTAATCACTTATCTAAACATGCAAATAAGTAGAAAGTGAAGCATGAAATTACTTCCCGTACACTATATACTATATTTGTCATTGATATGCTGCTTTAAGTGTGACAGTGCTATTTATTTGGATCTGTAATGATATAGCTTTGACTCCTGTTTAATGTATTTTAGCAAACATTACTTGGAGGTAAAGCCATTAGTATATTGCACATATATTAATTAGGCTATCTCATTTATTTCGTTCAACAAAAAAATCTTCCACAATCTCATTTTAGATGAGCTAACCTCAGCATAAAATGAGTAAACCTCTTTTTTTCTTACTTGCTTTCTAATCTAAGTCATAAAAACAAAAAAACCCTCCTTGTTTTCCCTAAAACCTTCCCTTAAAATATTATCTTTGTATTTCAAAGTGGATGTATCCATTTTTACTCTAACCAAAATATTCAGAGAACCACTGCATGTTTAGCTGTGTACCTGTGAAAAACTCACCATGCACTGGTGAGGTCACACCTTGAGTCCTATGTCCAGTTTTGGGCCCCTCACTCTAAGAATAGACATTGAGATGCTGAAGCATGCCCAGAGAAGGGCAATGAAGGTGGTGAGAGGTATAGAGAGTAAGTCCTATGAGGAGTGGACAAGGGACCTCTGGGTGTTTAGTTTGGAGAAAAGGAGGCTCACGGAACCCTTATCACTCTGTACAACTGCCAGGAAGGAAGTCAGTCTCTTCTCCCAGGTAACCAGTGACAGGATGAGAGAACATAGACTCAAACTGTGCCAGGGGAGGTTCAGGCTGGACATCAGTAAGAATTTCTTCAAGGAAAGGTTGTTAAGCATTGGAGTAAATCTCCCAGGGAGGTGGTGGAGTCACCATCCATGGAGGTGTTCCAGAAACTATTGGACATGGCACTTAGTGCTATGCTCTCATTGAGAAGGTTGTGATTAGTCAAAAGTGTGAATTGATAATCTTGGAGGTCTTTTCCAACCTTAATGATTCTGCGATTATTTATGAAACAAAACACTCAAAACAACTTTAAGATTAATCAATTTATGGTTTTTATTGAACACATCTGGTGTACATGGTGTATGCTGATAGTATTATGTCTGTCATTAAATTTCTGGCAGTTTTAGAGTTTTGACAAGATGACTTCATTTGTAAGAAAATGGATATTCAAAAAACTTCTATAAAGTCTTTCTGAAAATTATGGATGGAGGGTAAAAAAAATAACATCTCACAACAGAAACCATGTTCCAGCCTGCTTCTATTTTTTCCTAGTCTATTAACTTCTCAAAAAAAATATTCTGAAAATGCAACAGAGGACACATCACTAAAGTGACGAACAGTAGACAATAAAAGATAAGCTTTTGCACAGGGTTTAAACAAGTTCCAAAAGTAACAGTTGATTCCTTGCTTTGACCATCAAGCAGAATTAGTAACTGAAAATGAAATGAAAGAGATTACTGGGCTTTGATCAATTTAAGAGTTTTAAAATAAATTGTGTTAAGTGTCTGCAGTCAATCAGTAGCAAAATGAAAGAGAGCTGCAGGAATGTATATGTGAGGCATCATCAGAGCTACTTTCACATCAGTACAACTTTCATTGTGTGATGAGCAGCCAGCAGTGCTTAGAGGGCTGAATAATCCTTTTTGAGGACAAGCAGTTCAGAGCAGTACAGTTCATGTCTGCCTCATCTCTCTCTTACAATGTAGATAAATCAGTTCTGATGTGATCACAGTTGTAAAGAAACGTGAGTTATTTTTAAAATGATGATTCTTGATTTACGTCAACTTGTCTTTATCAAAAATTCTCTATGGAAAGCTGAGGTTTGGTTTGGTTTCTTCTTCAAGAAATCTTGCAAAATAATCTTTTCAACAAACTGAGGGAAAATCTCTTCATTGAAGAGCTAGGTTTTCTTCAGTGCTGGTTTTTTTTTTTTATTTATTTTACCAAAATCCATGTGCTAATGGCTGCCGCATGATACTCTTCAGACTTTTCATATTGCATTTTCACATATACAGTATTAGATGCAGCAATTCAGAAATATTAAATTCTTCTGCAGTTACAGAAAGAATGTAGCCATGTCTGGTTTAGCCAGAACCAAGCAGGAAGATGAAAGAGAGCACCGTGAACTTTGGGGGAAATAGGCAAGCCTGATGATTAATCATCTTTCTTGGGTTTAGTACATATCCATGCAAAGTCTGAGTCAAACATTATTCTGGACTGGTTTTTAAATTCACACTTTGTATAGAAATAGCATACATGGTAAGACCTGCTTTAAAGCATATTTGATGTTTGCATACTTCATCTAGTCTTCAAGACATGGGTAGTGTTTAAATACAAAAATAGTTTCAAAAATACAAACGGAAAGATGAAAGAAAAAACCCACCTTGTGAATGTGTAGACAATTTTTGCATTGATATATTGCTTTCACTTAGACAAAATCATCCAAATAAAAGATGGGGTTTTGTTTGTCTTGTTCATTTTGTTGAGTAAGGGTCTAATTGCTTCACATTTTAGCTTGCCTTAATTTAGTTTCACACAGGGAAATTTCCATTTGTCAAAGATGAATCATCTTCCATACTACTGAATTTGGTTACTACTCATATTTATTTTCCCTCTGAAGTATGAGGTATTCTTATAATCTGAGACTTCTGGAATTAAAAAAAAAAAAACACCAGAAGATTAGTAAGATAAAATCTATTTGCCTTAACATTGGACATCTGTGGATAAAGTTGTCATGTCATATCGTTTTCTAGTCAAGAAAGGAAATAGATACTTTTCTGGCTGTAATTCATAGATATTATTTTGATATCTGCATGAAGTCAGTCAAATTTCACTCATGAAAAAAGGAAAAAAAAGCATGAGAACTATTACTAACAAATACTCAATAAAATCTGACCAACAAATTAATTTGGTTAAAAGTAGAATAATAATCACTTTCAGTAAATGCTGAATGCTGCCTATTAAAAACATCAATGTCTTTTAAAGTGTTTCAATGTTATAACAAATATATTGCCAGTAACTTATAGAGGATTAAAATTATGTATACTTAAAAGTTGAAATATCACTTTAGCAAACACTTAATAAAATAAATTTTCAAATCTTATCTACAGGATGCTACTGTTTTGAAACTGCATGGGAATTGCTTAAGAAATTGATTAAAATTTAAATATAAAAGAAAGATCACAATTTAAATATAAAAGAAAGATTACAAAGGCTTACTTTTTACAGGTTATGTGGACTGAAAATTCATTGGCTTTTTGAGCATTTTGAGAAAGTTATACTTTTGACATTATCCTATATAATAGTAGTTATTTTTCAATAGTATACCCCTTCTTTTTTTTTTTTTTCTGAGTTAAAATACTTACGGATGTCTTTAAACTGTAATGTATTGCTGAACTTAAAAACATACTCCAGGGATTTGCTTGAGATTCACCTAAATCTATAAACGTATTTGTAGAAAAGAATAGTCAAAAAAACAGATAAATAAGAGTGCTGATTTCATTGTATATTCCTATTGAGAAATCTCTTTTTCATGCTTTTTTTACTATTACATTTTCTTAATAAATAGTATGCTTTCATTTAATAAAATTAAAAGCCCTATTTTGCAGAATTTTTCCATAACACAGCAGCATGTCATCTCATGATTACTACAGATAAATATTTCTGAGATTAATTCATAGTAGAATGGGAATGTTACAGAGGGGAAAGAGTTGCCACCCAAAAGACCCCTTTTGTTCTTCATTCTGCATGCGTTTATATAACTAACAGCACAGTTCAAGGCTTGGGGGCAAGAGTAATAGATCCCTGTTTACTTACTCCCCTCAAAAAGAATAATAAATTGTCCAATATATTATTATATAGTCAAAGCCAGTCTTTCAGAACAAATCGAGGAAATTGCTTGTAAAAAGGAATAGAATGTGGTTTTCTTGATTGAAAAACATATATGCAAACTGGATATTAATCCTTAAGTGGGTTTATGTGTCTTTATTCCTTTCATTTTTTGAGCAACATACTGCACTAGTGGCGCTCTGTGCCACATGTCTGATGCTTATAAAAACCCGAAGTTTGATCTTAACTAACCTATAAAAGGTTTGTTTTGTGTGCTTGTATGTACTGTGCCATTTATGTATGACATACAGATGTACTTATGGACATAATTTATTTTTTCCCCAGGGATCATTGCATGAATAGGAAAACAATCAGACTGCAAATCAAAAGTCTCAGAGTGAAGGAGGACAGAATTATACATCCTTTAAGTCAGATATCATGCAAATTAAGGTATATTTTATTTCTGGCACTATTGGTTAAATGATCAGATGATTCCTGATTGCAATCAGATGCAACCAGCCAGGACTTGGAATGTACATGATTTTTAACTCTGATTGGTTCAACTGTGCTTAATAGCTTGCAGATTGAACATTCATTGAACACAATATAAGTGAAGTTGGAATATCAACCTTTTGACTCACATTTAATGTTTGTGGTGAAATTTTGACTTAGTGGAAACACATTAAAACTATAACAATGGCCAGACTTCGCGAACAAAGAACCAGGGAAGGTCTTTACACCTTCCAGCCTGCGCATTGAATTTTTTAGGTGAGTTACAGTGTGCGCGGAACTG
>JAYRBT010000001.1:73012725-73024233 GCA_036023395.1 Myiotriccus ornatus | reverse complement strand
TTCTGCTGTGCCTTCTGCAACCGGACTTGTCTATCTCGCATTGGCCTTTTTAGCCATCAGCGCGCTTGTAGCAAGTGGGGGTAGAGCCCTTCTCAAATCTTCGTTCGCGAAGCCTAGCCATGATGATGATAAAGCCTTAGAGAAACTGGCACTACTGTAGCCCATTTTGCAGAGAGTGTTGCCTACACAGGAAAACAGCCTTAGATATTGAAAGGTTAGTTAGCTATTGCCATTCAATTCTGTTAAACTCACCTGCACAAATTCTATTTAACTGGGACTTCTGGTACGTGACTACCTTCTTGTCAAGAAAGGAACTCTAGGGAGCCCCACTAAACTAATACTATACTTTGGATCTAGGATTGATGTCCTTGGGGATGTGAAATTAGGCATAAGTCATTATGATTTTTTTTTTTTCTGAGAATTCTGCCATTTTTTGTAGGTAAGAGAGGATTTTTTGTAAGTAAGAATATTTGTTCCTCTGCAAGTGAACTGCTAACAAAGCAAATAAATCAGAAAAAACATTACCTTGATTCCTATAGCTTTATGATTTGAAAGGTTATGTCTCAGAAACATAGAATTTGAACTTCTTTTAATCAAGTTCTAGCTGAAATATCTGTTAATATCACGTATTATTAAAAATTTTCATAGTATTAAAATATGGCCATTTGTCCAGAGAAAATTCACAATGCATGCACATATGTCCTGACCTAATAAGCATACATGAAGTAAATTTTAAGTATAAATCAATCATGACAAGTGTTTTATGGCTTTCATTATGTGCCTTGAATAAGGTAAACAAAATGCTTTGCTGGATCAAGGGCTTCAGGAAACATTTTTTAAATATATAGTCATATAATCAACTGAAAAGAGTAAGTTGTTTGAATGCATGGAATATGAGTAGAACTGGAGCACACCTAATT
Organism: Myiotriccus ornatus; assembly: GCA_036023395.1. Lineage (NCBI taxonomy): Eukaryota > Metazoa > Chordata > Aves > Passeriformes > Tyrannidae > Myiotriccus > Myiotriccus ornatus. The sequence continues at coordinate 73,023,313 of JAYRBT010000001.1, read as the reverse complement.
AAAGTTACTTATACAATGTTCCCAGCTACAGCTTTCAGGAATATTTTTTTTTTTTGGCTCGTGTGATCATTTTAATGACAATGCACTTTATTCTTTCATGAGCTGAATCCAGCTGTGATTAGCAATTTAGCTTCCTTAGTAATGGAGAAGACACAAAAGAAGTCAGTAGATCCTGCACCAGGTGGTGAATAAATAAATTCAGTCTTAGCACTAGTTGACATGAGCATCAAAAACAGTAACACAAGAATTATAATTATCACAGTGGAAAGAACACCTGGAAAAACGTAATGAAGGGAAAGATCCATCCTGCTATTCTGTTTTGGCTATTTCTGCAACTTTGTTGCAGAAAACCTCTGCCTGCTCACTCCAGTGAAACAAACTGGCATGTAGAATATTATGCTGATGGATCAACAGCAGAGATGCTATTGATTGTCCATGATAGCCCAGGGATTTGGCAACAACATCAGGAAATAATGCTCTCCACCCTCCAAGGGTCTTACTGACCCTCTAGGGTCTAAATGTTATTCCCAAATAAATTCTCTCTCTGCTCTTTAGTATGCTTCTGCTTTCTCTGGGTGGCTGTATTGTCGTGTACACCCAACTTTTATTTTCTCTTTTTTGTACTTCCTGATATGAAAGTAACTTCTCAAATATGACCTAGTTTGAATTCTCCTTACTATAACATTATTGTAACAGGAAAACCATTATGTATTTATGACAGTTGAGAAGAAAAATCTAAAATACACAGATTCCTCATAAATACCATAGATTATGACATGATATGACATGGACCAATAACACCCTTGAAGAAGTTTAAAATAGTAAATTTTTCTTCAGTGATGTTTCACAGAAAAATGAAATAAATTATTTTGCAAGTCTTATTAATGCCTAATTAATAATTATTTTAGCTCATGTAGATATGAATATCTTCGTATAGAACATCTTCACACAAGCTTTTAACCTTCAGCTGACTCTCAGCCACGATGTCTTTATTTCCTTCAGATTAAGAGAATAAATCTTCAAATTCATATGTGATAGATGGTTCATGACTGTGCATTACAGTTGCATATGACATTGCAAAAATCCATGGAGATTTTATTTAAGTATCCTACTATACTGCTATGGAAGCCCCAGATAACAGATGAGAAGTAGAACAAGCACTTGTTCTCTTGGTAAAAGAAATACATGTAAGGAGGGATCTATATGATAAGATAGAGCATGACAAGTTTTTAGAGAATTTCCATCCACAGGGACAAAACAACTGGTTTCAAGAAGATAATTCTGATAGCTGAGGCACTTTAAGGGTTTATTTTGTTTATCAACTTTTCTGTGTAGCTTGCATATAGCTGCAATAAAATGCATGGTTAAAAAAAAATAAAGTTGTGTGTGTGTATATATATATGTATATGTATATGTGTGTATATATATATATACGTCCTGATAATGACCTTCATAATGTTCCTCTCAGATCTGTGGCACCATGTAGGCATTAGGAAACATCTGGGGATGAAGCAAAATTTTGAAAACCTCCCTGGTTTCTCTCTCAGACTATTCCCTGCCCTGTATTAGAGGCTACCTAAGAATGTTCCTTGGTTTTCCTTTAAGGTTTCCTTGTGTTCATGTTATTTCAGGATATTATAGCAATAATCCCTGGCTGTGGCTACTAGCAGTGACTAGAAATTGCTGAGTTTCATTTATATAGAGCAGACTTTCCAATAATTATGTGTAGGATTACTTCTCCAATTCAGATCTTATTGTGGACTACTTGGCCGAAAGTAATGACTGCAACTGCTTATAGGGGGTATCAAGAATGCAATTCTCTCAAGATATGACCCTTGGAGAAAAAAGGAGGAAAGTGGACAAGGTTGGTGAAGTTTTCCATTCTGGAAGCACAGAATAATTTTCAGAAAGAGGTTATCAGTTCTGAAAAGCAATCAGGAATTAAAGTGATATTAATAAAAAAAATAATAATAATAAAAAAAAAAATTTAGCATTAAGTCTTTAACAGTCCTTTTTCCAAAATTGTAGAAATGTAAGTCCTTTGAATGAAAAACAAAACACATTCTTAATGTCAAAAATTAAACACAATTAAGCATGATTAGTAAGCTTCATTCTGTCATTGACACAAAACATCATGAAAACATGACAGTGTATTCCAGTTGCATTTTATTAAAAACTAAAAAAAGGCAAAGAGAAAAGGGCATGATATTGATCCACACATTCACAACCAAATTGCAACTTTACCATCAATGATTCTCATGGCAGTTTTTTGTCTAAGATACAGACATCTCAGTTGCAAGAGGGACACTTCCAAAGGTCCCCTAGAGTATAGCTTCTGTCCTAGTACTAAAAATTATGAAACCGTGAAACCATCAGTGACACCCTTGAGTGCATTACAAATACACAGCAAGGGAAATTAGCACCAAAAGACTTCCTCCATGCTACAGCATTGCATAGATGCACTCTGTGAGGAACTGGGGAATGCCAGTTATGTAGGACAAGCTGTGGTCCACATGCCAGAAAATGCCATGGCCTGCATGTGGAAAAGAATATTGCCATTTAAGGGATTAATAGAGGAAGGAGAAATGACCAGCTATTAGCCAAAGCCTCTCCCTGTTAGAAATTCTGCTATAACTCTGTCCATTTTTATTTGAAATGTGATTTTAAATTGCTTCTGCTAACTTTTTGCAATTCAGTATCCTTTTTTTCCTTTGGTTTACTATGTTTAGATATGTGTGTTTTTCTTCATACAACTGTCTCCTTTTCCCAGCTTTAAAACTGAGCCTTTTTAATAGAACTTCTCATTTCAACTATTTTATGTCTGTTCTACAGAGATCTATTCACCAGTTCAGCTGGAGAAATGTTAAAATTATCATCAGAATCTATTTTCTTCAGGAGCCTCCCGGGAACACTAAGATTGACAAAAGGCCTCAGAAAAACAGCAATCTATTCTGGAGCTGCTTATTCCTTTTGCTCCATTCTTGCTGGGAACTGTTCATCTGAGCTCTCCCCTGGGTAGAGCATCTTGAAGGACCTCTTATGTCAACTAGAAAGCAAAAGAGTATCAAATTAAGACTTGCAGAAGTTTTGCTAATAGTATAATTCCAACAAAATTTTGTTATGTTTGATCCATTTTAATTTTGTATTGCTTTGTTTTCCAAAGTCTCTAATCAAGAAGGCTTAAATACGTTAGTACATATCATCACCTTGGTTTGTACTGGGATTTAGTCAGAGTTTCTGTTTGAATTGATTGCATTTATAACTAAGACAAACACTCTGATTTTTATTGAGGCACATTATGTTCTCTGCTGCATGTATTATGACCTCATGCCATCCATTTATCATAATCAAGAGCAACACTTTGATGAAAACTGATATCAAACTCCCAGAAATGACATTAAAGCAGCTTGAGATAAAAGACACAACACTTTAACTTCTTTTCAGCACTAAAATGTAATAAATGCTAGTCTCGCCACTTAAAATGGTTTCCCATTATAAGAATACATTATTTTTCTTGTGCAGTCAACACCTCTTTTGTCCATTACCGATATTTGTTTGCTCTGCTAGTGAAGCACTTATGTTTTCTGTCTGTTTCTAAAACAACAGAAATATTGTTATGGCTTCTAGAACAAAACAAGGACGTACCTGTATTGCCATTTTCCTTCCTTTTGCCTTTAGTGCAATAATGCATTTGTAAAATGGTCCCTTTTGATTGTCCAAAAAATGTTTTCCAGTCTTCTAAATAACATTGTACGCCAATTTTCTCTGAAAGCTTTTAAAGATGTTTATATTCAACACGAGTATGTATTCAACACTATACTTCTGCCTCTCCACAAGTTTCATAAATACAGGGCTGTCAGTATTTATTTATTACTTGAAATGATTTTTTCCAGGACTTTTCAGTATAAACTACAAACATTTAATGAATTTTGTTTTGATTTCAGCTTAACTCATTCAGTGTTGTACACTTGAGTCATACTTTTGCATTATTGATAACATAGCATGTATGAGACAGTATTTCTCATCTATAATTAACTTATTAAAGGTGATGAAGCAACTCATAACTTTGACAAAAGTTGCCATGTGCCCCCAATCATTTTTTAAGATTTAATAAATCTCATCAGTAGTTATATCTGTTAGATCATCTTAAGAAATGATGTCTACATTCTTTATAATGGATCTGGAGACAACTCTGTGCAATATTTCTGTTTGGAGATTACTTCAATAAATAAACACATAAGTGTTATATCCATGAGACATTGTAGTGGTTTAGGAATGGTACTCCCCAGTTTTGTTCTCCCACTGAAACCAGGCTACTGCTCACTCCAGCTCTCCCCCTCTTCTCTCCCCCTGTGGAGGGCTGGAGAGGAGAATTGGAAGCACAAAGGTAAAGATCACAGATTTAGATAAGAACAGTTTCCTGGAAACAGCAATGAGATATAAAAATGAACAGTAACAACAACAATACTAATGACAGAGTGTACGATAAACAAACAATTCACACAGAACCTCCCTGAGAGACAAGACCTGACATCTCCCTCTACCATGCTACACCAACTGGGAAGAGAGCCCTCCTCCCAAAGAGACTCCCTTCCCCTGCTCCCCAGCAATGACTTGAGGTGGTATAGAATAACTTCCAGGTCCTAGCCGTGCCTCTTCCCGGCTACAGCAAAAATTAGCCCTCTCCTGAAGGGAACCAGGACAGACCTATAAAACTCTTGGAACAGTCATTGTCAATTTGCAAACTTTATTGGTAAAATGGCCTCAAGTATCATAAACTGCTTTTAAATTTTAAACTGCTAGTAATTTGAAAATGCTTATCATGGATCTTTGTTTTAGGCCATTTACACAATGCATAGTTCAGGGTTTTTTGACTGAGAACACAGTTCAGGCTTAACTTTATCAAGAATAAATGTGCTTGACATCTTCAATTAGTGTCTTCTAAGATCACAACATTTCATTTCACTTGTTTCAAAATATTATAAATGTATGCAAACCTTGTACATTGCAAACTAGTGTAATTGGTTTGCTTTCATGAGATGTTCTGTATTTCAAAATTAATTACTACTATCACCATACTTCTTGTTTCACTTGTTTTATTTTCTAATTTACATCATATTTTGATCTAAGTAGCCTTAACAGCTTTCAGAGAGACATCTTCCCATCTATTGTTATTCTCCTAGGCTTGGGATAGGGGAGGGGTAAGAGTCAATCAAAAAAGGTTACTCGAATTAAACAGATGCACTTTAAGAAAATCTACTAAGTGTGCAAGATATATGACAAATAACAAAACCGTTTATTTTGACTGGGTTACAAACTGTCTTTTACCATACCGAGATGTTTTGTTGTCTAATGCTCAGCAATTTAGTAATGAATCTGGGGTTTGTCTTTTCATGCAACATTAAAAGATGAGTTGGAGTAGCAGAATCAATTATTTTATATCTGTTGAAAAGAACTGATCTTATCTTACATTTTTCAAAATGGAAAATAGTTTTTCTTTTCTGAAATGAGACTTAAGAATGTCCCTGTAATTATTTAAAGAAATACATTTTTTATTATTAGTATAAGCCTTTTTAATGAAAAGTATGTATATCTGTATATATATATATAAAATCATTCTAAGTCTTTAAAATCTCTTTTCATTACTTTACTTATTTCACATTATATCCTTATATCCCATTTAATTTATGGCAGATTCTTTAAGAATGTCTTTAAATATTAGACACCCCAGTACTGACCCTTGACTATATATTCATCTTTTTTTTCACAACTTTACGTATTCAAAAGAAAAACCACAAAACCCCACTTTTTTGCATTGTACATTGTTGTAAGAGTTAATATAAGCACAAACTTCTTTAATTCTTGAACATGATTTGAGTGATTTTTTTTTTTATTTCTCCCACCGCTTATTTATTTCCAGTAAGACATTTTGAGAACTTTTCTAAGGCCTAAAAAATTCTCTCTGTTGTAGTCTATTTGAATAAAGAGGTTGGATCTTTCAGATATTTAAACTGTAAACTTCATGTTTAAGGAAGGAATCTGCAAGTTGTATTGATATGGATCCTTGTAGCAGCTTCTATTAGAAAATGTGATGTTCTAGTGATGTATTATGTAAAAAAAGTATAATTAGAAATAAGAATATATTTTGAAGTATGTTTAAGATTATTCTTGTAACAAATTCCAGAAAATATTTAGAAATATGGAAAGTAGACAGTCTTAGCCTTATTTAACCTAGGTTCATCATCTGTTTCATTGTTGCTCAGAAAGTGCTGTGCACTGCAAGATGTATTAGCTTTATGTCCAAAGATATATAACATAAAATACAGCTTTAATTTGTGGAGCCTGAACTTTCATTAATATAATGTTTTATACTTCCTTCCAGTCTTTCAAAGAATTGATTGATACATGAATCTTCATTAATTTCTTCCTTCTCCTACACCCCCTAAACATGCATACTGATCTTACTTGCCAGACAAGCATATTAAATGCCTCTGGCTTTCTAGAACTGTAAGACATTTGATCAGTAAATAAAAAACACTGGCATGTAGCTGGCATTGTTCTTTCTATTTTAGATGTCTTTTGTAAAACATTCACATTAGCTCAGAGCCCACAACCTCAAACTGAATAACGTTGGAAGTGCAATGTATGTAAGAAGCTTGAAGGCAAAGTGCCAAATGAATATTGGCCTTCCATGTCCTTCTGTGGTGAGTACATGTGCAAGCTGGATCCAGGATGGAGAACAGATAGATGAATATTAAACATTCTCAATGCACACTGTAATGACTTTAAAATTAATTTCCTTAGGACAAATCCAACATGTCAGTCCAACTCAATACTTTTTTAAAAATCTTGGTCTGGATAAAATATCATTTACTGTAATAGGCAGCCATTTCCAAAAGTAATGAGAAATGTAAAGAATAATTTTGGGGCATAAATACAAAACGAGTCAGAAATGAAATCCCCAGAAGGGCAGACATGATTTATATATAATTCCATTTCCCACATCTCAGACATGGACCATTACACATTGTTTTACTCATCCTTATAAACACAGAAATTTTTATTTGTTTAAAATTATCATAATCACAGTAAGATCTAATCTTTGACCATTAATTTCTGATGGGGAGTTTAGATGTTGTGCAAGAGTTTTTGTAGAATACTAATAGTAGTAGTTAATTTTCTCTTAAAGGCAATTGACTCCTACTCTTTTTTAAATTAACGTTTAAAAAATTATACTTTGGCTGATTCAGTCACCAACCTGAGTCTCTGACAGGTATATATCAATATATTACTTGCAACATGTATGTTTCCCCTCTCCTCTGGTGACGTAGGTTGCCACTCTGCAGCCTGTGAGGAACACTGTGAAGAAGGTAGTCACTGCAACCTATGGAAGGGACCATGTCAGGGCAGATAACCACACTGCATCCCATGGAGGACCCACACTGGAGTAGTATTTCCCTGAAGGACTTTATCCCATTGCAGGAACCACACACACTGGAGCAAGGGAGTAGCGCGAAGAGTAAGAAGAGGCAGACATGATTACAAACCCCTTTCCCCATCCCACTCTACACCGCTTGGTGATGTAGAACTACAGGAGCTGAGTATGACAAAAGTAAGTTGAGCCTGGTAGGAAGGCAGGGGGTGGGGAGGGGGAAGATGCTTTAGTTTTTGTCTTTGTTTCTCACCATCCCACTCTTTTTTTAAATTGGCAGTAATACTGAAAAATCAGTTTAATAACAGTGGGACATGTAGCAGGACTAGCACTCTACAATCATATTAACAGTTCAGCAACATTTAATCTAGACTTCTTTTTGTTTAGCAGGTAGATAATAATTTTATGGATGCAAGAACAATTAATTGATGTCCCAAGTTTCAGTAAGTGTATGTATATAGAAAAATCACCATCATGGCTAGGCTTCGTGAACGAAGATTTGAGAAGAGTTCTACCCAGGCTTGCTACAAGTGTGCTGATAGTTAAAAAGGCCAGTGTGAGATAGACAAGTCCCGTTGCAAAAGACACAGCGGAAGGACTCCCTAGATGGTATCAACAAGACGTGATTCTTTCTGTGTTGTCTTTTCTCCTCGAGAGTGATCCTGCTTGTGTTCTCATACAGAGAAATATGACAGTAAAAATACCGTTGATTTAATTCTCAATTACTGTATGTATATGTTGTGGTTTAAGAATGGTATTCTTCAATATTCCCACTGAAACTGCTGCAAACCATGTGCCACTTGGTCCCCTCTCCCCTGTGGGAGGCTGGAGAGGGTAACCGGAGGCACAAAGGTAAAAATCATGGGTTGATATAAGAATGAATTATTGGAAACAGCAATGAGATAAGAAAAAAAACACCAGTAACAGCAACAATATTAATGACAGGGGGTACAAGAACAGAAACATTATTGCTCACCTGCCAGGGAAAACGCCCAATAATACCTAACCACTCCCTCCACCACACTGCATGGACCCAGAAGCAAGACCTTCCCCTGCTCCTGGAAAATTATGTGAGGTGTTACAGAATAACCTCCAGGTCCTAGCCATGCACCCTCCTGGCTAATGCAAAAATTAACCCTATGCTGGCTGGAACCAGGAAAGTATAAAATGTTTCCCAGTGGCTGTTCATGTCCTAAAGAGTATTAACAAAAGTGTAAACTTTCCACAAAGGCTTTAAAATATTTCAGAAAGATATATTAGCATAAATTGCACATTTAAGAGACTGGAGAAATAGAAGTTTTGAATGGATGCAGGACACAGGATAATTTTAACTTCTACCTTCTTGCACATTTTTTTCAACTTCTTGGAGACTAAGATTAACCAGTTCCTTTATAGGAATTGTAAGTAGTATAAGGAGCATTTCTCTCTCCCCCTCACTCCCTCTGCCTTTGTTTCTTCCCTCCTCTCTGTTTCCCTAAGGTCACGATCTGAGTTAACTTCTCATATTTTTTGAATTTATCCTGCTATAAAAATATGTATTTGCAGTCTAACAACACTAACATTTTTCCTGAATTTTTAAAGTGCCATATATTTAAATGGGGTTTTAGCCACGTGATTCTCCATCTGTTTCAAAACTCATCTAAAAATACTTTTCTCTTGTCTTCTCAATTTTTGCCTTCTTTTTTCAGTATTTCGTTATAGCTATAAAGGAGATTTTTGTTATATTTTATTTGGGGTATTCAAAAAAAATTTTTTTTACTTAGTCCTATCTAATATTATTATTAGGGTTTGAATTTCTGATTTAACTTTCCCACTCCCACCCCCCCACCCCCAGGTATTATTGTATAAATTGCAATCACATTTTCAGTACCTTTTGTTATCAAGGGTTCTATATTGGGTTTTGGTTAATTTTTTAAAATTAGTTTTGGTTCTGTTGTTGTTATTCCTTGCATATAAATAACACAGAAATGTTCATATTCAGGAACTTACGCGGGATCAAGACTTTCACATGCAAGCCCTTTTCTGTTTCATTTAATTTTAAAATGATTTACTAACAGAATCTAGTAGTGCTTTTTTGGTCTTAATGGGTCAGAAGTCCTATTGACTGTTGTAAGCACTTTGCCAGAGTACCTACAGAGTTAGCTGTAGCTTTTAACAGACTGGCGTTGGAAGAGATATTCTGCCTTATGGATTTCTGAATTTTTAAAGTGTATTCAAAGTAGTTTTTGATGCAAGGATATTCATCCTCAGGTAGATAGTCACAAAAATGTTGCTAATATTCTTATGACTGGAGACATGTATTTCTGAATTCCACCACTGAAGGTTCAACTTTGATGGTCTCCACAGGGTTTATGAGGTCTGCAGATGCTCCTGGATAGAACATCTGCACTGTTGTCCAGAGGTAGTCATGTGCAGAGAGAAAACTTAAGATCTCTTGTACAGTCATTCAGATAATATAACCCTAGTCTTAGTCAGAATAAATGAGAAAATTATAATTCATCCAATAGGGTTTAATTTGCACAGGGAGTAGATTCTAAATGAGATTATGTACCAATGCCCAAAGGCCAGATTAGCAACTGCATGAGGAAAAACCAGTGTCCATTCAGGTAGGCAATTTTTATGAGCAGACTCTATACATAGAGTCAGCCCTGTAAATAATAATTCATACATTTATTTTTGCCACAATTGTGGACCCAACTCCAGAATTGAATTTTGCATTAATTTTTTCATATCCTTAATTGACTGCCTGGTATTTAGAAAGTTTAGTGGTGGACATGGCAGTGTTAGCTTAATGGTTGGACTCTATGATCTTAAAGGTGTTTTCCAAACCAAACAATTGTATAATGCTATAATTCATAGACTATCAGGCTGACATCTGAAGCTGATTAGTACTACTGAGATCCATGGCAGATTTGTCTTGGAAAGACGCAACAGGGGTGGTATAAAGCAGAGCCAGGAAAAGAGCTAGTGCTGCAGCATTCCCTGTATGCATAGTTCAAGCCTTTTTGTTAATAAAATAGTTTAATAAATTATTATAATAAACCTGTGTCGTGGTTTTGCCCTGGGTTAATTTGCTTTTACACCCCCCACACAATTGCTTTAAGCTGAGAGAAGGTTTATGCAGACAAAAGAGACTGGATTTAGGAAAATAACATG
>JAYRBT010000001.1:72985495-73009015 GCA_036023395.1 Myiotriccus ornatus | reverse complement strand
CTTAAATATGTAATTAGCAAAGGCGTCACTACGAGTTTTGATTGGGTTTTGTCCGGAAATCTACTTGGACAAAACCAGTCACAGCCCCAGGGACGGGCTGGTGGGCAAAACCACAACAACCTGTTTCTAAAAGAACAATTACAGCTCAAGTTACACCACAACATGAATCATAAATCAGCTTTGACATTGCCATCAATAGGCCATCCTTCTCCTGCAGGCCATCAGTATCCTCATGCAGCAGTTACAGATCTGTAAAACTGACAATAACTATATATTCTTATGAATATTCAGTGTCATGTGGAAATTTAGAATACAGGTTGTGACACCATGAGAGCTTAATCCTTTAATCATAATCACCACAGGAGTAATTTGTTTGAATACTATCTACCTATTGGCACTCAGGGAATTGCTCAGTTAATTTATAAACTGGAAAATTTAAAACAATGAAACAGAGTTAATCATATTCTTGGATTCTAAAGACAAAAGGTTATTGAGAAGAAGTATTTAACTTAAAAAGTTGTAAATAAACTTCACTGCTGTTTGGTGCTTTTTAGAATTACTTCTATGTAGGAACCAAAACAATATATTTCATGGGAATCTACAAGATCAGAAAGTCAGACAAAGAAATGAGGAAGCTCTCATTTTCACACTGGAAAGTGAAAGATGTTTGTGATCATAAATGATATTTATTACAGGAAGAGTGATTTTGCATTTCAAATTGACGTACTCTACTGTTCCATGCTTAGTAACTTAAAATTTCATGAGAGAAAGGCATGCTTCATTGTATGTAAATTGCAGGATCTGAATTCATGGATGCTGACATAAAATAAAAAAAAATCCCATTTGGCTTGGCAACGAATATGTATGTTGTTCAAAATATTTATTAATTAGCAAATTTCTGTATATGTTTAAAAGAATCAGACAAGTTTGAAAATCTGAACATATAAGTATGATAAAATGCCATAAAAAGTAGATTCTGTATTCTCTGAGTCAAAAGAAAGAGTGCATATACTTTAAACTTATTCATCAGAATAGACAGGTATTTTCTTTATTAATAAATTCTTTTGGATGAATGCATGCCTACAACAAAAGCAGAGTAGCTATTATTGTCATAAATTTACTGTGTGATAAAGGAAAAACTTAAGTGGAATTCATTAGGTATCTATTTTGTGATGAAAATTGGACCTAAAATGCACACGACCAAGGAGGCCAAAGTTTTGAGGTGAATCTAACTAAAGATTTTCTAGTCTGTTTAGTTCCCAGTTGCAATTCCTAGATATACAAACCTGAAAAAAACACCTGCAAGACAGTTAAAATACCTGAGGACATTATAAGTGACTCATGGACATCCGACTGCCAGCAGCTGAATCAAGCCCCAGAAGTAGAGCAGAAGTCCCAAAAGTCCTCTCTTGTACCTGCCAGCCTCCTTTCGACTTTCAAATATCATAGAGCTTCTCAAGTGGAACTAGAGATGGAAATGAAAATGCACATCTCAAGTGGGCAATAGAATCAAGCTTCTGAAGTTAAGCTTCTGAATCTTGAGTATCATCATTAATGACTGTACTCCTTCAAATGGCTTTCTTACATCCACTACAAAATACTAATCTAAAAATTAGTACTGATCTAAAAGGTCTATTTAATTGAAATCAACAGTGAATGTCATCAACAAAACCACATTGAAAGAAAAATTATCTATAGTTAGCAGAAACTGAACTTACCAACAAGAAAAGATGCGTTTCAGGGTGTGGAAAACCAGCTTCCATCAAGTTGATATATTTATAGAGCAATCATCTGACAAGATGTCAAAACATGAGAGAAATTCCTCAAAATTAACACAATTGCAGTGTAAAAGAAGTTTAAATGAACTTTCAAAATGTATGGAGAGCAAACTCTGAGCTTTTCCTTTTCTTTAGGGTAAATAAAAGATATTGAAAATAAAGTTGTCTATACTGATCTTAGCCATACTATCAAAATGAACATTATACTTAAAATAAGTAAATACTGAAGTGGAAATGTTGAGTAAAATTTCAAATTGAAACATAAAAAACAGCCTCTTACTAATACATGTATATGATATAAAAGACACATTTTCACTTCAACGCACACCTGAATAAAATCTGAGATTCTTACATATGGTGGATTATCAAGCTATGCTGCAAGAAATACTGATGTATCTGACTTTCCAGACCTCGAGAGACTGAATTCTATTTTAGATGAGCCACTTATGATGTCTGTGTTTATGCAGTAGTTCATGCATCTCTTCTCACAAATCTACTACAAAAAATTATTGTCAATACAGACAAAACATTGTTTTTCTCAGTTATTGTGGTTCAAAGCCCCGCTGTGTCAACTTCTTCTCTACTCTCTTATTCTCTGATGTATAATGCTATGGTCAATGAAACAGGGTGGATAAAAATTGTCTGATTTAGTAACTTTTATTGTCCTGGTTCTGTATCATTTCTTAAACTCAGTTTGGACATTTTATTTTTTTTTTTAAGAATTTGCAATCTATATTCCCTATGTGAGATATAAGAAGAGGGTTTTTTAACCTTCTGTTGTAAACACTGAATGAGAGAGGTATATTCTAAGAACCACTGTAAGCAGAATTAGTCAACTTACACATACTTTAAAATCTTTTAAAGATGTTAAAGACAACAGAAAACAGCATGTGATTCTGTCTATAAAGTCAGTTTCTGTTGTTCAGGATCTCAACTGGTCTGATATACATTTAACATATTGATTTTAGACTTTCTAATGTAGTTAGTGAGAATCTAAGACTACTGGTCTGTATAGAGCAAATAGATTATGTTGTCTTCCTACTATATAATAAATACTAATAGCTATGATTCTAAAAATAATTATGCAGCACACTAAATAAGATTGATGGTGTATATAAATACAATCTAAATATAGCACAATTAAATTAGTTAGATTTCCAAGTAATAATAATAATGTTAAAATAATCCATTGGAGCTTTTGTATGCTAGTGAAGGACATGAAACCCTCTCTTGTTGTGAAAAATAACTTTGTGGCTTTTGGAATTCTTTTGTGCTAAATTCAAAGATCTTTGATTTAATTTAAAAAGGAAAAAAAAGAGATTTTAAAAAGAAATAAAAAAACCCCAAAATAGTAGGGGAATGAGTTTTATTTCCCTGGTTGTCTACATCATACATTTAAAATTCAGTTTACCACCTCGTAGAGTCTGATCAAGGGATTACAATCCATGGTACCAATACAGGCTGGGGGAGAAAAGAGTAAGATCAGTTCTAGGGTGAAGGACTTGAAGATACTGGTGGATGAGAAGCTGGACATCAACAGGCAATGTGCACTTACAGCCCAGAAATCCAATTGTATCACTTGATGCATCAAATGCAGCCTGGTCAGCAGGTCAAGGGAGTTGATTCTGCCTCTCTACTCTGCCCTCGTAAGAACCCACCTGGAGTTCTCTGTCTGCCTCTGGGGTCCTCAGTAAAATAAAGATGTGGACCTGTTGGAGCAGGTTCAAAGGAGAGTCAGGTAAGCGATTAGAGGGCTGAAGCACCTCTCCTATGAAGACAGGCCAAGAGACAGTTGTGGTTATTCTGCCTGTAGAAGAGAAGGCTCCAGGGAGACCTTATTGTGGCCTTTCAATACTTAAAGGGGACTTTTACATAAGATGGGAATGAACATTTTAGTAAGGTCACTTGCAATAGGACAACAAGTAATGGTTTTAAAGTAAAAGAAGGTAAGTTCAGAATAGATATAAGGAAGAATTTATTTTTTTTTCAATTGAGGGTTATGAAACACTCAAACAGGTTACCCAGATTGCCAGCAGATGCCCCAGGCCTGAAAAAATTCAAGATCAGGCTGGATAGGGCTCTGAGCAACCTGATCTAGCTGAAGATGCTCCTGCTTATTGCAGGGAAGTTGAACTAGATGATTTTTTAGAGTTTCTTTCCAAACCAAACTGTTTAATGATTTTATGCCATTTAAAGGTGTATGTTCCTGTCTTTGATTAAAGTCAGGAATTTTTACCCTGTCTTGAGCAATGGTTCTCAAGAAAGTTAGAGTTTAAGAATGATTTTGAGAGTTTACTGTCTGCATAAAAATCAACACTATTATTTCATGCTTAACATAAACTGGTCACTATTATAAAAGAAATGAATGCCATCAGCCAGGGTTTAAACCAATTTCTGCTTTAAAATAACTGAGTTAGTATTTCAGAATAAAATCCGAAGTAATGTAGCTACACAACTTTTACAATAGTATTGCGTCAATTATGCTATGAAACTGTTATGAGTCCTCTGGGTCGTAATGTGTTACACCATTGAAAGATCCATTTCTTTATCTTCTTTTAGCAATTGAAAAAAAAAAATAAAACAACCAAACTTGTTCAGATGGTAAGAAAATTGTCATGAAACTTGCTCTTTTTCTTGTTATTGTTCCGAATCAGTTACAATAACTCCACCACTCTAGAATATATATTATCTTCATCACCATCCTAATGCCAAGTGCTCATTTCTACACCTTGATGACAGCAAACTTCTGTAGGAGAATCAGCTCTGACCCCTTTTTCAGAAACTTTTCTCCCTTATAATAAATAACTACTCAATTAATTTTTAATAGTACCCACTCAGCAATTTTACTGAGATTCACTGATTTTTATTTAAGCCTGTTATATATTTTTTATGACCATAATTTCAGAAAAATGCTGTGGATTATCTGTGCTGGGCTATTTTTCTGGGAAGCAGGGATCTGCAGATGGTGGAAATGCAGATGGACTTTGATTATAGTAAAAGATCAAGGAGTAGTCAGATACACAATGACTCCAGGGGAAAAAAATAAATATTCTTGTAATCTGAATGAAGAGCAAAAGTCAATTTTTTTGTTGTTCCCCTCCATCAATCGCTTGTGAAGGTAAAAGATCATTTTCTTCAGTCTCTGTAATACACTCTACAAAAAACCCAATGGCTTGTTTAATATGTCTAGATTTGTTTTCCATGTATTCTGGAAGGACTTATTCATGCCTATTTTTAGGACATAAATTGATAAATAAATAAAAATAGATAAAATATGCATAGTTGAACTGTCAATTCTGGCTCTGAACAGGCAATATTCTTGTTTTGCCTTAAAGACTCCTATTTTCTTCCTGCCCCATAAATCAAAGGCATTGTCATAATCTAATAATTGTAATAATAGAAAGATTTTGGACCAGATATCTATCCAGCTTTCTTTGGAAGAACCTTTTAGGTTAATGATTGCTGACACTGAAATTGCTAAATCTATTACCAACCTAAGTCTTTGAATACGAGACACGTCGATGAATCAATCTCATCTTGTGAGGAGTGCAGCAGGAATGTACTGTTCATGAAATATCCTTCAGACATCCTTGTATTTTTGCTTAGATTTATCTGACATGCAAAGAATCAATCATGTCCAACACAGCTAGGGTTAGGTTGTGGATTGGTTTTGGGTTTTTTAGTGGATTTCCAAATGATTTCTGTGTGAACAGCTATTAAGTACTGGTTGTTTACAGATAATCATCTGCATGGATTCTGAATTAGATTTTCATGCCTGATGATATTTAGTTATTTAAGTTATGCTCCCCCTTTATGCTACTTTATTTGACTATTTTCTTTTATTCCTTCTGACTAAGTAGAAATTTTAATCTGTTTCTAAAGCATGGTCAAAACAAACATTTTTACTTAAAGTAATCTTAAATATGATTTATATAGATGCAACTTCCTGATCTGGTATGGCCCTCTGACTATTATTCTCTATTAGTTGTCCAGGTTGGTAGTAATGGGATTAAAGGAAGAAGTCTTAGAGCAAACAAAAGGGACTTCAGGGTACTGGGACATTTGGTCAAAGGAGTAGGTGTACGCCTCAATCCCTTCAATACCAAGGTTAATACTGAAAGGAACAGGAAGGCTAGCATGATTAATATGTGACTTGTAGGCTATTGGGGAAATTTTGGGACAGTTTAAATGGCCCTAGGCCTGCTCATGACAGATGGGATCTGCCTGTCTCAGAGGGGGAAAATGATTTTGGCTCGTGAGTTGGCGGGACTGATTGAGAGGACTTTAAGCTACATTTGAAAGGGGAAGGGGATACAGCCATGCTTACTAGAGATGAGCGTCTGGGTGGCATGCCAGTGCTAGAGGTGAAAGCAATGCCCAGCTGAAGTGCAGCAATGCATGCAGTACAGGTAACAGACAGGAGGAGCTGGAAGATTTTGGGCAGCAGGAAAACTATCATGGAAATGTGGTGGCATGACTCTCATAGTTGGAATGATGCAATGGATGGCTCTAAGCTCTTCAGAAGGGGTAGGCAAAGCAGGAGAGGTGGTGGAATAGTACTCTCTGTAAGGGATTTTCTTGATTGTAGGGGTGATAATGGTGGCACTAGGTTGATAGTTGGACTAGAAGGTCTTGAAGGTCTCTTCCAGTCTCAGTGATTCTGTGATTCTGTGAACTACCTGCATGTGGAGGACCAGACATAAGCATGCTTTGTTTCAAGCATTCTGAGTATTGCTACGGGAAAGACAATCAGAGGAGAGGGTCCTGTGGAGGCGGAGCAGTGCTGTTCTGAGCCAACATTCTGCTCCACCTTGAAATTTATGCTCAGTCCCCCTGCTCCCTCAGCTCACTTCCGGGAGTAGGGCTGGCTGTAACACACGTGAACAAAATGCATAAAAAGTCTAATTTATGCAAGAGACGTGCACCGGAAAGGTTACAGCTTAACTATAAAATGGAACAGATAAGGCCTCCTTGCTCTCTTTTCCCTCTTTTTTCTCTGCCTCTCTTTCTTCTCTCTCTTTCTTCTCTCTTTCATTTTCTTTGTTTGCTTCAGCTCTGGACCATTCCAGTGGCAAGACAAACGTGGGATCTCAGGATAGGTGATATT
The DNA here is from genome assembly GCA_036023395.1 of Myiotriccus ornatus. NCBI lineage: Eukaryota > Metazoa > Chordata > Aves > Passeriformes > Tyrannidae > Myiotriccus > Myiotriccus ornatus. Next base: position 73,002,130 of record JAYRBT010000001.1, on the reverse strand, counting down.
TTTTGTTTTCTTCCCTTGATTTTCCTGAGCAAAGCATGGCTATCATATTCTACTCCATACTCCATACTGAACTTTGTTGTGGGAGTGGAGAGCTTGTATAATGGTATGTTGTGGTTTATGAGACATCACCATTGAGGAGTGCTGTGGGAACTGAGAACTTATTGAAGTGTACTGTACAAAATAAAGGGCTTGTTTGCCTCCACTTTTGTGAAAGTCTATTATATTAATTTAAAGGCTTGTGGTAAGAAGTGCCACAGACAAAATTACCTGCAGAGTGGAGTTATAAAGTATATATCTACATACTCAGTTTTTCCCCTAAAATAAAAATGGTTTGTCTTGATTGATACAAGTACTACTTTCTTTTTTGTAAGCTATAGAATGATGTTTTTTTCCCAAATAACTAAAATTTTAAAACATTTATAAATATGCAGAGACTCACAGGATCTAGAGAAAGGGGTGAGGAACAGGATGCTTCTCAACATGTCTCAGAATGGGTATTACTTTTCAGATCTTATTCACAGTATTTTTGATTGTACATATAACTGGTAGTCTGAAAACACTACATAAGCCACCTATTTAGGATTTAAATATTTTCTATTATAGTTTAATTTTTTTTCTCTTTACTGGTAACTGGTTCCTCTCCTTTGATATCTGCATTTCTTCTGTTAATTTAAAATTAAACGGGTTATCAAGGCTTACTAAGAGTGACAGTGTCATCTAAGAAGAAAGGAAGAGAAGAAATAGAAAGGTTGCCATCAAAGTAGGTACTTTGAAAAATGCTTCTGACAAGACCCAGACTGAAGCTGACAGCAGCTGGATTATGCAATCAATTTATGTAACTATGTAAAGAACTCTTCAAGAGTAGGTGAAGGTGGGTTTGAATTTTTTAGATTCTGTAACCTCTGTGAATATCATTTTGCTGCAATGCACAGAGAAAGATTTTACATTGCAACACATGAAATTGAAGATATATCTGCAAAATACCATTTTTCAGTAAAATTAATTGGGTTTTTGTTACTCAGTGTATATTAAAAAGGAAAAGCAATCAGTGAATATGCCAACTGATATTTTTCATGGATAACAAATCTGTGCTGCATGGACCCTTCAGGTCAAAATCAATAAGGGGAAAACCCTTTCTCTCCAGGTTTTCTTTTGCAACTGCTATCTTTCTGAAGTGATTAGAGTAAACCCATTCAAACAGTGTCCTGGCATCAATTTGACATTTTAAAAGATCAAAAAGTACCATGTTAGATAGCTAGGGAGGCCCCGGACTGTAATAACACCAAAAAGGAAACTAATAAAGTAAGGAGCAAGCATATGGCATGCAGTTGCATTTCTTGCTATTGATTCTGAAACTGCTGAAGTGGAACTTCTTTATCAGAAGCTACATAATCAGCAAGTCAAAGCATTGCATCTCTGCCTGAAAATACAGTAAAACCATTTTGTCAATTCAATCAAAAGGTATCAGTGAGAGAAACCTGGAAAATTATATGACATTACATACTGATATGTGTAAGATTGTCAAATCTGATAACTGACAAGCTGGTAAACTCAAACTGCAAAGAAGTGCCTGGAAACACACTGATCTTTCAATTATTAGACCAACATGGCATCTGTTGAATCTTCCTAATATGTAGAGGAAACACTTCTATTGCTTATACTTTATAAAAGAATGATTTGTACACTCAGAAGTGAACCAGTTCTATTGACTGCATTTCAGCTGTGGCAATGTCTTTGTCTCCTAATTTTTGCTTTTGGAGTGATCACCATAATGAATGGCACTTCAATATATTCACAAAAAAATTTGAGACTACTAATAAACCTATAAGGCCTTTCTATTACAGACCTTGCTTACTCCAAAGCTGTAAGCAAGACCAGGTGAAACTTGAGATGCCCTCTTTAATTCTCTCAGATGCAAGGAGATTTGACTTCCAGTACAAATGTTTTAACAGGTTATAACAGAAAAAAATTAGTCCAAAGACTAAGAATAGGGGGAAAAAAAAAAAAAGATTTAACTGTATGCCTAAGTATGCCAATACACTTCATTATTCAGTGTCCATAACAACCCAAACTATAATCTATCAACATTCCACTATAAAAGCTAGCTCCCTGATTAAGATTTGGAGAGGAGGAAGACTGATATCCTTCTACACATGAAATAAAGTTCCTGTGGCTGTATTCCTCACCGTGTGGCTGTGCAGTACACAGATGAGGTCCTGAGGCCAAAAAGTCACTTGATTTCATTACCATTTCATACAGAATCGCAGAGAGAAGACTAACACATCTATAATACTGTAACTAATATTTTTTTAAAAGATGCATTAGTTTAGACCTTAAAAAACATTTCTGTGTAAGAGACACTTTGTATCTGCATTATTTTATGTGTAGAAGAAATAGAAAACAGTGTTCTGCACAAGAATTCTTTCATTTACTAATTTTTCAAGGATTTTTAACAGGATTGTTTTAAATGACAGTAATTCCTTAGATCCATTGAGTATAAAACCACATCTGAAGAAATATTTTTGGAATTTTTAGAACTAATTAGAATTCATATTTGAAGGATCAAATTTGCAGAAACAGAGAACAAAAAATCTTTCATTCATCTTCATAAAAATTCTGGCTTAAACTATTAGAAAAACTAAACAACTTTCAAGGTTATTTTATATTACGAATTTGCCCTATCTTCTGCATATAAAATCATATATAGGACCAGATCACTGATGTTAGACATTGTTGAACTTTACCTACTGCAATATATTAACTCATTAACTTGTTTTATGACTTTAAAATCCATTTGTATATTTAAACACAACTGATCTTCCATAAAAACTACAATGACTTTACAGAGGAACTTGGTCTTTATAGACCTCACCTACAGTAGCAGGTAAAACAGACTGGTAAGAGTAGACATAGACTGTCTACTCTATCGGGGTTTGTTTGTTTACTTGTTTTTTTCTTTCTGGAGCTAGTTGTGAAAGTAAGTCACCTTGCTGAGCAGTTTAAGTCTAGCTTGCTATTGGCATCTCTGTCTAACAGTCACATGTGCATATATATTCTTAGACATGCACACAAACACATTTGCTAGCGACCATAGAGACGTAAAATAATTTGTGCCTAATACACATGTATATAAATAGATACATAATAATTCAGATTTTTTATATGTAAAACATGAAAATGACTGTCTCACTCAAGTGCAGGACCTACAAAGGAATCTATATCATCAGTGGCCTCTGTTCTTAATGTTCTTTGGAGTTATGTTTGGAATGCTGTGGCTACTTTGAAGCTGCACATGTTGCTGTCTTTATAAGAAAAGTCCTATCGCTGTTTGAGACCATGAAGTTAGGCAAAAACCTCAGCTTTACTGTGTCCTTTCTTTTCAGCCGCAAATACATATCTATCAGCCTAACTCTGCTGATGCGTCTTTTCATAATCATGAGCTATATGAGGCAAGGAAAGTTCTGGATCGGTACTGTGAGAACATAAGGAGATTCTAAGTCAATTATTCTAAGTATTATTTAAGTATCCTAAGTATTCTGAGTGTTCTAAGTATCAATAATAATGGGCCTTAGAATTATTTATGTCCTTTATAATTTCAAGCTTGTAGACCAATGACTCAGAATCACAAAACTCTCAAAGATATAAGGGAGATCCAAGCTGTAGAGTGCTTGCCCTTGGAAAAAATCTGTATCTTCTGAGTCACAGAACTATTTGCAAAGAGTTTTGCACTGAATATACTGACATAATGATTGCAGCAGCAGATTATAAATAGCTGTATTTATACATAGCTCTAAACTAAAAGAGCAGCAGCTATCTTGAGACATTTTTAGTAAGATTTTTTTTCCCCCCACTCTTTAATTTATTCCTTTCTCCGTTATGCTTCAAAGAATCCTGGGCTTGAAGCTTTAAAACTTATGACTCCTCAACATGAAAACAGACAGTTCTTAATCACAGTTTAGGTGTTGTGGTTTTCAGAGAGAGGAGCAGCAGCTGTACGCTTGTCCTGTTCCTTAGCAACAGAGCAAGGGGAGCTCAGGAGACTCCACTGGAGGGAGCCTGAGATGCTCACTTGTTGCTCTCAATATCTCTCTCCACCTGTCACAGACTACGAGAGGACAAAAAAACGAAAACAGACTGCCAAGGAAAGGTTCTGATTTAATACTGCTCCATACCAAATGTGTGATAATAAAACACTAAATTTGCTCAGTTAAGCATTCAGTGGTCAGGAGGGGGTAGAAAAAAAAAAAGTGAAAAACATATATGCTAAGCTCTCAGCTATGCAAATTAAATTTTGTTATAAATTTTACAGTGTTTCTTTAAAATACTTGCTCACAGAAGAGAAACTGAATAAAACAGAAGAAACACAAAGCAGACTTATATTTGCTTCCTTGTCAGGCTAAGACAGTAAAGTAGGGACAAGAATGGTACAGAACAGGCTACTAGTTGCAAAATCTGGAGTTTATGAGTGCTTAGAAATAAGTTAAAGACAGAATGTAATTTAAACATTAAGGTATTCTTAAGTGGTTGAAATTATATTACTTACATGTAAATACATCAATTTTTGAAAAAAGTCTTACGCAAGACTAATTACTCTGTGGACTCATATGAGTCCAGGCTGCAGATTGTAATTTTCAAAAGTGGTCCTCTGTCAAAATAAATCACCACATGCTACATTTCCATAGATACATTTTTTTAAATTCTTTATTATACTTAGGCTTTTAAAGTAGTTTAGTTGTTTTACACATTCATGGTGTTGTGTTCCATGTTTCTTTATTTCACAAATTAGGATATGGAATGACCTTATGATGTCTTGAAAATCTCTGCTTTTACTACAGTTGTTGTAACTGATTCACTTTCTAAAATGAAGGAATGTTTGGCTTCCCTCTAAGTGAACAGTTGTGTTGGTTATTTTTCTTTATATCAGAGATCAATTAAAATATAAAATCATTCTTCAGTATGATAGATAAAATAACTATAAATAGATAGCATTAATACAGAACTGAAGAAAGCCTTTTTATAATGGAATTAATTTTCTGTAGAATGTTTTAAAAACAAAGACTAGAAAGAAGAAATTTTTTTCATTACTATTACCTTATAGTAGTCAGATATGCTAATTATAATGTATCTTAATAAGTAATAGCAATAAGAAGAGTTAGAAATTCAGGTGGATTTCCTTCCACAGATTAGTTGTCTACCCAGAGGCAGGAGGAACAAATAAAAGAATAAATGCTTTACATAAAATTTTATAACTCATTTTTAGTGCTTTGATTAAACCACAATATAAGTAAGCAGGTTTTATGTAAATACATTAATTCTGTCATTTCAGTTGAATATTAATCACTTCTTGTCTTAATCTACTGCCTAATGATGCTATAAAGTCTTAAAGAGCTGGCACATATCCCCATGAAGGTGTTTGCATTTAAGTTGCATGTAAAATGGCTCCTCTGTTCCATTCCTTTCACATGAGACCAATGTAGATTTAATTAATTTGAGTTTATAAAGCATTCTCATATCCTTGGCTGAACTGCACGATAGAAATGCCAAGTGGTAGTGTTAAATAGCAGAATTTAAAAGAAAAAAAAATTACAGAAAAGAAAAATAACATAAGTTATTTACTACAAATACAATAGAAAAAGTTCATATTAATAATTTTGAAAGTTTGTATGTTTTAAAGGTTTGTATGTATGGCTTGGGTTGGAAGATCATATAGTTTCAACCCTACCACCATGAGCAGGGATGACATCCACTAGACTAGGTTACTCAAAGCCCCTTCCAACCTTCCACAACTTCTCTGGGCAACCTGTTCCGGTGTCTCACTGCCCTCTGAGTCAAGAATTTCTTCCCAACACCTAATCTTTCCTTATCCTATCTGTCCATGTAAAAATCACTCTCCCTCTTTTTTCATAATCCCCCTGCAAGTACTGAAAGACCATAAAAAGGTCTCCCCGGAGACCTTCGCGTCTGCAGGCTGAACGAACCCAGCTCTCTTAACCCATCTTTGCAAGAGAGGTGTTCAGCCCTCTGATCACTGTGGCCCTCCTCTAGACTCTTTCTAACATCCTTAATCTTTTTGAGGAATCCAGACCTAGATGCAGTACTGCAGGTTATAAATAAAATGCACTGTAAAAACAAATGTCTTTCTTATAGTTTCAGCAGAGATTTTAAGGTTTCAGAGCACCAAATTTCAGTATACCAGGCAGTCTGATACTGGATCATTCAGAAAAAAATTCTGCGGATACCAGGTACTACTTCAAAACTGAAATTGTTTCAGGCTCAATCATGTAATGAGCTGAATAATACAGAAATAACGATAGCAGCTTCAGACAAATAGTTTTATTTAGATGAGTGGAATTTTCTTATGAATTTAATAGCATTTTAATTAGAAGTACTATATGAGTCTTGATAAATTTTTGCTTGTGAAATTCCAAGACTGTAGAAAATAAATAATTAAAAAAAATAATTAAAAAAATAATTAAAAAATAAATAAATAAATAAAGAATTAAAAAAAAAAAATACTTTGCAGTAATTTAGTGCTACAAACCTGCATGGCGCTGAGACTCATTAAACCTCACAGACATTGGTGAGAAATGAAACTCCTTAGATCCTAACAGAAATTCTCAAAATTTTTATAGTATTTCAAGTATCTAAAGAGGAAAAAGCTCTGACAGTCCGTCTTTTACCACAAGAGGCTTGCTAAATTGGAAGTGTGATGATTTTTGAGGTCATTCAATTTGCTTATGTATGTTGCTTGGTGAAGATCATTTCGTGTGCTCATGAATCACTGAGTAACTTTCCATTTTCTCAGGTGGGTTTCATTTCCCAAAGTTATTTTGCTGTGCAAATATCATAACTGCAGTTCATTACAATGTCTTCTAAACAGCTTTCCTGGGCAGCATACCCTATTTTGTACAGTTTATTTATGATCTTCTCTCTGGTGATGTCCATACTTCTGGACAACGTTTACTTCAACAGCTGATTTTTCTTCCTGACTCTAAAAGGCAACACACCATTTGTGTGATGCTTTACATCACTATTATAATTTTAGTTGCAGGGACTGTCTGGTGACTGGACGGGCAACACCTGACTTCTTATTACTTGTTTGAAAAGTATAATTTCGCTAAGATTTTCCAGTTTATAAATGAGATGTCATTGGCTGATCAGAACACTTCACCGATGCAGAAATATTTTCTGTGCTACTTCTTATACACTAACTCTTCTGCATTTTCTTATGATTATCTGATGTCTAAGAGGAAGAAATCCTGCGATAAATTACTTAATAAGCATGCTAGAGGACATCTGTCCTTTGTATAACCAACACAGTTATCTACTTTACTTTTTCTTTGATATGTTAAGATGACAGTGAAATAGCTTAAACAGACACTTCATCTTTGAATTGCCTTGAATGTACTTAATTTTACTATGACATATTTCTACTAAGAGTATTCTTACTAATATTAAAAATGTGTGGGTGTTCACAGAAATGTGGACTAACTCTCCCTCAATGCTTATAGAGTAGGAGGAAAAAATATCTTCAGCCTACAGCTGTTTCAGATTAAATTTTGGAGTTCTCCTGCATTCCAAAACAAAGCCATTTCTAAGTGTGTTTTTTGACAAATGGTCCTACAGATTTCCTAGCCACAGATGCTTAAACATACAGAGGCAGCTATTCTGCAACTTCCAAAATGAAAACTTGGAAAAATACTTTGAAATAAAGACAAAATTAAAAAAATTACCTGGATTTGAGTGGGAAAATTCCTCCATTTGATAAAGAGATCAAGACGTTACTTGATTAAAAATCTGTACAGGGGTCATGCTTTGTTGCCCTCTCTTGGACAATCTCTAAGAGCTTGATCTCTTTCTTATGAAATGAGAAAGGGTCTCCTTTCTAAATGACTTAGGAAATCAGAAGTTTTATCTTAGATAAAATTGTGTCCTAACCAACTAAAAGATTTGTTTTCTTGGCATAGTAGTTGTCTTTTCTTTTAGGACTACAATCAGTTTCAGGATGTAGAATGCAGATGAAACATAAGAGCAATTAGAGGGTTACCCTAGGCCCACCTGCAAGAAATTAGCTTACATGTCTAGGAAAACTTGATCAGTAAGAGACTGTTCTGTTAGGAAGTAAATTCAGTTAAAGATTGTTTAAGCTAATGGCAAACTCTAGTTATCTTTAACCAGTTATGAATATATGTGTCGTAGTTGGTTCTAGAACAATTAGTTTAGTGGTTAAAGGTCAACTGGATCAATCATAGATGTTAGGAGGCCTGTCAAGATAGGAAAACTATGCAAACACAGCTGTCCCCCCCCCGAAGAAATGAACACAAGATGGCAGTCTTGATCCACGAATGAACTCCAGGATGATATTTGACCCCCAAATTATGACATAACTTGAAGTTGGACTTGTGGGAAGGAGGTTTCCATGAATACTGTATTTATACCAGAAATTTTTACTGATTCTTTCACTCATACATGGCGGAGTACCCCTACGAATCCTCAGCTGGCATATTATAGAGATGCCCAATCCAATGATTTCTGGTTGTTGGGTTTAATTCTTTTCTTTTTTCTCTTATATTGCAATGCTCAAAACTGCACACAAAGTGAGGCCACACAAATGCAAAGCAGAGTGGAGCAATCACCTCCCTCCCGTGGCACTGCTTTCCAGTATCTCAACACCCAGAGTGTACAAATATCCAGGGCTGCCCAATTCCAGGTGCAGAATCCAGTGCTTTCCCTTGCTGAACTTAATGTGGTTGGTGATTGCCCAGTCTTTTATTTTGTCACGGTCTCTCTGGAGGGCCTCCTTGCCTTTGAGGGAGTCAGTAGCTCCTCCCAAGATGTTGTTAATAAGAAATTATTTGCAAATAAAATTGCAAATATTGTGCAATTGCTACAGAAAACTGAAATTATTCTATCACAGAAATATACAGAGAGGAAAAGCTAGAGATTTTACATTAAATATAACTATTGTTCTAATGTAGACTTTTGAAAATCATTCATATCTGAAAAGTTTGTTTTCTCTCTCTCGCTCTGTTCATTTTCTTTCCTCTTCATTTTCCAGCATAAAGTATCTAGTGGCAGTGTGAGGCTGAGAAGTTGATGGGTTATAGTCTGGATAAGCATATGCTGGGATAGGAACACCTTCAGGATGGCTTCTAGGGAAACAATGATATTAATAAATCTTTCTGGAACTGTGTCTGATCCCTCTCAGTATAGTACTCATTTTCCCTGCCAAAAGATGTATGAAGTAAAAACCATTAGTTTCTACATCTCCCTTTTACTTTTCCAGTGAAAAGAAACAGAGGAAGCAGGAAAAGCTTAAAAAAAATGAGATGCAGAAGAGGACTGTTGATGCAGTCCTTCCAGCATAGTCATAAGTGGATATTGTCAGTCAACCTGGATGATTCTTTTTTATTTTGATATTGGGTCAAAAAGCTTTATGAAAGTACAAAGTGCCATGAAAGAGTTTTGTTTTTCAAAATTAGTTTTGTTCTTCCACAGAAGCAATCAAAGCAAGATAGAACAAATGGAAATCTAAAATGGAGAACTAGTTACCATGAGCACCTCAAATTACACAATTCAACAAAAGCTTGAAATAATCAATATATTTTCCAGAGATTCAAAACTGAGAGCAGATATCAAACAAATAAGTTAAAGACTCTGTTTTCGTGCTAAGCATAGTAAAGAGAATTGTTTCTGAAGTAATTTCCTCTAAACATAACCACTGTTTTCAAGAAAATAAAAATACTTGCAGAAAAGTTTTTTTTACCTGAAAGTCTTTTTAACATCTGATAGGGACAAATCACATCAGAAAATATCTGAAAAATATCATCACAGTTTTTCTATTCTCACTGTCCCCTGAAGCTCAAAGTCTAAACTGCACTTCTGACTTCTAAGGATAGATTTGAGGGTCACATTTACATTGCAACTTTGTGAGGAAATACACCACAGAAATAAAGGCTGGGATCACATGATATTTCCATTTGCACTCTCTAATCTCAACTACAGTTCAGCTTCAGTAGACATGATTTTGTCAAAGCAAAATCTCAACAACTGACTGCTGCAGACAATAGCAATGACAATGTGACAACACCCTCCAGCCTTGAACTTATAAGCTGTAAAAGTCTAAACTACCCTGCACTACCCTAATCAATTGTACTTGCTTTCAACTTTATCCAATAGTTATATTTTTTTTATTTCCCTTCTTTTTCATGATTAAAACAGTATAGAAACATGCGATGATAGGAATATAATTGATGAGAATTTGATCTTAAGTTTTCGAAACAGCATAGGCCTTCTTGAACTGCTGAACAAATTACTCTTGTTGCATTTAGTATACTGAAGGTGTGTTGCATTGGGCATGACATATAATGCTTTTGTTGGAGTCTAAATAATTTCTAAATTTCTCTCTCTAATGTCTGTTTTTATAGGTTATATCTGAGCAGTTTTATTAACTTTTATTGATTTGATTAATGAAAGTTAATCGACTCATCCAATCCAGACAGTATGCTGAAAATCATCTTGATTACAGATAGATAACCAGCATAAATCTGCAAGGGCCATCTATTCTGCTCAATTTCCCCCTGCCATCCTCCCAACTGTAATCTCACAGTGGTACCATGTCTCATTATCTTCAATCACATCTGTTGACACTTATATTCCAAAAAATACAAAAATACTTCAACGGTGGAGGAAAAGAAGGTTTAGATTATGGATATTACAGCAGGTGCTGGGAAGCCCACTGAGAGAAAATAGTGTCAAACTTATACAACATGAACACACAGCTTGCTGCTGCTTTGACTAAAGGCAATTTTATGGCAAAGCAAGGGCACAGGGGAACACATTCGAGAACAAATAAGCAGAAAGGAAATGGAACACAAAATAACACAGGCAATGCAAAAAGTAGGAAAATGGCCAAAATCGCATTTTTACCATCTGGCCAAGAGCAAGGTGCGTGATGCCTTTACACATGGGATATTGGCAAAATGAAAAATGCACGTGGTGTTTCTTGAGCTAAGTCGAAAACATAGTTCCATTGTTCAGGGCTCTAATGTCACAGTAAAAGGAAAAAAGATAAAGTGATTCTTATTCCTACCTGCAATCAGTTAGATAGAGGCCAACTGATTTAGTCAAGAAATTTTCTAAGCTTCTTAAAATGCACAAATATGTTGCTGTTTTGTTTCTTTATAGACAGCATTAAAAGTACATTGCAAATATAGAAAAAGGGCCTCAAAACTTATAGTGTAAGACAGCTTGAACGATATTTGAAGCAACTGAGATCGAGGGATAAATATGGTGTATGTGTAAAGAAAACTCAAAAAGGAAAATACAGGAAAGAACAGTCAGTCTCACTTCAGAGGCTGGAAGAGGTCCTCACAGTAGCCATTACCAGGCACGTGAAGGAGTCTGGAGAAAGGCAATAAGCATTGACCAACTTGATTGCTTTGTATAATGAAACAGTTACCAAATGGAGGGAAGAAAGAGGGAGTTTTGACACGGTCTCCCAAAAATATTTTTTTCTGTAAAATGGACTGGATGGATGGACCTTAAGTTGTATGAAAAACTTGTTAAACAGACAAGTTCAGAGGATGGTGGTTAATGGCAGTAACCAAGAGAGGAGGCCCTCCAGAGCTAATATTCGGCTCAATAGCACTCAATATCCCCAGAAATTATTTTCATGACAGAAATTATACCGTGTCATCTCATTTGCAAGTAAAAACAACCTGAGGGGAGACTTAGATAGGAGGGAAGGAAAAAATGGAAGACTGGGCCAGCAGAGACCACACAAGCTTCAACAAAAGAAAATGTAAAACTCTTGCATCTGGGTCAGACTAATCCCTAGTAGTTCGTGGGAAATCCAATCATAGTCTCCCGGGACCTGCCGTCTTCATAACATGCACAGTGACAGGACAAGAAGCAACAGACAAGAAGTCATTTGAAGGCAAATGTCTGAAGCGATTGACTATATATATTAAAAAAACCCAAACAACAACAACAACAACAAACGCCCCACTAAAACAAAATTTGAGGACAATTAAATGTTGGAATAAAATGCCTGAAGGAGTGGTGGAATCTCACTGGAAATATTTAAGAATTCGTTTGATGGAGTCATGGATAACCTCGCCATAGTCCGTCTTTTTAACAGAAGGTTGGGTCAGTTGAACTGCAGAGGTCCCTTTCAAACCTCACTTTTGTGTAATTCTGTACTTTCTGTGCTTCTGTTGAGGCAACAACTTAAATGACAGGTACTGAGATAAGCCATACAACTCTTCCTTCTCACATCTCTAAATCTGGCACTAAGAGCCCCCCACAAACCTTCTGTATCATGCACTTTCAATCTAACACTGAGATGATTCCTTTTTCTCCTCATTCTACAAAATATCAACTCCTGAAATTGTGAAATGCTTTAACCTATAAAGTATCAAGTCCTTTGTCTTTGAAGAATTTTATCAAACGTCTATTACATTTCATGTTGTAGATGTCTCTCACTGTGGTTATCATTGTACATCACTAGCAGGGAGGTAACCTAGGGCTTTTAGTGTTGAACATGTGATTTTTTTATTTATTTTTTTTTTTACTTAATATTTCTTTACCTAAATTTTAGCAGCATCTTCAAATTCATCTTCTCAAGAAGCTTAAATCCTCTCTAGGCCAGTTTCTAGCTAAAGATGGTTTTTTACATTCCCTGAGCAGTATATCGTGCTCAAACTTTACAAAAGAATGTATTGCTTATTCTATTCTAAAATAGTTCTTCTAGTCTGAAGTATACAGTGTTGACTACTGATTTATTTTTTGGGGCTTTTTTTAGGTTTGTTTTTGGTTTTGTTTGGTTTGGTTTGTTTCTTTTTTTTTTTTTTTTTTTTTTTTGGTGGGTTTTTTTTACGTTTTAATTTTGCTTTTCAGAGACAGCTCACATTCCAAAGTACACATTTCAGATTTCAGGGAAACTGATTTTATATAATGCTTCTGGGTACCAATAGGTTTCATCCTTATCTACAACTGCAGTTTCATAGCAACTAATATAACTCAGAGGAGAAATAGTGTAAGAATATTAAAACTAGATTAAAATGAAGAACAAAACTAATGACATAAATGAAATAAACAGTACTATGAAGTACTCTAAAGGCTTTATTGTCACGTGTGGATATGTCAGTGTTACTATGGGAACTTGAGTATTTGCATTTGACATGATTCAACTGTAACAAGTGCTGACTGAAAAAAATGAAAAGAGCAACAACCAAAAAGATATTGGGATTATTTTTCTTTAATATGTAAACACTTGTTTCCATTTTACATGATCCAACAGATTGAAGAAGAATGTGGAGAAAGTAGAGAAAAAATGAGAAATTGTCTATCTCATGTCACATAGAATTTATTATGAAAGAAAACAAGTCATAGGGTTTATATAAACCTAATTTCAACGGTTAAAAGATTTTAAATTATCCAGTGGGTGTATTTTCAAAAAGGATCCATGAACCATATAAATAAAGTCTGCAGAATGTGCACTTAAATCTTGAAAGACTTTTTTTCTTTTTCTTTTTTTTTTTTTTTTTGAAACAGCTTGCATGGAAATAAGATTAAAATTTTGAATGCTACCTTGCAGCAGTGACACGCAGGATATTATGGTTCTTGACCCAGCTCCCGGATGCTTTATCTTTGTAGAGACACAGTTGTATTTACAGCACTACACACCATATCTGAGAATCCTTGAAGATAGGATCTAAGTTGTGTACCACCCAAGCTGCACTTACTGTGCCTCACAGTAACAGCTCTTTCCACTCTTATTCCTCTTATGGATAGCCCTTTCTCTCCAGTCTGTGCAGTGACAGGAACCAAATATCTCTGCCCACCATGAATAGACTTTTCACTGATTCTGATAAGATTTTTCAGACTGTCTGCAATGGCTGCTAGAAGAAAAAGCTATTTCCTCAACAGTAGATGACTACTGCATCTGCAAATCATCACAGTAGCAGAAAGCTGGTGTTTTGATTGGGGTAAGATGAGTTAGTTTATTGCTTGTACATCTTTTCTTAAGGAAAGATAAGGCAGAAGATTCAGAGGGCCATCATAAAGTCAGCACTGTGTTGATATCTAAATGAGGTTCAGGAAGTTTTATTTGAGAAATGGTGGATTTGCATGCGTAAATGTAGATACAAACCCATAAATAATCTATGACCTGCCTCTTTCAGCTGTGCCTGAGTTCTGATTTATGCTACCAAATCTAAAATTTTCACTACCCACAGATTTACTTTAGTAGTTACTATCCCTCATCCCATTATTTCATTAAGAAAATAAACAGTGGAAGCACAAAAGTGTATTTGAAGACAGACCATCAAAATCTCCATAATATTGTGAGGGAATTTATGCAGTGTTGACATTCAGGTGAATCTTCCTTTTTATTTAATTGAAAAGACTGATCTAATGTTTACTTCCTCTATGTTGTGTTAGATGGAAAAAATTATGAAGAAACTTAATTGAGGCAAACTGACAAAACACTTCACCAAATTAATAACTATTTCCTTTAGTACTGCCTTCAATATTTCTCATCTAGATCTAAATCTGAAATCTGCAAGAGAGTCTGAATCTGTCAACAACAGTGTCAAGCAATTAAACTGTACTTTATTACTTATAGAGTGGTTTCTCAGAAAATTCTTAAGCAACTCCCTTGAAAATTACTATTTTTGAGTCTAATTTCTCTAAAGCTACTGCCAGTGCCATCTGCTGTGGCCAGATCAGAGCATGAAACACTAACGTCAGTGCCTGTTTTGTCATTTCTCAAGAGACCAAGATTCTCTTCTCACTCAGATTTCACAGCCCATATCCCTCTAGATTTTATCTAGTATCTGGCCCTTTCATGTTAGAAGCACAGTTTTCCACGTCACTGGACTGACATACACCCTGTAATGAACTGACTATGATTATGGGCTTGGTTAAACAGCAGAAACCACACAAACCTTTAGTAAGCAATTGGTGCTGCAGAGTAACATACTGTACTTACTGCCAGAAACAGACAGACAATTTTCTGACTGATTAGAAAAGCTATGAGAGAAAAATCTGAAGGTCTGTCACATCTGCACATTTTCTACCTTAATTGTTCGTGTACAGTTTAACATCTACATGTATCTTCCAGTGCCTCAGTGAGCAGAGCCAAATTGTTTAACTCAGTTCCTTTTTAAGTAGAATGGCACACTTGAGATTTTTGCAAAAGGAAATAGTGCAGTTTATGTGAGACTTCTTATCTTAGCAAACTAAATATATTCTCCAAATGCTTTCTTCTTTCATACAATAAAATTGCTGCCTGTGTGATTGTCCCTTTGTGCAAAATTGAATTTCACATTTGCTCTGTAGGAATCTTGCTGATAAGGTGGTGGCTGTGCTTAAAAACTTTCTGTGCTGTGTTTATGTTATACAACTGCCTTTTCATGGTATTTATAGAAATTTAGATTTCCAAACTCAAATCATTAAAAAAGCACCTTCTCCTGTCAAAAAGTTTGTTCTAGGGCATGCTTCACAGACTACAACGTCTTATCACTCTCTGACCTCACAGAAAATTCTAAGGAGTTTCTCATATATAGGCAATTGTGAAGTAAAAATGGAATATTTGCTCAAGGAATGTCTAGGGAAAGATCATGGTGGCTAAAACATGGCTTTTGAAAAGGTTTCAAACAGCAAAATCGAAGCTTTCAATCTTTTGTTGCAAATCTGCTCTAAAAATGAATAATATAATTTACAGAATTGCAACTAGAGGATCCCATTAAATCCGCTGATTCATTACAAACGCAAAGTCAAGTTTTTAATTGATTTTTTTTCCTTGAGATTTATTCAGGACTCCATCTTCTTCTGCTTCCCGTCTTTCAATAAATTTAGGTGACATATGTGTTTTTCTTTCTCAAATTTATTTCAGCCCATTCATAAATCCCGCACAGCAGTGCTGTACAACAGGTATACAGCATCTGCTGATACCAGTCTCCATTTGGGACTGCTACAGTGTGTCACTGGAATGTCCCTTATGGTGAGTTTCAAATCGATATGGCAAGGTATGGTTGCATCAAGACACAGATTTTATATAGGCATTGTATCACCTGGATACTACCCTGCATGTAAAGAATCTCCATGGACTCAATTAAGTCAACTTCATGAGATGGAAAGGGAAAATCTAAGGAAAAATATATGATACATAGTTATCTTGAGTGTTTGTACGTCTTGACTGCTGAAGTAATCCTGTAAAATTCCACAGATTGGTAGTGTCTGTCCATATAGAGGGCTGATGCTGTTAAGAAGCCACTAGAAAAGTATTCCTTATGTTTTGTCATAGTCAAAAAGAATAATCTTCTTGTCTAGGATACTTGAGATAAATAAAACAAGAGAAACTGCACTTTGAATGAAATTTTGGCATTCTAATTACAGATAATCATAAAGCAAGGAGCCAGACAGCTAGCCACGTAAGAAACTTTCACTAGCTCTAGTATTAGTCACATTTTTCTTTTTCTTTTTCTTTTTTTTTTTTTCCCATGGTGCAAGAAGCTGCTTTAAGTTCTACAAATCCACAAGACTGTGGGCATTCTGAGTGAGGAGCATTAAAGTACATTTCCTTGCTTTTATAGATCATACCTAGACTATTTATTTGAAGTTCTTTAA
>JAYRBT010000001.1:72949133-72960531 GCA_036023395.1 Myiotriccus ornatus | reverse complement strand
GAAGGATAACTGTCTAACTGAAGTGTATTTTTCAATGGCATGTAGAATTCTCCTATTCCAGTTTATTCACACTTAATATTGGTTAAATTGGTTGGTTGGTTAAACCTATCAGAGCAAATGATATATTAATTATAATAACTAAAAATTTTAAAATTTTATTTTTTCCATTAAATTCAGTAGTCTTAGTCAACATATTGCACAAGAATATGTAATTAAAAAATGTTCTTAATGGTATCGTACCATGAAGAGCAAGACCTAGGACAAATCTCTCAGTTCAGTTTTGTTCCTCTGGGTTTTTTTGTTCTTTAACAGCCTTTGGTAATTATGGCAATAAAATTCACTAAAAATAATTTTCAAGGCATTTTGTGAAAGCATATCTGTGATCATACTGTGACTGCCAGCACTTAACTTTTAGTTATATAGTCCTGGAGGGCCAGTGAATAACATCTTTTCTTTATAACCCTAAACTAATTCATCTAAGGCTACTTATAAAATAATTATGCTTCTTTTTGGAGCCTTTTCAGTCAGATTCCAGTTGTTTCCAGCTTTATGCTTTTATTCCTCCTATGCATCACTGATAACCCCTCAATATTATGTAAGTGTCATGCAAGCCAAAAGAGTGTCAGAGCCAAACAAAAAAGGCCATGTCCTCATCCAAATCCTGATTTTTTCATACATTCCATGTCAGGAGCAAGTTAGATTAATATAGTGAAATCTGCCAGGGATGAACCTTTCTAACCTTTATGAGTCCAGGTCCTATTTATTAATGTTACTACTAATTGTAAGGTCTTTGCAATGTTTTGCTCATAAAATTGTGGGGGTTTTTTTTGTTTGTTTGTTTTGTGGTTTTTTGTGTGTGTTTTTTGTTTGTGTTTTTTAAATTTATTTTGAAAAGAACCCTTTCACCTTATTCCTTTTAATACCTGGTTCAAAGACCAAGCTACATTAGGTTGCCCAGTGCATTTTGCAGTCTGATTCTCCACACACACTTTCATAACTGTCAAGAAGCATTACTACATCCCTTTATCCACTGTATACATTCCTGTTGATCTAGCTCACTAAGCAGTTCACCTTTGTTTCCAGGAAAAATGCTGACTGATAGTAAAGTTGTATACTGGGACCCCTTCATTTTTTATTTTTTTTTTTGCGTAGCAGCTATATAGACTATAATTCCTCAGATTTTTTTATACATGAATTTTTAATGCACACGCAGAACTCTGTTGAACTTCACCAGATTCCTACAGGTCCATCATTCCAGTTTACTGAAATTCCTCTGAATGGCATTCCTATCCTCCAGCATATCAGCAACATTCCCCCGTCTCAGTGTAGTGTCACTCACAAACTTGATAAAGATGTAGTTCATCCCATTGTTAAGAGTATTGATGAGGATTTTACACATTTCTGAGAACAATTCTGACAAATCATATCCTAACCTTTTTACACCAAGAGTGTAGTGGGTCATTCATTCAGACTACCTCCCCTTAATCTCCTACAGATGACTGCATCTGCAGCAGTCTTGAACTCAAAATAAATTACATTTTATGCTCTCCCATCATCATGGAACCAGTGACACTGGAGGTGTCAGAGTAGACACCTGGTAAGGCACTGGTAAGACAAACAAAGACATAGCCTCTTTGGCAAAATACAGGCTTTTTTTGTTCCCTTACATCACCCACTCCATCCAACAAGGGGTTAACAACTTTGTTTGCTTTCTGTGCTCAGTACACATAGAAGCCATTCTTCTCGCTTAACTCCATCTTTGCATTTCCAGAGATGCTAATTTATCCTTTGATATTTTCCAACTCCCATTTGCTTCCATTTTACATTCAGTCTTGGTCCTTATTTGGTTAGGTCGCCTTCTGCAATCACTGCCTGTTTCATTGTGCATCAGCATTAACAGCTCTTGTTCAGTATGGATGCTGATGACCTTGAAGATCAAATAGCTGTACTGAGCAACCTTGGCCTTCAAAATAGCCTGTTAAAGGACTCTGCCTAACACATCCCTGAACAAGCTGAAATCTGCCTTACTGAATGTCAGGGTTTATTCTGCTACTTGTTTTCCTCACTTTCCTAAAGATTCTACTCTCTTGGGATGACTATAGATGCAATAAAAAAAAAATGCATTGACCAATATTCCTGCATTGGTGAGTAGCAGACCAGAGGACTACTACATATGCCAGCACTTACTGACAGAAAATTGTCATCAGAGATCTCCTGGACTATTTGCATCCTAACCTGTTGCCCTTTTAGCAGGTGTTAAAGTGGTTAGAATCTCCAGTGAGAACCACCATTTTCAGCTGGGGGACTTCCTCCCATTATTTCAATAAGACTTGTCTGCCTCCTTTTATAAATTGGGCTGCCTGTATCTGTATCCCCTCTGATCACAGCTCAAAAGGTCTCAAGACAGTTCCATTTCATAAAAGAGTTCTTCCAAGCAAGGTGCTCCTTTGAGTAGAGTACAACTTGCCTAGTCTTCCATAAAGAGTTTAGAAGCACTTTATAGCTGATTACCTCATTTCAGAAGTGCAAGCATTTGTCCCACTATGTTGCTGTAGTCCCTATGACATCACAATTCCATAACTGAACATAGACTTACGGTTGCCAAAAGTTCTACTCCTTTTATTTGTCCACTTTTGTCTTTTTCAGTTCTTCCTCCAGTCTTCATGTTTCCAACGCTGGTTTCCTTTAACTCCTGTTTGTTGTTTGTCTCTCTACTTGACCGTTCCCTGATGAGGGCTGGATTGTCATCTCATGGTCCCATTTATTTTATAGATTCTGTATGTTTATGTGTGAGCATTTCAGATTGGCCATCGATTATGCCCTTTTCTCAAGGGGAATGAGACGGCTTCCCCACTATACCCTGAGTACATCTCATTATGTGCAAGTTTTGTTCCCTACTCTCTGTCAAAATTAGCTCCTAGAGCCTAGCACAGAAGACAATTGATTTAAAGATACAATGAGAAGACCATGCAGGGCAGCTTTCTTTCCATTATTAGCACAGAAGGAAAAAGTACTCATGGGAAACAAATGGAGTATATGAGATTTCTTCAGGACTTTTTTTTTTTGTGCATTCCTAGTCTGCAGTGATAAAATGCTTCAAACCTTTGCTGGTACCTTTCCCAGGTTCTAAAACATATAGGATATCTAAATAGGTTTAGAAAATATATCTAATTATTATTGACTTGTTAACAGAAGTAATCTACAAATCTTGACCTGCATTTAGATATTTACTTCTCTCCTTAGAATTTTTAATATTGGGGTTTTTTCCCCATGCATCTTTCAGATGTACAGAAGTACCTTCTTCAGAGATGAGAGTTGCAAAGTTTAATCAGAAGGACCCATGAGATTTTTCATTCCATCCTTAACTGAAGATCAGCTAACTGCCATCCATCTCTTTACAAAAGCAGAGCATGAAACCTCCTACTGCTAACTGTAATAAATAAGCAATCCTTCCCTTGAAGTACATGAACTATTCTTTAAATTTAGACATTCAAGAATTAATTTTAGATTATAGGAAGCCTAAAGTGCCTAAACAGTAAATAAGGAAAGACACATTCATAGAAACAATTACTACAGTCCCAAATTCTGAATGTCCAGGGAGATAACACTCTTAAGGTACTTAAAGTTAAGTGTAATGAAGCTAGAACTCAATATTGAATGATAAGCAAACTGCAAGTTTGTGTTTATAATAACAGAGTTTACAAAAAAAAAAAAAAAAGACAGCTGAAAACATATAATAAAAAAAATCTTAAATAGTTAGAAAGTGGAGTCATTATGTGAAAAATAGTTTAGAAATGAAAATTCTCACATAATAGAAAAAAGCTATCTGGGCAAGTTTTCTATGCACAGTGAAGATGATTTCTACTGTTATGATGTAATTTAGTGTTACAGAGGAAGTAAATTGCATTTTACTCTTATTTTAAGACATCTTAAGGTGTACTCATTAAGGCTAAATGATTCCACTAAACTGCTAATACAGAAAAGTATAAAGAAATCAGAAGCTCAAAGAGAGGCAAAATATTGGAGTTATTTTCAGTCAGTAATGCCTCCATTATTAGCTGGATAATTCTTCAGTTTACTGTTATATCGTTCCATTTTTTTGCCATTATTGATTCTATCAGTTTTGTTAGTAACATTAGTAACATAAATTTCTAGTATAACTCTAGTAATTTTTGAATAAAGGTAAGGTTGCATATATTTTTATAGATTTTCTCATTTCCATACGAGTGTTACTGATCTGTTTAAAGTTTATTAGTGTACAAAGATTACAAACTGTACTCTATTTTGAGTTTTGTCTGATAGTTTATATTTTCCAATCATATGTTGCATTAAAAAACATGTATGTATTAAACTTTATGCACTATTCATTTTATTTCAACATTAATATTAATTGTATTAATTATATTTGTTATATTCAGTTACAAATGTATCTTAATATTAAAAAATTATGAATAAGTTACAGCACTTGGGTGAATTAATTTTTTTTTTAATTTTATGTTGCTGAAAAAAAATATTGGTTTAAATTTTTGATGATTTGATTGAAAGACTAGTTCATTGACCTACCAAATGTCTCCAATAAAGTTATCACTTTATCATTGGATCACTGGGATTTTGGTAGGTTTTGTGAGTGAAGAAAAAATTTCAGAGGAAGAGATGTCATAGTACTTGTCTATGCTCCTTGCAGGGAATAGACCACATCTTTCACAGTATTTTTAACCTCCATTATTTTCATACAGAAAATCACAAGCCTTCCAAAGAATAGCATTTTGATCATTCAGTGGCCGGGAGTTTTATTTTCTGTGAGTCAACACTCGTCAAATAAGCAAACTGATTGAAAAATTACTAATAATACGACTTAAAATTATGTAACCTTTTGAGCATTAGAGCACTTTTAAGATTAAACAATCCTCACTGTAGCACCATTGCTTGGTTTATTTAAGTATCACTTTTACAGTAAAAGCCAGAAGCAGAGTCTGGTTTTAAATCATATAAGCAGTCAACAATAAATCCTATTTCGAAAAAAATAGACTTTTGATTATATGCTTTTCTACAACAAAATGTCTGAAATCTTGACTTTGTTGCATTTTCATTATCATTTAGGTGGTATAGAAAACAACTATTTTCAAGGTGAAAATAAAAATAAAGATTTAACGTTAAATTTTTGATTTTCCTTAGCTGTAGAATGCAACTTTAAACTTCTTGGAATTTCATGAAGGCCAGAAGAAATACTGTAATCTTATAGCAGTATATTTAATCTTACAGCAGTATATTCAGTAGATTTATTTGACAACAAAAATACTTGACTGATCGGCGTCTTTCTGGGTCACAGTAGCTGCTTACAGCAAGGTTTCCCTTGTCTTATCCCATCTCTCTCTAATAGTGCCTCTGTTTCTGAAATCCATATCAAGAAGAACAGAAAAAATGGTACATCCATTTGAAATATCTATCTGTCAAAAAGTGGAAGCTTTTTGGTCGTGGTGATTTTTTTTTTTAAAGTTTTTTTTGCTGTCTTCAGTATTTATTACATAGAATTCTGTATAGTGTGTGGATATGTGGAAGGCAAGAGGACCTCCCTTAAATTAATCTGAACAAGTACCTTGTCAAATGGCATGGTATGAAAGAGGAAACAAAATACTGAGAGGCCCAAACTTGACCAGCAAACCCAAAAAAAACACGGTCAGTTACAGCAATTTATAAAGATAGAGTGTGAGAATGTTTAACTTGGTTAAACCTGCCAGACCTGTCTGGTAACTAGGAACATATTGAGAAGAAATAAACCTCATCAGTCATAATAATTAATTGACTATCAAGAAACTTCAGGAATCACTTCAAAGCAGGAACCAACTTTGATTTTGCAATTGATAAGGATGCAAACCTGAAGGTTGAGGATGTTGGAAAGAGTCTCTAGGACTGTATCAAATCATGAGGTAATCTGCAGAGAAAATGGGGCTGGTGTGGAACAGAGAAGGGGTTAGGCAGAAAGGGTTATAAAAGGGGTCAATCATGCGTAAAAAACCCATGCTTGTCTGGCTGAGCACAGCATTTGGTCACTGCAGTCTTTCCTGTCTTCTCATGTCATTTTAGTAAACCTTTTCTTATCTCTCTCTGTGTAATCTCACTCTCTATCCTGTGATTATTCTTGCTGTAAGAATTGAAATTGTGAGTGTGAGTGGCCATTGCCTGAGGTGTCAGTAACTGAAGTCAGTGGCGTTTCATCAGCAGCTACTGGAGCCAGCGGGGTTCTTGAACCTCCAGCCACTGAGATGGGAACAGTGTGTGTCCCCAGAACCAGCTACTGGGGGTACTGGGGTGAATGAGGAAAGTGAGGGGCTCAGCACTGCAGATGGAGCCAGAGCGCAGGTTACAGCACATGTGCTTGGTATCAGTTGCTGGTGGTGAGTGTCTGTACCTTTACCAAACTGAGTGTACCTGGGGGGTGTGTGTGAATCCACTAGCAAATTTTGGGCTGGATCACCTGACAAGTAGGGTTCCTCTGGTCTGGGGTAAGTTGTCAGGCCAACAGAGTGTCTGCACTTGTATCTGGGGAGAGCCATGAGTGTGAGGTGCCTGTGGGATGAGAATGTGTGCATAGCTTTGTGTGTGTGTGCCCCTGTGTGCCTGTCTCTGGGATATATGTTCAGCAAACAGAAAAGCAGTGGCCAAGTCCCTCAGTCTGGACAGAGAACCTGGGTTCTCAGACACTGAACTGAGCTCCAGGTTCTGGACTGGATCTACTCAAGGACATCCCTTAACACTACATGCCTGAATCATGATGAAAGATGGAGAGCAAACTCTGCAGGTCATGACTGTAAACACGAGCTGGAGCTTTAAAAAACAGCAACCCAATGCAGACTTGTACTGGAGATTTACACTTTCTCCACAGTACTCATACTATTAATTTTACTCTTAATAAAGCCTTTTTCAAACATAGTATCTAAGCTAAAATTGTGTATGAGAAGACACATCAAGAGTTTTCAAGGATTCGTAAGTAGTGATTACCCCTACGCTACTTCTTTATATGCAGTAATGGTCTTTCCAAAGAAAAGAAATATTTCTATCAAGGCTTAAGTTCTACAGCTGCCTTATTCATTGTAATGAACTACTTTAAATGAAGAGACTCGTTTGTACGAATAAAGAAGTGTGTTTCAAGTGGCTCAGTAATTTGTAGGTTTTCATTCTGGAATCAAATATTTCCTTCCTGTTGTACATAATTTTTATCCCTTGAGAACTCTTGTTTTCTCATGGTAGATTATACTCCTGAGAGTATTAAATCCCTTGAGATACACTAATGATAGTCTTTTCAGAAAATGTTTTAAAGAAATACCAAAGAGAAATGTGATAGAACATGAAAGAATAGTAATAATTATTGTACTGTAACCAAAGGTAAAAGCTCACATTTCAGTAATGGCCATTCTAAATTTGAGAGCTCGTGTGTTTTTGTTAAAATTACTAAATAAAGGCTTAAGTAAACTTTTATAAGTCTGAGAGGAAAAATATTTTAAACATAAGAACAAGGATATAACAATGACGTGCATTTTGCTCTTCTGCTGCTCTTTTTTTTTTAAATATTATTTTAATTTTGCTAATGTTGTATGCTGCTTTTTATAGAAGGTTGGAATCTGATTTCTTCCAGTATCTTTTCTGTGTAGTTTCTATACCATGTTAAAACCAAACAAATAAATAAACAAACCACCA
Source organism: Myiotriccus ornatus (assembly GCA_036023395.1). NCBI lineage: Eukaryota > Metazoa > Chordata > Aves > Passeriformes > Tyrannidae > Myiotriccus > Myiotriccus ornatus. The sequence continues at coordinate 72,952,836 of JAYRBT010000001.1, read as the reverse complement.
AGCCCCTCAAAGCCCTGATATTCTGCTAAAGACAAATGCCCCATAATTTTTTTCTGGTGAAAAGAACAGTTTATGGTGGTACTGAAAACTGAAGTAATGATTAATGTAGCAAATCCACCTCTCATCTCCAGTGCTTCAAGAACAAATAAACCAACAGATGTGTGACTAAAATGCCACAAAAGTGCAAAGCAGTAGCTGTAATTTTCTGTTTAGTATGGCAAGAATTAATTTTGTGTTCTCTTAAAATCTACTTCACTCCTGCCAGATACGGGTGGATCTCTGGCTGAAAACAGATCCCAAGGCTCTCAGTGCACAGACAGCACTAGACCCAGTCATTATCAAAGCTGTAGAGATCATGCTGGTATAAATGTATATTGTTGAATTGAATAGTGTCAGAAGCAGTCTGTGGAAATGTAAAAACAAACAAACAATAAAAAACCCCACAACAAAACACCAAACTCCTGAAAAAGTGCATTCACTGATTTCCATTGGCAGATTAAAGAATAGTATCTGGACTTTCACTTGTTTATTGTTCTCTTGTTTATTGACTCTTCTCATTTATCTGTTAAAATTTAATCATAGTCCAATTATAGTACTATATCTCTGTAAAGAAGGTTGGGAAGTCAGAGAAAGATGGAATCTGAGGGTGGAAGGAACCAGAGAAAATGTGACATTGCTACTTGAAGTGAGGTGAAGTTGATTTTCTTCCTTATTTTTAATGAGTAGATGTTTGACCCCCTAAAAAGACCAACGCAGCTGTTTTGTACACCTGTTGGAAACCTTAGGAAAGAGGCCAGGGCACACTGAGCATGGAGAGTGAACTATCTTTTACATCCTGGCTGTAATCACTCTGATTAAGATGGGAAGGAAAACTGGAGAAATCTACTACTTTTTGGTGATTTACGCCATGTGAATAAAAGACTTCAGTCTTAAGATTCACAAAAATGTCAGAGATGAAGTAAAATAAACCCTAAGTAGCTTTCATTTTATGCATAAGATATGTAATCCTAACATAACTTATTGGTGGCAGTGAACTCTACTTTTTTTTTTTTTTCTTTGTTCTTTCTTTCTTGGAAGGAAACAGCTTCTTCCTAATGTAAAATATGTGTATTTGTTATATTTCTGTCTTTATATACTCACAAAATAAATGGATATGGCTGACTCAATTTTTATAGACCTTATGGGAAATAGCTATTCTGTCAGCAAATCATGTACCTTACGTTAAGAGCATCCTATTTGCTATTATTTTCAGTGTCATAAGAATAAAATTAACTTTGTTCATGTTGGTAAATTGCCTGCTATGATCTTTTTCAGGAAATTAGTCTGATAACTTGGATAAATTTGATGACTTGATTAGTTAATATGTTTCCAAAGTTGTAATGAGTTTTCTTAGTAATTCTATAGCAAAAATATATTTTACTTTTTTTTTCAGTGCATTTATCAACATTTTGAGTTGTCTTTACATGCTAATCATCTTTAGGGACCCATTCATGAAATGTCTAGCTCTAAAGAGTAGTGTGAAAAGTGTTAAGATGGAACACAGTTATTACATAATTAAATTCTGTATTGGATGAGATTTTATTTGCTGCATTTTATAAATGTTTTCTGAAGTTGATAACACTGGGTAAAGAACAAAACAAGGAAAATTTTGATAACTATGACTAAAATACTAAAGAGTGTCTAATGCCTGCATGCAAACATAAGAAATGTAATAAAAAAAAAAAAAAAGAGAATATGATATAGAATTAAATTTACCAGGTATGCTTCCTTCTGCGGATGAAATTTGTAAACTCATTTTTGTCAGTCACATATGAATTAAGATTGTAGTTGCAGTACTCCTTAATTTAATTATAAAATTTGTCAAAGTGCTTTTTTATGTCTCAGAAAATATACATGGGTAACAAAGCCTTATAAAGTCTGAACTGTATTACCCCTAGTATCAGCAAAACCAGTTATGTTTTACCATCAGAATGCAACTGCAAGTACTTTCTCACTTTATTCTTATTCTTTGTCACATACTACACATAAGCTCTTATGGTCTGCACAAAAATTGTTGCAAAAAGATTAAAATAAAAGTTTAAAATATAAATTTATATGGTGCATTTAAAATATTTTTTTACTTTTTACAAAAAATTAAAAGCCAAGGTTGACCTTTTTTGTCTTTCCTTCAACACCTCTTATGTTATAGAATAGAGAAGGTTGCATTATTGCACACCAGCATTTTGGTTTTTTACCTTTAAATCTGTATGCCCTTGACTGCACAGAATACAACCACTTTTTGGAGGTAGAATCAGTAATTAACATTCTGCTATATTAATTAAGCAAGACAATAAATTTACATCTGAAGTGGCAACGATGATAAATATAACAGACAAATAATAAGAGTATTAAGAAAGAAGGGAGAGAGATAGAAATAAATCTGTGCTATTTGTTTCCTAGCCTAATTTGTCCTGAGTCTCTACTTGACACTACATTTTCAAGTTTCGGAAACTTAAACTTCTTCCTAAAAAAAGAGGATCAGAAATAAATACAGGAAAACACAGAATAAGAGAATCATAGAATGATTGAGATTGGAAATGAGCTCTGGAGGTATTCTGGTCCAACCTCTCTGTTCAAGTACACCCACCTAGAGCAGGTTGCCCACGGCCATGTCCAGGCAGCTTTTCAATATCTCAGAAGAGGAAGATTCCACAGACTCCCTGGGCAATCTATGCCAGTGCTCAGACAGAAGTGTTTTCTGATGATCAGAGGGAGCCTCCTGTTTTTCATTTTGTGCCCCATTGCCTCTGGTCCTGTCACTGGGTACCACTGAGAAGAGCCTGGCTCTATCCTCCTTGCACCCTCTCTTCAGGTATCTAAAAACAATGATGAGAGCCCCTTGAACTTTATTTTTCTCAGGCTAAACAGTCCCAGATCTCTCAGGCTTTCTTCATATGTGACATTCTTCTTAATCTTAATTTTGTAACCCTTCATAGGGCTCTCTTCATTATGTCCGTGTGTCTCCTGTACTGGAGAGCCCTGAACTGGACACAGAACTCACCAGTGTGGCCTCGCCAGTTCTGAGTAAGGAGCAGGAATGAAGTCCCTCACGGTGCTGGCAGCACTCCTCCTGATGTAGCCCAAGATACCACTACCCTTCTTTGCATCAGGAGCACTTTGCTGCCTCATATTGATCTTGTTGTCTACCAGGAGCCTCAGATCCTGTTTTGCAAAGCTGCTTGCTAGCAGATCATCACCAGCATATAATAACCTGGCATTATTCTTCTCCAAGTGCAGAAGTTACACTTCCCCTGGTTGAATTGCAGGGGGTTCCTTTCAACCTTTTTCTCCGGACTGTCAGAGGTCCCTCTGGGTGGCAGCACCAGTCTCTGGCTTAGTAGTCACTCCTCTAGGTTTGTTGTCATCTGCAAACTCTGACCTATCCCCAAAATCATTACCGATGATGTTTAACAGGACTGGATCCACTACTGACCCCTGGGTCAATCACACTGATACCCTCAACTAGACCTCTACACCAAATAGACCAATTTTTTTCAATATTTAACATGATTGTTGCATCTCTTTCACATATACCCACTATAATAAAGGCTTTCAATTATGATATTAAATTGTTGGCTGCCTGTCGTTCGGTCGAGGCGGGAGGACGACACGGTGTTCAGGGATACCAGCCCCCTTTATTACAACAGTGCCTCTACTTATATAC
>JAYRBT010000001.1:72931785-72949033 GCA_036023395.1 Myiotriccus ornatus | reverse complement strand
ACCCTCTGCCAGGTGTAAAGTTCCGTCTTCAATATCCTAGCTTACAGAGAGCCCAGGGCCAGCTGGGCTCCCCCACAGCTGCCTTTTTTCAAAATGGCTTTTTTTCTTCAAACCATTTTTTGTAACTCAAGATATTACATTAAGATATGTATGTAGTTGTGTGCAGCTCAGAAGTAGCAACATGTCCCCTTGTGTGGAATAAAGATTCCATCCAGTTGATATATATGCATGTTTAAGTAATTCCGAGTAATATTTATTCTCTAATGCTAGTGTTTTACAGAGTAATGCTGAAATCTTCTTTTTTTCCTTTTTTTTTCTTTCTTTTTTTCACCACGTGAAGAATTTTTTTTGAGTAGACGCTCCCCTTTTTGGCTTTTTTTTTGTAAACTAGCTCTGTTTCCTGTAAATACAGACATTCATAGGTAAGATATTGATAATACATTGAATAGCTTCTGTTATTAGGCATTTGCAAGCCTCTTTCCACAATTTTCAGGTTTATTTTTTATTCAGCTCTTTCCTATTAATCTGATGATGTCAACCCAACTCACTAGGGCATCACCTAGTTTTACCTTTACTTATTTTAACTTGAAACATGCTTTTGTCTTTCAGTATGGCAAATCCAATTTTCTCTTTTTAATTTCAAAACCTTTAGAGGTCTTATTACTTATTTTAATTGGATTTTTTCTGTAGCCTTGTTTTGGCACACCGTCTCCAGAATTTCATGTTTGACTTAATTTCCTCAGATTCTACTAAAAAATATTCTTCCTTTCAAATTCTTGACTTTTAAGGTGACAGTTTTCAGATTTTGCATTTTTACTATATACTTTAAACTTCTTCAGGACAGGTTGTAAATCATTAGTCCTTCTTCATTTTGGTTCATGTTTTTAAACAAGTCTGATCTAGAAGTACAGATATTTTTTAAAAACTGCTCTTTTAGTCATTGCTCTTTTTAGCACCTCTGTTTGAAAGACAAAAATTTAGCCTGGAAATTGCAGTGAAATTTCCAGAAGTCTATGTGCATGGCTTTATCTCCTTGTTTTCACTTACCACCATTTCTTACCTATTCTTTTGTTTCTAGATGTTGTCTTCAGTTTCTTTCTGCCCTCCTAATGACATTTGACATATATATGATAATTTTTGAGGATCTGAACTAGTAAGACTATCATTGAAATAAAAAGATAAGTAACAAACAAATAGTATTTCAGAGACGGAAATAGTAATTACTAATTACTACTTCTGTGTAAAAAGACTCTAGGCCCTACTTCAAGAATATGACATTGTTAACATCAACTTAGTAATTTAAATTGTTGCACAAGATAAGCACTTTCATATTTCAGAGATACCACAATAAAATCCACTGACTCAATATATATGATGTCTTGTTCTTCTTTGCAAAGGTTTTCCTTTCCACCCGGATCAGACATAACATCTGTGTGCAGAAAAAAGGCAGCCACTTCTCACTCTTTTTGTTCCTTCCTTCTCTCTCTGTCCAGCATTTTATGCCTTTATTAAATATATTTTCCCTATGGCTATCCCACTTCTGTTTCTCACTCTCTACCCCACTCTCAAATCAAAATATGCAAATGTGAAAATATTCTTCAGAAGTGCAGATTTTTACATGTATTATTCCAGGTGATATAATGAGTTAAATATCAAGACTTGTCACTTCTGATTTTTTTTTTACATAGGAACATATATTTTAAATCCTTTAATTATTTTGCCATGGTAAAAGTTAGGAAAAGGAGATTATCTGACAACAGCCAATAAAATGGAATTTTTAATTCACACACTACTAATAGGACTGCAACAGTTCCTGAGAGAGCAAGGAAACAAAGAGGTGTGCAGAATGGTAGTCAAAGTAAACAATGCTTAACTTTTTCCTTTCTCTGTCACAGTTTGAGAAGCACAGAAAACAGCAGTGCTATTTTCCTCTGTATTTGTTATAAACTATCATCTGGAACTATCAGTCTTTATAAATCACATAAGCATGGCACATCAGTGTTGTAGAACAACTCTGTTTTCAAAATAAAGAATACGGGGGGGGGGGGGGAGGGGGAATTGAGTGACTGCCCCTTAAAAGTTAATCAATAGCTGAAAACTCCAGTTCTCATTTGTTCACCCTTGCATGGTGGTCGTGCATATTAGTAAACTATAACAGGCTGTGTCATTTTCAAATTAAAATAAGGCTGGAAAATATGATGTCTGAGGTTTGACTAGCCACAGCAGAACATTAGGAGAAATAACTTGCATCTTGGTTGAAATGAATGAAGAAAGTAGAATGGCTCTGTAAAGAGAAGACAGACAGGAGCATGTTCTAGTGAGGTATATGGGAAAATAAGAGTTTGATGAGAGGGCTATGGGTTTGAAAGTCCTATGAACAGAGAAGAAAGAAGTAGTATATAATAAAAGTAATACAACGGATTTCTGAAAAGAGTTATATTTTTGTGGAGATGGACACATCTGTTCCTAGATTATAATCTTTAACAACACTTGCAATTGTTTGTGATTGTCAGAATTGGGAGCATATGCCATCCTGAAATAACCATCCTGCACAAAAAGCTTGAAGAAACAAATATTTTAAAACCCGAGAGTACCATACAGGAGCACCAGCTAACTTGTCATGCATGTAGATGTTTCCTACATTCTTTGGGAATCAAGTGTGTGTAGTTTGCTTTAAGATTAAAATAAATCATGTGGTTGAATTCTGTAAGTGTTTATCTTGAGGTAAGAATAAAACAGATTATTTTAGCATCTTTTTTCCCCAAAGAGCTTGAAAAGAAAGGCAAGCATCTGTTTTTACTGCTTTGGAGGCTGGAACACTTACCATTACAAGGGACTGTAGTATAAGAAAGGGAATTCCATCAAGCAGTTTTACTTTTTTATTATGAAATCTATCCATTTCTAATCACTAGTTTTTCCGTTAGGGTATGCTCTATCAAATGTTCTCTGTATATAAACATGGGTTTTCTTGTCAGAAAAAATGAAGTTACTACTGAGGTTTCTAAGAAAAATTGTGGCTCATGAAAGGCTTCATTTTCCTTCCAACTTCGAAGTTCAGTTGACAAATAATCCCCCTTTTTACTAAGAGTTACTCATTATTCAACATTTTCAACCTCAAACCCTTCACAAGCCAAACTGGAAACTTAGAATCCCATATGTAGAGGGCTTTTTTGTAAATTTTTTTTCATAGTTGGTGTATACTTGCATATATTTTCACAATCAAAGTGATGACTTTATGTACTGTTTTGTCCTGAACATATTAAGAAGGTTTGCACTGCAAAATGACTTTATGTACTGTTTTGTCCTGAACATATTAAGAAGGTTTGCACTGCAAAATGACTTTATGTACTGTTTTGTCCTGAACATATTAAGAAGGTTTGCACTGCAAAATGTTTCTTAATGACTAGTTTTTATCACTTTTTTTTTTTTTAACTTTGGAAAAGAAAGATTTTGTGAACAAAACTCAAACCATATGAAACACAAATATGATACACTATTTTAGCTTAGCACTGCAGATTGCTGTAGTATGCTTACCTATTGAAGCACCATCTCAAAATAGTATTACTATTCCTTTAAAAATTCTTTGGTTCTTGGAAAGGAAGATATTTTCCAAGTGTGCTTGTAACAATTTCTCTGCTTCACACAGAGATAATACAAATTGTAATTGTATCCTTTGTAGATATTATCAGGTCATTGTTTGCTCTTAATTAACTGAACATCTGATAATATCTTTGCTAGGAGAAAATTAAAATATGGGTATAGTTCTTGATACTATCCTTGATTTTAATAAACAAAAAAGCAAATAGATTACAAAAAGGGAAAAAAAAAAGATAAAATGTTATATTTACAGAAAAAGTGTGTCTAAAAATCAATACATTTCTTCATCTTGCTACAGTCAAAACTGCATTTCACAGCATCTACTTGACCTTAGAAATTGAAATAATCTTAGATTATAGCTAATTCATTTGTTTTGTCCAGGATATTGACAAACTTTATAAATGAGATAGCCTGATAATTACTGCTGGAGCTAGGATTTGTATTTGACTTCTTAGTCATTGATTATGACTTCAAAGAATGATTCATGGACTCTACCTCTAGAATGTAATTTCTCAAGGGAAAGTTCTAGACTTGACCAGAGTTTGCTGAACAATCTAAAGTAGCTTCAAATGTTTCTTAAGCAAAAGGAACTTTAGCTTTTCAGGCCCTTGATCTTCAGAACCCTGACACTGACAAAGCTGATAACATACTCCTGTTAGGTTTAATATTAATAGAAGGGCTTTCTTTAGCCTTCTTTTTCTGTTTTAGTGTAAGAAGAAAAGGAGGAAATTGCTCATTTCATTTTTCCTGTTTGTTATCACAATTTCAAAATTTATTAATTGTTGAATAACTTTTAAGAATTCACTCTTTTCAATCAGGAAGTATATCTGGCATTAAAAGATCATCCTAGCATCAAATAAACCCCAAAAAAGAGACACAAGCAGATGTCCCTTGATTGAAGTTATCTTGAAAAAGTAGCTCACTTTGGCACATCCCTCATCATTATCAAGACACTGATAGCATGATTAAGTTTGTGTTACTTTCCATACTAGTACTGCATAGGAAAATTATTAGTAGGCAAAGCTAATACTTTACTTCAGTTATCAGATGTATGATAAATGAGAATTCTGGCATGATTATTTTAAGAATGTTTAATGACAAGCATAGAGCCAATAAATGATAGATTTTATGACATGACAAAAAGCATCATAAAAAGTTTTGGGTTTCAACAAAGGTAAAACTAGTACTTCCAAAAATAAGTGAGATTCAGAATCTGCGTGCTGATGAATACTGAAGCATTCTGTCTTTAGAAAATAAATAGTCTATTGATAAGAAAAAAACGGCATAATGAGAAGGTAATTAGCATTGGTAACATTTTAAGTAAAAGAGGAACAGGTGCTGATCTCTTACCTGTGGTGACCAGTGACAGGACCTAAGGGAATAGCTCAAAGTTGTATCAGGGAAAGTTTAGGTTGGATATTGAGAGAGATTCTCCACCCAGAGGCTGATTGGGCACGGGAACATGCTCTCCAGGGAAGTGGTCACAGCACCAAGCCTGACAGAGTTCAAGAAGCATTTGGATAATATTCTCATGCTCGTAGTGTGACTCCTGGGGCTTTTCTGTGCAGGGCCAAGAAGGGGACTTTTATGATTGTTGTGGATCTCCACAACTCAATATATTCTGTTATTCAATATTTGTATCCAGAGAAGGGCAACAAGGCTCATGAAGGTTCTGGAAAACACGTCTTACGAGGAGTGGTTTTTTTTAGTTTAAAGAAGAGGAGAATTGGGGGGATTTCATTGCCCATTAAAACTACCTGAAAGGAGTCTGTAGTGAGGTGGGAGCTGGTCTTTTCAGCTGTGCCTGTAGTGAGAGGACCAGAGGAAATGACCTTAAACTGAGGCAGGGGAGATTATATATTAGAAAAAAAAATTGACTGTTAGGGTGGTCAGGAATTGGAATAGGTTGCCCAGGGAGGTGACATCACCACCCCTGGAGGTGTTCAAGAGACATCTGGATCTGGTGCTGGGTGACATGGTTTAGTGGTTTAGGAGTGATAATAATGATAGTGCTTGGTGAACAGTTGGATTGGAGGATCTTGAATGTCTCTTCCAATCTTAATGATCTTATGGCTCTATGCTTCTATGATTCCATGATTCTATGATTCCAGATATGAGGAGACTCGACCGCCACCTTAGACTAGTCAACTAGCTTTTGAGCAGTAGAAACTAGTCAAGGATATTCTCACTATTAATTTAGAATATAATTTTGGCTCAGAAAGTGATATAAATTGTAACTCTATAAATTTCCTGAAGTAATATCAGTTACTTTATCGTATTAACAAGGTACTTAGTGAAATAATGGACGTTTTTAAAAATAATAGCTTAGATATTCTGCTTGCTGTTAAGAATGTGTGTTGCAATCCCTTGATGACAGCTAAGTAGGCTATTCAAAATACAGGACTGATCACATATTAACACATATGCCATTGTTATTTGGTATTTGTACAAAATGAAAACTAAAGCAAAAATCACATTACTTCAAAACACAAAATCACATTACTTCAAAACACATTAAATACCGCAGTTTATAGCTGAATTGCAAGTCTTACACTAACTGAAAGGTGTTGGCTACTTCCCTGACCTTGTACATTTGGTACTTTTGGCTGTCTAGATGTTCAATATTAATCAAAGTGTAGAGAACATAAGTTGGGGTCATAGCTATTTTTGGAGCACTCACTTTGAAATTAGAAAAAGGACAATCAAAAAGGACAATCAAAATCTTTGAAGATGAATAGGGTTTGAAGGCTTTTTTTTTTTTCTTCAAAATGAGCTGCAAAATATTTTCTAGACTATAAGAATAATTTTTAACTATAAATATAAATATAAATGAAGCCCTGCTATGACTGCCAGTGGTGAAAACTTTAGCCTGTTAAAGTTATTCACATAAAAATAGTGGCCTTACTCTCATGTTTATATTCCATTCCACATTGAAATTTATAGTTTGGACTGAGTTGCACATATTTAAAATAATCAAAGAAACACTGACTATAGTTAAAAAACAGTATTGCTCATTTGCAGACCTGTCATTGCCAAAGAAAATTTTTCTTTGTTATGCTGTTTAAATTAAATAAAATGCAGCAAACAGCAAAGTTTTCTTGCAATAGTTTTCTCAACATATCCACTTTTTTTTTTAATTAACTTCTTTTTCTTTCTTTATGACAATTCCCATCACCCAGCGTGAAAATAATGTTGCCAAATTTCATGGATTCTGAATAGAAAATATTTGTTCTGACAAGAACAATGACAATTTTATTAATAGTTTCTGAAAAGATGAGATTTGATTTTTTTTAAGAATTATGGTGATCATTTACCATGTTGCTGGAAATCTTGTAAGTTGCAGTAAATCATATGATGCTGTAAAACCTGAAATGGTACCTTCACACTCTCTTATAGGCCTTTCTTTTGAATTTAATCTGGTAAATTTGTGCTGCAATGCAATAGAGACCTGAGACCTCCATACTGATTCACTTGGAAGGTTGTTTAATTGTAAATTCCACCATGCAGGAGACAACCATTTTTAATACTACTTGTCTTTCAAGAAGATACAATTTTATTTCATCCCGTAGCTTTTTCAAGTTTTGTTATTTCATTACCAATAGTTTGTATTTTACTCATAAAAGTAAAGCTGAAATGTTCACTGGTCTTCAAGTAACCATATTCAACAATTAGTTTCTATTTTAATGTCCTGCAAAAATACGCAAAAAGTGACTAAAGAAAATGAGACATTTCACATACAGATCCTTCACATATTATAATCCTCACCAGTGAAAGAAATATCACAAGAAATTATAGAGAGAATAGCATAAGTACATGAATTGTTTTAATGATCTGCAGTATTGGTGGAGCTATATGTAGAATGTAGCCAAGATGTTTTTTGTAGTAAATCTAATTAAGTGAAATCAGTTGCTTCCTTTCCTATCAGTGGATCACCTGAAAATACCATTTTCATGGTCAGAAATATTAATATGCATTTATCAATAACATGCATCTCTATTTATGAATCCATCTATCTGTTTATCTATCTATCTAATCTATCTATCTATTTATCTCTAACCACTGTTGGTTGTCTGATAATGACAAAGAGGCAAGGGAAATTCTAAGAGGTAGACTTTGGTAAATTGTTATTTTTTGGTCGCTCTGTCTGAATTTTAGTTACAATAACTAGGGATTCAATAAAAGTAAAACAAGAATATTGGTATTTCATTAGACCTTAACTTATTGGTACTTCATTAGACCTTAACTTCTACAGTCACTAGGAAAATGTGTCAGAGTTAGAGGAGAAATTTATATTCTACGTATTTATGATAACAGAATAAAAGGGAAGAAAAAACCCACAACAACTCAAACCCAACTTTCAACTTTGAGATATTTCACAAACATAAAAATAAAAATGTGTTCAGAGCAACTAAAATTTTCAGACCTAGATGAAGTCCATGGTAATGGATTTTGCAATGGAACCAACCTCTTAGACAGTGACTTCTTTATGGAAATATGAGGGATTAAAATTCAAACAATGTCTTTGTTCTCCAATGTTTTTGCTCAAAGTAACACTATTTGAATTATAATTTCCAGACCCTGAGTAGCTATAATTTACAGCAGAAGGCTGAGTATTTACATTCATAGGTATATAAAAATTATTAAAATACACACAGGAACTAGAAGAACTGTTCTAAGAAATTGGTAGCATTTACATTAATGGAGAAATGAATGTTGAGTGCTTACATCTTTTTTAAGCAAAATTCAAATTCCTTCACCAGTGTTTTTTAATAGGATTTTTTCTGAAAACATCAATTACATTGCATATTTTTGTCATTTGATGTTGATAATAAATTGTTTGAAAAGTGTCCTCAAAGGAAAGTATGGCCAGATTTTTTACACAGAAAATTTAGTAACAATCTACTGTCCCATATATTATTTCCATTATTGTACATGCAGACAAAAAGTGTATTTTACCTCTAAGTTGTACTATTTGCCTTCTGGTCTACAGTATGAAGCAGATTGTGCAGTAATGCTTTCAGACTGAATTCTATTATAATGACTTTTAGATCCATTAAGTTAGGATAAGAAAGATTCCCTTTGAGCTAAGTGTTTAAGTCACTACAAAATGCTCTATGGAGAACAGACCTACAGGGATATGAGCTGGTCAAGCTATTAACTTGTCTTTCTGTTATGTTCACTGAAACCATACAGTATTTATTAAACTGTTTAACTGTTGGCAGTATTACTTGTCCTTACACTGATATTGCTAGAGCAGAATTTGCATGTCCATAAACACATATGCACAAAAATATATATATATATATATATAAAGTCTCACATAACACATGTATGTGGAAACACACAAGTCCTTGAATTCAGGGGAAAAAAATTACCATCAAATTCACTAATGATGGATAATCACGTTTTATATGATGGATAATATAATGTGATTTTCATATGAAAAATTCCATGAAATAAATGTAATGAATTATGAAACTGTGGCCTATCTATATATTCAGTAAATTAATATTGTAATATATTAGTACATTTCACACATCTTGAGACCATTATACTTGCGGCTTAGATGTCAGCATTGCCCATAATCATGGATATATACATCAGTGTGCCATTTGAAGAGTCATCATAAAGCCACATAAAGCAGGGTGCTGAGGATATTGTGCTGCAAGAGATCCTGGTAACTCACTTTTCACCAGAAGCACTCTTTCATTTTATGGTTTACACAGCTTGCATAATGATAGCACACTGGCCACATTTAATAGCTAATCATCATCTTCATGTTCTTTTCTATCTATGGTAGCCTAATCTTCAAGTTTTTAGAGAAATATCAGTTTACACTCCAAGCCTTCTAAACAACAAATTCCAAAACTCCATTTAAAAAAAATTGTGATGGTATTAACTTGGTTTTTTATTGAAATAATTTTCAATAAATGGTTTTGAATGGCACATATCTGCAACCTTGGGTTACTTTCCAGAGAAAATCATAATAATTCTGCCATGTATTATATTTTTATATATATATATTTATATATATATTATTATTGCTACTGATTTTTATACATGTGAATAAAAAACAGAAACAAAGAAAAGCAATCAATAAAAAAATGAAGTTTATATTTTCTTTAACTGAGAAACCACTGGATACATTTCAGCTTAATAATTAGAAATTCTTTTTATGCTTATGAACTCAGCTTTTCCTCTAAAATCTTTATTAAGATGATAAAACTGGTGATATTGCTTTGCAGTTTTCTTTTAACAGCCTCTCAGAGCCACTGAAATCAATGGTAAAGCTCTCAGTAACTTTGATGGTGCTTTAATGGATTTTTCAGTTTTAGGCTTTTGCCCTGTCATTTCCCTTCACACAAAGACTTTTGAAATGTTATAAAAGTTCTGGTTTTTTTCCTTTTTTGTAATCTGATCACACAAAACCATCCATAGTCTGGACCTGTGTATGTCTAGAGGTGAAGTATAATCTTGACTGGAGTTCTGGAAGATTACAGCCAGTTAATAGATCTGGTACATAGTGGGTAAAAAACAGAAGTGATAAATTTTTGAACTTTCTGAACTTAAGATTTTTTAATTTTCTTGTATATCAATAAGATATCACTGTATTCGTGTATTTTTATGTTAGCTCTAGCCCATCACTTTCTAAATGTTTCACTTATTCTGCAGATTGCAGAATGGAATATATGCAGAATATATTTTCAGCTAGCCAGTTAGTATTACAGTCTTCTTCAAGTTTTCAAGTCGAAACTGAACTTGCTTCCAGATTTATTTTTTTCTTTCCTTTCTGACAAAATAACCTGAAAAAATACTGTCCTAAAATGTAAAGCCTGTAGACAGATCACAGTATGAGAGATGTCCTATAGAAAGGTAGGACTTCTGTCATATGTGAAGAATAGAGTCAGATCAGTTCTGCCTAACATATAGCTCCAATTTGCACCTATAGATTTCCTTACTATATTGACCTTCCTTACTTTTCCTAGTGGAAAGATTTTAGTAGAATGTGGTTAGGACCTTTGAGGATCCCTTGAGGTACTGGCTATCTAGTCTCAAGCCTAATGTTAGGCAGAGTAGATAATAGAATCAGAGAATCATTTTTGTTGGAAAATACCTCTAAGATCATCAAGTCCAACCACTAACCTAGCACCACTGCAAAAACCATACCCCCAAGGGCCACATCCCACCATCCTGGTCAGCTTTGTCCAATGCTTGACCAAGATTTCAGTGAAGAAACTTTTCCTAATATTCAATCTAATTCTCCCCCTGGAGCAATCTGAGGCCATTTCCTCTCATCCTATCACTTGTTACCTGGGAGACCAATCCTACCTCATCACAACCTCCTTTCAGGTAGTTGCAGAGAGCAATAAGGTCCCTCCTGAGCCTCCTTTACTCCAATCTGAACAACCACAGCTCCTTCAGCTGCTCCTTATAAGAGTCCAGAACCTCCTCCAGCTTCGTTGCCCTTCTCAGGACACACTCCAGCACCTCAATGTCTTTTGTAATGAGGGGCCCAAAACTGAACACATTACTCAAGGTGTGGTCTCACTGTGCCACATACAGGAGGACAATCACTGCCCTGGTCCTGCTGGCCACACTATTTCTGGTACAGACGAGGATGCCTTTGACCTTCTTGACCATGTGCTAAAACTCTGTGTTACAGTTTGCAGCTATTATTTAATCCTGATAATATAAACATTTAACAGAGAACACTCACAAACATCTATTTTTCAAGTGACTAGAACCTGAGAAGATTAAGTGGTTCCTTTGTAAGTGTACAGTGGTCATTTCCTTTGAAGGATTAAAGAGAGAGCTTGAGGAGATTTCATCTCACCTTAGAAGTCCCTGAAGCAGACATCTGCTTCTTAGCTGGTTGCCCTACCCATCAAATATAGTAGAAGGAAAAAAGTAGTCAATCACACTAAAAGTATGATTCACTTTATGTCTCCTTCTACTTCCTGATAAAATTAATTATACTATAAACTACTTTTCCCTCCTCCCAGAGGCTGAGCTGTCAGTGATCCAAGGCCAGGTTTTGATAGAAAAAGTCTGCTGAATAGAGCCATGTAAGATAAGAAATATAATATTGCAGACAGAAGTAAGACAGCTGGTGGAGAGAGAGTCTGCAGCTCAATGACTTCAGAAAACAAAACTACACTCCCACCAAAAAAAAACCAAAAAACCAGAAAAACCCCAAACAAACAAAGAAAAGCCCCAATACCCAAAGAATTGAAACAACAACGAATCAAAATCAACAAATCCCCCAATGCCTACATAAAGAGATAAACAGGAAGCCTCAAGATGACACACTAAAAATGAGGCTGATGCAGGGTAAACAAAAGCTATACCTTACACCACTTGCTGACAGCTGCCCAGCTCACAAAGACTTTTGGACGCAGAGTCCAATATCATTCAACCTAGTAGTTTATTTACTCTAACAATGTAATGGCTTTATCTTTTCAAACTGTGTCATTTGGAGTCCCTTCAAATGCACAAAATTTGCTCAATACACTGACAGAGAAAGTAGTGAGATTCCAAGGCGCTTATTATAGATTCCTATCTACCTTGTCCAGGAAAATTTCCATGAAAGCTAAGAGGACAAAGAAAACAATAAAGCTACCCAAAGGTATAAAACAGAAAATATTCAGGAGTAAGTTGTCCACTGCCATTTAGGAAGGATTCAAGTGGAATCCCTTCTAAGTATGAATTTGAATTCATTAAAAAAAATCCCTTCAACACTGGTGAGATGTAGGATAGCTTATACAAATGTGGTGATAAAACATCCAGTGAGGAGGTTAACCTCAGTAATCACAATTGCTTATGTGAGAGAGAATCACAAATCATAGAATCATGAGTCATAAAATTATTTGGGTTACAAGGGACTTTAAAGATCACCTAGTTTCAACACCCCTGCCTTGGGCACTGATGCTACCTACTGAATCTGTTTGTCCAGAGCCCCATCCATCCTGGCCTAATCTAGATATTTCTTCATTACAGAATTCTGAGAAAATTGCTACATGAACTCACAGGATGAGTATGTTCAGTAATGCAGTAAAATCAAACATGGTTCATTTTTATAGATAAACAAAAAATGTAGTGGCTGTTTTATACAAAGATCAAAACATGCAGGAAGATGTGAATTAAATGGCTAAATTTGGAAAAAAAAGTTACTTCATTACTTAGAAGTCAATTAATTAAATAACAGATAAAAGTGTAGAGGGGTTATATCAAAGTAAAAGATTAACCTCCTGTGTTTCTTTGTTAAGAAAACTTCTAATTTTTTCTTCTTCAGACAAAGGCAATGCTTTATCTAAACTACTTTATCTGTACTTCAGTAGAGCAGTTGATATATTGCCAGGGGAGGTGTTATTAATTAAGATGAAGAAGATGGAGATTAATGTAAGAATAGATGAACCATTCAGTCTGTACTGAAAACGAAATGACTGGCAAAGAAATTTGCTATCAGTAGGGTTTCACAAGTCTTACATGTGGTTTTGTTTTCGCTTTATATTTTGCTCATATTTTATTTTGTGCCCTTGGCACAAAAGAATGGATAATATTTTTGTGACAGAAAACTGGGATGCACCAATACAAAGGAAATATAAACAGGGTCAAGTAAAGGACAGGAATAATACAACTGAGTTCAAAGCCTTATAACGCAGTAAAAATTGGATATTTGGAAGCTTACAGTAAAACATTTTGTAGCAAGGTGGGAGATCCTCAGAATATGGATGGTGGAGGAAAATCTGGATATTAGTAGTTTACATAATGTTGCAGTCTTTGGTCCCATGTTCTTACAGACACAAGAAAATATTTATTTGTTTCTTCTCTTAGAAACATTATCTTCTAGTCTGATCACCTCTGTTCAGGTAAGATAGATTCAAAACTGGAAAGTACATATGAATTGAGGAATTAAACTAGTTTATATTTAAAGATTAAAACAACTTGACCTAGCAAACTGAATACTGTAGATATATCTGTTTATATAGTACAAATAGAAAGTTCTCTATAATCTCAGTATTGTATTTCTCTATTGTACATTGTCTCATCAGCTGGGACAGTCGTACAATCCCCCTCCCCCCGAACATACCAAACCCCCAGGACTGCATCTTCATCTGTTGCGAAGTGCTGATTTGCCTGTAGTTTCTTGATAGCCCATCAATTAGCATGACTATCTAGGTTTGTTTCTGGTTATGGTTTGTTAATGCTAATAGGTCAGGTTTTACACCTCTGTGTGTTTGTTTCCCTTTCCTTATCTTCCCAATTTAAAATATAAACTTTTTCACACACAGATTTGTGGCACTGTCCAGCTTTGTTCTTAACATTGCCTTCTTTACTATGTGTTGGCCAGGTTTGTGTGTCTCCTTTGAACAGGTACCTTCTTAAAGGAGCAAACATTCTCCTACCACATACCTTTACTTAAGGCTAAATCAGATTTACAGTTTCTTGGATTGGATTTAATCTCATCCAGCTATAGTGACTGCAGTGTGAATAACTACGTTTGAGCAGGGTTTACATTTGTAGTTAACATGGAGAAATCAATATATACTTATTGCAGTTCTGTCCCATTATCAACATCTACTTCAAGCTGAACTGATTTTTGCTCATACATACATACACACACCTCAGATACAGAGGGTGACACTTCAGCTGCCTAAATTTAGGTGGGATGCATCAACCTTTTACACCAGATCAATAATATTATTTTTCGTATTGTACAAAGGTGTCCTGCACAGGGCCAGGATTTGGACTTGATCCTGGTAGATCCCTTCCAGCTCAGCATGCTCTATGACTCTGTGATAACTCACCAGTTTTTACATTTGTTAAAAAATGAGGACAGAACCTTGAGTCAGTACATTTTAAGCATGGCTTGTGCGATTTTCCCATAATTAGCTTAAAGTCAATATACAAGAAACATTTTGACATGAACTCAATATTGTTGAGTAAACTCAATATTGGTTCAGTCAACAGGAACATGATTGTGTGTTTATTCTTAGTCTGGATCACACCAGTACTGGATCACTAGCAGGTAGATACTGGGGAATTTACAGGTTCATATTAATGATAATGGCACTATCATACAGACAGAAACAGTATTTCACTCATCAGTTTTGATTGCTGTAATGTGTCTTCTCCTCCTAGTTAGAAATCAGCTCCATAGGGTGACATTAGTTCCTCATTCTTTTTACACTTGTGTGTCAGTTCTCTGCAAATTATGAAATTCAAGGTTAATATGAAACTGAATAGCATTTGCAGGTATTTTTCTTAGAATCATTCAGTTCAAATTATTTTAGTAGCCCAGTTTATAATATGGTTGCACAAAACCTTGGATCCAAACACATGAAAAGGAACTGCTGTATGTTAGAGGAAAGAAGGCACCCTGACGGAAATTTCTTTAGGTGGCTTTGCAGCAAAGTGTTTCTGTTAGCTTTGTCTCAGCTAACACCTCTGTAACAAAAGATATTTAGGCTCTATTCCTCCTCTGCAGCAAGTACCAATTTTCAAGCTAGCTTAAGACTTCAGAAATTCAGTAAAAGCTTTTGAGTAATTTTTTCTTGTGGCCTGATATAGTTGTAGAGGTTGTTCACTCTAGATGGGTGAGGGACTAGTTGCTTTCCTATTAGAAATCAATTTTTTTCCTGCAATTACTTTGCAATGCATACATATTATATATATATCTAAATATATATATATATTTATAAATATATATAAATAATATTTTTATTGCATACATATATATTTCATTTCATTGTACTGTATTGTATTGCATTTTATATACTTATTTTTAAAAAGTAGGATGGAACATCACTCTTCACATTATACTGGATAATCCATCTTTACACATCTCAGAATTAATTTTTTTCTCCTTAGCATCCTTAGCATCTAAGTTAGAGGAATTTCCCCTTACTTTTCTTTCATTTTCTTTACTTCCTCTGTAATTTCTGAAAGCCAATTTGATACTTACTCAAGCAAAAATGTGTAACACTTTTGGCAGCCCTCTATTACTCCATTTCTTCCTCCAGCTGTTTCTATATACTTACCCTAATTAGCATGCATGCTTACATGTTGCTCAAGGAAAAGTCAAGGTGGAAACTACCAACATATTTAATAGTAGAATTTCTCTTCCATTGTAGCAGTGGCTGTTTTGGGTTTTTTGACACTGAGCAACTTATGGTATTCTTAAGACATAAATACAATCTAATACTATTTTATTAGAAGGTCTTTTAAAATTGTATATAAAAGGTATTCTAAACTTTCTGTCCAAAGAAACATTTCTGTTCATATTGTGCATATCAGTGAAAACCCTCCGTGGAATCAGTCTTACTGAAATAAGTTAAAATGTCTGCATAATAAAGGCTATGTTGTAATTTTACAGCAGCTCCCAAGGAAGACTGGGCTTAACTACACAGAATTTTAAAAAGCAGACATAAGATTTTATTTTGCCTCAGTTGTTTTGGATGGTTTACTGTGTGAGAGAGAAGCTAAAAGCAATGCTCATTCTCTCAGGCTTTTCCTCTTGCATTTTTTACCTGCTTGAAAAATAGCAAAAAGTAAAAGTTTCACAGACTTCTACTATGGATCATAGTGTTACTCAGTGATGAAAACTATTGTATAAATAAAAGACACAGTTCCACAATTCTTTGCAAAATGAGCTCTAAGATGGTAAGAAAACTGAAGGGATGAGGAATGATTCATTTGCTTCTGGTTTACAGTAGATGCAATATATGGCAAGAATGAATAGTTGAAAGTTTGCTGGTTATGATGCTCAAGTAGTCTGGAATGTACCAACAGAAAAATAAATTAATGCATTAGTTACATTGTTCAGCTGGATGGTTTTATACTTATGAAATTGTATGGTTATGTACTTGCATAATTATTTTGTCACCTAAGTTTCCTCAGAATTAAACAGAATTTCAATCAATTTGCCAAAGGCAGGTGTCATTCTAACAGAAGAATTGACCAAAAGTCTGTGCAGCTTTCACTCCCTAGGTACCTACATTTTTGTGATGCAAACTTAAGTAACAACCAGAAAATTTGAAGTTGTCACCACCATGATTACACTGACCATGTGACCACAAGGTTTATTTTCTTTAATCCTTGTGGTTTTTACAAACTAAATATTTTTTGCATGTGAGTTTTCTGTGAAGTCTTGGATGAAAGGCATTCTATGAGCACTTTTAATATGTGTAGTAATAATTGAACTCACTATAAAGCAGAATAGCCATGATTAATAAATTATACAGGCAAAGCAAAGCTTGAATCTTTCATGTAACAGTACAGTGGTTAAAGCAATCAACCAGAATATGAACTATTTTTAGCTTTGTGCTTCCTTCTGAGTTGTTTTATGACTGCTCTTGGTATTGTTCACATATTTTATTTGATGGCTTTTTAATTAAAAATGTGGAATAACTACTCCAGTAAAAAGATGTGTTCTAGGATTTCTTTTCCTTTTCCCTGCATGCAGGGGTTACTTAAGTCTAAATTTCATAGTCAGTACCTTTCTAGATTGATTTTTTTTCTTATTTTCTGGCACAGGGATTGAGGTGCAAAGGGAAGGGTAGGACTCAATTCTGTAATTTTTTGTTAGGACTCTCTGTTTGGAAACTCTTTTGGTGTCAGGAAAAGTCATTATACCTTTCACCCTTATTAA
>JAYRBT010000001.1:72898681-72920735 GCA_036023395.1 Myiotriccus ornatus | reverse complement strand
GAAGTTCCTTATCTGCCCTGTTCCTAGGCAACTAATAGTTCAGCCATTAGCCATCCCCGGCTAGGTCTTTTGTCTTGTAGAGCACTACTTGATGGCCAGGGGGAAAGGGAGAAAATTCTCTACCTGGCTTACAAGGGTTTAGCTAAAACCACGACAATTCCTATTATCTAAAATATCAGGTTTTTCCTCTTAATCTGTAATATAAGCCTAATTGTGCATAGAATTTATTTTTTAAACTGCTGTACTGGCAGTTAAAAACACAATCTAGAAATCGTCTAAACCACGTCTTGAGATTTGGAAGCATTTAGAGTTCAAGTGCTATTTAAGGATTCTTCTTGAAGCAAATCAGGTCACTATATGCCTAGGTCTTTAAAATTAAAAAACAAACAAACAAACAAACACGGTTTTATTCATTCAAGAGTTCATAAACAGAAGTCAAATATCATTCCAGAGTATCTGCTTTTCTCTGAGGAGGGGATAAACTACAGGGTGGTTCCAGATTAACCTGGATTAAAGCAAACGAATACACAGTGGAAGACAAGTCACATGCTTGATACTAATTGCAGTGTGGGCATTTAGGGATATCAGTTTAAAAAAAAAAAATTAATTAAAATGTGTTGTTTTAGTGAAGTTTAGATGATATTTACCTTAGCACCACAAAAACAATCTGTGGCTGAATATAGTTACTTTTTTTCCTTTTTTCCTTTTTTTTTTTTTTTCTGTTACAGATCACTGTGGATTAACACATATTCTGTTTCCTGAATTCTATTAACCCACATAGTGAGAAATATAGTGTAAATCAATCAGTTTTCTATTTTGTCAGTAAGCTGACTTTCATTACAATAACATTTCTGTGAACTTATTCTCACTAGTCACATTCTCATTGGCCATTCTCTATCAATTTTTCCTTTTTTTTTTTCTTTTTTTTTTAGTAATTCAAAGCTTTCTATTTCGTTTTTTTTTTGACTCAGAATGTTATACATAAAATGTAAATACTTAAGTGAAATTGAGGTATATAGTGGTCACGCTATGGAAATAATGCCTTCCCAACACAGTGACAGCTGGTGTTAGAGTAGTGAAGCATTAGTAGAGGCAGGATAAAATGTTTGAACTGTATTAGCAGAATGAAAGGGACATAGCAGACATGCAAATGAATACATAAGTATTATACCAAAAATATTTATATATATATATATTTATACGTACAGTGGACTAGCACCACCTGCTAAATATCACCTTGCTGTAAGACTATCTGAATTTCTGTAGATCTAACAGATGTCTAACTTTTAGGCACCGAAATTCCTCGGTTAGTTACTTAAATCAGATCCAGAAGAAAAGAGAAATAAGATTTAGGAAACTAGAAATATTGATATTTTAAAATTACATGGAACTACTTGGTTCTACAAACTCTTCAATACACTGAAACATTTACTACAGATGTGAATAGTGCTTCTGGACCTAATATTTGCATGATTCATATTTTAAATTAAAAACTCATGTTGAAATGGAAAGATTATATTAAGAGAACTAAATAGGTCAATAATTCCTAGACAAAAAAGAAAAAACATCCTGCATTGTACATAGACCTTCACCTGCTAAATTTATTTTCGATTTGATGACCAAAATACTGGTGTAACTTACTCCTGTAAGCAGATGTGATCCAAAACCTCCTAATGCACTGGCATGCAGCAGGAAACAATCTTGGATGCCGAGGTGCACCTCTGTGTTTTTTACTCAGTGACAGAGATATCGTTGTGTTCTCTAAAGACAAAACCACCACACACAGTCCTGCCAAACCTACAAGCTAAACTATTTCAAATTGGAAAAGTGACACATTAAGTGTAAAAGAACCTGGTGCACTGGAAAACTGGGCAGTGGAAATGGCTGGCTTTGTCACTGTTTTGTCCAAACATTTCATGGGGCATAAAGGTAAAAGCTGTGAATGCAGAAGACAATAAAAGGGATAGAAGGTTTTTTTGCCTTTTTTTTTTTTTACAAAGTGTTTCTATGATGCAGAGAATTAAAAAAGGTTTCCTAGCATATTTTTCATCTGTAATGATCATCCAGCACATCATGATCAAGCAAAGGTAACGTATATAAACCATAATATTTTTCTAGGATCGTCTGAAAATCATGTGTCAGTGAAGGAAGGGCTGAATTGTATACTGGAAGAACGCTAATACTTGCCACATTCCATTAGGTTACCAACTGTAATTATAGCAAGGCTAAAAATTTTTAGATGAAAAACAGAACACGGACCAAAACTGGTCTATATGATTGCTTTCTGTAAGATCCAGCAGAAGCAGATTGGCATGTGGTTATAGATTTCTCCGCTGTGATTCTCACTAAAGTCCTGGACAGCAGACTATCAAACTGACCATGACAGGAAGAAACAGGAAACACGAGGTGGTACATTACAAAAATCTTTCCTTTAAATTGTGACAGATCCCTCATAAATGTACTAATAATAAAATATTTTTCATATCTTCATGGGACATATTTGACTGTAGAATCTTTGTCCATTTGTATTTTATCCCAACTTCAGTCTAATATCTAATTCTTTTAAGATAATATTCCAGAAACATGAATGAATTAGAGTATTTTTAAATTTTGACTATAAAATTATGTTTACCTGTTTACAATCACAAGGCAAAATCTTGCATTATAAACAGCACTAAGGGCTATGTCAAAGTGTCTAAATCAATATTCTTTAACAGGAAGGAAAAATGTGCTTCCTTAATATACTCAAGTAAAACAAGAAGCAGAGTTCTTGGAAATTATTTAACATACTTAGTACTAGATGGCTTGCATTTCATCTCTCTGACTTACATGTTTAAACCTTTCATTTGGTTTTACTGTATGGGATTGATGTGCTCCAGCAGAGTTAGCTTATCACAGCAAGCCACACTGTTGTGAAGCCTGTCTCAAAGAAAATGCAAAATGCATTCCAAATCTTTGATATTTCAATGCAAATTCCATAATGTGTTTTAAAGAATGGAAAACAAACCACATCATGCTATAACTGACATTTATCTCAGCTGATAATCTGTGCATGCTTACTTGTAAAGTTGGAAATACAGAAAAAAAAAGGGTACATACTAAAATGAGGAAAACAAAGTATCTTACAAAATGCAAAGTATATAGCTTCTTTTCCTTTTCAAATCTATGACAACACTTAAGGGAACTTCCACTTCTCTGGGGTAAAAGAGTTTCAATCTTGAATAACTAGAAAATTCCAGTGTGTTCCTAATGTCACCTTTACAGGTGATTATTTGCATAAAGAAAATGTATTTATTAATTTTTAATGTATTTGTATGTATTTCATAATGTGTAACATGAAAAAGAATGAAAAAAATACAGACTGAAATGTTCATACCGCAAATTCTCTATCTGTGAAAATGTACTGAGGAAGAGACATAACATCTGACAAAGCCAGTGATGCTGTGTCAAAGGAGGTGAGGAAGGGGAAGAGAAAATGAAGATAGGGGTCTTCTGAGACCTCCAACTCAAATTCAGAAGATGTGTCAGGGGCATGCTAAGGGGGTGGTACTATGGGAGGGATGGTTTTGGAATTGGGTGTTAACAGATGAGGAAATGTCCAAATATTATAATTAGAATCTGAATATTCTAATTAGATGATAGTAGAAAATGGTAAAGCTTATGCAATTCGGTGTGCACCATTTGGAAAATATTCCTGTCCACATGGTGTTGTAATAAAGGAACGTTAAAACACACAAATTGAACCTTAGGGTTTTTCTTCTAAGAGGCGATTTTAGGCACCAATCTGCACATTCTGGATATTCTGGATATGGGAACTTCCATATCTTATGGACAGCTCGTCTTTTTAAAAACATAGTATTGATTTTTTCAGCCTTTCTTGTTTGAAATACAGTTTTATATTTCCATATAAATTAAAAATCCCAAAGATCTCAGAAAACCGAGAAAAAACAAACTTGGTTTTCAAAATACTGGGGATGGGTGTGATGGGTGTGTGAAGCTGATGATGCTGTGGAAATATCTTCTTATGTTTCTTTTGGGATTATCAGCATTCTGTGTGGATCTTATCATAGAAATCGCACTGCAACAGTGGACATGTAAAGATAATTTTGAATATATTTAAAGCTTTGTCCTTCAGCATTTTTTTCAAAACATCATGGTAATGCTACTGGTTTCCACAGCAACAAATAGCATTTTCCACCTCCTCATTTTGCTCTACCCTCTTGCCTGGCAGCGCTCCCTGTAGGACTGACATCTCCTTGTGTAGAAATAAACAAGCATAATTTTGTGTAATGCTATCCAAATAATAATGCTGCAGTATCTGGATGAAATATGTATTTTTGCTGCCAAATGATGGGCTTAACTCCAGGTTTTACGCTCCGTGTTTTTTCCTTTTTTTTTTTTCAACATATGATTTGGGGAGGAGTATGGAAACCAATCAAAACCAAGCAAGGCACTGGCAAATGCAATTTCTTGCTGTCACAAATGACTCTCAAATGTCTCAAAAGACTAATGGTCAGGCTCTCAAAAATAAACCCAAGATTTTTATGAATGATAGATATATTTAATTCCTGAATCAATCACAAACTTATCCTGATTTCTCTGACTACCCTTGTTAAAGATCAGTATTCCCAAAATAGCTTTAATCAGTTATTTTCAGCCTAAGGGTTGTCAGCAAATTGCTTGTTATGACTGTTTCTCATTCATTATTCATCCAGTGTAACCGGTCATATGAATAACACGGTACCAGTGCTGTCAGTGCTGATGTCCAGAACTTATTGAACATGATGATAATGAATAAGAAGCTCTTCACATAAATTTTAACATGCATAAATATTTTGATAAAATAAATAAAGCACTTAGTTTGTGAAGAATTTACTTAATATATTAGGAGTCAGCTCATATATTTTAATAATTTAAATGTGAAAAATTCTATTTAGTGAACAAGACATTTTTTTCAAGTTTATAGCTTGAAATTAATAAAAATAAAAATGGAAATTGAGTCTTTATGAGTAGTTAGTTTTGCTGTGAAAAAAACTTGTTCAGTCCATCCTTGTAATTTTATTTACATCAATAAATTTTGCCCAGGTAAAACCACTGTGTTAATAAAATGAAAATAATGAACATCCATATTCTTAACATAAAACTCCCATATATTAATCCTTTCAAGGAAAAACATTTAAAATTTTATGTAACATATTGTGGATTACTTAATAGGTCTGTTTGCATAGCTACTTGTTCAACAGGAATTCTTGATATGTAATATTTAATTCTACTGTCAGTATCAAGCATTCAGCAGTAATTAATCATTCAGTAATTCCTGAAATTGAAAAAAAAAAGTTTTAAAAACCACCAAACGACAAAAAACCCAAACCAAAACTACAAATATATTGCTTTTTTTTAATTCCAAACTTTTGGGTAAATTTCATCTTATATTGAGATTTTGGTTTTTGGAACTATAAAACCAGAAATATAGGTAAGATGGAAGTGAAAAAGTACTTACACAAAAACATATTCTGAGAAACTGAAGATTTAAGAAAAAAAGAACAGTTATTCTATAACTACCAATTAAATAAGTTCTGAGCGTCATCAACACTGACTGAAAAGCAGAATTCTGGCATTGTTTTATGTATTTTTGCTACCTCTCACATCCTCATTAGTATTTTAAATGATTTACTGGTGCCCTACAATCAGGTAGACCTTATATTTGTACACAAAAAAATTGATTTCTCCTTTGCTTCTCTGTAAGTCTCTTATTAACACACATATTCATGAATTTCTGCATTAACACATCTTCAGGTTTCCACATCTTGGAAAACTAAAAGAAAAAATAAAAATGTATGTGCCTTTTTTATTTGTAGCAGTAAATTTAAACTGGTGCAAATGAAGATTTTTTTTTTTTCAGGCACAGAATTATTTGATTGACTGGGTCCTAACTTATTGCATGTGTGGTATCACGTTCAGTTAAAGATGAGCGTGTGTAAGAGTTATTTGGTTCTGTCCTCAGTGCTCCACAGGGCAATAATAGAGACCCCCGCATCCTTTGGAGACTCTGATTCCATGAAGAAATGACAGTGTTCAGGCTGGGGCAGTTTCTCAACGAAGGGGGAAGGAAGAAGAGAGACACAGCAAGACTGCAAATTTTCAGTATCTTATGGAATGCAGTAGGGAGAAAACCTAAACCTGAGCCAAGCCTCAGAGACAAAAGCTTCTTTCTTAGGAATAAAGATGGGACTACATAGAGTTTTTCAACCTAGGAAGACACTAAAAACTTTTGGATTAGAAAGCAAGATGATGTAAGTGGCTCAGAATACGTGGGGAATAGTTAGTGTCTGATAGATTTAGCTTTATTTTGATGTTTCACACAGAAAATTTGAGTTGCTCTGTTTAAAGAGCAGCTTTTCCTAGTTTATTATTTTCTGCTCTAAAAACCAGAAAGGAACCTTACTGGTGTTTTGGGGAGTGCTTGCTTTAAGGAAAAGGGCAGGAAAGTTCTCCTTTAGTGTACTGCAATTCCATCGCAGTATCCCACAGTATAAAACAGACACCACCATAGACTGTCAATGCTATCCGTTCATGAGCTTGTCTAGATCCTAGGCTATCTAGAAAGTAAACAGGGAACCCACTCCCTCATCACTAGACATAACTGATTATAAGCAAAGGTGCAGGAAGTGCTGAGTGTCTGTAAAAGATTAGTCCATCTTTCAAGCTCTGGTCCTACCGCTGGGACACATCAGGGTTTTTAAAATCTCCAATATTTCTTAGTAAATATTTTAGACTTATTTTAGTTTTACACCTCTTTAAAGCAGTATTGCTTTTCAGATCAGTTTGTGCTTCAATCCAGGAAAGCTTTATTCACATGGAAAAGAAATTTTGCGGTAACATTAACTACTGTCTCTTGTACCTGCTTTATATGAGTGTTAGCTTTTGGCAACACAATAACTATGTACAGGTATGTCAGTCTGACATTCACATTCATAAATGATTCACTCTTTCAAAATGGACTGTCCTATAGCTAGTAGTCAAGAATGAGTTGAACTACTTGTAGTTTATTGCTTGAACATTAGCAAAGAGAGATAATTTTAATTTCTTCGCTGCAACAGAACTTTTTACGAGCCACTTAACTTTGTCTGTCCAAAAGAATTAATACTTTGTAGTCACATGTCAATGTATTTGAAAGATCAGAACCACAGAAAACAGCTGTAAATTCTGTCTCCTAATTGAAAACTTTGGCCCGATTGGTCTTATTATATAACACAACCAGATGCAGAGAAAATTTATGTACCTGTAAAACATAATAACCAAATGATTGTCTCTTCCCAATATAAGCAGGGATAATTTATAATACCATGGTATAATCTATCTGCCTAAGATAAGTACCTGATAGTTTACAGATCTGTATGTTTTCTCACTTTTCAAACAAACAAAGAAAACCAGAATAAATTAAACCCATTGAAACAGTAAGACATATTCAAGCTACTCTGAAATACCATATTAATTTGGAAGATACCTGTGTTTCTAGGTTTTCCATTCAATTTCTGTGAAGTATTCCCCCAGAATTCAAATTTTATTTTTTTTTTCTGTTTGTTTCTCATATTAATGGGATTATACCAACTGGATTATTTTGTTTCTCTCCCAAATTGTTGCTGACTTCTTTCATTTCACTTCATTTATAGCCAAAAAGAAAAAAAAAGGAAAAAAAAAGGCAAGTGAATCAAAAGCTATTCCACTCGATAGATCAACCAGAAGGGCTTGCTTTTAGACAGACAGATGGTATCTTGCCTCTAGAGATAGACTGTTCCACCTGTGCAAATGAACTTCCATTACTCTTGGACCAGACTACCTCCCAGTATTCTTCTAGAGGAAAATATCATATGTATCATCTTACAGGGATTGAATCAAGAATATGATAACTAAAATACTATTATTATTTTTAGTCACATTACCTTTAAAATACGGTGTTGTTTTTATTTATTGTTGGAGGTTTTTTGTTTTTTTTGTCTTCAGTAATCCTGGTTACGACTTCTAGGACTTTGTAGTTTAAATGCTTCAGTGCAGTGGCACAGAGGGTAGCACTGTTCTGTTTGAGGAATAAAGCATGAGCAGAAAAACTTGGGTTCTCTCAAAGTCTACATTGGTAGTGATTGTACATTTTATTTCTTCTCTTGAAGAATAAAATTGATATGCTGTGCCCAGCTTTTGTCCCCTAGAAAAAGGGACAGGAAGAAACCAGAAGGGTCCAGACCAAAGTATACTAAGATGATCAGAAGCCGAGAGAAACATATCCTGCAAAAAGAGGTCGATGTACTCAGGTCTCTTCATACATGCAAAAAAGAAGCTGAGGGGTGATGTAGCAATGACCTACAAATAATTGAAGAGCAGTTACCAAAATGACAGAGCCAAACTTTTATCGTAAGTATAAACGATATAACAGGATGGAACAGACAGAAGTTATGACTTTGGAGGTTCAGATTAGATATTAACAGAATTTTTCCTAGGTAGTGCAGCAACAAAACAGGCAGTCCAGAGAAATTTTGAAATCTCTATTTGTGAAGATTTTCAAGATTCATCTAGAAAAAAATCATAGCAGCCCTAAGCTGGTGCTGATTGCAATCCCCCAGTTAGTGGGAGACTGTACTACTTGACCTCCCGAGATTCTTTCCAGTCAGTGTTTCTACAACTCTGTGATAAATTCTGTGGTAATAATGGCATCCCAAAGACGATAATCCTCTTCAGATAAATACAATTTTTTATATGTTTTCAAAGCTGGTAATGCTATTTATTGCCATTGTGAATGAGGAAACTGAAGAAAGCCCTTATATCTGCTGTTAGCTGATTCATTGTTTTGAAGTACTGATTTTTTTGTTGAGGCATATATACTCCTTTTACCAAGCTCTTGTCCCTGTAAATTCACTGCATGATATTAAATAAATAAATATTAATTAGTATCCTCATTTACCTGAGCTTCCTTCTCATTGGAAGGAAGTATGTGATTTAGAAGTGCCAACTGTTTTTATTCTACTTTGAAACTTAATTAATCATTATTGTTAATATTGTTGTTATATGTTAAACAACTTCAAATTGGAATGTTGCATCTTTAAAAAAAGAGTTATCAGCATTCAGTAACTTTAGGTATCTGATCATAATTTGTAAATTTCTCTCTGAATAAATTGGTTCTGAATTATTTTGGACTAATTGTGTCCTTTTTTTTAGAATTATGTTGTAATAAGAAATATTAATCTAGTGTAATAAAAATATTTATTGGTCTTGAAAATAGTAGGATAATTTACTTTCGTTTCATTTAAAATATTATGATTCTTCTCTACCTGAAAAAAAATGTGTCAATAGCAATTTATTCGAGGATCTATACTGCTTAAGGCCAACACTAAAATAAACACCACAGTACATAAAAATAGATGCTTCACCTGATTAGAAAAGGCTCAAATATCTAAATAAAAATATGGTTAGTATTAAATTTCTTTTACTCTGTCATCTTGTTTGTGTCTAGTCTTTGTTATGCAAACCGTCCCTTTATCATCTCTTAATATCTTTAATTCTGTCTGCTTTTAAATATGTCAATTTCTTCTCTTATGAAGTTTCCTTTGTAGAATTTTTACTTACCTTGATTTTTTTTCCCCTAACAGATGCTTTCTTCTGATCAAAGTAATTTTTGTTTGTTTGCTGCTTTGTTTTATTTGCAAGGTAAAAAGTCTCATCAGGTTTGAGAAACTCTAAGTCAGCAGTTACTTAGTGCTATGACGTGAATAAAGTATTTGAAGGCAACTGAATACTCCATTCTGACTTTAAATGTATTAAAATAAAAAATTTTAAAAAAAGTAAAAGAAAGAAAAAGAGCAAAATATGCATGAGTTTTGTAAAATATTTACTTTGAATCTGAAGATCAGTATTAGAACCCATCTTTTCTTACAAAATATTGAATTTATTGTAATATTCTGAATCACATTTATTTATACCTCATCTATGTGATTCTGCCACCTTTAGATTTAGCGTTTTTCAAAAATCCAGGATGAAAAGTGTTTCTATACATTCGCTCTGTATATGAGAGTTGGTATTTAATCTTTACACATTTTACATATTTGTATATGACATTATTCCATGTTTTGGTTGCAGAATATGTTAGCTAATCTGATGCACTGGAAATAAGATAATTCATTAATAAGACAAATATGCTGCATTTCTAGGAAGTTGCAACGTAGCATAAATTTAATTGGATACATGGACAGCAAAAAAAAAGATGGATGGTGACATTAGAAGCAAATGCACCACTAGAACCAAATAACTGCTCTTGTCTCCCCAGCCCTCTCCAAGGAATACATGAGTGTTATTTTAGCACATATTGTACTATTGATGAAGAGGAAGAATATATAATGATGCAGATTTGTATATGTTTTATGCTTCACAATGCATAGATGGATGTAGGCAGAAAAACAACTTTCATACAAATATGTAATTTAATCATAAGACAGATTTTTTTAAAAAATCATGTTGTAACAAACTACATAATTATGGGAAAAGGGGAGATAACTGATGATGAAATAAAAATTATGTCTTATTCAAAGGAAATAATCTCATTTAAAAATATGTTAGTCTTTCAAAAGAAAGGCAAATAATTGTGGCAGTGTTAAAAACCATCAGTGAGCTCTCCCTAAAAGTAAATGGATGCAGAGCTCTAAAGGGGAGAAATTGTAAAGTCTGATTCACCATTGCTGTGATGCCTGTAGATCTGGATTTATTTTGATAAGGTAAAGTGGGTGTAAGTCTTCAAATGAACCTGTGTGCTCAGATGCATGAAAGATTTAAAGCTCAATCTATTTAACTTATTAAAGGAAATTTTAGGAAGCAATTTAATTGAAAAAATTTTAATATCTTCAAGGAGAAATTATTTTTGATAATAAAAGGCTTCCTAATCTAGCAGACAGAAGGGTAACTAAATCCAGTGGCTGGAAGTGGTTTAGAGGCAAAATCAAACTGAAACTTACATACATGTGATTAAACATGTTGGACTATTAGCCAGTATAGCAATTCAATGAAAAGGTGGAGAGTTAGCATTAAATCCAGACCAGAAATACTTATCAGAGCTACATTCTCAATCAATCAAAACCTTTAAGGACTGATGCAAGAATCAGAATAACTGATATTAGATCACCTCTCTCCCTCTTCTTCAAACTGAGCTGCAACACACATGCAGTTATGTGCTGGTTAGATGATTGTGAATGTTTTCCAAAGTATTTGCCCTTCAGTTGCTGAGAACAGGTAATGTTTTGTGCAGAAAATTTTTGTCAAGTCATTATGGGTATCATTTACATCTTAGCAATTCCTTGGCACCAACTCAGTTCTACGTCTTTTGTAATCTGAAATAAAATTCTTGCTGCTTTAATAACCTGATACCAGTGGAATTGGTTCAAGAGCAACAGCTATTTCAGAGTCTGTTTTGCCTTTTAGAAAAATGTTCCAAGCATATTAAGATAATATGTCCATCACTGCTAAGGTGTACATAACACTATCATTGTGTTTGGAAAACTTTTGCAAATCCAATAAGTCTGTCTGACACTGTGCATCCACCTCTGCCACAGTCATCTTGGATTTTTAAGTGTTTTTTCTGCAGTCTTCTGTAAACTGTAAGAATTTTGACTTGCAAATCTTATTGCTACTTGGCTTCTGTTCAGATTGGCAATTCACCTTATAGCAGTTTCAGAAAGGGGATTTATACCCAAAGTTTCCCACCTGTCCAGGTGGACAAAGAATTTCTTTCAAAAAAAGTTAATGTTACATGCCTGCCAGTATGTTGCTACTACACACACGAACAAAGGAAACACCGGGAAATCAGTTTAATACAGAGACAATTTTTCACAGGGGATGTGGGGAGTTGTCTACCAGTCAGTCATTTCCAGACTTCCTCCTTTTCTCCCTTGAACACTGGTGTCGCTTCTATGACCATTTTCTATTCTTCAGCTACTACAGACACAGATGAAAACAAGTGACAGCACATTTTGGTCCCTCCCCAATCAGTCAGATGGAGGTTTTTTGAATTCATGTGAGGTCATTGACCTAAAGATAGAACATACAGTCATACAGCATCAGATTGCACCCTATAATGATCTGAGAGGTAGTGGTAAGACACCCAAAGCCATGGGCAAAGGGAGATCTCCCACACCACCCACCATCTCTTTGTGACACCTCAAAGTCCAGTTTGTAGTTCAAGAGTCCATTGGCTCACAGGACCTGCCTCTTCTTAACATGTAACAGTGGTTGCATTGGGGCTCCTTTTTGGGCTTTCTAGAGGGTGCCAAAGGAATTAGGCAGCCAGTCAGAGGATGGTCTAAAAGCGCATGGTATTTGACAGTGTCAAAAATTGCCATCAGCCAATCACAAAGCAGAATGAAAAAACATGAAGCCTGATGCTCTCGGCAGTGCCAGCCTCCCTGTACGTAGTGAGAGGACACTGCTTTCTCTGTTATGCTTCTGGGTTGGGATGGCTCAGCAATAACTGAGCACTATGAAAACACATAGCACTTGACATTGTCAAAAACGTAATCTCCCTGTTATAAAATGATGTCTGACGCAACATGGTGGACCCAGAGCATATACTGAGAGGGGCTTCCAGCTCTGCTAACCTTTGGCTATCCTTCCTAGACATAAAATTATAGCCAAAACAAAATGGCAGTCCCTGCATCTGTTGGAACTGGAGTACAGGCTACTTCTTATCTTGAATAAGAGTTCTCCCTATTCTATTATCAAGGATAAGCTCAAGGAGCTATGTGCACTCAAGTACACTATGTCCTATCACATAGTTTGCTATTTCTTGCCATGATGAGAAAATTCTTATTCCCATATGTATATAGTTCCTTAAGTTCCTTCTCGTTCTCAAATGTATATAGTTCCTTAAGTACAGTACAATCAGTGTCACTGTCACAGACTTTGCCTAAAACCAGAGAGGGTCACCATTGACAGACACCTACAGCATATAACAGTGGACTGTCTCTATGGACATACACATCTAACAACTCTATATTTGATAAGGGACACATGAAACAGAAGACCTCTGAATATTAAAGAACAACTAGTGCAGGATTTTCTATACTAACAACTACAGTGTCTACTGCTTCACTGCCAATTAGTTTAGGACACTTTACTGATGTTATACATATGTTCTGGGAAAACCTGCCTCTGGACTACTTGAAGGTACATATAAAGTCATGAAAGTTCATAATGTACTTGTTCTACAGGTCTTAGGGAAAACATGTTCTTTCCCTGACCTTCTCCTCTGAAAAGGGTTTTACTGTTTTTTCCTTCTGTTTTTTCTAAAACAGTATTCCAGCAATAGGAAGAGTATTTTTATTCCGAGTTGGAGGCTGTTATAAATATTCTGCTGTCCTTATGACCATCAAAACTAGGGAACTGGCAAGATGCTGGCATTTTCTACAACTTTTGGCTGCAAGCAGGGCAGTACACTACTGGCACTAAACCCCACAAGTGAGTCGGTGAGCTGAGTGTGTCATTCCCCTGAGTCACTCACAACTCTGGCTATTATCAGGGCCTCTTTGGTTGGTAGTTATGCAGCTAGAAGCAGATGGTGAAGATGTATTTGCCTAATCAAGACTAAGAATGAGGGCTTATTCTTCCAAGACTGAGATTTACCAGATTCCCTTGTGAGGATCATGTTTGTCTTCAGGATCCTGCAGAGAGATAGAGAAAGCAGAAGACTGAGAGTGGGAAGCTCCCACAGAGCCATGGTCACTAGCAAACGTTGCCCATTGCAGTTTATTCACTTGGTCAGTACCCAGCAAGCCAGATTTCTGCCCTTTCTAGTCCAAAAAAATGGAAAGTGGGGCAGTGCATGTCTGTCTCAGGGAGAGATGTTCACTTCTATGGGATGGATATTGGTTGTTTGGAGTCAGCTGGAGGAGTTTGGAGCTCATTCCTTCACCTTGCTTCTCATGAGGAGCTTCTAACAGCTGCAGACCAGCTGGGAGTGAGGACCTGACAAACCCAGAGTTGGGGAAACATCTTTTTTGTCTAGGGGCGAGGGGCCATCTTTTAACCCTTCATGGGGTCCTCAGAAAGAACCTCCAGGGCAAGAGACAAACAGATGCACAGAGTCCCAAGATGGGTCCTGGGTCTAAGGGGGCTGCACCCATAATAAGCACCCCACTGTCAGGGACTGCAGAGAGTTGACCCTCACTGTAGCAGCCAGCACCCTGTCCTGAAGTGGCAGAGCCCAGGAACACAGACAGATAGGTTTCCCACCAGGGAAGAGGTGTTGGTGTTAGTCACTTTTGTTGTATAACTCTTTCAAGGGTATTATCAATGAGAATTTTCTGTACTAATTTAATAATTTAATTAGGCAAAAGTAAATTTCTGGATCCATAACTTCAGTTTTATCCCTTTGCCAATAATAAGAGTTTGACCGTAAAAGCCCCTGAACTGGGAGAGATCCAATGTATAAAAAAATCAATGGTAAGCTAATTATACAAAATTTCCGATCACCTCAGGCTGTTTAAATAGAAAAGTATGTATTTGCTACTTTTGAAATATTAGCTCATAAATATAGGTCTCTTGATGCTTGACTCTGCTTTCTGCTCTGGCTCACTGCATAAGCTTTCAGCAAAAGCTATAACCTATGTGACAGATACACTTGAACCCTTAACAAAACTAGCCATAATTTGGTTCAGGCTCCGAAATAGGTAAAGGCCTGAGCCATAGCCAGGCCGAGAACTCCTCTAGTTCAAACGTGTTCTCTGAAAACCCACAAAGGAGCAGAGTGACATAGCATCAATGCACATGAGCTTGGAACACTGATCATGCAATTAACTCATTTTTCAGTCTCACAACAAAGAAAGTTGTGGGTACAAGGAGTCTCGCGCAAACCTTTTCCATGTGACTACAAGCCAACCACTTTATTCTGTAAATATCATCCCATCAGTGAGTCTTCTTTGAGGTCTCTTGCAGACTACATTCATGACACTGATCTCCCCTGGAGCTGGGACACCTCTCAAGGTTAATCCTTAGGACAGAGAGATCTTTTACTGGCAGCAGGTCTTTGGCAAGTGAGCAATATCATGTATAACTTTGCAGTGGGGTAACTTTGATTTGTGCCTTGGTAACTGATTTGTGTTTTTGTAACTTTGATTTGTCTTGATAGTTTTGATAAATTGTTCAAATGATTGTATTGCACAATAATAGAGCAAACCTTCACATCAAACTTTGTTAAGTGGTACTTTTAATTCACATGAAACACACTTTTGCTAATACCTTTGAAAGTGGTTCTTTCAACAATGAAAATCACCCGTTTGCAACAGCCTGTTGATAACACCGAAGCTCCCCAACAGTTGTGTTTAACCTCTCATGATCCCAGATGCCCTTTCTTGACTTGCTCTATCCATGATTATTTATGCCTTGTTTAATTTTCTCTTCCAACACTATCACTTGTTATGATAAAGACTTCATTTTTTGGACATAAACACACAATTATTATTTCCATATTTGCTAGAAAGAAAATGTTCCCTTTTTAACTGTTGTTCAAAGAATGCAATCATTAGCTCCTTCTTCTTGGGTGAGATTGTTTTTTTGCTGTTCTTTCTCACCAGTGATCACTGGCTGAAGCACTGAGAAAGAAGTCTTCCTGTTGGTAATGTAACACATGCTTGTAAACTTCCTGGGATAGAGCAGGGATCTGATGGAGGAAACAAGAAATAGCTTAGCCCCCCTCAGAACAGCTCCTATACAGACAGTCCTCAACTGAGTTACTGATCCTTACCATTACAAGTCATTTAAACCACCTTTTCTCCTGACCTCACATCCCTTGACCAATGTGTCCAAAAGCTGTCACTGTACCCTGTGCTGTGAAAACAATTAGTTGCAGGATTGTAACTTGCAACAGGACAGTGAAAACCAGAGAAATATCTAGAGACAACTGTTTCATTGCACTGAGAAGAAGCTCAATTTTATACACTCTTAGGTGTGAAGGAAAGACTGTTTGACATATGATAAGTCATCTGGTTGAGAAAACATGACGAAGATGCAATTTAGAGAGAAAGAACATAATAGAAAAACCAAGATTTGCTGATACAGGTTATAGAGACCAACCTTTATTTTTGGAGCAGAAATTGAACAAAATCTCTTTGAGTCAAATCCGATCTGCTTTAAGTCAGATTTTGCTTTGTCAACATCATTGTCATTTGGGTTGAGTCTAATAAGTCTGGGAAAATTGGATGGGAGAAGCAGAGATTTACAGAGGCACATACAAGGAAATGTGTCAGAACCAGCTGCAGTGAGAGGAGAAATTCATATAACCAAGGAGTAACACGGAAAAAGGACTGTGGTCATACTTTTTTTGTATTTGATTATTTTCTCCCATAATGATCTGGGTTCTACCTTCTGTTTGAGAGCAGATGATGCACTCTCAGCACACACAGGAGCAACACACAGAGAGGAATATCCTGTTCCTAAAAATAATTCCTGTTGTATTCAAAGGATTACATCTGCACTCCAATTTAGGTTGTAATTCAATACCTCATAGTTTGAACAGGATACCTAAGCTGCCCAAGAATGTCCACTCATTTCAATTGCATTTCTGTGTGTTTGTCAAAGATCAATAGTCCAGACCTTGAATAGTTTTCTAGTCTATATAAAGCAAGAGATGACATAATTTCTCTATTTTAGAAGACGGTTCCCTGCATAGAGGCTACTCATCCTTTCTTAATTCCCACATGTCTTCTAGGATCCATTTGAGATCAAAGTATTTATTGATGGGAAAGAGAGTATGTTTTTCATGCTGAATGATTCTATGCTGTTAAATAATGGAGCAATGGATCAGTCTTGGAGCTGAGTCCAGGCCAAATGACACAAAGGGGATTGCACCTGCATATTTTGACGTTAACTGTTTCTACAAAAAAATTTGCTTAGACTGAGCTCATTTGAATGGTCAGAGAAAGCAAATGCATGAACAGTTAAGTATCTCAAATGACCTAGAGATGATCACAACCTTGCCTCATATATCAACAGTCTCAAGGCCTCTGCCTCACAACATGCGTCCTGTATGAATAAGCATCCACTCTCTGTGTTACACTCTTGACGAGGCTGAAGTAACCATACAGACAATGTTGGAATCCTGTCAGGGAAAGATCTAAGTCTAGCAAGTGTCCAGCAATGAAAACACACTCACTAAATGGAAATCTTTATGGGTCTGCTGTTGGAGAAAGTGTATGTATGTTCTTAAAGGGGAGCAGCAGCATCAGGAAGAACTGAAAACTGGGCCAGCAAGACTCAGGTTTGCCAAGAGAAGCCCAAGAGCATCAACAGAATGCAAGATAATGTGAATGAGTGTTTGTCTGATGTCTTACTCCATGGAATAATTTTGCATAATAACAGAGTAGCTTTATAACTGTTCAGCACTTCATAACTGGCAAGATAATTTTGTAATCTGGTAATTAACCCTCTGCTGTGGAACCACAGCATTGTTGCACAAAACTCTACTCTCCGTGATGTTGGTGGAGGCAACAAATTAACACAGTGGAATTATAACTATCTGGAATGCTGAGTATCCACCTAATTCAGAGTATCTCCCCTTTGATGTCAAATCACAGTGATGAGCACCAACCTCATCACTGGCAACTGTTCAACAACCTTTCTACTGTGCACTGGCACCTGGTTGAGAATCTATCAAGTAATCACAGAAAGTTTTAGGTTACACAGTAGAAGTGTGGTCATTGTAGACAAGGCTGGTGTCATGGGGTAAAACATGAGTCTTCAAGTCTACTTGACTAAGACATGGTCTGTCATGTCTTTATGTATCAAGGCACAAGATAATTGTGAATTGCCTGTACAAGAAGTCCGTCTCCCTGTCTCACATTTGTACTAATAAATTGTGTCAAATGTGTCCTTGACTTATGCAGCACTATTTATATATGCATTGGCAACTACTCTTCCCAGGGCTAATGTCCAGACTCTACAATAACATAATGCTCCTATACTATAATAGTGCTTTCTAATTGTTTTAATTGTTTAAAATAATGTGTGGAAAGTGTTATAACCCACAAAAGTTGTGGTTTGGTAAAGTGATGCTCATTTGTGGCATGGAATACCCTTGAGTTTGACATGAGAAAGTAGTGGGACATTTGACTTTGCAAAGCCCACAGAATTTTGGAAGATATTATGACTAAGAAGGATGCCAAAGGCTTTTAGGGAGATTGGTTTTAACTATGTTACAGCCATGTCTGGTTTTGCTTTTGTGTTTTTTCAGAGGAAACTAATTTTTTCTCATTGTCATCTTTGGAATTAATAAACATTCATGAGATTTGTGTAATTAAGTGGTTAGAACCCATAAGTGAACTGGGAAGCTGAGTTGTCTGAGCCTGTATTTGTAGATAACCAGTGTGCTGCTATTCTACAAACATCTACTGCTACCCTAGACCTCAACAGACTTTTCCCAGAAAGGAGTCTTA
This sequence comes from Myiotriccus ornatus, assembly GCA_036023395.1. Taxonomy (NCBI): domain Eukaryota; kingdom Metazoa; phylum Chordata; class Aves; order Passeriformes; family Tyrannidae; genus Myiotriccus; species Myiotriccus ornatus. The sequence continues at coordinate 72,902,274 of JAYRBT010000001.1, read as the reverse complement.
CTTTCTCGTATGATACTGTAAAGTCTCATAATATATTCATATTTAGAGAAAAAAAATTGAATCAAACTATGTAGCAAGGAATAGTGATTTTTACTGTAGTGCAGACATCCACTGGAAAGATTTTTATATAATCATCCCCCAACACAAGCAAAATTCCTTAAGAATTTTAATACATACAAAATATATTAGTATCATTTCACTCCATGGAAGGTTTCTCATGCAAATAATAAACCCTAAATTTATCCAGTAATTACCAAATACTGCTTGTAGAAAACAACTTGTTTATTTCTATTCCTCTGTTACTTATTTTCTCTCTATATAGAGGTAAGGACATTTTTATATTTTAAAATATATATTGATTTGTTCCACTTAGGACACTTTTTCCTCCTTTTTTTTGTGCTTGTCAATCCTTCTTACTTCAAAACCAGTTTTATTATCTACATGCTTCTGAGAGACAAAACATGTGTCTGCTGTTCTGATGTGATGTCAGAGATTTCAAGGACATTTAGTGTCTTGTTTAAGACTGTAAAAGGTCTAGCTCTGGAAGATAAAAGATCCTCTGTGTTCAGGCAAGAATGGAGCAGAAGAAGAATGTTCATATTTCTCAGCTTTTGGATTGTAAGATGGACAAGAAGAATTAGCTCAACGACATAGCACAGAGCTTTCTGAAGAAAGGCATAGAAACATCTTTTGTTTTCTACTGAATTTCTATATTGCTTACAAGATTGTTTCTGGTTTTCAAATTACAACCTGGGCTTCTTGTGCTGCTTGAATCACTAATGAGAATAAAGTTTCGGAATCTACTTTGTCAGGAAGTCAGTAGTCACAGTTCCATGTGATATTAAGTCACATTTGAAAACAGAATTCTGCTGTTTATATAAAGACTGCTTCAGTTTTTTACTTCTGTAGGGGTTTTATTTATTAAATTATCCTATGTCTTAATCATGCCTTACATATTGTCAGAAGAGAGATACTCATACATGAATAATATAAACTTGCCAGTTTAGAATAGCACCCACAGATTTCTCAGCTATTGACAACAGCACATGCTAAATATATAATTTGGTTTAAATATGATTAGAAAGGAGAAAAGGAAGAATGAAACCAGTTGTATTATCTACCATTTTGTTCTACATCTTGCATTTTCTCTATTAAAGGCCTCTCTTACTAATGCAAAAAAAGGAAGCTTTTCCTTTTCCCAGTTTGAGAAGTATCTATGATCTCACTTAGGCATTTCAGTCAGTTTCATAATGATAGTTGAAATTAATTCAGTCCTAGCCCCAGTTATGTACAATCTGTGAAATAAAAATGTAAGAAATACAGCATGTATTAAAAAGAATGTTAATTGCAAAGACTAGAAATAGAGATTACTGAGTTCTTACAAGATGTGTTTTTGTATGCTGTGCCCAAAAGCCTGTATGTAAATCTACATTTCAGTTACTAAATATGGTTTCGCTTTCAGAATGCTGAATCACTCATGAAAGCTGCTTTCATAACTGAAACCCAGAGAAACTTGTATTCTCTGAAAATAAAGCCACATTTTCTTATATGCATAATGTTTCCATATTTATTGAACTATTTCAATGAGAAATTACCTAACTCTTCTTCATAAATTTGCCTGCCTGCATTTTCTGTTTTGTAATCTCTTTTTGTAATCTCTTTTGTTCCCTTTATCATCATTTTACCTCCTATACACTGGACTACCAGTATCTCAAGAACTAACTTAAAATGCAAGGGAATCAAAACAAAGATCCAAATCTAGTAATTATTTCCTGAGTGCATAATGAAAACTGGAGCAGTTGTTCCTGAAATCTTAAAACTCTAGGGAATTTGGTCCACAATTCTACATAGCTGGCTGAGATCCAAACTCATTCATATTTCACAGAAATTTGAGCAGGAATATTTTTATAAATGTTTACTGCATTACCTCTCAGCTGGGCAATCTCCATGTTAAGTGAAAGGATTATACTATATGTTAGCTGAACCCTGAGGCTTCTAGAACTCTGTTTTGTAAATTATGACTAAGAAAATATTAACTGCATTAGCAAGGAGAAAATATCAACAGTAATGGCTTAATGGACAGAACAGCTGTTCTGATACTTCGTTACTATTGAAAGCTGACAAAGTCTAAAAAATACACTTTTTTAACTAGTAAATGCTCAGTGTTATAACAAATTATGTTGAAAGATAAAGGATAATTTTTTTAACTATATGCAGATCTATATCCACTTTAATGATGTAATTATTTAGAATTTTGCCATCCTAGGTTTTTGAGCAATCTTCGTTTCCAATTCCAGTTATGTGCATTTGTATTCATACAGAGTTTAGATGTGTGCAGATGATAGCAATCTAGTTTCTTCTCTGAGTAGTGTCTTTCATGTAGTAGGCCACCATTTTGGGTTTAAATGACAACATTTCAGTAGCAGCAGAGACTACACGGTTGGCTTCTATGAAAAGATGCTAGAAGCTTCCCCTCTGTCCTACAGAGCCAATGCCAGCTGGGTTCAAGACAGACTAGCTACTAACATACTTAAGAATGGGAAAAAATCTGATGCTTAACAACAGTTGGAGAAAGAAGTGAGAAGGTGGGAGAGAAGCAACCATGCAGACACCAAGATCAGTGAAGATGGAGGAGGGGGATGAGGTGCTCCAAGTGCCATAGCAGAGTGAGGCAGGCTGTTCCCCTGCAGCCCACAGAGGTCCACACTGTATATCCATCTGCAGCCCATGGAAGGCCTCACACATCAGCAGGTGGATGTGTCCTGAAGGAGACTGTGACTCTGAAAAGCCCATGCTGGAGCAGGCTTCTGGCAGGACCTGTGGAACCGTGGAAAGAGAAGCGTCTGCTGAGGCGGGTTTGCTGGCAGGATTTACGACCCCATGGAAAGGAACCACGCTGGAGCAGCCTGTTTCTGAAGAACTGCACCCCATGGAAGAGACCCGTGCTGGAGCTGTTCATGGAGGACTGCAGCCTCTGGAAAGGATTCATGATGGAGAAGTTCATGAAGGACCGTCTCCCACAGGAGCAACCCCGCACTGGAATAGGAGAAGAATGTGAGGAGGAAGGAGCAGCAAAAGCAACATGTGATAAACTGACCACAACCTCCATGCCCTGTCCCTCCACACTGCTTGGGAGAAGGAAGTAGAGAAGCTGGAACTGAAGTTGAGTCTGGGAAGGGTAGGCAGAAGGTGTTTTCGGATTTCATTTTATTTCTCATTATCCTACTCTGATTTGATTGGTAATAAATTAATGTAATTTCCCTGAGCAGAGTCTGTTTTCCCTGTGATGGCAATCGATGAGTGATCTCTCCCTGTCCTTATCTCAAGCCAAGAGCCATTTTCTCTCCCCTGTCTAGCCAAGAAGGGCAGTGATAGAGTGGCTTTGGTGGATACCTGGTAGCCAGCTAGGATCAACCCACTGCAGACACAAAAACTGTAGTTAGTGTAAGTAACAGTTACCATTATCAACCTATGACTGAACTCTAAACACAGCAAAAAGTGATACCAGTAACTGGTCATCATGGCTAGGCTTCGCGAACGAAGATTTGAGAAGGGCTCTACCCACGCTTGCTACAAGTGCACTGATGGCTAAA
>JAYRBT010000001.1:72884107-72898251 GCA_036023395.1 Myiotriccus ornatus | reverse complement strand
TTGTATCTCCTCTTCGGGGCTCCTCTCTTGCGGCAGCCAGTGGCAAGTTCCCCATAGAGCACAATCTTAGGGAGGCGATAGTCCTGATTTATTAATTCCAAATAAAACAGAAGAAAATAAAGGAAGGACTAGAACCACCGGAAGGAAAGGAAGTGCTAAAGTCAAAGGAGTCATTACCTGCTTCAAAGAAAAAGATGTTATAAAAAAAAATAAGAAGGGGAAATAGAATAAAAAACTTCTTAAGACTTGGAAAAAATGAATTTCCCTCTGCAGTTGGCTTTGTCCTATTTCCCTGGATTCTGACCAACACCTTGGTGACTTCTTTTTTTGAGAGGGACTACATATCCTGCTTAATTTTGATTAGCTGTACATCTATCCAGAGAAGTATGTTCATTGGAGGATGGAAATACCCACTTCATTTACTGGCAAGCAGAGTAACAATACCAAATGATATTTTAGTCTTTCCCACAAGATAACATCATCAAGTATTCTCCTCTTCTTCCTTCTGCTCTTACCTTTTTCTTTCTGTGTCATAAACACAAATCACCATCTGAACCTGCTTATTTATGGACAGGGGATAGATATCATTGCTTGGGTTTAATAACAATTTTTATATTCTCTTTCAATATTTATTTTTCACCACACATTATAGAACAGTCTGTAACTTGTTGCAAATTTTTAAGGGAGAAAAAGTACTTTTAATGGCGGTAGGCTTTCTTTTTTCTTTACAAGAAATTTTTCAATTGAAAAAATTAAGTTTAACCATTCTTATTTTCTTTTTAAAAAATGTTGTCATCATTTTTTCTACAATTATCCAACAGGACTATTCAATGCTAATTTTATATCAAACCAAATTAATGCCAGTTGTTAAAACTATTGAATTATTTCAATTATTTTAATAATGAGAAGCATTTTTGTTTGGGGTTTTTTTGGGGATTTGTTTGGATTTGATTCTTAGTAGCTTGAATTTCTTTGTAAGAACCATATCTTTGGGAGGTAATTTTTTAGCTTACTCTATGAGGATGAACTTTTTTGTGTACCACAGGAAAGGCATTTGGCACCTTGTACAGGAGATCTTATCTGAAGAGAAGGTGTGGGAACTAAAAATCCCATGAGGTAATATACCATAAGTAGATACAACTTGAAATCATTCAAAATGACTCAGTAGGAAGATAATTTGAGATGATTTCAGAAGAAAAAAATGAAAACTATTGATTGCTTAGGTAATCAAACCATCAAACATGAAAGAAGTTTCATGTTATCCACAGACTTAAGGCCCTGAGAAGATTCATTGATGGTCATAAAACTAGAGAGTGGAAAGACAATGAGTATTTTTGATTCAGACACCAGAGCAAGTTATTTTGAAAATTCATGATGATATATTCCATCTGGTCTTAATTACTCATTGACATATTTTTGCATTTTTTCCCATTAGGAGTGTGATTATCTATATGTAAAGCTACTGTATTCAAAACACAAGTAAAGGGCTTTTCACATCTAATAGTTAATAAGGGATTTGGGATGTTGGTTCTTGCCCTACCACAATTGCATTTAGTCCCTTACAAGTATTTCCTTAGATAAACTAAATTATAATCTTCTCTTCACCAGACAAGAAAGGCCATTTTAATCTTGTTTTCTTATTTCCAAGAGAGAAGAAATTTTACCTGCTTTATCTGTTCTATTACATTTTTGAGGGTCAAGACAGAAAGTTAATAACTTTCTCTTGCCCATTTGCTCTGACAGCTGGCGGTCAATTAGTATTCCCTCATCCCATAATTGGAATCGCTGATTACAAACCACTGTTGCTAAGACTCAAATATTGTGGCTCATTTGCAACTTCACTGCCAGGTGAGATTAAGGGAAATGTCCCCCTGGTTAAGCCACCAGGAGCTGTGCCAAACTATAATCAGTCTTTTGCATACATCAGAGACCTACAAACACAGCAGAATGATTGTATAAGCAGCATCTGCAAGTTAAAGCTGCATCAAATTCTTCAAACATGTGCACTTCGCCAGGTATCCAGCCATTCTTGCAAATGCCAGTACTTCATTACTTGGCAAGTTTTCTGAGACAGAGCTAACACAAAGTAGAGGAATACCAAACTGTCCACACAATATGTAAAAGAGTTTTTTAACCATATACAGATAATAATTCTGATTTTGCTATTGGTGACATTATAATTGTTCCCTCTGTGTTCAGTCTTCAGAATACCTAATGCTGAATCCTGGTAAACACTGAATTTGTAGAAATTCCAATTTCTGAAGTAGCTTTTCCATGAAGAAGTACTTAGCCTAATGTTATCATGTTATCTTTTTACCAAAAGAGGTTTAGCTCATACTGAACATTAACTGTGAAGCAAAATTTTTTGGTGGTAAGGTAAAAATTTTAGCTAGGGAGCTTATTCAAAAATCTCATAAATAGTGAGGTTTAAGATGAGGAATATGGTTTCTTAGAAGATGTGTAATATTTTGATACATTCATCACCATTTTTTCCTCTCAATGAATCTCAAATTTTAATACCTCACTCACATCCAAGATGCCCCGTCTGACAATCTGTCTTTCCAGCAGTGCCCTTTCTACCTTGTGTGTGTGTGTGTGTGATTATTCAGATAGAAATATGATTGTGTTCTAGGATCTAACCAGGGGAATCAGAAGACTGTGGTTCTGTGGTTCACAAATATAAACTCCTGATCTGATGATGACTTCTTTTCTCTAACAATTTTCCCTTTGTCTTACTTTGTTTACATTATAACCCCTTAAGTCTAAGATTCTCTCATATTTTTGCTACCATGTCTCAACACACTGAAGACCAGTGAAGGGGAGCTAAAACCTGCTTACACAGTTCAGATAATAATTTGAAGAACTAGTTTCAGCATTCAGCTTACTCTTTCAGAGGACAGTACCTAAAACTGTGTTTAAATGTTTTTGGGCTTTCAGTGTTTTCTTCAATTTCCAGAAGAGCCTGTTGAAGTCCTCATCTTTATTAGCTGTTAGTTTGAAGTGAGTTTGTTCATTGAAAACAGTCAATGTGTTTAATCTTCTGTTACGTGCAGTAGGAATAAGGTTGCCGTTCACTTCAGAGCAGTCCTTGCTTCATTCTGAAATGTGCCAAAAAGAGCTTAAAAATCTTAACAGACCGTGTTGCAATATAAACTTCTGTCCTCATGTTTGAAATCCTTGCCAATCTCTTATCCCCTTACATTCACACGTAGGGCTCACATGTTGAAAAGTGCATTTCTTAAGGTCCAGTTTGTCTGTGATTTCAAGTGACACAAATTGGTTTTAACTGAATTATGTTTTCCAGTGATCTCTCATGGGCTCTGGCTGCTTCTACATCAAGTGCTGGCGCTTCCCTGATCAAGCTGTAAGGACATCAGTGGAGGAAGTGAGTGTCAGAGTTGCTTACTTCTCTTCCCCTGCTTGTCTTCAGAATTTTAAATAGAGAGTAGTGAGGAGATTAGCTCGTTTCATTAGCAAGAAGGATGTGCACAGTCATTGACTGGGCTGTGATGAGAAGATTAAACTCTCAACTATCCCAGAGAATATATAAAGAGGTGCTTGGAAGTCAGCATCTGGAACAATGAGTGAAGAAATAAAATGCAATATGTGTGAAGTTTTCAGTGCTGGCAAAAGTGATGGAAAGAACAGACCCATTAGAAAGAGAATGCCTGAGATAGAAAATTTTAGGTGAGATAAGTTCATTGCTTACTTACAAAAATGTTTGGTAAAACTACTGAACAGCCCTATTCTACTTCTCAGCAATACAGGTGGGTCTTGTCTGTACTGAAGAGACCCACTGGATAGGAGAATTAGCAAAAATTCCTATCTATACCTTAAGATTATTACTGTTTCCATTTGTGGATCAAAAATGAGGGACGTGTAATAAGCATATATTTAATTTAAAAATCTTGTACTATTCTTACAATTATATTTTCACATCCAATTTATTGCTTTGCAGAGAGCTATAAAATAACCACAAAAAATATATTTTTTTCTGGACGGTACATAATTTAAAGATTTGCCTTTTGGGTAGATTTAGAGAGCACATTCTCAAGCAGGACAGATTATTCTAAAGTATTGGATGTCAAAATATTGCTTGTGTGTTTTGAAAATTTAAGTCCAGATATTTTTACTACTTTTTATATGTCATTTGTGTTTATATATGTATATGTATGTATACAGTAATATCTTCTTTAGAATCAACAATTAAAGGAAAAAAAAAAAGGTTACTATGTCTTATCCTGCCCCTGAAGTGTATCTCTGTAGACAAAAAGATGACTCCTCTGCAGAAAAACACAGCTCATAATACAGAAATCCAAAATGGAGAAAACAAATCACTTCCCAAGAACGTGTACAACCAATCAAAAGAACATTGTGAAGTAATTTAGACATAGATATGGACACTGTATATGTCTGGCATTATTTTAGATGAATCATCTCAAAATGCTTTAGCTTTTGCATAGTCTTTGACACTGCCACAGTATGCTGGTAGACAATCAGTGACTGGAAACCTGTTACAGTTTTATTTTTTTTTCTCCTTGGTTGCTTTTTTTTTTTTTTCTGTCAGTGTTACCGATCTGATAGGAATTGCATTTTTATTCCATTGGCCCTAATGCATGTTGAGTTTTTTTTTATGATGTTTTGTTTTAATAATTGTGTTTCAATTGTATCATATCCCTATTGAAATTTAAAACTCTTTAAAACACTTGCAAGTTCTGACAAATTTAGAATTTGCAATTCAGAGATAAAAATGCAACAACAGTTTAAGATACTAATACCTGTTTAGCCACATAGAATCTAAACCAAATTACTGGTAATTTATTCAGGTTTCTTGCTTATTATGCCAATGGTTTTATCCTTGACCTGGAAGGACCACATACTCCAGGGATTAGTGGTAATTACGTTTCAGGCTAAGATGATCTCCATAGAGCAAAGACTGCCAATTGAATCATATTGCGCTGAACTGCATAAAAATGATGCCAAATTATGTGCAGACACTTTAAAAGCAAATTGTTTATAAAAAGGTGAGTGGCAGAGTATATTGTACTGTAAAATAAAGGTAGTGATAAGAAAGATTATTGTTGATTTCTTGGGCAATTTTTTAATTTATATTTAAGTTTACTGCTCTAACTGAAGCTCACAGAAAAAGTTACATCTTGGAGATAAATATTCAATATTTATAAAAAAACTTCTGGTTTGCTGATTCTTTTTTAAATGAAAGTTTTGTAATCTTGCTGTCTAATACTAGCTTAAAATAATACTTAGTTAGTAGCTAAGTATTCTGAACTGACTCAACTTTCTAGATATTGAGAAAAGTAAAGGACCCTTTTCTCATCTGCGCTTTGGTAGGTACTTTTGCTGTTACATTCTTCTGTAAATGCCTGCATCACTTTACTTAAGCAATTCCCTTAAGATGACATATGTCCTGTTTTTTGCAGTTGCCATTAATTTATAATATATTTAGTATGATTTAAAACAGATTCAGTTTGACTACAAAAGTCAATATTTCATTTCAATTTACTTACCTATGTAAAATTGTATTAGGTAACTGTACACAAAAAGTATCTTGTGCTTTTATTTCTTAATTTTGTTTAATGTTCTTAAATGTTTTTAATTAAAAAAGAATAATTTTCAACTACTATAGATTCCTCAGCTACAGAGAAAAATTTTTAAAGAGAGATTCAACACATCTACTTTCAGTTAAATCATTTCTTATAAAGGTCTCTTAACCAAGTGTTGAAGCATCCAGACCAATCACCTGGACTAAAACATTCAAAGCATGTTTAGGATGGGTTATTTTTATGGGTTTTTTTTCCCCCTTATGACATCTTAGTGCAGATCTTCCTAAGTACTATCAGTGTCAGACACAATCAGATTGGTAGTTTTAATATGAGAGCAAGGATGTTACTTGTATACAGTTGAATGTAATAGGAGAGCATGTGGAGCAATTTGAGGCCTGACAGGATTTCACATCTATAATAACATCATTAATTCTGTTCTATTTTTCATTATGTACCCTAGTCTACAACAGGGATCTCCAAGCTTTTCTCATCATGCAACCCTATCATTATAAAATACGAACACAGATAGACAGGTTTATTTATTTATAAATTACATCATCTGCTATTTTAGTTTTAATGCTTTCTTCTTGCACCCCAATGCAATACCTCCAGGAGCTATGGTCACTCCACTTCAGAGACCACTGGTCTACAGAACCTACAAATCTAGTCGGGGTTGCCAATTTAATGAGAGAGCCATCCAACCAGAAATCTAGCAATGCAGTGCTGAATTTCACAGCATCAATGACATTTCTGATGAATGGGTGAAAGCAATGAAGGAGTGTGGGTGGGAGGGGAGACTGTAGAAGGAAAAAACCTGTGAAGCTTTGTAGATAGTGAGAAAAAAATTGCCATTTGTTCAATTCATATTAGAGTGTATAGACATATACCACAAGTATTAAGAATAACCACAAATTCAGAAGTACCAAACTGCCCCGTTTCACAGGACATGGTATGTAAAGCTTATCTACCACAGCAAAGTCTATTTAAAACTGTTTATGGAAGGAAAAAGCAGAAGTAAGAATACATTCTTAAGTCTACCTGAGCAGTTTACCGTTGGCTTCCACAACCATAGCTGGAAAGGACTTAATGGATGTTATTTCCTCATATGCCTTCTCCTCTAACTGACAAACACTGGTAAAAAAATATGGTTGGCATCTCATGGCCTGGAGGCTGATAACAGAGGGAGTACCACAGGACCTGTCCTGGTTGAGATATTTCATTTATACCTGGAGGAGGTGACAAGAATGTCTCCCTGTTGAGTTTGCAGATAACGAGTTTCATTGCTGTTCAGCAGTATTCTAATCAGCAAATAATTTTACCTACAAGTAGAAAAGCCATAGATTTTCACTTCTCTAATGTAAATACTAAATGTTTTCATAAGTAATTGATGAACAATGTCTCTCCTAAGGTAGCGGATAAAATTGTTCATAAAACTTAGTGATGTGTTTTCAAGCAACTTACACTCATCACTTTATCTCTCATAAGTTTCATCTCTCAGTAAGCACAGGTTCAATCAACAGATTAACTCTAGCTTGTGCCGCTACTTCTATCTTTTAAGTTTTAAAAACAAATTTAGAAAGCTTTTTTATGCTGCAGTCCTGTAAATTGAAATACACTTAAAATTTCTTGTCTTTAATTTCCAAACAAAGTTTGCTAAAATAACTTACTATAGCTTTTTCAGTTTGACTGCTAAAGCTAGAGGTCCCTAGAGTTCTAGTCTGAACAACATGGCCATTGTTACGGAACTGTAATAAACTCTTAACTTTCTGAAAGTGTCAGAGACATTCATGGGCACAGAAGATATTAAGTTTCATAAAACAAGCTATCTATTCTTTGAGATGTAATCTCAGAAAAGGTATTATCTGTGTTCACTGAATGCTACAAGAGTCATCTTTCACTTAATTGACAAATCATCAAGTTTAATTGATTCTTTGATTTTCAGGGTAAGAAGAGCAGAGCTAAACGTTCTTGAAGAGTATCTCCTTCCCAAATCTATAGCCATTAAGGCCCAATTAGCATAAATACAAGTGTCACAGCTTATGTAAAGTGATATTGAACAAAATTCATATACAGTGCCTAGAAAAATTTAAATTCAGGCTTCCTCAACTCTGATATGAATGCTCTAAATTCAAACATATTCCTTTTCTGAATGGTTATCCATGTATGTGTCTATGAAGCAAGGCCCTCCTTTTTAATGTTCCCTTGTCCTGAAGGCATCTTCCAGAGGGCTCAGTTTCCATTAGACTAAAGATTACATTGAACACAAAAGGTTTGATAAGTGCTCCGTCTTTAAAAAAAAAAAAATCTATAGAACACACAAGTTTGGAGTGGAATGCACTTTTTTGACCACGTGGTGATGGATGGGATTTACTGAATTTTCTGTTGTGTTTTTGAGAGGGTTTTTTTTGGTTGTTTGGGTTTTTTTTTTGTTTGTCTTTGGTTTTGTGGTTTTTTTTCCCCAGTAGACGTAGTCTTTAAAAAGTGCACAAATGTGCTTTGAGGACAACCTTTAGATCACATTCCTCCTGAGTTGCAAGAAGGTATAGTCTGTATAGTCTAAGAAATAGAAGTCTGCTTAACACTGAGGTAAGTGGTGAGCTTTTTTGATCCCACAAAAACCTATGAATTTAGGCAATGATGGCAAGATAATTTAAGCAAGTATGGAATGCACTGGCAAAGTATTAGATACATAAGGAGATAGTAGGGGATGTTTAAGCTCATACTTTAGATTAACCTAATTTAATTACCAAAATTATCTTTTAGCCTTAATTGAGGAACCCAAGTCTTCCTGAAGAATTAGACACACATCTCTCTAATCAGAGGGCTGAAAAGCATGGTGAAGAATACAAGAAAAGGCTGAAAAATATCAAGAGGTTCTTTTAGGACAAATGTCTCACGCAGAAGATTTTATGTTATAAAAGCAAATATCAAAAAAGGGTCTAAGGAAGAAGCCAAGGGAACGTAGCAAAACAGAAGGAAGAAAGGCTTCAGAAAACAAAACGTAATTTTTCAATGTATTCTTTTGTTTTTAATTACAGCATATGTTCAACACGTAAATGTGCTATCCTCTTTTAGAAAAAGAGAAAGTAAGTTATCTATTTCAAGTCACATGCTTCATTTTGTTCCAGATTCAGAAAGACACTGTCTTACATTCTCCCTCAGATTTCTTTCCCTTGGTCAGGAGTCACTTGGGAGCTGTGAGAATGGTACTCTAAAGTTCAGTAGTTACCTGCTGAGCAGAGCAACTCTCCCATAGTATTCACAGTTACTGGGGGTTTTTTATCCCTCATACTCAGACAGTTCCATCAGTCTCTGATGTTACTAGGTATTCTCTCTGAAATATTCATTGCTCAGACCAGAGTTGTTTGAGCGGTTGTACTTGGAAAAATAGAAGTACAATCCTGTCAGCCTCTTGTACTCTATTTTTCCTTTTCCTTTTTTACTGAAAGGACAAATGTAAGCATTTTGCTGCAATAACTGTTCAGTTTTAGGGTATTAGCTTTACTTCACTGTTGTGCAACTGTACATTTCAGATGTAAGAATAATTCTAGTTTTTCACTCTTTTATGTGGGCTTGATAGGAAAAGGATGAGAAAGACAAACCTGCTGATTCTCAGTCATTCTGCCAACCTATTTGATTCATACTTTTCATGTATAGATGGGGGTGGGAGAGGTGTTGCAGAAGTAGCTTACCTCCTGCTGTAAGTCAGCACTACTTTCACAACTTTCTCTTGATATCATTTTTCAAAAGAAAATTATGAAAAAGAACTCTTTACATAAAGAAATATTCCATTCCCAATCTGAGTGTTTCAGAATTTATAACCTTAAATACACTGTTTGAACTGTAAAAGGAAGAGGTGTACACACATCCATTCCCCCAAAGAAACAAAATAAAACCTCATCAAGGTATAGATAGATAGATAGATAGACATAAATAAATAATCTTTTAATGCAGTAATTTTCTGGAACTTTAGTGTGAACTTCAAAGGTGGTTTCTACCATATGCGTCATTTTTTGCTGTGCTTGCAACTGTAAGGTGTGGTATATAGCCATGTGAGAATTCAGAGCTGGTAATCCATAGGCAATCTGCAGGGGAACAGCTCATCTGACCTTGTTCTCCTTACAGTCTCCATAGCAGTTTCCATTACAGAGTCCTCTGCCAGTACAGTTGTGCTATGTCATTTATTTTGTGTGGAGCACAACTATGTGTCTCAGATTTTTTGATCCAAAATGCCAAACTGAAATACCAGGACTGGTCTGTGGTCTGCTGCCCAGTTTCCCCTGGGCTGGATGACACAGAGATTGCAACATTGCAAGGTGTGTGCCTGAAATACCACGCTTAGTGAAGTCCTACCAGAAGGGCCTCAGCTCTGAGGCTCGGCAGCATCCCTCTTCCACGTCACCCAGTCAGGGAGCAGACCACACACACAGGGGCCAACAAGACCTGCAGCATCTCTGAACAGTTTTGAGGAAGCTGGTGAAGTCTGAGAGTGCGCTAAGGGAAAAGAGTCAACAAAGGAGCCAAATATATACTGTTTGTCACGCACTGTTACAGCATGGAGAATGCTGGAAATGTGGCCAGCAGGAAGGCCTGTGGTGTGTAGCAGCGACACATAGTGAGGTTAGGAAATACTGTGTACCTTTCAGGGCAACTTAGTAGATAGTACTTCTTTTGAGAGGTTTTTCTACTTTTCTTGGAAGTTTCATCACTTTCCTTGATATAAAAAGATCTGCAGAAATAGTCTTTTCATTCAGTTGAATTGAGAACTCATAAATAAACATGAAAGAAATATTTTATTTAAAAATAACCCACAAAATTTTTTTATTATTTATTTTAAATTTCATTGCAAATTGGTAATGCAATTTGGTCTGTTCAGATCCAGTAATATTACAGAGGCAAATTCTCACTTCACTTGACTCTTAGGAGTTGTCCATCTATTCATATGGTAACATTTTGAACTAGATACCATGTCAGGTGAAATTTCAATATTCAAATGGAAAAATAAGATATTATTGACAACACAGTTCTACATTGTGGACTCTGTCTCTTTGTTATTTCCATGCCTGATATTAAACCCTAAGGCAAGTACCAACCCCATTAAAAAGTGGTTTCCAATGACTTGGTAAATATACTGTCCAAGGAGCTATCAATAACTTCAAAGATTAATTACTGAGTAAATTGAAACTTGCATTTTTCAAGATAAGACAGAAATGTTGAAGGATTTATATTATTACAGTACATGGCATGCACTTAGGTGCTGACGGCTGAAAAAAACTATAGGACATGTAGGAAAATAAAACAGAAAAGTGGGGTCTATACTTAATTAATTGTGCCTTTTTTACAGTTATATAGCATGTATAACATGCATCATACTTACCTGCCCTAATTTTATAAAGTTAAAAAATAATTGGGGAAAAAAATCTTTTTTTTTCCTTCTCTTCCTGCTCACTTGTTTTATACTGATATTATGTCTTGACTTTTGCATTCTGAAATTCTCTTAGCTGGGATTATCACTTCCTCTATATTTGCAGGGTACTTCACACAATAACATCAGCCTGGTTGAGGCTTACTATGTTGTGAATAAAAGCACATTGCTAGACTCACTGGGATGTTTCAGCTCTATTAAACCACTTTGACAGCACAAAGCAAATGCAAATGTAGTTGTGGTAGCTAGCTAAATCAGATTTATTAAAATTCTCACTCACTGGAGAAGTCAAGGTGAATAAAGCATTCAGTAAACTGCACCCAAATTCATGATGCTAGACAGTTTACTGTGGAAAAAAAGATTGAAAAAGTGTAAATTGAAGAGAATAATGGGAATACCAGGTAAAATCAAATTTAGTAACAGTTCTAAAGCGTTCTAACTGTTATAAATGGTTCTAACCCACACAATCCTATATGCATAATATTTCATTGGATCTGATCCTAGTGTAATAGTGGAAGTGGAAACATTGCTTTACGCATTAACACCAGAAGACTTTCAGAATACATTTTTTCATTGTAATTTTTTTCAGTATTTCCTCTTTGAGTGAGTTATACAGAGAAATTGACTGATCCAATAGTTAGCTGAAGTGTAAGGCTAAATCACAGAAGTTCCACCCATTTAGTTTTTACCTTAATCTAAGATGATACATACAAATATTTGATGTAAATTCTTGATTTAAATGTATTGTAGTATATGGAAACTGAGGGAACAATAATGCCAGGTTGCCAGAAATGCACAAAACACCTGACATTACAGCTCACTGAATATGAAAATTATTTTCAATTCTGTGTATAGGTATTCAAACCTCTGTCTTCTATATTAAATTCTATATTAAATTACTCTTTTACTACCAACCCAGTTATTATATTAAAAAACTGCTCTATAGGGGTTCAATATTGTAATAATTTTCATGTAGAGACTCAAATAATGTACTTAATATTGTTTTAGTTGCTCCCATTTTCTCTTCAGAAGACTTTTCTGTCTTAAAATAGTATTATCCTTATTTCTTTCTTTTTATCCCCTGATATGTACTTTGCACTTGACTGAATTTCTTTTACTATGTATACTTCCTTTCTTTCCTCATTTCTTCCTTAAGGGTAGTAATCAAAACTTGCCAGGCTTCATCTGTCTTTAGCAAACTAGAACTTTTATTTGCATATTATATTTCCAAAGAATTCATGACAGTATAGATGCAATGGTTTTAAGGCATAAGCCTGGGATGGCCACAAGGAAAGAAATCATTAGTGAATTTTGCCTATCATCCTAAATTAGTGCTACAAAAATCTTTATATGTAATTTTAAAATTGTCTTTTAGAAAAGCTTTAAAAATATATTTTTCTGCATTGTAGAAACAAAATAATACAAATTGCCTTAGCAGGATAGAAAATATGCATGACAGGAAAAATAACCAACCAACCAAAGACAGATTTTATCGTGTTTTAAAGAACCTTGTAAGTAAACTAAATAATTTTAATTTGTGTGGTATCGCAGTATATTTGCTCTGTTATCTCTTGGGCTTGCTCTGTTATCTCTTGAGCTAGCATACCAGAATTGTTTATTTCTTCTGTGAAAAAGTTCCTATTTCTAGTCCTGCTGTGATGGTGTATATCAGGCCTCCTCAGCCTAGCACAAATCAAGGATGACATGTGTCATTTCTAGCAAAAAAAACCCATTCTCTTCATGGATTTAATACCCTAAATAATAATTTTTAAAGCTTGGGAAAAAAAAATCATACTTTGCATATCAGTTTCTGTTGCCTTGTTATTCTCATTCTTCCTTCTCTCTTTGAGTTTAAAATTCGTTAAGCACATTTTATGTTTGATCCTCTCCTAAAAGTTTTGGGAATGGAAGTATGACTCTCAGAAGGAGATCAGTGATAAGAATGTAACCTAAGTCATGCTTTCCTGGACAGACCAGTCTAGACCAACCTGTCTCCATAGAGGTGACCAGAGACATATTTAGGGAGAGCACAGGAGCCTCATCCCAGTCTGTGATCCACTCCCATCATTCCTTCTCTGAATTCATGACAATTGTATTAGGGATTGTAACGAGTTGCCCATTTCTTTCAGTATATATTTGTTCTTTTTTTGTTCATTCAGCCATGAATTTGAACTTGCTGACATTGGCTGCCTCCATTACTTCCTATAACAGCAAGTTGCAGAAGTTTCTTTACAGAGAGAGTAATCAGACATTGGAAGAGACTACCCAGGGAGGTGGTGAATTCTCCATCCCTGGAGGTTTTTAAGATGAGACTGGATGTGGCAATTAGTGCCATGGTCTAGTAACCACAGCAGTGCTGGATCAAGGGCTGGACTGTATGATCTCTTAGGTCTTTTCCAACTCAGTTGATTCTATGATTCATTACCTGCTGTGTAACGAGATATTTTCCTTTATTTTGTTTAAACTTGTTTCACTGAGTTATTCTAGTTTTAATGTTATGGTATTCAGTGAATAACAACCCTTGTTCAGTCTATCTAACACCCTAATAATTTTGTAGACCTGAGTTATCACCCCTATCAACTGTTACCTCTCCAAACCAAAGCCCCAGACTTGTCCCAGAGCTGACAAAATGATCAAATGATGGAACAACTGTGATAGAAGGACAGACCATATTACTATCTAATATCACTGATCTGTGAGTGTTCAGAATTAAAAAATCGCTGAGGTTGGAAGGAACCCCTGGACATCATCTGGCCCACCCACCCTTCTCTAGCTGTGGATTATGAGAAAGAGCACCTAGTCCATCTCAAACAAACTCCAGTATGAAGGTGATACTAAGTATCTCAGCCCATGTGAGATGGTAGTGCCATTGCATATGCAGTGCAGACCATGAAGTGCCAAAACAAGATTTCTGGGATGACAGAACAGCAATTACATTGAGTTTTTGTAAAGGTTTGCCCGGCTTCTCCATTCCATTCACTTAAGCACCAGTCTCTTTCTCCATCTGCCATTAAATCACCTTTTAATAAAAATTGTGACAGTAGCTTCTTCGTGCTATCACGGTTTTTTGGTTTTTTGGGTTTTTTTTCAGATATAGATAAGCAGTGTGTTAATCTCTGTATGTAGTGTATACACAGACATACTACTGATGTGTGTTT
>JAYRBT010000001.1:72854610-72864761 GCA_036023395.1 Myiotriccus ornatus | reverse complement strand
ACTCCTACTGGCTACTTTGTGATTCCCTCAAAAGGTATTTAAGCAGTTACCTGAACAATAAAATCCTCTCTGCCTGCATCTTTCCTGCTTGACTGACGGCGCCTGTGCTCTCTGTGGGGGCCATGAGCTTGCCGCGGGGTGGGGGGCCAGGGGAGGACACTCTCCCCCGCCGGAGCAAGAGGTAACGGGAAAGCCTCTGGCCTGGGGTTCCCTCTCCCTGTCCAACTTCAAGTTCGTCAGGCTGTTACCCTGTGGGAGGCCCAAGATGGAGCAGGGTCCTGCCAGAGACCTGCATCCCATGGAGAGGGAAGCCCACGCTGGAGCTGGTTTTTCCTGGGTAGGACTTGTGGCCCCTGTGGGGGAGACTCACGTCGGTACAGCTCATCCACGAAGGACTGCACCCCATGGGGGAGTGACTCATGGGGCACCAGTTTGGGAAGAACTGTTGCCCATGGGATGGACTTACACTGGAGAGGCCTGTGGGGAACTGTCTCCTGTGGGAGGGTCCCCCCGGGAAGCAGGGGAAGGACTCCTCTCCCTGAGCAGTGGCAGGAAAAACAACTGACCGTAACTCCCATTCCCTGCCTCCCTGCACCGCCAGGGAGGAGGAGGTAGAGTTTGGAAGGAAGAAGGGGTGGGAGGCAGGTGTTTTTAAGATTATTTGACTTCTCACTCTTTTACTCTGATCCTATAAGAAATAAATTTCATTCATATCCCCACTTTGAATCTGTTATGCTCTGATGGTGATCAGTAAGTGACCTCTCCCAGCTGTTATCTCAACTCATGAATCCTTGTGTGTTTTCTCTCTCCTCTGTCCAGTAGCAGAGGGGAACGAGAGAGCGGCTTTAGTGGGTACCTGGTGTCCAGCAATACATCCCACAAGGCCCTCCCCACCTCCACCTCCCCAACTGGGAAGGAAAATTGCAAAGAAAAGGTAAAACTGATGAGTTCAGATAGGAACAGTTTAATACTTGAAACATCATCATTATCATCATGAAAAGGAGAGAGAGTAACAAAACCCAACAGCAATAAGTGATGCACAATACAAGTGCTCACCACGTGCTGACTAATGCCCACCCTGTCTCTGAGCAGTTATCAATACCTCCTGGAAAACTCCCCCCAGTTTACATACTGGGCATGGTGCTATACAGTAAGGAACACCCTTTTGAACAGTTCAAGTCAGCTGTCCTGGCTATGCTCCTTCACAGCCTTTTGTGCATCTCCTCATTGGCAGAGCATGAGACACTGAAAAGTCCTTGACTTAGGGTAAGCACTACTTAGCAACAACCAAAACATACATGTGTTATCAACATTATTCCCACACTAAATGTGACAAACACAGCACTGTACCAGCTATTAAAGAGAGAATGAACTCTCTTCCATTTGAAATGAGGAAAGTACAGGTCTGACAGCCAGCCAAGGTCAGTACCCATTAGAATCTCAAAAATTTTTTTTTCCGTCTTGAATATTAGAGTATCTCAGGTTGCAGTTGCAACAATAAAGTCCTCAATCTCCTTTGATTTTATTAGGCACTTCGATAATGCAGTTCACCTGTAGAGATGCACATTTTAACACCTAAAATTTAAGCATCTACAGCATGTAAATGAATTTTACCCCATGCAACTGACAATGGAGAGATATAATGGCATATGACCTTCCTTGAAATCTTCCTTGGCTAATGAAATCTAGCCAAGACAATGGATGTTACTCTTTGAAGATGTCAAATAAAATCTTCAGAAATTAAATACTTCTTTTGTAACACATCATGAAGTGACTAGAATCTCCAAATAATTCTTGCTGAATAAAATCCTGCTAAAGAATTCCAGTTAAATAAAAAGATAAAATGCAAATGTGGATACCATGATACATGATCAGAGGATACAGACTTTTTAAACTGTGTAAGAAAATAAAAAGGATAAATTCTTGTTCTTATTCCTTTTACCTAGAAGAGAAAGAAAGTAATGCCAATATTAAAAGGGGTTTTGTCTTTTTTCTTTCTGCAAAGCAATGTCAGGGTAACTGTGCTGTAATATGCTTTAGCCCTGGTCTGCCACAAAAAGAAAGTGTTTTTTTAGGACACTGTCTCTGCTTCCGACATGCAGAGCAGGTTCAGAAACCAAAATGTCTGTCTGCTTATAAAGTCTCAGGAGGCCTTTGACTAACTTCCCTCTTCTAGTTAAATTCTGGAATATCATTACATAAAACTGGAATGCTAATTAGGTGTTTTCTCAGTTTGCTTCTCTAGCTGGTACCAGCTGTATACAAATCCCAGATTAGACAATTGCAAATTTATTTACTCATAGGGACATTTTCTTTGTAATCCCACCAATTAGAAATTGATTAATGTTTTCAAGTATTTTTTTATATCTATCAAGTTCAGTTCTATATGTGAAATATAACCGTGATTTCTCTTGCATAAGGTTTTTTTTTAACTAATTTGGTGATGTGAATAGGTGAAAAGGTAATTTAGGTTTAAACTTGAAGATAAATTAATAAACTTCAGTGCCTCACATTGTCTGGAAAAAAAAAATCTATATAAATTTATGAAGAGTGGATAGGCATCCTGGAAAGTAAATAATACAATCAGACTTTGTCTGACTAGGTTATTGGATTGTTGCTCATTACCATATTAATATCAGCCTATAGAGAGTTTCTTGTAGCAAATTAGCAGCTTCGTTGTTTTCTTAAAAAAAAAAAAAAAGATAAATAGTAAGCAGCAAAATCCTATACAGCATTGATAAAATCATTATTTGTATACTATATGTCCATATTTTAAGAAACCTGTAAAAAATTAAGCAGAGTTGAGAGGGTCTAAGGAGCATTATCTGCTTATCAAAATGAAGATTGAAAACATTTATATATAATGTGCACTATATATAGAATATTTAGACAATCTATTTACAGTAGGTGGGAAAGACCTTTGTAAAAAGAGGGTTCCTGTTGAAGGTGGAAGGATCTTTTTTAATTAGCAGGGAAAGCATTATAAAATCTAATGGCCTCCAACTGAAATAAGCAGTGCTCTTACTAGGATGTAAATCTTTCATAGTGAAAGTAATTAATGCTGGAATAGATATTGTAAAGGTATGGGAATGTTTCCACAACTTAAAATTTTTAAAATAATATTGGATATCTTTCTGATATACTTTAATTAAAAAAAAATTAGTAGCTAAGTAGATATCAAATTAGTATAAACTATTACTTTGACAGTCCTCCATTTTTCCCCCTCTTGAATGAGCTTAATTTAATAACCATTGAAACCAGTCTTGCCAGTGATTTCAGACTCCCCTGTCTTGTCTCCAGTAAAAGTATTCCTTTTACATGTTACAATGCAATTAAAAAGCATTTATGCAAGAATAATTCTATGGAAAGATTCAAAAACATTTTTTGAAGGATCCAATGATTGTTAGAAATTACTGCTTGAGAAGCTTACTTGTTTTTTACTATCTATTTATTTACAACCGTATTTGATCAGGAGAATTCTTTCTGGTTTATTCCACTGATTTTAAGTTTTTCCTTCTCAAAAAAAAAAAAAAAAAAATCAACATTTTGTATTTCAGAAGTTAATTTTAACCTTTTTCTTTCCACACTGTTTTCTGGATTAACTATGTTGACTTTGAAGGCCCTTTGAATGTGGAGAGTCAAGCACAGATAGACTTGGCACACTATAGCACAGATCTTTATCTGAGAAGCTGCTTCAGGTCCAGACCTGCTTCAGGTTGTAGAAACAGAGAAAACAGCGAAAAAAACAGGAAAACACTGTGCAATTTAGAGTCTTATGCTCAACAGTCACAGTGGAAGCCTAAAGCCCAGGATTTTTACTTACAGTTAGAAGATAATGTCTCTATGTCATGGACTAAGTTTACCTTTTTTGTTCTTTCTTATGGTTAGGAAGTCACAGAAATAATACCCATTAAAAGATAGGAAACAGTATTTCAAGGTCATTTCAAGTATTTCAGATCTCTGAAAATATAATGGAGTCTTTTATGTCTCACATTTTCAAGCTTTTTACTGCCATCACCAAAGTAAGAAACAGATTTACTTAGAATATGAGATTATAATAGAATCCAGGCCTTCCCAAACTGGCTACAGTAGTCAAACATGTAACATTACAATTCCTATAACTTGGTCTTGCTCTGACACATAACACAGTATAAGCACTCCAAAAAATAATAAAAAAGAAAAATCTGGATTTATTGAAACTGTCAGACACATTTTTAGATCAATGACCATTCTGCCCATTCCATTACTTTTCTCAAGTAATAAATTAAAATACTGCTGAAGTTTTAGACCAAGAATCAATTTCTCATGATGGAATGTATCCTGTTTATACACCAAATCCATACTAGAGCAAGAGCCAGATGCACACCTATTGTTGTATACAAGGACGACCATGGAATAAAAACTGGGCACTCTATGATGATGGCCTACATGTAGCTTTATTGCTTCATCCAGTACATATTACATCTTACTCCCATACAGCTCACTCACACACTGTTCTACAGAATCTTACATACTACAACTATTCTTAGCTCTGTTATCTGTAATTTACCACTAGCCTTCACATATGATTGGATATTCACCTCTTATTTACATTCTTTCCTTGTTGCTAGGCTCGACGGCCTTGCTGCATACCTCCACACACACCACCTTCTAGTTATGCAACAGACAGCATGGTATCCATGGAATAAAAATCCTGACAGCATGAAAAGGACTGCTGTAACATAAACCAGGAACACACTACAACAACTTTTGCTCCATTTGGATACAACTTTTAACAGCAATATCATGCAGACTCTTAAATGTGCTTAGGTAGAATCAACAGAATTTTTACTACTGAATTAACTAGCACCTAATTTGAATTCAGAAGACGTGACTAAATTTCTCAACAGAAAAAAAGGCTTTAAGGTCAAGTGGCAAAGCCTGCTTGGAATCCATACTGCTGAAGATTTATATTGGAATGGTCAAGTTGGAGAGGCCCAATCAAGCAGAGTGGGCAGTCAAGCTCCAGAATTTTTTGGTATTCTTTCATATAGTAGTGCAGATGTACCAATTGTATCTTTGTTCAGTTTGAACTATCCTGAAAATTCAAAATACAGATAAGGTGGAAGTTTGTTCAAAAAGAGACTTTCTGTCAGGAAAGAAAGGCAGCAGTGTAGTACAGCTGTATAGTAAAAACTGAATCATTGTTACTTCTGCTACTGAATGTATTTCCTGAGGCAAACCAATTAACTTCTCTAGGTATGAGTGTACCATTCATAATGAGGGTTAGTAGTTACTTTACAGAGATTTCTAGGATGTTTTTTAAGTTAACAGAGGGATGGTGCTGCATGCATGAGAAGTTGTTATTATACCCTACAAATGGTGAGCATGAATCTTATTTAGAAACTTCATTGTGATAGATAGTTGCTACTATAACATAAGTCATACCTTTTCACTGTTCTGTTACAATAAGAAAATACATTCTTTATCTTACTATAACTTAACAGCATTAACAGAATTTAACAGGAAAATTCTACCCCAAAATTAAGCTAAACAAAAACATGAGACTGATGCAAGATCATTCATGAAGGAATAGGCTTTTAGGGTGGCTTAAACTTGTCTTCTTCTGTGAATATCTGCATTCAGCCATAATGTGTCAAGGTTAACTGTGTATTTCAGCTATAGCAAACTGCAAAGTTGTACTCTTAATAACTGCAGATCTTTTTTTTTTTTTTTTTTGAGGACTGCTCCTTGCTACATTGAACCAGATTTCCCCAATTTGGAAAGAATATCAAAAATTATGGAAGTTTGTAATAAATTAATAGGAAAAATCAAAGAAACTATTTTTTTGTCTTTAATGAACTAATCTTACTTGCATTATAACATATAGGGGCAGAGGATGGAATCCAATGTATTGAACTAAGGAACTAAATTTATTTTAAAATTTTAGCTTCCCTTTTTCCCCAACTGAAGAAGTTTCAGATAATATCAAAGGGCAGAAGAAGGTGGTTGTCCTTGAAAATTTTCTAGGGAAGATTCATTTTAGCAAAGTTTAAGCAAATAGCTGTAGTCTTCTTGTTTTGGTTTAGTTTTTTTAAGGCATCTATTTCCATCCACTGACTAATCTACATCCACACAAACCTTTTACACTGTGGAAGAGCTCTATGAGAATAAATGCCGTTTTCTGCCATTTCTATTAGTTGGAGTTCCCTTTAGGACTTCATTTCCATCTCCTACTTAGGGGAAGAGATGTATTGCAGGGTTCTCCAGTGCATGCTTTTATAGTGACAAGAACCAAACCTGGTTAGTTACACTAATATATGACGGTGTGCAAAGTGTGAGAGTGTTTCGGATCATCTGATTGACTACCTTGTCAAAATGAGATGATAAAGAAAAGGCAACAATCAAAACATAGTCTGTCCTATCTTATCAAATTTGTTCTTAAATCTGTCTCTGTGTCATCTCCCTCCTTATCCAATGTGTGTGAGTACTGCAAGGACTCAACGCCAGCTACTGCTCTAACCAGAGCTAGTGGATTCAGTGTAGGTGGAGGTGTTCGCAGTCTGTAGTGCCAGCAACGAGAGTGAGTGGGTGTCTCACTGTCAGGTACAAGAGTAAGTGGGATCTCAGTCCAAGACACTGGGGTGGGAAAGCTGCGTACACTAAAAACCAACACTTGCAGAAGCCAGTAGTCCATTACTACTCAGCTACTAATCCAATTATGAAGTCACGGACAGCTGAAAATGAAAGTAGCTTGCTGCTATCCCATCACCCACTCAGCAACATATGACATTAGAAAAAGCTGAAGAACACTGCTTCCAGCTCCTGTCCTAATAGCTACTCAGCCAACAGCGACATCACAAAAACCTGCAAAAGCCAGGTATTCATTCATATCTAATCAGCTACTTAGTCACTAGTGATATCACAAGGAGCTATCAAAGACACAAAATTAAAAGAACAGTAACTCTAAAAAAAAAATTAAGTTTGTATTGATATTAAAAAATTGAATAAAAATTGAGAAGTTTACAAAAAGTAGGAAAAAACCATGAAAACATAGGAATTTTGAAGTCAACTTGATATCTACCAAGGAAATAATATTTTACGATTTTACTAGCAACTAAAATCTAGAGATTTTAAAATTTAAAAATCTAGATTTTTAAAATCTAGAGTAAATATGTTTATAAAAATAAATATGTTTAAAAATAAACATGTCTTTCAGGAAAATAATAAGTTGAAAACAGAAAGTATCAGAATATTAACAGCACTAGAGAAGACTTGCAAGCATGCATTAAGAAAATTTCTTTTAAAGCTGTGTTGTTATGGGAATCAGAAAGGAGTATCTCCAAAGCAGATTCACTCTTGTTATTTTTTAAAAAGGAACAAAAGCCCTGGTGTAAAGTCCAGATGAACAGAAAAAAATACTTCTCCTTACCAATTACAGGAAAAATTTTGAGAAGGTGACTTGTCAAGTATATTTCTGCAATTAATAAGAATCTAGAGACTTGTCAGAGCATTAAAGCAGACCATACATTTCTTCACATGTTTAACTATTCTTCTGTGGCGATAACTGTTTACACCCTGTTGCACTCAGTCTGGTTCACCCCGTTCTTGATGTATGTTACCGATGGTGCTGCAGTTTAAGTAGACAATATTTTGATGAGGGGGAGAAAAGATTTAAAGAACTAAAACTGTTAGAGTAAAGGTAAGTAAACAAGAATGCAATTTATTTTGAGATGATAAATTGGGAAAACCTTTAACGCAATGGAACAATTAGGTAGGAAAACTCAAGTAGCTGGGACATCAGTCTACATGTAGCCAGAACTATAGGTTTTCTCTCTGCTACATAAAAAGTTTTCCTCAGTTACTTTTTCTGAAGTTCTGTGGGAATTTGGTGAGCCAGTCTGGGTGTGAGTACATGAAAATTATAGACTTTTTTTCTCAAACGTGGTACTTATACATCATCGAGTTGAAAGCAATTTGCTGTGTTATGCATCAGCTTATGTTATGTCGTTTGCACTAAAATGCCACATGAAAAAAGATTTGTCACACTGTTTCCCTGAGTGATCACCTTTCTGTGCTAGCCAGTCATCACTTTTTTGAGGGTATTCTTTATTCAATAAAACATGTCTGATTTCTTTTAAATAAGAGAAAGAGTTCATTTTCAGATATTATTCTCTTAAATTTATGTTAATATTTCTATTTCCTAAAACATAAATCCAGCACAATGTATAACAGTCAGCAACTTCAGCTATCTACAGAAAGAAACCTCATCTTCATCCACTCTGTATTAAATTTTTATATGGATAAAGGTCTTTTGAATGTCAGTTTCTGAATATGGCACTGCTGTTTTAAATTAGTTTTATGTCTTTTGCTAATTAAATATATTCCCAATATTATGGTGGAATCACAGTTTCCAAATCCTGCTAGGCACATTTTTTATCTTTTTTCAGATCCCTGGTGTTTACAGGTGTGATCATACAAAGTTAAACCCTTGTTACTAGTTCTTTGCATATAAAATGAAATACATTATAAAAAAGCATTTAATAAAATTGGTCTTTACTTCTTTTAAAAAGGTTTTATTGCATTTAAATAATGCTTTAATCTAGTGATCTGTATTTACAAACAGACATCAAAGTTGCACATTAATATAGCTTACTGACACCACTCTTGTTATTAAAAAAAGACTCAGACTTGGTAGAACTTACCTTAATATGACTGCTTTACAATCTGATTTTGATATTGTTTTAATGACTCTGCTTAATCAATCTAGTAGGAAATGTTTTTACATCTTTCTTTTTTTAGAATTTCACTGTTCTGTTTTCTCAGCATAACACAGAGGTTCTTTCCTATGCCCTGTACGGAATTAAGGAATTGCAATTTTGTCATTCCGCTGTCATTCAAAATCACATAAATGTATTAGAGTTAGTTTTTGGAAGCCATTTTACAACACGTGAATGAAAAGAAGGTGTTTTGCAATAGCCAGCATGGATTTACTATCATGCACAACACGCCTGATTTCCATCCGTGATGAAGTGACTAGATCTGTGCATGAGGGAAGAGCAGAAGAATTTTTCTACCTTAAATTTCACAAGGCTTTTGGCATGGTGTCCCACAACATCCTTGCATCCAGTTTGTATCATCCAGAGTAAAAAACTGCCTATATCATCGGGTTCAAAGGATAGAGGTCACTGGGGGCTGGTTATAAATGGAATTCCTTGGTAGTCTATATTGGCACATATTCTGTTTAGTTCCTGTTTATGAAGGGACTGGAGGAGAAAGCAGGAAACACCATCATCAGATCTGTGGTTGATGACAGTCTGGAAGTGCAGCTGATATAGGACTGCCATAGAGGGAACTAAAAAAAGGAAAGGGCCCTGGGAACGTTGTGAAATTCAACAGGAATAAAGGCAAATGGATGAACATTCTGCAATTTTCAGGCTGGGAACTTAATGTCTGGGACTCAGTCTGCAGTAAAGTACTCGAGGGTGGGGGGGTGTGGGGACAGCAGGTTCGAAGAAGGTCAGCAGTGTGTCCTAGAAGCAATGAAAGCTAGCAGCATCTGGTGTTGTATTAACAGGAGCGCAGCCAGCTGATCAGTGAATATCCCCTTCTACTCAGCACTCATTAGGCTACATCTGCATGCAGTTCCAGGGTTTACAATATATGAAAGACATGATAAACTGGGCAGCTCCAGAGAAGGCCACTAGAAAAGTGAGGGTTGGAGAACTTTGTGAGGAGACTTTGAGATGGGTTTGTTCTGCCTGGGGAAGAGATGGCTTTGGGGGCAGCCAAAATCCACATTGCACATACGGATATGTTTTGCATTAATGGACCTTCATTTTGATGAGCCAGAAAGGAGAATAGGATAAGGCTGTCGGAAATGTTTGTGTTTGTGTGTCAGCATGTAGGCACTGAAGACAGTAAAGCAGTTGCAGTCTGTGTGTGAGCTGTACTATGCTGATAAGATAATGGGAGTCCAGTCAAGGAAATTAGTTTTGCCCATTTTTGGAGGCAAACAACAGAGACATTTCAGAAAAGTCACTCGTGTAAAACAAGTTTCAGAGAAAGACAATTCACTTGATGGATTAAAATTTTCCATATGAAATGATGAGAATATAAATGGTTTTGGGCTTTTTTCTTGATTAAGGATCCATAGATGGATTCATCACAAA
>JAYRBT010000001.1:72812075-72854510 GCA_036023395.1 Myiotriccus ornatus | reverse complement strand
TGCCCATTTTTGGAGGCAAACATCAGAGACATTTCAGAAAAGTCACTCGTGTAAAACAACTTTCAGAGAAAGACAATTCACTTGATGGATTAAAATTTCCCATATGAAATGATGAGAATATAAATGGTTTTGGGCTTTTTTCTTGATTAAGGATCCATAGATGGATTCATCACAAACTTATTTACCTACACAGCTTGCAAAGTCACAGACATCAGGAAAAGTTGTTAAGAAAAGAGTAATACATGGACAGTTTGGCCCGATGCAGATTTAATCCATCAGGTGTATTGTCTTTCTCTGAAAGTTGTTTTACACGAGTGACTTTTCTGAAATGTCTCTGATGTTTGCCTCCAAAAATGGGCAAAACTAATTTCCTTGACTCATTCTTCAACAGTAAGACCAGTTATCCTCAGGGCCACCAGGCTCCTGGTAGACAGGGATGCAGAGCAGAATAGACCCCCTGTAATCCAGGAGGAGGTAATGACCTGCTGTGCCACCTGGATGTTCACAAATCTATGCGACCTGATGGGATTCATCCAAGCGTGCTGCGGCAGCTGGTGGAAGAGCTCACTAAGCTGCTCTCCATCACTTGTCATCAGTCCTGGCTAACTGGGGAGGTCCCAGATGACTGGAGGTTGGCCAGGGTGTGACACTCATACGTAGGAAGGGCTGGAAGCAGGATCCAGGGAATGAGAGAGAGAGAGAGAGAGATGATATAGAGATATAGAGATAGGTATAGGCCTGTCAGCCTGACCTCAATGCCCCCCAAGTAAGGTTATGAAGCAGATCAACTTTAGTGCAATCACCCATCACATACAGGACAACCCAAGGTATATTTCTACTGATACTAATCAAAGATCAGTTCTCAATCTAAATATTTTATATAAGAGTATTTAACAACAATGCTTAAATGATTTTTCTGCCATTCATTAAAGTTTAGAAACAATATAAAAACATAACTATTGCTTTCACTGAGAAAGAAAAGGATCTTTTAGTATGAAGTGGAAAGACTGGTCATTTAATTTTTGCTTTTTTTTTAGTTAGGAGCTTTTATATTCTTGGCACTGTGTGATAAATGAAAGGTATCATTAAAGATTCAAGGAAAAGCAGACACATTTAAATGAAAAGCTAAAGTACTACAGATGAAGACAATCCTCTATGAAGTTTTATATACTTTGAACATTATTAAAGGTCTGTAAATATTCTATTTATTTAGGGAAGCCTGCTGGGCCTGGATTTATCTTCCCAAAATATAGGAATATAAATAAGGATACTAAGTTAGATAAAATGAATTCAGGCCAGAAACTTACTTTTCATCTTCTAGAATTCACATATAAAATTCTGTTACAAATTGGTATAATGCAGGAAGTTCATGACTCTGTTCAGTCTCTTACCCAACATGATAACCTTTTTAATTGTTTTATTTTCCAAATTTAAGCTGGTTGCATCTGCCCAGATGTCTGCCTCCAATAATAAGCAGATCATTCATGTTTAGTTTCATCAAAAATCATAGAATGGTCTGGGTTGGAAAAGACCTTAAAGATCATCTAGTTACAACCCACCTGCCATGGGCAGAGACACCTTCTACTACACCAAGTTGCTCAATGCCCCATCCAACCTGGTCTTGAACTCATCCAGGGGTGGGGCCTCCACAACTTCTATGGGCAAATTGTTCCAGTGCCTCACCACCCTCACAGCAAAGAACTTCCTCCTAATATCTAATCTAAACTGACTTTCTTTCAGTCTGAAGCCATTCCCCCTTGCCCTGTCACTAGATGCTCTTATAAGTAGTCCCTCTCCATCTGTCTTGTAGGCTCCCTTCAGGTACTGGAAGGCTGCAATTAGGTCACCTCTAAGCTTTGTCTTCTCCAGGCTGAGCAAAACCAATTCTCTCAGCTTTTCCTCATGGGAGAGGTGCTCCATCCCTCTAATCAACCTGTTGACTTTCCTCTGATCTATGTCCTTCCTGTACTGGAGACCCTGGATTTGGATGCAGCACTCCAAGTGGGGTCCCTATACAGCAGAGGAGAAGGGGCAGAATCACCTCCCTTGACCTCCTGGCCATGCTCCTTTTGATGCATCCCAGGATATGACTGGCTTTCTGGACTGCAAGTGCTTGTTATTGGCCCATGTCCTCACCCACCATCACCCCTAAGTCCTTCTTGGCAGGGCTGCTCTCAATGTTTCTATGCCCCAGCCTGTACTGGTACTGGGGGTTGCCCTGACCCAGGTGCAGCACCTTGCATTTGGCCTTATTAAGCCTCATGAGATTCCCATGGGCGCATTTCTTAAGCTTGTCCACGTCCCTTTGGATGGCATCATCTTCATCAGGCGTTCTTATATGTTCACATGAAATTCAGAACATCCAGAGTCAAAAAAATATAGTTCAAAGGACTTAAGTGATGTTTCTCATGCTTACTCAGAACTCAGTAATTCAGTAAACATACAGTGACACAACTGATTCAATCAATACCCACAAAATGATGAAAATATTTTAGAGATTGGTAAAGACTCAACCAAAATCTAGAACACAATTCTACTAAACTTTAATTCAAGCTGATTCTGGTGTTTGACTGAAGTTAGGGATGTATTCTCTTTGAAAACTTACTGTTAAAATATATATACTTGCATCGTTCTTTTTCTTCAAACCTTTCTAACATAGCAATACTCAATAATACCAAGATGTGATGACATGTATATTTAAAATGCCAAAACTAAGGTAAAATAGATATTTATAATGCTGAATTATTTTAAGAGATTATATCAAAATTGAAAATCTATAAAGAACAGCTTTGCAGAAAAAGGATTATGATTTTAAGATGCCAGAACCACTATTCTTTTTCAGTTTTGATTTTACTTACAAATTTTGAACTCTTCTTATATAACACTAGTAATAATAACCACTTATCTATGCAGATATCACAGCAGTCCATGCATTATAATCAAACTCTCACATGGATTTTACTGTTTAAATTCAGCTCAATATTTATGGAACTTAAAGCATGAAAACAGGTACAATTTTAGTTCTTTCTTTCCGGTAAGGAAAGAATGTTCTCTAGCATAAATACTTTAGAACAATTTTTTAATACTTGGCATTATGGTAAATTTAATTTAATTTTTTTCAAGGTAGAAATTTTTAATGTAGACTTTCTTTGAAAGTCTAATCAGTGTATAACAATTACTTTCTCTTGTCACCCTCACCCAGACGTTCTATATGAGTTCTCCTGAAACTAACTTAATATTTGATTATGCCTTGTGTAGAGTAGCCCTATAGCTTATATAGAAGTCAAACACCTCCTGTGCTGAAGCTATGTCCTGTGCCTGCCAGAGGTATTATAATGACCAGTGCTATGGCAGAAAGAGAGCTCTTAAGCAACCTAAATTGCCAAAGGCATTGAACGTTTTGTTTGTCCATGGCTATCTACTGAGCACAAGATAATTTAGATGACTATCCATATTGCTCATGCTTAAATTCCCCAAATCAACAGTACAAGAAAAACACACAGCCTCCACAGTCACCACCACCACCACCTCCAAAAAAGCCCAAACAAAAAACAGGTGCAGTTGAGCCTCCTGAACTCTCTCAAGTCCACTTATACAACCATTCCATAATGGAAGAGCAGCAACTACTGTAGGGATTTTTTTAGTGTTTGCTTTATGGAATGCTCCCAGGAGGTGTTCATCTCTTGATGATTTAAGGAATGTGACATTTGCTTTCTGACTATTTATTACATAAAAATGTAGCATGCAAAGCATTTAAGATGGGTGGTAATTCCCAGCTTTTTCACTTCCGCTGTGATGTCATCCTTTTATTTAACTCACCCTTTTAATTTTTGTCTTTGAAACTGTTCTCAAAGGCTAAATTAATTTTCCTAAACTCAAATGGTTTAGTGCCATTTAAGATGCCTTTGAACACATTGCTTGTTTTGCAGTGAGTACTTCATAAGGGCAAAAGTCCTGTGGTTTATCAGCCAGCTTGAGTAGCCAGTTTCAGGTACCCAAGATTGTCTCAAATACTATTAAAGACATAGGTTTGTGAAATTGAATCCAGTCTTCACTATAGAAATCTTTGCCAGAATGAATCAATTAAATTCCCTTTCTTCTTTCAGTTTCATTTGTGAAAAGAAGAGACTGTTTTGGAGTGAGGTTAATTTCATCTTACAGTAGGTGGCTGAAATCAAATGAATTATTCCTTTTAAAAGTCCTTTTTCTTCTTTTGGTTACGAAAGAGCTTGAATAACTGTCATATTGACCTTGTGTATTTCTTAAATTTTTAGGAAACTCTCACACCAAATGTTTCATTGAATCTTTTAGGCTTTTGCTTACTTCCATCATCTTCCAAAAGTGTACCTCCAACATTAATTCAATATGTATCCCTGTCTGAAAATTTAGGTGAAAATCTGACTTTAAATTGATAAATACCTATATAAAGTAATAACACTATAGCTGATCTGTGCTCTTTTTCTTGATTTTCTGTGCAGAAGCAGGTTCTGCAGCTTCTGGAAGACAAACATATATGCTTTTTCATGGTCTCTCAGCACTCTAGCACAGTAACCTAACACACACTGGTGATCAAATCAGAACATCTAAGTCAAGTTAGATTCATGAATTAGATGTTTTGTATTTCATGTAGTGTTTCTAACTTAGACTCTTCAACAAGGTGATAAAATTAGGTGGCAGTAATCCATCAACAATTCATTTTCAAATTCTTTTAAGAAAATAATTGATTTCTATAGTTAAAAAGAAATAAAACCCTTGAAATACAACATACGTTTTATTAGGGCCAAACAGTCAGGGATTTTCTTTACTTTTTGCGCCTATCTTCAGTTTTATCCCACCCAAGAAACCAGTTATTGAACTCTTCTAAATACAGTACATCAGACACACCACCAAAACTACAAATAGTTAGAGCTCATTTCAGATAGATAGTTCACTTTTCCTGCATATCAGCAATATAGTCAGAAAACGCTTTTACCATATTACTTGAACATCAAAGTTGCAGAATGTTTAAGACAATGAATAAGACGTGAAATTTTCTGCTCACAGTATTTTGCTAAGGTTTCATGCATGTCGATAGATCTGAGTCTTTAGAATTATCTTTCCTTTTTTTTTTAACTTAAAATTTTAAATCATTTCACTCTTGGAATATTTTATCTTCAAATATCACTCATTTAATAGTTTACATGAAGGAATGGCAGGGTTCCAAATATGAATACCTGTTGCATGCTGCTAAAAACTCTCACGGCTCAAAAAGATGGAATTAGCCTTTTCAGTTTATTTTGATTCTCACAGAAGCCACCCCTGTAGCCGCCCCCCCAGCCCCCTGCTAGGAAAACCTGTCCACACAAACCCAACACACAGAGGTATGCTTAACTATTTGTAGAGGAAAATCATCTTCTTTTCTGCTGTAATTAATTCTGCTGAAACTTTATATGATTTTGTAATATTGATTATTGTTCTTATAAATGCAAAGATCGTTCACCTTTACAATTTTCATATTCTTCCTTTCTTATAAAGATACAATTAAGTGCATTTTTCCATTAAATAAAAATTACTTGATGTTCCTATTCATATTTTTGTAATGAACTGATACATAGTTTCAGTATTTTTGATGATATATTCCAAGTTTATCCATGGATAATGTTTTAAGTGTTTCTTCCATCTCTTTTTTTGAGTGAGTCGATTAATGAGTTAAATTAAACTATATTATGTTCCTTTAATTTCATTTTAAGAATGTACCTAGAAATGTTGTCTGATTTTGATCAATGTAAGTTCTTTGCTGAAAGCCTTTATTATGAAAATAATGTACTAACAATGTTTTACTTATTATGTGGACATTACAGTCCTTAAAAGAGTCTTTTGTACTTTCCAGGACCATTGAATAATGGATCTTTGTATTGCAATATAGCAGAGAACTTAGATGGCTAATTTTCTCCCATGAAAAACTTTTCCATTTTTTTATCTACATAAAACCCCCAATAGTTTAGACCTTAACAAAAATCTCTTTCAGTGCATCTCTTTCTAAAACACAGAAATTACTAACACCATTATTCACTT
The DNA here is from genome assembly GCA_036023395.1 of Myiotriccus ornatus. Classification (NCBI taxonomy): domain Eukaryota; kingdom Metazoa; phylum Chordata; class Aves; order Passeriformes; family Tyrannidae; genus Myiotriccus; species Myiotriccus ornatus. Next base: position 72,848,456 of record JAYRBT010000001.1, on the reverse strand, counting down.
CTCGAGCCTGGGCTGAACACTTAGAGGGAACAAAAAATTACCTCTTGTTTGTGTAATGGGTGGTAAGTGGTTTAGATTTGTAGTTGAGGTCATATCGCTTCCAATCAAATAGTTAGCTATTGCATTGGATAATTCACATTTAACTGCTCTGCAAAATCTCTTAGTGTGATATCTAATGTACAGGAAAACTAAGAGTAATTATTCAGAGAGATTAAGAGCTTTTGTGTGTTAAGTAAACAAATCCATTTGCTTCGGTGTTTGAATAATATTAATTTAAAACATTAAAAGAGAACTCTCTTCCCAGAATTTTGATAACTCATCCAGCTGAAGGCAAACAAACAAACAAAAACAGTCTAAATACACAGTGTATCCTGACCATTGTGACTTGCTGTGCTGATGAAACCTAGCTGTAGTTGACAGTAAGCTTAGTAGCCAGCTTTCTCTTTTCTAGTGCTGTTACGAAGTCATGAAGAACAGTGAATGGTTAAAATCTGATAATATCCTTTGAAACGCAACTATGTAAAATTTTGGTCAGGTCCATGTTTTGACGTTTGCAATTGGAATTTGTTTTAATGGAAATGAAGGGAAAAAGTTGCATCTGCATCAAAATACAAATTCAGCAATACTGGAAAGAGCTTGTTGTTATTGTTTTAACATATTAGAGAATGTGGCAATTATTCCAATACTAAGCAAAAGAATTCAGAGTGCTGCAGATGTGGCTTCTGTGAGATGACACCAGGAGTTGTTCCCACGTCAGACAGGGACACTTTTAGATGACTCAAAGATGCACCCACCACCGGTAAAAGCTGAGCCCATCAGTGACGCCGGTGGCACCTCTGTGATAAAATATTAAAGAAAGGGTAAAACCTACTGTGCAACAGAAGCCAGGAGAGAGATGTGAGAAAACATGAGAGAAACAGCCCTGCAGGCACTAAGGTCAAAGAAGAAGTGGGAGGAGATGCCCCAGGGGCAGAGCCAAGATTGCCCCTGGAAATTGCCACAGAGAGACAGATTTCCACATTGCAGCTCATGGAGATGTCATGCCAGAGCAGGTGGAAGTGCCCTGAAAGAAGTGCAGTCCACAGAGAACCCAAGCAGGAGAAGAATGTTATTAACTGGTAATAAATTGAATTAATTTCCCTAAGTCAAGTCTGTTTTGCATATAAGGGTAATTGGTGAATAATCTCTCTGTCTTTATCTTGACCCATGAGATTTCCATTGTATTTTCTCCCTATTCTGATGAAGAGGGGAAGTGATAGAGTGGCTTTGTCAGCACCTTGGATCCAGACAGGATCAACCTTTACAAAGCTCTTTGTAAAAGACCCATTTAATATCTGTCTCTCACTCACTATTGACTCCCAACAAACCAAAAAGTACTAACTTTAATTCAATGACTTTCTGACAATTGAAATTAGGTGATTTAGCAGAACAGCTTTAATGAATTCTCTGAATTTTGCATTAACATTACAACGGTAATCTCTTACTTAGAAATATTTCTGTCTAAGAATCTACAAGTAAAACAAACAAACAAACAAAGAAAACCACATAGAAAGTTGTGTTCATATACAAAAACATCTGATGACTTTGAAGTCACTACAGACAAAGCACAAACTGCTGCAAGAGAGTAACACAGTTAATTGAGCATTATGGGATATCCTAAGGCTTCATGTAAGTTTTTGCTTAGAATACTAATTTATTTGTAATCTATCTCTTTGCTTAGAATTTTAAGCATTATGTTCTCTAGATTCATAGTAAGTACTCTATATTGTTCAGAAAAAACATCAGTGTCAGAAGTAAAGATTTGTAAAAAATATTTTATGGGAAAAGACTGATCAAACAGATACAGAATTAGACCATAATTCTATTGACTTTAGAGTTCCAAAGGATGCTTTTTGATCAGTTTTCAAAATGAATGTTTGCACATGTAACAAATATGTCACTCTGTTTCTTTGCTTTTCAGGTTTATTACAGTTCACATGCCTAAAATGAAATTAAACCAAGTGTAGTATACTGAAAACTCAGGACTGCTTAATGTGACTTTACCTGAGTTGTCTGAGAAATGCCATAACTTTACATTTTCTGTAGCTCTCCCTTTTAGTGGAATGGAAAAGAATGCACTACTTTGTTGTAGGGTTTTGGTTTATTCTTCACTTCAAAACCTGGGGTTTTTAGTTAGTTTTTCAATATCATTTTTGAACTGTCAATTTAATAGAGTCTCCAGATTCTTTCTTTGATAAAATTTTAAGGATCATTTCTGCAATTGGAAGTGGGGAAAGAGAGATAAACCAATACAAAACTATCATCCAATGTATACAATGTAATAGTTACTTTTGGAAGTATGAGATGCTTTTTAATCACTTTTGGGCTCTTATCATATATAATCATAAATAATGACAAAACCACTGCAACACGTTAAGCTTTTTTTTTTTTTTTTCACTTTTCATGAGAATAAGATTCACTTTTCATGAGAATAAGAAAGAAGAGCAAATTTTATTTCACAGTGGTCATTATATAGAAAAAATGTCTCTTTTCTGATTCTGTGTTACATATTACATCCTGTGATTCCCAGTGGGCTGCCTTGGAGCAAGTAAGTGGTAAGTAGATAGAGAACAGCTGAGGCAGCAAGAACTGATTTATTACAAAAATGACTGAGGGCACCTCAAGTTGTGCAGCAGTGTGCTCCCAACATATTAAAAGGCTAGCCTCTGGTTCAGCAAGGCACATCATAAGCACATTTGTAAGCATAGTTCTGATTGTTTATCCGAATCAAGGTCATATCCATAAAGGCTAAGACCTTCAGATGGATATGTGTTTAACTGAGATACACTGAACTATACAGTCTTTCTTGCTTAAAGCCGACTGATAGGTTGACAAAACAAGATCAAGAAAGAGCAACATTTTAGTATTATTATAATTACATATCATTATAGTATGTGCTTTGGCAAAACCAGAAGTTGATGAATTTCTATTGACCTCTCTCCTAGTAGGAACAAGCTTTTATTCTACGTTGAATATGAAGGTGACAAAGATACATGCCTGTGAGGGTGGCTTCTTCTCCAGATCAACTGAGGATATTCTGTCGTTAAGCTAAACTTCCAGGAACTCTCTCTAGTGACACTGGACTATCCAACTGGATCTATGAATACTAGTCTAAGATGACTCTGAATTAGATATTTTTTTAATGATTAATCATTAGAAGATGATTAACAGAAAGTTGGATTAATATTCCCTACAGTTCCTCAAATTGCTTTTTTTGCAGGGTATCATTAGTGTCATACCTTACCTGAACTCAAGTCTGATGTTTTGCATCCATGTACATACCTCCCTTACAGCAGCATAGAAGACAGTACTAAATAAATCATCAGACAGGCTGAGCAAGAATTTAAAATCAGTTCCTGTAGCCCTTGGGAATGCATGGGACAGCAAAAAACATTAATTTTTAACTCTTCCACTGTATATCAGCAGCAGATTTTTTACTGAATTCCTTTCTGCTTTTGACTTTTTGTTGTGTTCCAGTCATATACAAGATGAAATCTATGCTTTTTCTCAGCAGTTACTGAGTTTGGAATTCACTCTGTTTGCCTTAAAATACCTAAAGCTACCCATTTTGTGATTGTCATTCTCTTAGCTCGCTCTATATGTAATAGGGATGAAAGACAGCTGGGTCTTAGCATGCTTCCTCCCTCCCCAAACATGCCCTCTCCCTGGGGATTGTTTCTGATGTGATTTATCCTAAAATAAGACCACCAGGTGGGAATTTCAGAAGGAACTGCCTGGATGCTCACATAATTAACATATTCCAGAGATGCGGGGTGGGGAGAAAGCTGTAGTGATTGCAACTGACTTTGGTACACCTTGGCCTGCAAAAGGTTGTAAAATGCTGCTGGAGTCAACTGGGCAAACTGGTCTCCTGAGCTTGCAGGCAGCTATCTAGGTAGATTGTCCCCTACCCTGAAAGGGATGCTTGCGGGGTACATCCAGCCCAAAGACAGGGAACACTCACTTTTGGACAGGTGATTAACTGCACTAAGATTGGGTCACATACAGAGATAAAATTCTAAAGTAGACAGGTAGGTGCTTTGTTGTTTTGTGACTGTGCATTCTCTAAGGCCAAAGATTGCAAACCTGTACTTTTCTAGCTGAACCTGCTCATGAACCTTTAGACCTGCTTATATTATACACTGCATGGACAATATTTAGATACTGTATTAGCAAGAAATATAATCATAATCATCCACATAAACAGTGTCATATTTCTTGTGCCTGACTGAGAGTCTTATCTCTACTACCCTGCTACACTGTACTGGGTAAAAAAAGGACATTTGGTGGAAGTATTTTCTTTCTCCACTGTCTGTGAGAGAAGACTGACCTAAGGTAAGAACCTTTGCTTTTAGATGCCTAATGTCAAGATAAAAAAGTTTGTTCCTGCTGAACCCATAGGTGCTACACAGTTTAATTCTCGTGATTTATTAGTGGCATTTTCCTCTGTGACCTTAGAACATCAGTATGACCTCAGTGTGCTAAACTGTATATGAAAATCCTAATTCCATACCTGGAATTAGTTTTCTTTCAACTATAAAAGTTGTCTATGTTAATACCATCATATAGAATCCAAATTGCAAATGTTGAAGATTTTGAAAATGCAAATGACCAATTTACAATTCATAACAATCAGTTTGGGATATTACTTCAATATTTGACATATATATTAAGAACGTAAGTTGCTAAATGTACTTAAGGAACTCAGATACCTAATCTGAAAAAAACTTAAAAAAAAAAAAAATTAAAAAGTATTAATATTTTTATAGACAAAATATTTTCTTTTTATATATACAAGCTTTTATTTTTATCACCTTTTATAAAAGGTTTTATATATTTAATAAAAATCAGTGAAGTTATTAATTGATTTTGTGCAGTTAGATCATGATCTTGTGTTGGTGTAAATGAGGCAACAAAGTGCTAGTAAAATCATCTAAATTAAACAAAATGTTATTTTCAAAAGATGACATATTAGTCTAAAATAAGTTATAACCAAAGATACATTAACTTCCCTAATCTTCACTAGATTCAGACTGTGCAATGGAACATAAATTATTAATTTAAGATATTATTTTTAGCTTTTGTTCCCTAAGTTTTTCTTTTTTCCAACCCCCTAGGCAAATTATTCCTTTAAAAAAATAAAATAAAAAAAAACCACCCAAAAATCAGGGAACAAAAATATGTAGACACACCCAAAGACAAATTTCTCATGTATGAAAACACCCTTTGACCCTTTCAAAAGCAGAGTTTAGATCCCATTAGCTGAAACTAAATATAATTTATTACCTAATACCTTAAAAGTTCTGTTGTTTCTGTTTCAGATCTAGAGTGTAAATGGTAAGATGGATATAAGTTTATTATATATTATAAATTGATATAAATATATATAAATATCTCGATATAAATATCGAGACAATTTCCAATACTTTTCATACTTTCTCACCCTGCATAGCATTGTATTGCCATAGCTACTGTATAGGATTTATACGTGGGGTTTTTTTTGAGATATAAAACATTACTAACGTTAAACAGAATGTAAAATCAAAAATTTACACATTCACAATACCAGTTAGCATTTGCCAAAAAGATCTTCCTGATCTTCCTTGATGATTTAGTATGAAATGAGCTATTTTTACTCATGATTTTTTTTAGAATATAGTCACTTAGATAAGCCTAAGTCTGTATATATCTCTGCTTGTTGGCTTAGTATGGAGCTCAGTGCAGGCTGAACAATTTTTGACTGGTCTTTCAAGTAGACATAGCATCCTATATCAACTTACAGATTGTTATGGTTATACATTAATTTATTAAAGCAAGTAGAAAACTATGGGGAAGGGTCATTACTGTTATTCCACCAACTGCAGGAAGGATATAGATGCAAAGACAATTTTAATGAGCCTTAACATCTGCAGAGAAAATATCTGCATCTTCTCTGGAGGGTGGTTTATTGATAACATTTATTCTGATAAAAATTGCAAATTTAAATAAAAGCCACTGACATTAAATTTTTCAAGCTGACTCAGAAAGACATATTTCATAAGGGAATAATAAATTTGTTTATTTATTTATTTTCCTTTCTATGCTAAATGACAGTAGCTCTTTCCTAAACTTTTCCTTATATGGCTGTGAACCAAAGGGTTAATTTGTATTTATCACATGAATACAAGCAAAAGAAAGTGTCAGGCCGCTTTTCCTGTCTATTCAGCAATGGTCTAACATAATCATTTTAAAAACTTACAGAAACAAACAAGTCTTCAACTATTAGGCAAAGTACTTCTCAAAGGCCCCTTTTCATGGGGTGAAATTAATTCTACACATAGTCCCCAGGTTTTACTTAATTCCTCAAACAAGACCCAAACTGGACAATTGTGTAAATTAGGATTGGATCTGATTAACTAAAGATTATCGAGTTATCTCACTGTTGGCTCTAAGCTATGCTTTCTTTGCCCTTTGTGCTTTGGTTTGTTAGTGTAGAGAGGTAATAATGGATGTAGAGTGTTTGTTTATTTGTTTTACAGAAAGAAGCCCAAGCTTTCACATATTCTGAAACCTGTGATAGTTGGTGGTGCTAATACTGTGTACTCATTCAAAGTCCCATGGAAATCAAAATTTTTATAAATTGCAAAATAGAAGTTACTGTTCCTCCAGGGCTTTTTCACTGTCTTATCTGTCTTCCATCTCTTGATTTATTCTTGAAGCTATCGAGAGCAGGAATGGCTTTATACAACTCCTAACACAATACTGGTGTGATCTACGCTTTGAGGTGCGAGATGAAGATGCAGTTCTGTTGTACTGATAGTTGGAAGACAGTGAGGAAAGAACTTCCTGTACTTTTCCTCATGTTTTTGAATTTATGATAATCTCTAGGTATGATTGAACTATTAAAAGACACATTGCCACTCTATATATCTTATGAATATACAAGGTATCATATCTTAGAGATCCTTATATCAATTTGCCAGCTATGGTGACATGCTCGCAGGACCATTTTCCCCAGAAGAAGAGGATTAAATGAATCTTTAAATCAATTTCCTCATATGTATCCCTCTCTTTTATATTTATGCCCCAAAAAGGTTGATACAGATTACTTTTTTTCTCCCCAGTGGAATTATTTAAATGTCTTCCCAGATGTGTTATATATTATCTTCTAGAGCTATAAATTAAATATTTCTACAATCTATTCACTTGCATTTCACTTGACTGTGTCTTACTTGCCTAAAATATATAAGCCAGGCATATTTACATGTTATTATTTTTATTTTACTAGTATATTTTATAGGAGATTTCTGGATAAAATATTTATATATACACACATGATTTAAAAGGATGTTAAGTTTTGAGTTTGCAAATGTTTCTTACTTTCCCACATAGAGCCTGAGGAAAATCTAGTTGTAAAGACAAAATAGATTGCTCCTGAAACAGAAAACCACATCTTTCTTTCAGTTTCTTCGATTTTTCTATGTTACGAACTCCTATTTCTTGTTTAAAGCGTCTATGCTCTAGTTTATGTTGGAAAGATAATTATTAACCCTATCAAATAAGGAAAATCTCATGGATTGATTAAAAAAATATAAAAGTAGTAACTATTTTACTAACTGAATAGCATTTGACTATAAGATGTTCAAATGCTTTTGAACAACTAATTTTCCTTCTTCAAAATGTATATGTCATATATTTTCTGGTAGTATCCATTTATTCTTCCATCATTTTATTTGTAAGCTTGGCTTGGTTTTCCCAAGTAGCTTGATTCACAGCTTTTAGGTGGTTTAGCAATTTCATGAGACTCCTCTCTCTTATGAGGAAAGGCTAAGAGAGTTGAAGCTTTTCAGACTGGAGAAGAGAAGGCTTCAGAGAGACCTTACAGTAGCCTTCCAGTACCTAAAGGGGGCCTGAAAAAAGACTGGACAGGAACTTTTCACAAGGGCATGGAGTGATAGGACAAGGAGGAATGGCCTTAAGCTGAAGGTTTAGGTTAAATACTAGGAAAAAAAAAAAGAATTATAATGGTAGTGAGGCACTGGAACAGGTTGCCCAGAGAAGTTGTGGAAGCCCCATCCTTGGAGGTGTTCAAGGCCAGGTTGGACAGGGCTTGGAGCAACCTGCTCTAAATGGAAGGTTTCCTGTCCATGGAAGGGCGGTTGGAACTCGATGATCTTTAAGGTCCCTTCCAATCCAAATCATTCTATGATTCAATATAAATCAACTGAAATAAAAGCAGATTTTCTTTTTTTTCTACCTTATTTTCCATCAAGTACCTCTAAGGTAAAGCTAATTCAGTTGTTTAGTAGCAGCTTCAACTTTTTGCACTTTTACTTCCATCTAAGAATAAGGAAGACCATGTAATATGAGATATAGACTTCTGAAGAAGGTTATGGAATAAAAAAGGCATTGTACTTCAAGATGGAGGGTTTTTTTAAGTTTGTTTTAACCTCTACTTATAATATTTGTTAAAGTGAATATTTCTTACCTTCATCTTTCTTTACTCATTAACTACAATTTGATTTATTTCCAGCCTTACTGTTATATCTCATGGTTAACTAACTATAGCACATAAGCCTGATGTAGATAGCTAGCTCTTTTGGGATGTAACTACATTTTAGGTTCATGTTAATGGTACAAATGGGGTAGGTCAGTAGATGTCTATGCAGTGTTCCCTATTGTTGTTTTTGTTGACACATAAAGTCTTTTCAGTGAGATATCAGAATGATTCTTTGTACTATACCAAACGTACTCCTTGTTATTCTTGAGTATTCTTATTTTCTACCTAAATCAGTACTACTACTGCTCTTAAATTCCAGGGTTATGACTTGGATTCTTATTTTTAGTCAATTGAGATTAATGGACTAAAAATCAAAATAAACTCAGAATTAATACAAATAATAAAAACAAACCTCTCCGCATTTATCTTGCACGCTATCAGGTGTTTATCCATTTCTTCATCTTTCTATGGGAAAATAAAATCACGATGACAAGAATATTTGATTTTAAAACAATAAAGAGTTAAAAAGTGGAAAAACAAAAATAAAGAGCCTGTTTGTCAGCATGGTGCTTTAAGATTTGGAAGAGTATACTCAATCAGGATGTTAGGAAATGAAGATCAGTTAAGCATTTCATAACATTAAACAATACTATCTGCAATGTGTCCTTGAAACACATAACAATGACAGTACTTCATGAAACAGGAAATATTTCTTTGAATTTAATGAAATTTATGAAATTTAAAAAAAATTTAAAAACATACTACAAATTACGTTAAGAGCTATGTGGCATTAGACCTGTTTCTTGATATTAGACCCTGGACATTAGGAAGCATTTCTTTATTTGGTAAAAAAGGTTGTTAAACATTACAACAGGCTTCCTACGGAGGTGGTTGATGCCTTGTCAGTGTTTAAGAGACATTTGGACAATGTCCTTAATAACATGACTTAACTTTGTCAGCCCTGAGTTGGTCAGGCAGTTAGACTTGATAGTCAGTGTAGGTTCCTTTCAACCAAAAATAGTTTTATTGGATTGTACTCTATTGTATTGTATTGTATTGTATTCTATTCTATTCTATTCTGAGTTTGGGGGAAAAAAATAGTTCTTAAAAACCACAAGACCTCTTTTCAAAACACATAAATTGACTATTTTAAAATCATTTCAGTGTAAATCAGCAACTTTCTGGAGATATATCTCACCACTACAGTATTTGTTCCTGGATAGGGATACTGTAGTACTTTTTTAGGAAAATGTTTAAAGCTGAGCTGAGTTTAGATTATTGAAACACTTAAATTTTATCAGGAAATAATGTTTTTGGAACAATGTGAGAAAAATGAGATTTAGAAGTGTTATAATAATAGAAGTTACTAGAAGTAAGTATTATAAATCTATTAGTACTATAGAAGTTATTCTAATAATAGAAATTGCTGTTTGAGTCATCATTTCACTATGACACGATGAACCAAGAGATAGAGTTTTTTTCTCTCCTAGAGAACTGGCTGTGTGCTTCACAGACATCAATAAATGATGAATGTTAGACACTGCAGAAAAAAAAAAAATCAAGTGTCATTCTCCTTCTTGACCAGATTTAAAAGTTTGCAAATGACTCCAAGTGCTATCAGCTAACATATCACAACAAACTTCTCATTCCTTTTTTTTTTTCTTTTTTTCTTTTTAATATTTGATTTTTTTCCTTTGGAAATACTATTTCCATCGCTTTCACAGTGACTTAGCTTCTGATTTCCATGGGAAGCATCAGTTAAGCACTTTATAATCTTAAATCAAGGCAGAATATCAAAGTCATAATGGAAAGTGATGACATTTGATATCAACAAGCATTTAACATAAGTAAAACTTCAATTAGTTTAATAAAATTTAAAGAATATTTGCATGCTTTTCTAGAATCTGTACCTTTTGGTTGAAAAGGCCCTTTTATTGTAATGAAAACTGTACTTTCAAAATGACCCTTTTTGCAATACCCAGACTTCTCAGGAAAAAGGTTCTCTCTTGACATAAATATTCTTTGCATAAAAAGCCCATTTCCTGATAACTACACTTGTAAGTAAAGAGATGGCTAAAAAAAAATCAGTGGAACAGTAGTACTGACAAAACAATCTCACAGAAATTACATCCAGCTCCCACTTTTAGTTGGGTAATTCCATATTTTAAAAATTTCACGCATTATTGAGGCAAACATTAATTGATTCACCTGGCATCTCTACTGTGCATTCATCCTCAAAGAGGTAGATTGGAAAATGATTGAGATTAATTCCCTGGAAGATTACAGAATCAAGCAACTCTCTACTTTCTAGCTTCCAGATGATACAAAGAATGAGTCTTCCATTTAGACAATTATTCAAAAGTTGCTTGAAGTCAGTCTGTGTGACTAAACTATGTGTAATAGAAATGTTTAAAAAGCAAACTAACAGCCAAAATAAAAATAATATACAAACAAATACAAAACAACAAAAATAAAAGAAAGAAACTCTCAACTTTTGACTAGCTTTCAGATGGAAATAATGTCTAAGAATTATATGGATGGAAGGATTTTGATATAACTGGAGAAAAGAGAATTTGACCTGAAATGTAATGCTTTATTACCAGGAGATACTATAAATGAATTATTGAATTGAGTCTAAAATACCCTACAGTCTTCAGCAAGCAAGTTTCCATTTCACTGAAAAAGATTACATAAAAACTGATCATAAAATCTAAGAATTAGAGGTCAATAAGATGTAACTAAATTAATCTTTCCCACTCACTGCAAAATAATTCTGTATTGTTCTTCAGAATAATTTTTCCAATGTATCTCATACTCTTTAGAAAATATGATTGTCAGAATCAGAGAAACTTCATTATTTTCTAAATATTGACCCCATACTAATAAAAATGCACTGTATAACTACTGATTATATTAGTATTTCAGAATGGATTTAATCTGAATATTTTTTCTTATTGATAAGGTTCTGTTTCCTCTTTCCTACTAAAAATTAATGCAGTAACTTAAGAGATATTTCTATTCCCATAGTAGTCCAACATTTCAAGACTTCCTGACATACGGTCTTGCTACTTCCACTTCTTTGAATCTGATATATTTATCTTTTTTTCTTATTGTAAATCAAGTCTTTTAGGCCAGCCAGCCATTTTTGTTACTCAATTTACCAATACTTTTAGCATAATTAAATTCTTAAATTACTATTCAATTTATGTGTGCCTTGAACATTAGACAATTAAGTGCTCTGGAAAGTAAATTGATGCCACTGATTAAAAGGTGTGTGTTGGGGGGGTGGGGTAGATAAAAACATCAATAGTAATGCAAATAGCTCAGCAGGTTATATAGGGGAACATGTGAAATGTCAGCTTCCTGAAATTACATTTAAAAACTCATCAAAATTAACATGCCATATCAAAGTTAAATGTTTCACAGTGTTCCCTTATTGCCCACAGTAGTTTCTCAAGCAAAACCATTAATATTTTAAGACATTTATGAAAAACGTAATTTAAATATAGTTAAAAATATTCAGATATTTTTCCTCTAATAATTTCATAGTTTTAGCAGTCTTTCCAGGTGGCAGTGTCCAGAGTTGTAGAAATAAATCATACTTTTTTTTAAAAGCTGGTTTGTATTTTGGGGGGGGGGGGTTGGTGTGGTTCTTTTGTGGGTGTGTTTTGGTTTTTTTGGGAGGATATTTTAAGAACAGTACTAGTTTGTATGAAACAGCAGAAATAGCACATCAATTTTTTTCTTTTTTGGTTCTGGGAATATGGGAATGTTTGTGCACACGTGTGTGCGCATATTTGGGAGAAAGGTGAGAGAAAGATGCGAGGAGTTGTATAACCAGGGGGCTTTTTCTTCTCCAATCTCCATAGTGACTGACAGCTAGTTATTTTCACAGATTCAAGGGTCTTCACAACTTTAGTACATCTCACACATCAGGGAAGGCATTTTACTGTGTGAATGTCAGTGCTGATAATTCCTTGTGATACTATTCTGTTGAGAACAGACCGCTAATAATGCATGGAATGCCAGACAAGAATACCTCTGTAGCCCAGTTTTTAAACAATTCTTAGACAGCAAAACCAATCCCCAGTATATTGGCTACTGTATGAAAGACAGATGGTGACCTTCACAAGTGTTTTCTTGGTTTGAAATGGAAAACTTAGAAAGGAAAATCTCTTCCCATTTATTGACTGAAGCTGCTTTGTTACTGAAAAAAAATCAAAACTACCTTTAACTTTTTGTGTGTGTTACCTGGATTTATTCAGCTATTACACTCGTAAATTCTCCAAGAATGGTGTCTGTATTAATATTTATATCTATGTGTTATTCTGTAATTTGAATAAAAGCAGTAACAATTAAAAAAAAACCCTATCCATTCTTCTGAAAAAAAAATTTAAGGCCTATTCATGCTTTTAGTTTCATTAAAAAAATAATTTTATTTGCAGAACAGATGTACTGAACACAGTCTATTCTTCTTAATATAAATTTATTTACCGAACTACTGTAATTTTAAAGTAAGAAGGAAGTAAACTCATCCATTAAATTTAGATCATCTCCACATGAAGTGAATTACTTCATGAAGGCTTTAAACTAAGTCAGCCTGGATCTATGACTCCGATCAGATCACACTGATCCGAACAAAAAATTTACCCTGAAACTAGTATAAAGTGCATTTCTCACTTACAGAGAAATATTATAGCAAATAACAATCTGTAATCACAAAAAGACATACAACTTAAGGTACACAGATATGATAGTTTTAGAATATAATAAGAATTCACAAATCACTTTCAGAAGTTTTGAAACTTCAGACCAGTTTCATTTCTAGATATTCATTGCCCTCAGTACCCCCACTTAGAATATTCTGGGAAAGTCTGACTCACCATAGGTCTGTAATTTCACTGAAATCAGATTTTCTTTTCACTTCACAATGACTGATTTGTAAATGGACTGCAAATAAGAATGTTTTAGGACAGCCAGACAAAAAACAATTCAAAACAATAGAGCATTCGTAAATTCATGCAATACAGCAGGTCTGACTAACATAGAGGAACAGAAAGTTCAACATACATATGATATGTCAATCAACTGTAAAGTAGAGTTAAGAATTAACTTCTTAATTAGAACTAATCAGGTAGTAAAGTCTATAAATAAAAGTAGTTTTTATAAAGGAAATAAAATTATAACTGCAAAATAAAAGTTTCTAATGTAGTGAAAAGTAAAAGTTTGGAGGGGTGGTACAATTAGAAATAATTTGTAATGTATATGCAATTCTTATTGCAAATGGAAAGCTTTATAATCATCAAAAGTGTCATAGTAAGATATAAGATGCAGTGAAGACTTGAATCTTATTAATGTCAGAAAAGACATGGAAAAGTATTTTTCAGCATCCTGTTAATACTTTCTAATAATGATCAGAATTGTAATACCAGTTTTCCAAATGTCCTGAACTTTTTCTGTTAGTTGGGTCAATTTTCCCACATAAGCTGCTGTATGTGTAATTTTAAAAGGTGGATACAAAACTCTGGGTGTAATTTTGCATATAAGACTTTTGTTTGTTGATGTAAACTTTGACATCTGCAACTGTGCATAATGTGCATGATGTGTATATGCAAAAGTTTAGCATAAAGGTTGTGTAACCAAAAATATGAGCATAAGATTTTCAACACTTTTTTTTTCCCCCTCCAAATTATCATCCATATGCCTAATATATTTTCCTTTTATCTTCCTCCAGGCTTCAGGCTAAATTTGGTTCTGCTTGGCAGATACCAACAAATGTGTGAAAGCAATAGAAACATTGTGTAATAACGACAAAAGAACAAAGCTATTGAAACAGTTATCTAGAGCATTCTCCCAGAGAATAAAAGATCTTTAATTAGCAACTATCAGGATATTGTTTTGCTAGAGATCACATACTATGTCTTCATATGCAGGTCATCACAGAATAATTTCGACATTCAGTGCTAAAATATCTTAATAGATGCTTTTACATTAAAAAAAATGCTCTTCGTAAAAGACAGTTCTAACAGTAAAAGAATGAACAGCTCAAAACACCCTTAAAATTAATTTTTCAATATGATAAAGCTGTGCACTTTCAAAACCAGGACAGAAAAAGTACATAAAAAATTTGAATACAAATAAAATTACTTGTATTCCCCTCTACACAATGTCTAGATTGATGCAGATATTGCTTTCTAAAAAATCTGTAGTAGTGAAAACATTATGATGAAAAAGCACCTCTGGTGTTTAATTACTAATATCTACTTCAATTAGGTGAATCCATAAGAAAATACAACATCTAATGGTGTCATTAGGATATGGCTGCTGGTTTAGGGGCATCTCGTGTCATTCTCAATTATATATAGCAGCACTGAGAAGAAGCCTATCAGAATCTGAACTCCACCATGCTTTCAAATTTAATGTCTGCAATATGTGACCTCTGTGTCAGTTGCTTTTGAACCATGTTATATGCTAAATAAGTGACAATAGCTCAAATTAGGTTTCCCAGATGTAGAATATAAATTTAATTTAAAGGTATTTTTCATTACTCTGAAGTGGTTTACCTCAATAAGCAGACTACTGCACTCTGGACTCATCCTTTGCACATCCTTTCACTTAGTTTGACCTAAATCAGGTGTAACTGCCAGACAGAAACATCAACGGAGTTCACCAGTATAAGTCACATGTTCACCAGTATAAGTTAAGGCCACAGCTTGTGTACAAACCTTCACAGAAAATCATTATGCAGATCATTTGTAGATTACAAAATCTGGATATTACAACCATCAAGGAGTTTCAGCAGAAAAAGTTTAGGCCTCTATTTTGTTACAATCTGGTAAAAAGACTGCAGAGTGCAGAAGGCTATACAGCTATTTTTTTCTTCTGTGTATATATACACAGAAGTGTACTCATGGCTAATCACATTTTGATTTAGGTAAAACAAGTCACTAAAGTTCCAGGAGTTATGTGTACATAGCTAAAGACTACCACTTGGTCTAGTAAGAATAGTCAATGCTAATTTAGTTTTCCCCTTAGTCATCCCCATTCCCCAAATGACCCTTGAAAATCAGAGGTCACTCTGTCTAAACTTAATAATCTTACAGTTTACAACTGTACTAAGTTGAGAATACCTCTAATGTCACTAGGCATACAATTATAAATGCATCTCCCTCCAAACAATATGAACTTTCAGCCATTTCTGTAGGTTTTCAGATTGTCTGTTGTTTCTCTTTAGTCCTACCTGCAGAGATTCTTTTAGCCTCAGAGCTTTTCTTTGGTGCTATGATGCCCCATCCCAGCTAATCTTTAACTGAAGGGAAAAAGAGAGGGTAACAAATGACAAAACCTTCATGATTGAGTGCATGCTACGATAAAAGGTACCTGGCACAGAAGACCTTTGAGAGGGAGGAGGACAGACAGCAGAGGGAAGAAGATAGCAGGAAATGCCGTCTTGGGCTTCTAAAACCTTGAAAGGGATGAACACCCTGCTGCTGTCTTTAATAGTTCATAACAACAGCTGTCTTCCACTTGTGAATGAGTCCTATGATGTGGCGCATCCTCATATGACATTCTTCAGTTCCTTCTACCTCTTGTATTGCTTCACGCCTCACTGCACCACAGGAGGCATCATATTGCAAAAAACTCTTCTCTTGTGAAGTGCCTATGCACCACAGGAATAGCACTTCTCTGTCAGAATGAAAAGAGTCTTCATTACATATTCCAGGTTTGGGATTTCTTTCGTTGTTTTCTTTGTTTTGTTTGCTTTGGTGGTTTTTCTCCCCCCCACCCCAGAAATATACCAGTAACAATGAAAATTATCTGACACCATTTAATAAACTAACATTGTAACAGAACTCAGTTAAATTGTCTGATACATTAGGGTGGTACCTTGCTGCATAATTTAGGTCTAATGTGCTTTTAAGTTTGTGAGGCTTTTATATACATATATGAGCATACATAGATATCATGTACACCTATGATGCTGTACAAATGAAAACTAAAAGTATACATAGAAATATATATGTCTATAAAGTTATGAATACATGATTTTCTCTAATGCTTCTAATGCTTTATGTTTAATACTGCAAATACAAGTATTATCAATCTAAACACAGTCTTTGGATTATTCTGTTAAGTATCTCAATGGATTTGTGAGGTATTATTTGATACTTGCTTTCTTTACTGTTCATTGAAGGATAATGTAGAAAGTGTCAGACAAAAATACATGAACTAATTTTATGAGCTGAAAAGCTCCAGTGACTATTGAGTAGATATTTTTCCCATTTGATTAAACAATCAAAAACTGAAGGCTCGGTCCTGCAAATGCTTAGACATATGAAGAATTTTACTCCCATAAGTAGGTCCTGGTGATATTATTAAATTCCTGGAAGTAAAATTACTCATAATGTTCAGAGCATGCAAATCCAAATAAGAGCAATATATTAACTATTAAAAATGTTATTTTTGCTATAGATCTGCACTTTAATTATACATTCCATTTGACAATAGCCCACTTAAAAACATTATGTGAAAAAACATTGCTTAGCCTATTTTTTTTTTTTTAGTATGGCTTTTTAAAGACCAAATAAAAGAAATATTAAAGGATTATTTCCTTATTAATTATATAAATTATTTTGAAGCCTAAACAATATAATGCATTGGTAAAAAAATCCATTGTTATAGCTTGCAATTACAAAGTGACTGTGTATGAAAATCTGTATTTTATACTCTTAATTACTATGGTATATTAATTAAACTGAAGAATATAAAGCAGTACATTCTGTAAGATAGCACTCAGATGTTTCTAAAGTTTAGGTCACCAATTGTTTACTGACAGGTTTTGTTGGGGTTGTTTTTTTTTTCAAAATTGGAGAGACACATCGAAATTTTGAGATTTTTGACGAAAGTTTTAGTTCAACATAAAATTAGATAAGTTGAATGGTTTTATTTTAGGAAAAGTTTTGTCAGGGAAGTTTTTATTTAAAAAATTCTAAAAAACATTTGACAAGTAGTACTTCCTTGGAAAAATGATGTGAGTTGATTTTTATATTGAGCATGTCCACATAAAAAGGAAAAAAAAAAAAGTGTTATTTTCATGTCACTTTATAATACAAAGTTGATGTTTTTTGTAATGGTTACAGATACACCAATAAAAAGATGTTTAATGAAAAGTATTGTAGTACACAGTATAGTCTTACAGAATATTTATTAGTGAAGAAATACAAAACAAAAGATTTTAAAGGTCAGATCCTACAATGCTTTGCTGAGCAAAATGGAAATCAGCAAAGAATGCAGAACTGGACAATAGCTAATTTATTTCCAATATAAGATGGATATGTGATCTTTGTATTGCATTAGTCATTTAGGCCCAGATACTTAAAGGCATGAAATTTTATCTTAATTTTTTTTTTAGTAACTCTCATTTAGCCCTTTATTTATTATTATATATGTATTAAATAATTTGAAATCTAAAGAAAAATTAAAAACTTCTTTGCTAAGCAGAACTGCACTGATTTCTTTGGGTGTTTTGCCTGGCTAAGGACTGCAAAAAAAGGCTTTAAGGAAGATCTAACAGGAAACCTATTAAGTGACCATGAGATCACACACTAATCCTATTCTCAGGATAAAATCTAATCCTATTTTTTTGACTGAAGTGCTGAATTTCTCCTGGCCTGTCATCAGCACATGCATAATTACTCTTTTCTTGCTTTTGCCTGTGCGTGCCTAAAAAACACAGTGCAATATCAACCTCAATATATTTTATTATAACCTATGTTTATGACATAATAATGACTTTTTTAAAAGTATTAAGAATGTAGTGCTTTTATGGAAAACACGTATTAAAAAAAATGGAAAGAATTTGCTGTTAACTTCAGTGATTGTTGTCCGTATCTGTCTGTAGCTTTGTGGAATATCCATATCAAATTATTTTTACTTCTGTTAAATTCTTATTGGAGAAGATGCGAGTCTTCTAGCCAGAAATGTAAGAAAACACGGTGCTTGTTCATTCAGCATAGATTTAGTAATTTGTATATTTCAAGGTTCTTACTGTTAGAAAAGGTTGTAAAATACTTTTTTTCTAGTAGATGAAGACATTTATACTGAGCAATTAAGTTCTGAGTGCCTTCCTCTCCATATTCAAAACTTCTTGAAAGCCACATCTATGTAACAGATGCATACAATATGCTGTTATTTCTCTGAAAACCCCTTTTATGCCTTACAGACCTTCTGTGCATGGATGACCCAGGTTATTCAATTACACTGTAAATATTTTATCCATGTACTGTATAAAAAGAATATTACAAAAAAAATTGCATTACCTCTGTTTTTCAGTTTGGTTTTGGGGTGGTTCTTTTGTGGTTGTTTGTTTTTTGGTTTTTTTTTTTTTTTAATTGTTTTTTTTTCTGCAATTTTGCCAGCAGATTTAGTAAATATTTGTTCAATGAGACTAGAAAGATTCAGTAAGACTACTGTTGAATTTATTTATCCCTGTAATCTCAAAACTTCTTTTTGAATATACAGCATGTATATTCATCTGATTCAAAGACTTCAGTTGCCACATATTCAACTAGACAACTTGTTGTGATGGTTAGTTATTCTTGAGGCTGCTTATTTTTCAGTCCCATCTTAAAGTATCTAACTAGAGACAAACAAAACAGTCCAACAGCTAAGTTTTCCTCTTTCATTTGTTAAATTGTAATAGTTTTTTAAATGCTAGATAATTTATTTCCTCATTCACCAGTATAAATGGTTGAGAAAAAAATGCAGAGTGAAAAACAAATATCTGCATTAGTTGCTTTTTTTTTTTCGCATCTATGCATGCTGCTTAGTGTTTTTGTAGCTGGCAAAATTTTTATATGAAAAGCCCCCATATTAAATATAAAGAAAAATATCAGAATGCATGGTATAATGCTTGTTTTCAACTCACATTTCAAGTATACAAACATCAAATCCTGTCCTTCATATATCACAGCAATCAGCTCAAGATGTAAAGTGAACAAATATGGAGATATATGGAAAATGCTGATTGTAATATTAGGCTTTCTCAGGTAGACATTAAAAAATTAATCAGCAGAAAGATACAATTATTATAGAAGATTTCTAGTATTTCCATGTTATATTTTTCTGAAATTATTTTAATTATTGTACCAAACCCATGCAAATCTAATCTCCAAAATACGTGTACACAACATTTGAATAATGAAAAAGGTATCAGTCATTACATCTGCTGGAACTAATGTTCAAATCTTCTGAAAAAATACAAATAACATGTTTGGATGAAGACTCAAAGAAATTTTAACAAAGGCTGTGCTATTAACTTTAATTTGTACCATGTACCACTCTAAAATCATACTTCCTTTTTAAAATTTGAAAGCTGTATATGATAATATTCACTTCCTGTCTCAAACCACTGGGAGTATTGCTGTGTAAGTTGAACAGTTTCACATTTCAGTGGCAGAAGTGATGTTTGAATGCAGCTTTTATTAGCTTCTTAAGTGCCCAGTGCTGTTCCCATTGGCAGTGCTCCCACTGACTTCAATCAGGGCAGGAACAGGCCCTAATTTTGTAAGGCACTTTAGGATCCTTTGGGAAGAAAGGTGTTAGAAGAATACACACCATAATTATCAATTAGCTGTCAACAAAGCACGCTCACAAATATCTCCCATGGTCACAGAATGTCGTATCTTAATTTCAAATTTCAGTTTGCTGTAGCAATTTTAATTTTGCTAATGAATTATTATTTGCCCAGGTTCTGAGACATTTTGTGACATCATAATTTCCAAATTCGACATGAAGAATTTTGATGCCTGTGTAATGAAAGAAATTTAAAAAGCCAACCAAAATGAGTTTTTTCTACGATTATATAAAATAAGATAGACCAAAATACCTACCTCTCTTCTGACTGTGCTGCCCTAATTATAGCTAAGACATCCTTTAAGAATCTCCTAAGAAGGGCTGAAAGGCTGTACATGTCTAAAAGGGATGCTTACAAATTTAAAATTTAGTAATATTCTAAGTATTAAATACTCTATGTTCTGTATGCTTTTATTTTTGCATCTCTTCATTTGGACAGTTAAATTAAAATCATTGATTTAACTTCTGGTAACAAGAACATTTGCTTTCAGAGTCTCTGCTCTGAGAAAACTAATTCCTTCTCAGTATTAATAAACAATTTTGACAATGTGAATCTTTTCAATATTAAAATGCAGAAATAAATATATATTGACCATATTCCCAAACATGAATTCACTAAAAAGGGCTCCTATTTAATCACTGTGGTCATTTAATTTGCTGTAACATAGAGAGAGGAAAGGCCTCTTAGCAATTGTTCACTCACCTCCTAAAAACCCTGTGAGTCCCAAAAATAAACACGACCTGATTTTTCTGAGCTTGAGGAGAAAAACAACAACAATAAAAACAGCAATTCTTACTGAAGAGTTTGAATGACAGCTATTTAACATCTTTATATTTCATTCAAATCCTGCAATACCTATTCTAATAAAAAAAAACCAAAACACCCTAAGCCTTGTTTTAGAAGACAAGGCAAAATTAAGACATTCAGAACCTGGAAGAACTTATATTCTATATATGGCTTTACAGTTCCAATCTCTGAATAAATAAAAATAATAATTTAACCCTACCACTACCTTTCTGCCACTCATCTTAAACACTATGAGGAGTAACCTCTTCAAGCCAGCAACATTAAACTGAAAACAAAATATAGGAAAACAAAAATGACGCATTTCAGAAACTGAACCAGTTTTAGATTTCAAGGTCCTCAGGTGTTTCTGAATATATCAAAATGCTCTCTGATACACACACCTAATTGTATATGATTAATATCAAAAAATACTCTTTCAAGACGAAGAAAATACTTTGGTAAAAGTAACATTATCCTAATATGCTCAGAAACACACCTTTCTCCATCTGACAAATCAGAACTCAGGATTGAAGTAAGCCTGCATGTATTAGACATATATGTAATTCAAACTTCATACATAAAAGTATGTTACACAAAAAATTCTGACTGAACCTGGTGAAGACTACTCTCATCAATCAAATTATCCACATGTGGAAGTAGTCAGAAACCCAAAATCTATCTTGGAAATTCTGTCTTCATGGTTGTGTTAAACTGTCTTTCTCTTAGGGTTGTGAAATAATACTGAGTTTTAATGACTAAATAAACATTTGTGAGGCCTTACATCAACACACAGAGCTGGAGGAAAGGGTACCTACATATAAGAGAACCATAAAGGAAAACAGCTTCACTATGAAACTGTAAATTGAAATTACATAGTATTCATCAGGCCAAAGCTAGGAATTTTTGTTATTTCACCATAGATGATTACATAGAGCAGTTAGCAATTCTCAAACGTTTAAGCAGAGTGTGAGGTAAAATTAATACACATTTTGACATGAAAAAATTAAATCTGAGTCCTTTGGACAATTTTTCGTAAGATAAATAGTACAAAGACAAATTGATGAGACGGGTTTTTTTCTTCTCCACAATTATGTTCTGATCCTAACCAAATCTAACAAAACTTTTTAGTAATACAACAGCTCCTAAGAAATATTTAATTACAGACAGTATTCAGTATATAAAATATACTGAAAATTATTGAACACATTCATTGTAAAATTATGTATGGATGAAAAAATATTAACCATCATAAATACATTCAATTATATTTCTAAAAATTGGTGAACTTAGAACCATTATCTTAACCACTTTTTGTATTTATATAAAAACTTTTCTCAAAAGAGTAGCAGCTTCTTATTTTTTAGAAAAAAGTATTCTTAAGGAATAATTAACATACAAGTTAGTACAATACGCATTAGTAGACTTCTACAATTTAAAACTTACTGAGCAATATATTGCACAAGAAACCTAACAGATCCTACTGTTCAACATATTATGGTATGTTGCCACTTATTTGCTGGTAGCTATTACCAGTCATGCCAAAAAGGAAAAAACCAACCATTTCAAACCTGATCAGAAATTGTCAATAATGAGTTCATTTTACCATTTAAATTACTATGATGAAAAGTGTCATTATATAAGCACTAACTAATTGTAAGACAGTTCTTCTTTTTAAGACAAGGTTAATTTTAAAAAATTATCCACTAAAAAAATTAGATTTTTTTAACTGTGTGGTGCTCCAGACTCACATACATATAACTGCATGTTTATGTGAGTAGGTATTTGTGTTACAAGTTTACATGAATGATGCTATAGATAGAACTTTTTAAAAAATCCCTACCTAAAACATAATTCCCTTTGACACTGATGAGAATTTTAGGTTTTACATCAGCTATCAGAGCTACAAAACGAAACACACCTCTTCACTGCCTCACAGTGAAACAATGGAGAAAGAAGGAGGGGAGAGATGTACACCATGTGATTCTGCTCAGAAAATCAACAGCTACAATATTTTTCTTTAACAGAAATAAACACATTGAAGAACAATAGCTTAGATCCCTGCTCTGTACTCAAAATAAAATAAAAAGCAGCCTTCAAAGCAAAGGCAGGCAGTATGATTCAGTAATGTGTAGGAAAAGAAGAATGACAAGGAAACAGAAAATTAAAACAGAAAATGTGTCACTGTTAACTCCATTTCAAAGAGTTAGAATGTTTTTAAACATTAATGTTATAAACTTTAAGAAGCCATCAATATGTAGTGTTTTAAAATAATTTCCATGAGCAGTATTGACTACATTGCATGGTATGTTTGGATGGAATAAACAAAAATATCCACCCTTAAAAGACCAAGCATAATTTAATCACTGAAAAAATAAAACAACCTTAAGAAACAGCCAAAGCTGTAACCGATAGACATGTTATTGCCATTTGAGATTTGAAACACCTTTGTAGCTGGGATTTTCCTTATGTTAATAAACAGTCTCCAACAGGAAGAGAAAAAAACATAATTCCATTACTTTCAAAAAACAAAATCAATTGCAGGATTTTCATTAACTTCAAAAACATCAAATAGACTGATTAGCCAATTTTTCCTTTGATGCACTTTTCATCATCACTAAAGGAAGATATTTATATTTAAGAATAAATGATTCAGCAGAATATTCAGGTTTTGAAACTATGTGGTTCAAGTTCTTTGATGTCAATGTAGGCATTTCTTACAAACTTGCAAACAGAAAAATGGACATATTCTTGAATTTTGAGCTTAATCTGAAGCATATTG
Organism: Myiotriccus ornatus; assembly: GCA_036023395.1. Classification (NCBI taxonomy): domain Eukaryota; kingdom Metazoa; phylum Chordata; class Aves; order Passeriformes; family Tyrannidae; genus Myiotriccus; species Myiotriccus ornatus. The sequence continues at coordinate 72,824,738 of JAYRBT010000001.1, read as the reverse complement.
TAACCTATACTTTTGGGTTTGCTATAAGTTACCAAATAACCACCTAACTGAATGTGCAGTACTGTATGTATCTACACATACACTCATGCAACCACATCATTACATCACTTATAAAGACTTGTATGAAGACTTTAAAAAATTATGTCAAAACTATTTTTAATTGTATTATTAATAAATTTTAGACAAAATTAATGATAGATGTGATTCAACTTAGCAAACTGCCAGCCTGAAAATGCTTTAAAAATGTTTAATTTTCCATATTTTAAAAATATTACAATTATAAAATTGTATCATTGCTGAAGAGTACCAATGCTGTGAACAACGCTGCTTTAATTTTTACCATAAAGCAACTGCCATTGGGACTACCAGCTTTATTATAGCTGAAACTAAAAACTTGATCAGTTCACCTAAGTTCAGCATTTAGAAAAAGAACAAATCTTTGTCATGGAGTAATGACTGCATAATTAAACGCAGTTATGAATTCAGAATTTTAAAACTAAATTCAGATATCTGATGGTCAGACCTTTGTAAGAACTGTTGTCATACTCATAAATACATTTGATATGTGTCTATTTATCCATTTGACTGGACAAAATAATTGCTATGGTAATGAAGTTAAAGCAAAGTCAAGTTCAGGCCAGTTTAGCCATGTGATAGTACATGAAATGTAAAAGGTAGAGGCTTAAAATACAGGAATATTAATGCCCCTCAATGCATATTTAGCTAGTTGCAAACTGCACTTAAGCTGAACTTCTGCTCCTAGCAACTCCAACCTCAAATTTATATTATTATACTATTAAAGTTGAAACGTTGTAGGACTAGACTGACTTTTTGGTGACTGTGGATATAACATTTATAAGCTACATATGCTATACGAAGAACTTTTGTTTCATTATAAACCTAAACGCTTTCAAAACTCACATGGAAATATTCTTACATCACAGTAAAGACAATGTTAATTAAAGAAATATAGATAGTTTTAAGTGTATACATACATATATATTTGCATACTTATATATATGTACACATACACTTCCATACATATACACACACAAATATATAATTCTTTTTTAAAATACATATGGTAAAAAAATACAGATGGTTAAAATAATAATCTATTTGGTAATTAAACACTGTTTTGAGAAATTCAAAAACTGTACCACATTGTCACCTCCCAAGTTTTATTTTAAGAATCTAATTTAGTACTTTTACTCTAAGGATTTCTGAATAAGTTGATATGATGTCTGTGACAAAAGCAATCTCATTGTTTGACCCCCTCCTCAAATAAAAACATTTTGCCACAGTATTGGTACAAAATTACCAGAAGGTTTCAATAATCTAATGTTCACATAATCAGATATACTGTTGAAATCATGAGAAGAAAATGTTTTATTACATGAAATACTGAACTAGACAAGTATTATTTCAACCTTTTATCTTATCCCACTCTAGACCTTTTTCAAAGGTCACCCAGAACCATGTCATGATCTACAATAGTAATCATGTATCCAATCAGAAAAAAATCATTTATGTTTGACATGGTCTATAGTTAACTGCAAAATTTAAAAATACTATAAATATAAGCCTGCAAAATTGCAGTAAAAGTAGTTGCATCTTTCATGGCAAAAACACCACAAAGGTTATAATTTTTATTAACTGGTATTTAATCTAATTCAAGGTTTTAGGACCAAGTCCACAGAAATAAATAGAGGTATACTGTCTGTTCATAAAGTCCATCATTCTGAAGAACCACATCTATACATGTTGGCTATATGGACTTCCCATATAATCAGGACAATATGGGTCCAAGATAAATTTTACAGTGCTACACTACAGCAATGTTCAGTTAATTTGTCAGCAGATTGGAAATAGACGTGATTAATTTTTTAAATACTTAGTTGAACTACAAAATGTTTATCATTACTGTATTCAAATTTTTCACTTTACAAAAGAGAAATACTAAGAGAATGGCTTATTTCTATGACAAAAAGCCAAACTCATAAGAGCAAGGTAAAGGTTTTGTAACTTTCTTAAGTCAATGGAATCCAGTTTTATACTTACACAAAAAGAAGCAAAATGTGGCCCATTAGCTGTAAGTTAAATAGTTAATTTGATAGTCATTTAATTACAAACTTCATTACACTTTACTTCTTTGACTATTCAATTAACTGCCTCTTGTTCCTAGTACCTAAATGTGCCTCTTTTTTTGTGTCCTAACTCTGTTCTGTTCAGTATTTTAAGAATAAGCAATTACTCTAAAGCATAACTGTGCTTAGCATTTCTGGAGTATCATCATACTGCTAGCTACTCTGAAATGTAGCTGAATAATGAACAGGGAAAAAAAAACATTGTAAAGACTTGTGATATTAGGATAGTATTTACACACAGATGGATAAACACAAATATGCAAGGCAGTATTGATGAACTGTAAGGAGATCTATGTGCCCTCATTTCATCAGAGCACATTGCAAAGCTTCTTAGAAAGGTTGGGAAAAACAAATAGTATGGCTGCCCCGTTCAGAAGGCTGCTATCCTGCCCTCTTCTCTCACAGAACCACCTCATTCATCTACTCCTCCATCCTCTTGTCACTGCTTAGCTTTAGGTTCTACATTTTGCAGAGTTAAGCGGATGCTGCAGAAAGGAGGAACAAGTTCCCTACAATGAAATAATCAATAGAAATGTGAAGACTGTTTGAAGGTTGACAGCTATGGAATTGTGTCCGCCATTCACTCTCCCTTCTCTCCCCATTTTTCTTGTTTAATGCCAGTAGTATCAGTCGTGTTCTCAGTTCTGCATAAGACAGCAAAAGATTTCAGCCTCCTTCTCTGGTTTGGAGACGCTGCATTTCAGTATGCCAGTCTTTAACCAAATGAAAGGCTATTCAGGTTCCCTGGAGACACTGAGCAATATAAAGAACCTGCCCTCTAAAAATGAAGGAGCTCTTGTTTACCCTGTCCTTCAGGATATAGTGCTTCAATGGACTCTGCCCCCTGACAGGGAACCATATGCATTAAACAGACTCTCAAGTTTCTGTAAGAAACAACATGCTGGTCAGACATTTTAGCTCCAGCTAAACAGAGGTCTAAAGAACGTACAGAACCAGGATCTTGCCTTCATATTTTCAAACAACTAAAATTAACTATTCTTGCCTTTCCATATATATTTTCTAAAATGTGTTTACCATGGGTCATAAGCTCATTTTTATGATAGTTTACCACTTTTCATATTACTTTAATAATTAACTTATTATGTGATAAAGGTACCACTGTATCTGTTTCCTAAAAAGAATGCTCTTAAGATATAAGCTTTATAAAAAACTAAAACACAGGAAAACATTCAAAAACTAAATACTGCAGTATACAGAATCAGTTGAACATGTTTTCACAACATTAAGTGACCATTAAAATAGGAGATGGTATATATATTAAAAAATGTAAAAATATGGGGTTTAGAACCATAGAAGTGCAAGATGCAATTATGGTCAGACTTTTAATTGATACATAACATCTGGTTTGTCAAGAAGTGTGTAAGAATGTCTAGGAATTACAGAGTATATCTTCTGGAATTAAGTAGTTGAGGGAGAGGAGAGGGGAGGGATGGGAGGGAAAGGGGATAGGAAAGGGGGAAGGGGAAAGGGAAGGGCAAGGGGGAGGGGGAAGGGGAAGAAAAGGGGAAGAGGAAATGAGAAAGGGAAAAGGGAAGGGGAAAGGGAAAGAGGGAAGGGAAGGTTTGGGAAGGGAAGGTTTGGGAAGGTTTGGGGAGGTTTGGGAAGGGAAGGTTTGGGAAGGGAAGGTTTGGAAAGGTTTGGGAAGGTTTGGGAAGGGAAGTGAAGAGAAGGGGAAAGGGAAGGGGAAAGGAAGAGAAAAGGAAGAGAAAAGGGAAAGGAAGAGGAAAGGAAAAGGAAGCAGAAAGGGAAAGGAAGAGAAAAGAGAATGGAAGAGGAAAAAGGAAAGTTCTCACCCCTGAACTCACTTTTTGTATTTAAGACACTGAATTAGCTTGATATGGGAAAAAAAATAAAAAAAAAATTCTTTTTCCTAACAAGAATACATGTTCTACATTATCACAGTTCATGTGTTTTTTTCCAGTAATTACACTGAGAAATCAGGATTCTCTTCCACCTTTTTTTGTTCTTTTATCATAGAATTTCATGCACTTTGGAAATAAAATGTGAGGCCAGATGAGTGATACAGCACACTCAACATTACTTCTCAAAGGACAAAAAAATAAAAGAAGAGGGGAAAAGTCACTTCAATTACCAATCTAAACCAGTCTGATAACCAACCTAAAATAATATACAGAATTCTCAAAATAGTGTAGATTTTTTTGTCTTGCAGTATTACCCCTTTGGTCAGCACTAACTCAGAAGATCATCATGCAGAAGGTTTCACTGATCTTGCTAACAAAACAAAGGCCATATTTTTACATAAACATTTTTTCTTCAAACAAATTATCCTATTTTCAAATCACAGGCATTTCTCCCTTTGCCTATGTCTATTCCTTTCCTATTTCCTATGTCTACTCTTCCTTACAATAATTATACAAAGAGGATATATCCTTGTAGCCACTGTATGGGAATTTCTACTTCCATTAAAGTCCTCATTCACAAATAGCCCTTTCAGATATGCTTCAGGATGTTAACAGACTAAAGAATATTATTTTTTACTCTGTATCCTTTTCTAAGGGTTTATCTTCAGGAATGCACTCTCTGTAGGTAACTGACGTAATTTAAGTTTTTTCTCCAGTAACGGAAGCAATAATATTTTCTTTCTACTGAAGACAGGAAGCTGAAAAGATTTAAATTATTGTTCTGATTGTAGTGGAGATCATTAGAAAAATTCTTCATTACCAAATATTAAACGCACGTGGAACACATGGAAGCAGCAGTAATACTAACCTCAGAAATGGCAACATCAGAATGTAAGCATAAACAGAAGGCCAAGATATTTCTGTCAACTATCACAAATCCAAGGCAATTCCTGCTCATTTACTCATTCGTGGATGCTGCCTCTTTGTGGCAGCATGCCATGCAAAATGTACCTTTCACATTAAGGACCTGATCCTATGTTTGTATTGACACCCATGCAAACTCATGTTTATGAGTTTAGAATCACACAGAAAAGATATATATGCACATGAACAGACAAAGTTTGCAGGAACTTCTCAGTCAATCCCTACTGAGTTAACTTCTCTCTGACAAAGTCAGCAAGGCTGAAAATTTTCTTATACCCATTTAACAACAGTGTGCCTCTACTGAGTTTTAATGAGAGAACCAGACCACTGTTTTCAGCAATGGTTATAAAAGCAGTAATTGAAAATTAGGGCTCCAAAACTGTACCTCAGGCAATAACACACACATCTCTCAGTAGTGTCAATAGAAGTCTGCAGGAGATAGCGAGCAGTGAACAGAATAGCCATGTGTTGTGTCTCTTGTGACAAAAGAACACTCCTCATCTCTGCATTTCAAACTGAAATAGCACTCCATGTACTAAACTGTCCAAGCTAAATACAGTCATGCTTGCTGGTTGGTTTGTTTTTCGGTTGTTTTTTTTTTTTTGCTTTTGCTCAATGTGGGTGGCATAGAGAGAAGAACACATGCCAAGAAAACATTTATCTTGAATTCCAACAGACCAGTTATATAGCTTTTTTGTAGAAAGTGACAGATTGTACATGGGTAAGAAAAGCAGAATATAACAGAGCCCTTTTGCAATAAAAGATTTACTAGTGAACAACTCTGCAAACAATATAAAATGTAACAACCTAACGAAGGAAAAAAACCCACATGTGAAATATGACTTACCCTGTTCCATATATTAAATGCTTCAGTAAGGAGATAAAATGTGAGCTATCTTATTCAATATATTGTTGAATCACATATTCCTGTGTTGCTTTCTGACCAATGTCACATACGCTGGTAATTACCACGTCATATTTTGAAAACAGAGAACACATTATGTTTTGCCTAGAAACATTAAATCTTTTTGATGAGCCATAATTGCTAGTAAAGAGAATCTAATGTAAAACCAGATTATTTTGGCAAGAAATTTTAAAGTTCAGATACTCATTACTTCAGGATATTACATTTGAAATATTTACCAAGTGTTTATTCAGAAACGATTAAAAAATCACATGTGCTGGGATACATATGAGACATCAGTTGTCCCCTCTTACAGTGGTGCTGTATTTATGAATATCCTTGCCATTGCCTGCTGCCCAAAGGGGTAAAGACATTTTATATAGACGTGTACAGTCCACCATTTGGTCTTTCAGGATGCCAGTAAACATGTGGATCTGTACAAGTGCAATTGTACTTGACTAAACAATCAGAAACTGGCTACAACAGTTGCAAAATCATTATATTTTGGTTAACTAATACAAAAGAAAAAAATTAAAAAGAAATTGAAACTAACAAATCAAAAATGAAACACTTTTTTTTTCTTGATAAAATGAATGCCTTCTACACGTCCCTCACTAGTTTGCCCAACCAGACTCCTTAGCAGGAGGTTGCTAAAAGGTACATTTTTAAATAAAAACATGATTTTTTCCTACTGTGATTGGATTTCATGTCTTAGATTGTCTGTTAAGATTTGGTCATAACTGGCATTATATCTAATGATTTAAAAGGTCCTTTTGATTCTACATCAGATTTGGAAAAAAAAGCTCTCAGTGTAGTGCAATACTTCAAAGGAATACAGAGACTTCGGACCTCGTCCTGAATTAAAAAAAAAACAAAACACACAACAACCAAAACCACTTAAACATTCCAGTAGTTTTACTTGTAAGAATAGTTCTGTATCCTCTATCCTAATTTTTTGGGCTTTTGACTAACTTTGCTCAATGAGTGAGTCTAGAAAACTACACTCATTAGTAAAGTTGTTCATGTGCTTAAGTGCCTGCAGGATGAAGGCCTAAGCTGGGACTTCTTTCACAAATAGAGATACTGAAGTGAGTTAAGAATTTGCAGGATTAGGCCCTAAGATAGTGAAGGAAAGAGAAATGCTAATGTGCATATAAAAATAGGTGCTACAATAAAATATTTTTTATATTTCATCAATAAATTATTTTCACTAACCAGTTATTGATCATATATCTCTGCACTCTTTAATGATTTGTCCACATCTACAGTGATCCTTTTAAAGATCGTAATATATTTTTGAATTCAAAAGTCCAGAAAGTATACAAACACATCCTTAAAAAAAGGAAACCTTGTATTAAAGTCGGGGTGTGCTAATCTCTCCAAAAAAGCCATTTAGACTCACCCATGGCTAAAAGGGGAAAATGTGTACTGTACTCTTCAATCAGAAATAAACCCAAAATAAACAATGTATGTTAAAAAAAAGAAATAATAATAATAATAATAACAATAATAAAAAAAAGTGATGACTTTTGTACTTGTGACCTGAACGTGACCCGACAAGAACCTCCTGCCACCTTCCCCAAGCACACGTGGGCACCCGCACAACGCCAGTGTTGTGCCCATTTTACAAAACAGGTGGTTTCCGACTTCCAAATACAGTAAAAGAAAAAAGAATAAACTAAACAGAACAGCACACCCTTTCAGAATCATTCCCCGAAGCTGAAAAGTCCTGTGCCAAGGCACTTCACCCTACAATAAAATGAATTAAAGGGGGGGAAAAAAGGATGGGGGCGAGGTGGGAGGTCAGCATTTACGTTTCTTTGTTTTGCGTGTGGTTGTTAAATACAAATACTCTTGAGAAGGAGCTGCTGAGACTGGCGAGGGGACGGGGAGGGGGGCTATTTCTCAGAACTGGCTGAATGTGGTCTGTTTTTCCAGCACTTCGAGGTAGTCCGGCTCTGCGTTTAGTTTTGCTTTTAGCTCCAGGTACTCGTTCCTGTTGGGCTCTACATAGACAGTACTCGGGGGGCTGTAAAGCACCGTCTCCCGGAGCCTGCTGTCCCCCGGCCCCGGGTGCAAGTACTGGTGGGCACGCCTAAGGTCATAGTTAGGGGAGTAGGTGTAGGCGGCGGGGAGCTTGGGGTAGTCGGGGAGGGTGGAGCTGGGAGTGCCCAGCGTGGAGGAGGAGTGTTTGTCGGGCTCCAAAATGCCCCTGTAAAAGCGATCGGCGTCTTGCACCGGGGAGAGCAGCTCCTCCCGCGGCTCGATGGTGCTCACGCTGTACGCGGGGCTGCGCCCGGGCGCGTCCTCCCCGCCGGGCGCCGGCGGCGGTGGGGGCGGCGGGGGCGGCGGCGCGCCCCCCCCGGGCGACAGGGGGTGGCTGCTGTAGGTGACCTTGAGCTCGTGAAGGTCTTTGTAATCCTCGCCCGAGTTGCCCTCCCGGGAGCGGTAGATGGGGTTTTTGCACATGTGGCCCAGGGGGTGCGGGATGTACTCGTAGACGTGGCCGGCGGGGGTTTTCACCTTGGGCAGCGCGGCGCCCCCGCCGCCGCCACCGCGATGGGGCGGGTGCTGCTGCAGGTGGGGGTGGTGGTGGTGGTGGCCGCTGCCGCTGTAGACGCTGTACTGCATGTTGAAGGAGCTCACGTCGGAGTTGTTGGCGCTGGCGTGGTCGCCCTGGCCCTTCTTGCGCCGCTTCATCACCAGGACGAAGAGCCCTGCCGCCACGAAGACGGACATGATGAAGACCAGCAGCAGGCTGAGGATCAGCACCGAGAGCGGCACGGAGGAGCTGCCGCCGCCGGCGCCGCCCGCGGACGCCGAGCCGCCCGCCGGCGCCGTGCCATTGAGGCGCACGGTGGAGGAGGAGGGGGTGGTCCTGGCCGGCAGCTGGCCCGGGGACGGCGTGGGCGTGGAGACGACGATATCCGAGTAGTCCGGGCACAGCAGCTCCGCCCGGACGGCCCGCATGTCGCTCTGGGCAAACTTCTTAGGGGACTCGCAGATAACCTGGTCCACGAGGACACCGGTGTTGAGCTGCTCCAGCCACAGCTTCATGCCCACCACGTCGCAGGTGCAGTCCCAAGGGTTCTCGTGCAGGTCGATCTGCAGCAGGGATTTCAGCTGGTCCAGCACCCCGCTCACTGGCAGGTAGGAGAAGTGGTTGCTCCGCAGGCTCAGCCTGTAGAGAGACAAACCAGAAAAAATGTTCCCTGGCAAAGACCTCAGCAGATTGTTATTCAAAAACAAGAGCTGAAGGTTGGGGACAGATTCAAAGGTGCCTGCCTCTATCTCCCGGATGACATTGTACTGCAGGAAGAGGTACTGCAGGCTTTGCAGCCCATAGAAGAGCTCTGGGCTGAGCCGCTCGATCCGGTTCCCATTCAGGTACAGCCTTCGCAAATTAGTTAAATCCCCAAAAGCCCGGTCCTGAATGACCGAGATCCGATTATTGCCCAGATGCAGCAAATCCAGCCCAGTGGCATCCACAAAATCTGCCCTGCGGACCAGCGCAATGTAGTTTTCTGTCAGATACATCTTCTTAGGATTATAGGGTTTGGGCTGCAGTTCAGAAATGCTCTCAATCTTCCTCTCCTGACAATTGACATTGAGGCCCAGGTCAGAAATCTGCAAGTTGCAAGTGCAGGCAGTGGGGCACTCCAAAGGCACCGGGGATTTGGTCTGGTAGGCAATGCTGGGGCCATAGTTGCTGTATCCCAGGTCTTTTGAGGGCAAGCGGGAGGTGGGGCGCACCCTTGGCTTGTTGGGTTGGCGGGTCCCTTTGGGGGGCTTCAAGGGAGATTTGTAAACAGCTGAAGAAGAAGTAGCCACAGAGTTGACCGAGGCTGGGGTTGTGTGGAAATACCCTGTGGTGCTCAGTGGTGTCTGAGGTCTCATTTCATAATCAGAGATGAGCCTCCTGGGGCAAAGCTCCTGCTTGGAGACTTCATCCAAGTCTCGACCGTGTAAGCGGAAAGGGGTCTCGCAAACTACATCTCCCACCAGAGCAGAGTATGAGATACTGTCCAGCCAATCCTTTAGAGCAATCAACTCACAAGAGCAATTCCAGGGGTTTTCCTCCAGCTGCAGCTCTACCACTTTATCCATGTGCTGCAAGAGGCCCATATAGGGCAGCAGCTTCAGCCGGTTACCCCTCAGGTCCAGGTGAGTTAAGGGCACAAAACGGAAAAGGTTGTTGGGCAAACTGGAGAGGAGGTTATCATTGAGAATCAGCACCTGCAGCAAATGCAGTTTGCTGAAGGCATTCGGTTCAATGATGCTAATATAATTATAATCGACCTGTAGGTATTCCAAACTCTCTAGCCCAAGGAAGGTGTCATCCCGTAGAAGTTCCAACTTGTTATTGTTCAAGTGCAGCCTCCTTAAACCTCTCAGACCATGAAAAGCCCCAGTTTCGATGTCTTGTATGTCATTGCTCCCCAGATGCAAAATCGAAGCCCCCGTGTAATTGACAAACTGGTTTGGGTACAGCCTGTTCAAAAGGTTCCCAGACAACAAGAGATGGTAGACAGGAAACCTTGGTGGACTGATCTCAAAAAGGCTGATGATCCCTCTGTTTTCACAGCTCACTGTTAAGATGCTGTCCTTCTCCTCACAAGGACATGCATTATCACAGATTTCCCCATAATATTCGATGCTTTCTGCCCACGAAAGGACTAGCGATGTTAAAGCAAACGCGATCGTCTGCAGCATCCAGATATGCATTTTTTTGCTGAGGTCCTGTTCCAAAGTTACTGTAGAGCAGCAAGCATACATTTTATTTCCTGTAAGGATAAGGAGAAAAAAAAAGAAAGTAGCATAATAGTACAACCCTGTAAAATTTAAAATGGAAATAAAGTTTATGTATGTCTTCAGTAGGGTAGAGAATGGATTGTTAATCAACAAAAAAACCCAAACCTCCTGTCACTTCTAATTCCCATACTTTCGAAAACTGGATGACATGCATTGATTAAAGGGTTGATAGGCAACTCCTAGCGAGTCAAATGCCTGCGGTGTTTAAAACGGTGAGGTCACAGTAGGAATTGTTCTGGTTCTGTTTGTGTGGGGTGCATTTCAATGTTTCCTTGGATTTTTTTCATGACCAGCCCCATAAATATACATAAAATGGCTGTCAGTTCAGTTTCACGTTTCTAATTTAAGAGAAAAGGAACACCATTTTACGAGGTTTCCCACCTCCCCTATTACCCAGCTCCCCCTTCCCTTCAGAACCTCCCCAGTGAACAGCGCACCAAGGTCTTCCCCTCCTTCTACCTTGATTTTTAACCGTTGGTGGAACTACCATGGTAGGAATCCAAGAAAAATGCTCAGTGTTGAAAACGGCAGCTTAATTCAACAGAGAGAATACTGACACATTCTCCCCATCACACATTTCTTAAAACTCTTTTATGTTAGGTTTTTTACTCCTAGCTATACATTTACAAAGCACACACCCACCTACACAGACATGCACACACACACACACACACTCACACACACTCACCCCCAGATGACTTCTGTGGAGGAATTCTTCTGTAATGAGATTAAATACATTAACCTCCTACTTCGGTGCACTCAACAGCTCCCTTCAATTAGAGAAATTTTGTAATCTTTACACAAGCAAATAATTTTAATTGATTTTTGATCCCCCCTCAAGTTATACACAATGTAACAGAGCTCATTTCAAGCAGAAGTCTTTAGTTCTCTCTCACATACACACACATACACACATACTCTTAAAATAAATATTTTAACCACTCACCCAAAATTTGTGAAAAATGTAAAACATGCAGATCATCTTCGGAGTCTCATCCATATCTGACATAGCGCTTATTCCCAATGTTCTGCAAAACTAGCCTGGTAGAAGTGGAGAGATCTAAATAGGTCTCGTGAAAATATCTCATTGCCAACACTCCAAGCATCAGAGTTACTGATTATAAGCAGCGATGGCTGTCAGTACTCTTTATCCTTTAGGGGAGAAGACACCCAGGCTGATTAAAAGCCAAGGAGGGTGGAAGGGAAACCCTACCATTGACCTACGTCAGTAATTTAATGCCCGAATTTCACCTAGCTGGAAACAAATCCTTTGCTTTCCTTTTTGCAGTCTTTCTGACTCCTTGTGTCTTTCTTCTACTAGTCTAAAAGCAATATGAATAGAGAAAAGAGATGCATTTTGTGTGTCGGTAAGGGAAGACTAATAAATCATCAGGCTTAAATGCTGGGATCTTAGAGGAGGCTTGCATTTTCTATTGTCCACCTCAGAGCTCCGATCCTCATGGCACAACTCTGGTTTGGAGGAAGGTATCCTAAAAAATGAGAAGTCTCAGTACTGCAAGACATCTCCTGTGGCATCAGGTTCAGGGCTGCAAATCTAGCACTTGCAGCAAAGGCAGTCATGCAGCAAGAAATCGGAAGTCTCGGTGAATCTCTCTCTAATTCTGACCAGACGTCAACTGGATCAGAATTACTCAAAGCAAAAAGGCTTCACTGCATAAAGGCATCAGAAATCTTACTCAAAGGCATGTATGTAGCATATTCTTTCTCAGTTTGATCAGATCCATTCATCCATTAACCAACAGTTCTTCGTAGAAAAGAAGAAAAAGAAGACATAAGCCATTGAAAAACCTGCCGGTCAATGTTAAACTCCCAGGCAATTTTACAACTTTAATTCAATTATTGTTAGAAAAGGAGGCAAATACAATTTTCCTTCCCTCTTCCTTTCTCCCATTCTCTTACCAAAAAAAAAAAAAAAAAAAAAAAGGGGGGGGGTTGGGGGTGGGAGGTAAGGATAATAAAGTTGTAGCTGGAT
>JAYRBT010000001.1:72794368-72810030 GCA_036023395.1 Myiotriccus ornatus | reverse complement strand
GTCGTGTGGGTTTTTGCCGGGTTAGATTTCGTGTTTTCTTTTCCGCCACATTGCCTGTTTGGCTGATTTAAAAAAAAAAAAAAAAAAAAAAGGAAAAGAAAAAGTAATTTAATTGCATACGGCCAAAGATGTGCGCATGGTCGCATTTGTGTATTCATTACTGCTGTGGGCTCTATAGATTGTGGTACGTAAGTCTAATAAGTGTTATGCATACAGGAACACATGGAGTACGTCCCATGTGCACAGCACAGAGGTTGGAATCGAGCTTTACTCAAAGGTAATGCTAGATGTGGTTGTGCCTTCGTGGGTTTTATTGTGTGAGTCTAGACACTGAACAGTGTTCTGTATATGGTGTGTGATTTCAGTACATGTATTTCTTCAGCAGACCTCTGTTAACTCATATCTTAACATCCTAACATGCTAAACCCAGAGATAACTGTAAAGAATCATCTTTTTCTTAATGCTCAGCCTTCCCCAAAAGGTATATTTTTCTTCTTTGCAAACATAAAAGAAGTGTGACTCAAATCCTCTTTCCCTAGGCCTGAAATAAGCAAGATCTTGTATTTGGATGAAAGACAATTTTTTTTTTTTTATATGGACCAGGTAATTTTCCTTACGTTGTAGAAGCCTTTGGAAATCTTCTCAGTGGGACAAAGTACTTACTTAAATTCTTAAAGGATCACTGACATTCCCGTTTTGATGCAAAACCAGTTAATTTAGTGGAAGGTTTTGAATGGTTTTAGAGTGAGTTTCAAGGTGCTACTTTTAGTCAGGAAAAAAATACCAAACCACACTAGGTATTTTTCCTTCCCCCCTTACATATACTCTGTTAAGCTTTTCTAATATTCAACATGGAATTTACAATAGTGGAACAAAAAGAATTCACAGATAGTAAACAGAGATGTCTAACAGCAGTTTCTTATGGCCTCACTATTTTTGAAAAACATCTTTGTTTTGAATTATTAATTCTGCATTTTGAATAAATGGGGATTTATGCATATATGCTTGCATTTTTTTTAGGTCTGTTGTATTTATGGCATCTGCCTGTGTTTCTATGCTATTTTTCTCTCTGACACACAAAATTAGACACATGTAAATACTTTTTTTATTAATAACAGAGAAAGATATTTTAAATAACCCTGTCATCTAGGCTGAGCTTAACTCTTTGCATGAAACTGTTCTGGAGATTTTGTCATTTCATAAGACCAAAATCATGTTAAAAGCTATCATGTAAAAGTCAATATTGGAGACATATTTCAGTTTAATTTTTCTGATCCTATACTAATTAGATATTAAAATGCATAATAAATAGAAAATCTGATTTAATGAAATCTTACTTGTGAGTTGTTAGACTGCTAGATTGTTTTAGTAGCATGCATGAGATTTAAATAGTTATTAGTGTAGAACTATCATGCTGTTGTTCCATTCATTCTTATTCTGATTAACAGTATATTTTTAGTAATAGACCTTAAAGTTCTGTAGAGTTTTTCAGAATATTTATTTCAATATGTATGACTAGCATGAGAGAACACAGCTCTATATTGCGTAGTGGAATTGGAATTAGACTCCATTTGAATGGAGTGTAATTCTAATTTGCATGGAGTCTGCATAGTCCAAAAGTATTTCTGATAGTGAAAAGTAACATCTGAATGTTGAACTGGAACTGTCACTATAAACCAAAGCACACAAAATCGAACAATAAATGCTGCTAAATTTATGAGAAATAAAGATGCTTTTATTATTATAGTGCTGCCTCTTGCTAATTTATCTTTGTCTACGTTTCATTAAACTGGGAAATCCTAAAAGCCTTTAAACTGAAATACTCAGGAGGAAAGTTGGAAATAACTCATATAACCCTCACATGGAATAAAAATAGAGGAACCCGAGTGAAGATGGAACAAGAGAAAAGCTAGATAAATAAAAGGATATGGGGCATACATGCATTATATGTATAACAACTTGTAAGTGTACAGATCTACCCATTTTCTATAGTACTTCAGTTGATGACAGTGGCAGGAACAGTTGATCTAGCATGTGAAACCAGATATGAGAAAACAGGAATACGGAAGTTCCAAAGTCATTAAGTGACATATACTGGAACAGAAGGATGGAGACTCCTTGTTTAATTCATGCACTAAAACATATTAAGGAGTGAAGACCATTAAACTACAGTGCAATAAAAATGTTAAATTTGAGGGTGGAGCTGAGATAGTGTCCATTTGAGTAAAAATCATTTAGCAAAGGGGGGGGTAAGCAAAAGTTGAGATTGTGTGATCATGCAAATCTGTGTGATTTCTCATGGGTAAATATCAGCAAAAAGTTCAACCAGTGATGCTGGGGATGATGAGATTTTGAACATTATAGAAGATAGCTTCTTTTATGGAACAGACACTGAGCAAGAAAGAGGCAAGGATAACAGACAATCTTAGTAAATGATAGGATCTACAGGAAAAAATGATAGAAAATAATCTTAAATGTGATGGGTTTGAGCTTTTCTGCTTCATGTGAAGTTGCGAGACTGAAGAATGTGAAGGATCTGTAACAGCAGTCCAGTGTTTCAGAACGGCAAACAAAAGCCAAAATTTCTAGTGAGGAGTACTGGAAGTAGAATTCAGATAACACAATATGGGGGGGAAAAAGGAATTCAGATAACATACTGGGTGGGGGGAAAAAAAAAGCGCTAATGTTATTGAATGTTTACACTGGAGAAGAGGGAAAGAAACAAAATAGCCCTCCTAAACAGGGATGAAAAAGAATTCCCAGAAGGTAGCAACCTTAAGCAAGTTATTAAGAGTAAGCATGAAACCTAAAAAGAATGGAAAAGAGATACTGATTAGCAAGAAGAAATCTTGCGTCAATAATTTGAAACTGTAAAACCAAGCTGGGAATGGTCAGAAATCTTGTTAAACCAAAACTTTCACAGAGGCCTGAAACATAGTAAAAACTTCTTAAGCCATGTAAATAAAATGAGAACTTAAGAAGTGGAATGGATGATAAAGGATGATGTAGACATTAGGAGTAAAGTAGACCTGGACTAAATAGATAGTGGAAATTTGCCTCTGTTTCTGGTAAGAATATATGTAAATTTTTATATATAAAGAGAAATCACATCATCAATATATTTGGTCCTGCATGGCACAAGCATTTGGTCAGTCCAGCAATTTTCTATCCTAAAGTACTGAAAGAATCAGCACATGAAAATCAAGTCCAAAAGTAAGCAAGTCAAAAATTTTGGAGAAGCTTAGAAAAAGGTACAGTATGTAATCTTGAGAGGGGAGTTATCTGAATGGGTGGAAGTCTTTAGCGGATTTTGTTGGTGGCCAGTTTTTAGCCCAGTCCCTTGTAATACACTTAGCTCGAATTGCAGGATATAAGGTAAGTGCATCTGGACAGAGTCTGTAGACTACACAAAATTAATGGTTTTTCTGAGAAACAGATGTGTTGAGATACATCATGGATTCATGGAATCGCATTGAGGGTGGAAAAGCCTCCAAGACCATCGAGTCCAACCGTCCCCCAGCACTGCCAAGGCCTCCAATAAACACATGCCCCAAGTGCCACATCCACGTGGCTGTTGAATCCCTCCAGGAGTAGAGACTCCACCCCTGCCAGGGTTAGGTGACCCTTTCAGTGAAGGAATATTCCCAATATTCAACCTAAACCTCCCCTTGTGTCAATATATATATACACTATATAAATATTTTCAAATGTAGTCTTAATGTTTTGTATTTTGTCAATATTTCTAAATTTAATCCCTGTGTATCTATATTTTTTTTTCTTTTGGCCTAGGCTGATAGAGATGGTGTGAAATTGAATAATGTAATCTACAAACTCAGGAACAAAAAGCTTTGCTATAAACTAGGAAGATCCAAGTTTATACAAAAATCTAAAAATTTAAAGGTAGTAGTCAATCAGGAAGTGGCTATAGCTTGCCATTATAAACGAAGTACTTATATAAAGGGAAAAGAGAAATGTGATTCTATGATGTATTAGGATGTTCTAATAGGTAGGGAGGCATTATTAGTACTGTAAAGGATGTGCTTTTTCAGGAGTTCCTGTTGTATTATGCATGGTTCTAGTAATACATTCAAAGAAAATAAAATGAAATTTAAACATCAGAAAGAAACTCTGGTAATTAGGGCATGGAAAATATGTCTATGGAAGAGAGATTTAAAAAAAAAAAAAAAAGGCATACATAGCCAAATAGATATTGACAGGACATGT
Organism: Myiotriccus ornatus; assembly: GCA_036023395.1. Classification (NCBI taxonomy): domain Eukaryota; kingdom Metazoa; phylum Chordata; class Aves; order Passeriformes; family Tyrannidae; genus Myiotriccus; species Myiotriccus ornatus. The sequence goes on along the minus strand of JAYRBT010000001.1, from coordinate 72,805,806 downwards.
GAGTCCTTACAAATACATTTTTAGTTAAATGCTAAAAAAGGCAAAAAGTATTTAAACTGAAGAGTGATGTTGGCATGCCATCAAATACTTATATATTCATTACAAAGCCTAGGAATGTGAAGAAATTTACTGACTGACTGAGACTGGAAAGGTCTTCCAGATAGGTAATCAGGCCAATGAAGTTTTTTAAAATAGAACTTGAAATGCTTATAGAAAAGGATGTGTAAGCGAATGGGACAGTTCCTGTTAGAAAAGGGACAGTTGTGGCAAGTTGGGAAAGAAAGGGCTTTTGAAGAAGGTGGAATATGTTTTTTCTACATTTATACTGTATCTCTTCTCTGCCTCAGGGCTTACTGCAGGCTCTAAGGTCAGGTAGGATGTTTTCTCCCTTTATTGTATAATTTAGATACTGAGTTATGTTAATTTCTTTCTTTCTTTTGTTCTCCTTTGTATAGTGGGACATGTTTTAAGTCCTAGAACATTCTGCAGAGAATTTCTAACAGATTTCCTCCTATTGTGGGGTTCTCCACAGACCACTGATGGTACCCTTTTCCTTTTTTTTCTTTTTCTTTGTCTCAACTAAATATCTAGTATATTGTAATCCTCAACTGTGAGGGTGTAGAAATTTAGATAGTCCCTTCCAGCAATATGTTTCTATTACTATTTCTTATGAAAATCATATTCAACTCTGTTCTATTATCTCAAAAATACTAGCTAAACTTTCAGCATTTTCAATAGGACGTGGCATGGATTAAGTGACATATAGGAAAAAAATCTCTGCAATTTCCTAAACTGTTCTGTCATTATACATTAGTTCTGACTTTTCATTTTTCTTATCTCCTTGCTATACTTAGGATTATCAAATAATTAAAATTATTTCACGTCAAATATGTCTAATATTAGGTATGTAAATCTGTCCATAATAACTGAAATAAAAGGATTCTGATTTCATGTGGCTCTGAACACTTCCTCTGGGGTAGCTTCTTAGGTTTTCTAATGGAAGTTGTAGGATAGGAATTATACAGAGGTTTATTCATATTCTTACCTGCAGGAGTAACCTTAAGGTCCTTCTTTTCTTTTTACTTTAATTTTTTTACAATAGAAAGAGACTTAACAGGAGAAACTCAGAGAATTACCAGGTGTTTTCTGCCTTATTGTTAAAAGATTCAATAGAAGGAGGGGGCTTAACATTTTTACACTGCATTAGTTAATAGAAATTTGAATATGATCAGTATGCTATCCCTCGAACACAGAGACTGACCTGTCTCATTCCTGTTTACTCTGAGGAAGTTAAGCATCTCATGAGAATTTCTATTGAACTGTTCCTCACAAGCAAGACAAGCAGGGGAAGTCAGAAATTGAAAATCAGGGATTATGTATAATTAGACTTCCAAGTGACTCAGTAGTAACAGCACTAATGTAATTCCTAATGTCTATGAAAAAAATTGCTGCAAGAAATACAGCAAGGAATGTTGATCCTTGAGGCACATGAATGTACTCAGCAAGAACTTTGGCAGTCTTAATGGTTTCTGAAAACTGGATCTAGACTTTCTAATAGGTAGGAACTTATATATATATCTATAATTTGTAAAGTTAACCCTGTGTAACTGTAAGTGGATACAGGTGCTTGTCTTTATATTTTATAATTTCTAATATATAATTTAATAATTTATATTTTTCTCTGAGAATAATCAGTTGTTTTACTGTTGTTTTGTTTTTTTTAACCTACTTGCATATACAGTAATTTATAAAATAAAAAATCGTTAATCTTATTAAAAAAACACAAAAAACATAGTCAGTCTTATGAATTTCTACATTGTGTGTTTAAACATATATTTACAAAATATAATACGTCAATTTCACATATTTATAAACTCACTGGTTAGCATAGAACAGGCTGGTTATTAATGAGAGGGGTTTTATTTAAAATAAATATGAAGCTTTATTTGCACAGTGATAATCAAAAATCAATATATTATTTTACCATTCTACCTAATAGGCACTATAACTGTGTTATGTGGTATTAAAAGGACGTGAAGAATGTTTTGTTTTGTATTTTTAAGTAAGTGGGCTCACTCCAGTAAAAGTGCAAAACCCTCAAAATGAAGTTGCTTGTTTTGGCTACTCGGCATGACCTGGATTTCATACCAGTGGTGGCTCCTCCAGGTCTTCTGACTGGGGAGTTTTCATCAGTTTCTGCCACTAGGTGTCCCTATATGCCCCTGCGTGCAGGAAAATGCCTGATGAAAACATATAACTAAGGGAGGAGAAGGGGAGAAATTGAGCGGGAGGAGTAGAAAACATGATAGTAAACGTCCTTCATGTTTTTTGAGTTCCGTTTTGCGACTATCTGGCACGTTACTGAAGAGGAAATATGAATAGATTCATGATTGTGTAGTTAGATTTCAAAACAAACTTTTAAAAAAATGTATAATAATGTGCTCTTAGATATTACATACTATGCAGTCTTTTTGATATTATGTAGTTATATATAAGTATATAAAATGGGGAAAATCTTCGAAAAACATGCCAGTTTAGGCTGCATATTTGGTAAATTTATTATAGTTTAAAAATTATTTATACAACTTGGTGTAAAAAATGGATTTTCAGATAGTAAACCATTTCCATTAATTATATATGTCTAAGAGTCATTAAGAAATGTGTACCATGAATAGCTTCTCTAGAACACCTTGATAAATGGGATGTTTCACAAATTAAGAGTCTTTGATGGATTGTATAGCCCTCTAACCCTTACAATTAATATTTAAATAGATCACTAGTAATGGAAAATAATTTGTTTTAGACCACAATTCTTTTCATAATCAAGTGGCTATTGCATGTTATGCAAACATTCTTCTAGTGGGACATTTGTTTAATGAAAGTCAGCAGCCATTATGACATGAGAGCTTTTAATAATTATAATAATAATAATAATGATAATAAAGTAAAAATGCAGAGATATGAAGATATGGTCGTTCAGGTGTAATAAGCAGGACACTTGAACAGACACTTCAGAGTATTAAATAATTTTTTCCTCTGACATCAAAAGGCTTCATGTACAATGACAGCTGGATTATACTCATATTGTCTGGAAAGAGTTCTTGAGTAGTGCCTTTTCTTTTTCAAAATACAGACCTTTAATTAAAAAATAAGCAAGCAAACAAACAAGCTTTCATCCTTCTCTATACTATTGAAAACATGACTAGAGAAAAGCTACCTTTCTGAACCTGTAATTCTGAGCTTACTTGTTTTGAACTTGTAGAGAACAATAGCTCTCTTTTGGAGATACCAGCACTGTTAAGCATTTTTCTTCTGGATATTTGTGTCACACATAGTCTAAGAATTTGGAATTAGGGAAAGATGTTTTATTTAAAAGGAATTTACTAACAGCATAACTTTTTTTGGAATGTCTCCACTGGTTTTAAGAGTCATAGTCATGGTTTAAAATTGATCCCATAGTCTGTTAACCCAAGGATGAGAGAGTTAAAAGTCCATTGCACTAAAAATTTATTAGTTGATGAATACATTAATGAATAATAGCTTGTTACTCTTCATCAGCCTTGTCTACTTGATGTTAGTGGTTCTTCTTTGGAAGTAAACTGACTGAAAGCTGAAGTGAAAGTACCTTGTGTCAAAACAGATATGATAGTCTGTTATTTAGTTTGGATTTTCACTTGTCTATTTTAAATTAAATTGAGTTGGATTTAAGCATTTTACTTCAGTTGACAAGACTGAGTTTTTGTAGACCAAAAAAGCTATGAGACAAATTTATTAAAAAACTGAAAGTCTGTCTTTAAAGGTATTGGGATAGGTTCCCATAGTCTTTGAACCACAGGATGGAATCAGGCTAGTTTGAGTATCTATTGTTTAGAATTATCTATTAGAATTCTATAGGAAATGGAAGGAGGAGGACTGGTGCTATATGGTTCAATATGAAGAAGTAGAACATCTTTTGTGACCAAAGGATACTGAACATTATGATAGACAAGTGGAATACACAAATAAGAATCTGTTTTATAACAGTGAAATAAAAAATACAAGTGTTTAATTGGTTTACCTGTGAAGTTATAAGTTTAAGTGAAAAATGGTAGTGATATATGTCATAAAAACTTCTATATTTCATATATTACCTACCTTATTTCTGCATAGAAGTTGTATGAAAGTTATGTCTTAATGTAGTTTCAGCTCTAGTTTTCTATATGTATCCCTGTGGAATATAAACATCCTAAAAAGCTTAAGTAGAAAGCCACATGAGATTTTACTATTTTTATTGCTATTATTGTGATACCGAGTAGTCGAAAATGGCATTATCCATTAAAAATATCTAATCAGACAGTATCAATTCATGTCACCTTTCAGTACCTATGATTCAGAGAAAATAATTTGGAGTGAGAGTGTCAGTCCTATTGAAAGCCAGTGGTAACTGAATAGTGGTACATTACGTAACTGTACCTTGCTACCTGTAACTTTGAAGCCACAGAAGAAAAAGCAGATAAAAGAGAAGTGAAAGGAAATATCCCCAGTTTTCATTTCAGGAATGGAAGCAAAATGAGATCAGGTAACTGAAATATTGCATATGGAATATCGAATACTTTATTAAAGTAATTCAGAGCTCCCTTTCCAATATCTCATCTAGCAAATGAATCTCACTCCTAATACAGTAAAATGTTGGAAATACTTAATGTCCTTTTATGTCTTGCTTCAATCTATTTTTTTAATGCAAATGTATTGCTGAAATGGATGGCAACAGAGAATTTTAAAAAATAACATTATCAGTACCTAAATCATGACGTCTGCCTTGCTGAAGATGAACTTCAGCATTTTGAAGCCTAGATAGGTTCTGCAAGCTTTGTTAAGAAGCTGTCTTTCTTTACAAAATATTACCTATTTCTCAAATGCATCTATGCTGTACTAAGTTAAATTAATTCATTCCATTTGAGTGATTTCCCAACTATTTCAGGAAAAGCAAGGAATATTTTACATAGCTTTATAAACTGAAACATACTTTTTTAATGGCAAATGGGTACCATGTTTTCAAATAGTCTTACTAGGCAACCATGCATGTCCTATAGACAGTGATGTGAGATGGGCATCTCTCAAGGATTATTCTAATTATGTGACCTGAAGTCTTCTCTAAATATGTGTCCCCCCCTACCGATCACAGTGACATAATGCATTTAGCTTAGTGCCTGACCTGTTGCCTAAAATGAAGAGGGCTTCATACATACTTGGAGAATGGTCAGTCAATGTATAAAACCAGAGATACCTAAATATAAATGTAAAGAGAGAACAATTATTTAGATTTTATGTAATCTCTAGACTTATTGACTGCGGTTTGGCATTTTGGGAAATGTAGTGCTACTAATCATGATGTGGATATTGTGTCAAAATTCAAACTTGCGTTAGCAGAAGTACTTTTAAAAAGTTAATATTACAGGAAACACCTTGAGTTCTCTTTCAAAATTAATTAATATTGTCACTAGCAAGTGCACTTGAGAATTTCTGTGTAAGCAAGTTTATTTTATGTCATTATATCTGTCATAATACATATTTCCCATTTGTTCTTCTGATAAATTGATATGGATGAATATATGTATTATGGAACAGCTGTTTGGATTAATGATGTGATAGCAGACCTCTATAGACAGGAGTAGGGTTTTTTGTTTATTCCCTTTTTGCTGTTATGCATTGATTAAAATCTCATGTAGATGCCATAATAAGAAATCAATTTCCTTGCTTTATGCTTATGTTTTCTTATAATAGAAATTACTATTTGTTCAACAAATGTTGCTTAATGAAAAGATTTTTCTATTAATTTGTATTTTTATTTTCTTTCCTTACATATTCCATTGTTCTTAATAATATTTTAAACCTTTATTTTTTTGTTTGCATACAGTCAATAGAGCTCAATTTTTAACCGTCACATCCAAGATAAATGGAATAAGTGTCTTTGTTACGCTGAAGGGAAAATACAAAAAAAAGCCAGAAAAATAGTGCCATTACTTGCCAGTGAAACCTGCAGATTTGACAGGATATCCAGAACAATAACTGCCATGTGATTTATCAGTACTGACTGCTGACTACCACAGTTTAATTTGCTACACTAACACCCAAAATCCTACTGTAAAACAGATTTTTTTTTCCAATTTCTGCTTTTGACAAAACCTGATTTAATTGTCTTGCATGTCCCGTATGTGATCTTCATTTCAAATTCTTAGCTGGATGGATCTAGTACAGTCATGAAAAACCTTCTGACCCTTCTAGAAATGGAAGTATGTAATCTATAGGCATTCAACATATGCTGCTGCTTACAGTATATTTTTTCAAATAAAGAGTGTATTTTTAAATGAAAAAAAATATATTACTCAAGTAGAGTATGAAGTAATAAATGTTGTCACTTTGCAAAAAAACCTTTGTGACATGAATTCATGTTGCATTAACATGAAGCTGTTGAAGAGTAAATTAAGAATCTCTTATGCTTATTTAGTACAGACAATTTTGATGTGCCATCATCTCCTTTTGATTTCTGTTTCTAATTCTTATTGAATTCCAGCTATGTTTTCTAGAATTTTACTGGTACTTTCAGATTTTGATGAATAACCATATTACTACAATTTATTTTTTTCCTAATAAAATTTCTTTTTATTTTATTGCAGTTTTCTAACTTGCATAAATCTTGTTTTAATTTGGATGAAATTCTGACATTAACGTAGGATTTCACTTTACTGATTCTATTAGTCCAGAAAAATAGAGCCCAAGTATCAAAATCTGTGAGCAAGAGATTTAACTTTTCTTTTTGTTACTTCTCCATCAAAATTTAATATTTTTACTCTCTCAACATACTTATAGTAGACATGGGGTGGCATTCACCACATTTCCCAAATCTTGTCCATCATGCATATGTGCAGGTTAAGATTTAAACCTAAATGACCTGTAGGTCCCTCACTGACAGGTTTGTTCCCCTTTCTGAGTCCTACCTGGCATAACATGATGTCAGTGGGCAGTAAAACCAGTAATAAGAACTTTTCAACTGTTCCAAGATCATTTTTTTAACAAATTATTTAATACACAATTTTATTTTTCCTTTTTCAAGTAGGAAAAATATTTTCATGCCTGAAATATAGGCATAAGAAATAGCTCTGGGAGTGTCATAGTTCTTTTTCATTCTTTGCATGCCTGGAAAATTTATTTATTGCCTTGAATACTCTTCCACTGTGGATAGAATTCCTTCAATTGTTTTCATGAATGAAACTGTTGATTCAAGCTGCTAATTTACAGACTACCAAAGCTTTAAAGAGTGTTTGCTTAGAATCTGACATATACATTAGATAAATTAGCACCTGGCAAAACGCAACATGTGGCGTTTATTATTGCTATTGTTGTTTATTCTCTTTTATTACATAAACTTTGTTTAAGTTTTGTAAAAGTTTGTTGTTAACAACAGATTTCAAAGTTAAAACTTCAGTCAACTCGTACATTAACTAATACCTTGAGTTAAATCTGTGGATAAGTTCAGGGATTTGCATACTAAAAGGAGGCTGAGGTGGATTTCAGGTATGTTGGAATATTGCTAGGCTTATCTCAGAAGAGCCTTCTGTGACACCTAAACCTAAAGAGGCAAGAAATCTCTCCCATGGGAGATGAGCTGTTCTTACTGGAAAAATTCAAGCACAGCAAATAGGTACTGGAGCATACTTTAATGGAGGCTCTAGGCTGTCTCTGTACTTAATGGTAAACAGGTGTTAAGAGCCCCTTTAGAACTGAATCATCCTCCCAGGAAAGATGTTTCTTTCAGTTGACTATGTCCCTTTGTCCCTCAGGGAAAGTGAGGATCTAAGATAATTTAAAGGCTCATTTAGGTGCTGGAAGCTAGATGGAAGAAATTCAAGTTCAAGAATCTATTTTTGGCTATGCCAGAACTCACTAAAAATGAGTAAGTATCCATGCTGCTAACCTCAGTTCTGGAAATTAAGAGAAGCAGTTTACATGAAAGTTCTGCACTATTATGTTATGTTCTTTAAAGGTTAGTAATGAGAAAATACAGAGCTTGAGGTTGTGTCTGTGGGAAGTCTTTAATCATAAACCAGATGAATTAACAAATCCGAGGGACGAAAGATTCTGAGGCAGACAAAAATTGTGTTTGACTGAGTCAGACTGCTAATGGAAATTTTTATTATTAAGCCATATCAAAATGTTCCATGATATGTTATGATTCAGTACAAGCCTGTTTAAGAGTTAATTAGCCTCACATTACTCCTTCACATCTCCTGAAGGAAATACAGTGCACATGAGAAATTCACATTTGGTTGCTGAGATGTTGTAGGTCTTACTCTCAAGTTCCAGTCTTATCATTGCTCTGCTGAAGTCTTCCTCAATGCTGGTTTTGATACTGACTTTTCTGCATTCAGTTTAATTTTGGAACATGGAGAATCAGAAACCATCTATTGTCGAATACTTAACTCTTTAGCGTGAGTGCCATGCTTACTTGCATGTGTTATCTACAGCCTAATATATACCAGAGAGAAGTCTTGTAAGAGGTCTTCTGTTTCAAGTTCTTCAACATATATGCTCCAACAAAAAAGTAATAGCTTATACCAATTCAGAGAGTAAAGAATCTCCTCTTGACAGCCTTAACATTATGACTTGTCACATCTACTTAGTGCTGATCTCAATCCTCAACAACCTGACTGGATAATGAACTTATACTGATACTGAGGATGTTGGAAATACCTAATGTAAGGTTAGCTCTACTCTACTTTTATCAGGTGTAAAACTGATTTTTGAAACCCAATTAAAAACAACTGCCATATGAAGGCACTGGCTTTAGTATTGGCCTACAGCATATTCAGTCTAAATGTTTTAAACTAATATCAGTGTGCTTTTGCCTGGAGAATTCTGTGGCTTTTTTTGGTACTTATAACATTCTGAAAACTGCTGAACTGGATTTTACTTTGTTTCTTGTTATTCTGTTGTTGCTGATCTATTGATTGGGCCATTGTTCTGGCTTCTTTATAACACATCTAATATGACTTGATTCTAACATAAATCTATATTTAATCTATTAGATAAAACATATTTTCTATGCTTAAGTTACTATCTTGGGGTTTATCTTTTTTTTTGGCTTTGTATGTGTTTTTCTCCCACTCTGTGTTTCTGCGTTCCACTGTAATTTGATACCAAATTACTGGTTTTAGAGACCATTAAAAACAGAGTATTTGGTTCATCTGTCACAAATATGTCATTCAAGGAAGAGTATGCCCCTTATAGCATGCTATTTTATTAAATGTGGTGATACTACTCCTTTCATACAGAAGTTCAGTGATAAGGAATTTTAACCAAGGAACTTGATAACACAAGTTTAAGAGTCTCTTCAAATTTGCAGGTTTCAAAATCACTTCCTCCTGGTCAGAGGAAGCACTGAGTGTAACAGGCTAGGCTTTTATATTTTATAAAGCCAATTACAGATCTAAACATTTAATATTTTTCCTCAGTTTAATTTTGGCTTGTTTACACAGACTTTTTTTCATTTATAATAATCAGTTAAAAATCTTTCAAATTACCTGAGCAGTCTTAGCCTGAAAATCCACTCCAGGAATGCCTTTTCAGTCACTGAGTGTTTGTAGTATTTGATTTGATTATATAGTAGTTCAGCCTGACCTTTTCAAGCTCTAAACAAACAAGAGCAGGGTTACTTTTTCAGTGATTTAAATTAACCAGCATAAAAAGAGCTGTATGAAGTTGCAATGCGTGTCATAGTGTTATGAATGTTGGTTGGATCTTTTATGAACTGACAACACTGATAAAAAAAGTTAAGTTTCCTTTGGTGACATTTTACCAAAGATGTGAAATCACTCAATAACTGAAGGCCAATGCTTGCAGTTAAAAAATACGTTTGTAAAGAATGCAGAGTTTGCAAAGATCTGGAAGAGATAACTTTGCAATCAAGAGGAAACTCCTCCTCAGTTCTATTAGAGTAGAACATGCAGATACTATTTTGTTTCCTTACACTCCACATGCCTATCTTACATTTTCAGTGGAGAATAAGTGATCATAATTACTAAACTCTTGAATATTCTCATGTAAATAGAAACCAGTTCCAGATACTCTGAAGCTTAATGTGAGAGGAACTTTGAGATCCAGATGAATTCTACTGTGTGGCATTTTATATTTCCAGTCGATCAGTTGTTTTGCAAGACGCTCCCCATTAAGATGTTATGCTCCAGTCTATAACTGCCAAAACTTTTAACTGAATAAGACTTCAGAATTCTGTTTCATAGCATGGAATTTGCCACTTCTCTGGAATTAACTTTTGATGAGGATAATTTAATTTTTGAAAATCAGCCAGCTAATGTGTCCTGAAAAAGATCTCAATACATTCTGGATAACTAGAACATTCTGAAAAATACTGAAAAATGGTACTTCCTGAACTAAAGCAGGATGATTTTAATTCTTTTTCCTTTTTTTTTCCTGTGGTATACCTTCCTATTCTCTTTCAATATTTTCTGTATTGCAGATAGGAGATAGTAACAATACAAGGGCAAATGTATACACTTGCCTTTGCTTCATATAGCTTATAGTCACATCATATTTCAAAGGCAGTATTGAATCTGCTTCTCCCAAAGATTGTTAGGGTCAGCCTGACACTTGAATAAGGTTCTTCTTCACTGAAAATTGATAGCTCTGTAATAAGAGAGGAAGATGCTTGCAGCATCAGTTCAAGACAAATATCAAGAGCAGTGGCTCTGCTGACAGCAGAGTGCATATGAAGGTCCCAGGGTGTAACTCTTCCATACACACACACGCACAAATATATATATATATGCATATATACATATGTATACCTCTCCTATATTATATCTCCAAGTATAACTTTTTGTGGAGAGAGGTGCCTGCCTTACTACCCAGTAGTAATGCATCATTCCTCAATCATCTGACTTCTTTAAGATGCCACACAACTGCAGAAGAAAAGTGATCAAATAGTTCCCCAAGGCTGCATTTGCTCTTTGCCTACAAAGAGAGTATGTGACTATAAGTGTACTTCTCTACACTGTCCACTACTAATTTGACCCCAGAACAGTAAAGAAGAATTTGCCCTTTTACATGAGATTTTCACAGATGTATAACACAGGCTTATATGTTTAGTGAGTTCGGGTATTTTCATAATTCTGTACTCTGCATACAATAAAGAAATAATATATCTGTAGTAACTGCAACATGCCACTTAGTAACAATGAATATAGATAAATCGGAGGCATCTGAAAAGGAGCTAAGGACCAGTGAGGACCACAGTTATGCATCTAACAACTTTCTGAAAATACGAGTGAAATCAATGGAATTCCAATGTCTAAATAATATAATAATATAATAATGGCCAGACTTCGCGAACGAAGAACCGGGGAAGGTCTTTACACCTTCCAGCCTGCGCACTGGATTTTTTA
>JAYRBT010000001.1:72766604-72784833 GCA_036023395.1 Myiotriccus ornatus | reverse complement strand
TATACTCTGGTTTACGTAAAAATCGTATGGAATACTGGGTACTTGGCCACTTCCTTGGTTACAAACTGGTCACCAGGGAGGCCTAGACTAAAACCATCACAGACTGGAAGGGTAAAAGTGATAGTTATGTTAACCTAACATGGCCTATTTTTTGTTGGTATTTGGCAATAGGGACAGAGCTTGAAGTGTATAGTGTGAGCAAAATTTCTTTACCTTCGGTGTCTTTGACATGGAGAATAAAGTAGCTGAGAATGTAAGGTGTTTAAAGTAGGGATAATAATAGAAGAACAACTTACGGATGGAAAAAATATGTTATGTGGCGTAAGTGAAAACCAGCTGGTTTTTGAAAACAAACAAACAAGCAAACAAAAAAAACCCTGACAACAAAACCCAAACCAAACCAAGAAACAAAGTTGATACAGTGATTGTGGTCTAAAAGTAAACATAAAAAACCCTTTTGAAAACATATAATAAAGAAGAATAAATCAATAAATTTGTCTTGTGCCAATGATAACATTTTCATATAACCTTTTTTGAAGAATAACTGTAAACATTTAAGAGCAGCACACACGAGAATAATATGAAAAAGATTGTTGTTGTAAAAAGAGGTAATTTTGAGAATAAGGAAAATCAAATCTCTGAGACAGAAATTTAAATATTTTAGAATTCTAATTGTAGATCAGTAGGGTCAAGATTCTTGATTAATGGCAAACTCTAAAAATTTTATGATCACAGAAAAAAATAATCTTTGCTAAGTAAGATAACAGTCCCTCATTGTTGCCATGGCAAATACTGGCAGTCACCATTATATCCTTCTGTATTGTCACCTGCTAGGTAGAATGCTCCTTTCAGGACCGGCATCTGAGACTTTTTCTGATGGAGTCTGCTGCCTGCTACATTGAGATAGTGCCATTGCAAGAGATATGGCTGATAAAGGCTAAAACCAGGAGGGAATGTCTTCCTATCCCCAGCCATCAAGCTGAACAACTGTTTAGCTAGGAAGTGGTTTAGCTGAGAAAAAGCAAGTCAGATTTATCTGTAGTTTAGTGCTATATTAGGACAAGAAAGTCTCAGATTCTTGTCTGTACACATGTTGTTTGCATCTTTCATTTAAGTCTCAGGAAAACTACCTGAAGAATATTTTATGCAGTGACCAGAACTCTGCGCTGTACCTTTTACAGGGCAAAATGTTAACTGGCCTAATTTTAACCTGAATGTTCAAAGAATTTTTTTACCCTACTATGAAAACCAATAAACAGATAAACCCATAAAAAAATAAATCGATACAGTCTAGACAAAATTCTGCTAACATTGTTCAGTTTGTATATAAGGTACTCTTAAGTACTCTATTGGAAATATACTTTTTTCTTTCTGATTCTACAGTGTCAATAATGCTTCTTGGGAAACAGAAATTTTGAATACAAATTAAATGTAAGTTGAGTCTCAAGAAAAATATAATTGAAAAATTATTATTTCTTTTCTAGAACAGTTTAAGAATAATTGGGAGATTCATGATTCTGTACTTTAGGTAATTATTTATATCAGCGAAAAATCAGTGCCAGCTACTCCAGTAAATATTCTTGATGTTATTTGGCAACCATCCATCCTGCTTTCATAGTGATAGAGTTCTAAAATTTTGATCCAGTGTCACCAGTGCTTCTTGTATATTGAAATATACCCTGGTATATTGAAAACTCACAGGTACAACACCGTTTTTAAGCCACTGAAACAACTGTGTTTTAAACTGTTTAACCTCTATACCCACTATAATTTTCATGTGTACAGTAATGTCTATTGCTTGCTTTATGAATTTCAGATTCTCATCTCCATCTGTGCTGTTTGAAGAAATTTAATTTTCCTTGAATTAAGCTCAGGGACTTCACAGGAATATCTCATTTCCCTGCATTTGTTCGCTTGGTTGTTGTTTTTTTTCTGAATGAGAAGACTGAAATGACAGTAACTTAAAACAATTTATATTTAATTTAAATAGTTTAAATGTAAAGCACGTAAGATCAAGGTTATACATTATAGCATCCTTTTTCTTCACAGTTATCTTATTTAGAAATTAAATTTGAAAAATAAGTCAATATTACAGTTATGCCATTAATTTGTTGATTGTGACTAAGATCCAAATTGGAAAATAAATAATTCAATGTAGTCAGCTTTTGTTAATACATTATTTTTGTTAAGACATTAATTTTGAATTCTGTAACTCACTCAAATAGCAAAGGTTTATATGTTTAGGGGTTTGCATGATTCACTGTAATTTTATTGACATGTAGGACTTCGACGTGAACAAGTGAGCTGGTTTATGTTATATAAATTTGCAGGAACAGTAACTTTTAATGCTATACAGAACAGCAGACTAAACTAAGTTTTATGATCTAATTCTTTAATTCTGTAGAGATGCTGAGGTTTAGGTGAAATAAATTACACCATCCCAATCACAGCAGCAGGATGACTTTTTAATCACAAAAGCTCCAGCGGTGGGGAGCTATAGGTGTGGCTTCTGTGAGAAACTGTCAGAAGCTTCCTACATGTCCAGTAGTCAATGTCAGTCAGCTCCAAGATGGACCTGCTGCTGGCTGAGCCCATCAACAACAGTGGTAGCACCTTTGGAATAACATCTTTAAGAAGGAAAAATAAAGTCACTGTGCAAAAACAATTATGGACGGAGAAGAAAGGAGAAATAATGTATGAGACACCAAGGTCCATGAAGAAGAAAGGGGAGGAGCTGCTTCAGGTGCCAGAACAGAGATTATGCTGTATATTCAACATGGTGAGGCAGGCTGTCCCCCTGAAGGACATGGAGGTCCATGGAGGACCAGAGATCCACCTGCAGCCTGTGGAGGATTCCTTGCCAGAGCAGCCGGATGCCTGAAGGAGGCCGTGAACCTGTGGAAAACCCATGCGGATTTGCTGGCAGGACTTGTGACCCCAGGGGGGACCCACGCTGGAGCAGTTTGTGAAGAACTGTAGCCTGTGGGAAGAACTGTTGGAAAAATTCATGGAGAACTGTCTCCTGTAGTCGGGATCTTTTGCTGGAGCAGGGGAAGGAGTCCTCCCCCTGAGGAGGAAGGAGTGGCAGCAGGCACAGGTGATGAACTGACTGCAACTCCTGTTCCCCATTCCCCTGTGCTGCTCAGGGTGAAGAGGTAGAGAACTGGTAATCAAGTTAAGCCTGAGAAACAGGGAGGGGTGGGAGGAAGGTGTTTGCATATTTGGGTTTACATCTCATTAGCCTACTCTGATTTTATTGGTAATAAATTAAACTTTTTTCCCCAAATTGAGTCTGTTTTGCCCATGACAGTAATTGATAAGTGATCTATCCCTGTTCTTATCTTGGCCTATGAGCCTTTGATTATCTTTTCTCTTCCCCCTCCAGCTCAAGGAGGAAGTGATAGAACAGCTTTGGTAGGCACCTGACATCCAGCCAAGGTCAAACAAAATGCTTGTCTTCCATTTGTCTTCTTGGATAGTCCATCCAGTAGTGAAATTGTCAAGATGTGGGATAAAAAAAATTATTATTTATGACAAGAACTTGTGATTTTTTTTTTTTTTTCCCATTTCAGGAAAGCAACCCCTCAGGATTTATAAGTCCTATTGAAATAAATAAATGAAATGATGCAGTAAAAGACTGGAGCATCTTCTAGATGTGTCGCTACTTGACCACCCATATAACACCATAATTTTAAATGAGATTTATAGCATGCAAGGAACTCAAGTGAGAGTCAAAAGACAGTTGATCAATACCATCAACAGTTATCAAAAAGTATGCCAAAAGACACAGAAATCTGAACTTCGTGATACTTTGTTAATCAAATCTTTCACAAAAGTTAAAGAATTTACCATGTAGATATTTAAACTGCAGAAACAGATCAAACTCATCGAATAGCATGAAATTATTTCTGAACTCACAGTGGTTAATTTAAATTTGCAATATGCTGCATAGTGCAGTGTATTCCTTGATTTCTTAACTCAGCTAACAAGTTGGCAATAGCTGTATTGTGGTGTCAAAATCCTATTCATTGGGTTTGTATGCAGTTCTACAAACTCTTCCTATCTGTCTTTATTTACTCAACATTAATATTTACAATTCATTTTTGGGCTCTGTATTGCTAGGGAAGTTCCTTTGCTGAAATACTCAAAACAAATGAAACAAAAACCTTACAAACATGGTTAGAATTAATTTATTTATTTTTAAAATGCACAATTTCATTCTTTCTGATTGTACTTCTTTTTACTGGATGTATTTTATTTTATATGGTTGCACATAAATATGAAACCATTCAGCTGTCTTTAAGCAACATAATAGACCTCCTCTGAAACAAAATAAAATTTTGATGTAATTACAAATAACTATTCTCAAAAATCCTTTTGTTTTAATAGAGCCTATCAGACATTTTACATGCCAGATAAGATGCCAGCTTATTTCTCTATTTTTTAATTGCATCTTACATTTTGGCCTACTGCCTAATCTGAGCTCTTTATGATCTCTTTTCAGAATTAGCACGTGCCAAACACTGATTGCTTCATAGTCACTTGTGTCTACCTTTTAATTCCTCTCAGATTTCAGAAAAGGTTTTGTATTTCAATGTCATCTGTGAAACCAAGACATATCTATGTCTTTAAGCTTACTGACTTTGTAGTATTTTGACATGTTTAGCATTAAATTTAATTATATCTGTTATTAGCATTATGTATAATTTAGAAATTCTAGAATGAAGAACTATGTGTGAGATTGATGGGGGGAAAAGGAAGAAGAAAGAAGAAAAGTTTTAGCCTTCACATTAGTCCTCACATCCAGCTTTCCTGTTACTGCTCATGCTCTTTGAGCAACAACTCCGCTGCCAACTCATGCCTTGATTTTACGAGTTCAATTTAAATAATTAAATATTTGAAAGGCTCTAGGCAATCTGAGACAACTACATGGAACCTGAATATTTTAAATCTGATTTGTAGGAGACCGTTGCCTTTCTGAACAGGAAGGACTATTCCTCAAGTGCAGACACCTGTGTAAGGCAAATGAAATACAGTTTGTGTAAAGGATGCTCCATGTCTCTGAAAGTCGGGGACAAGAAAGAATTGGAGAGGAAATTCATCTCCCTAGTTGAATAAATAAATCAATAAATCATGGATTGTTGTTCTGGCTGCCTTTTCAAAGTTTTAACAGAAAAGAGGAGGCAGATTGATGAGCAAAATGTTATGAAGTAAAGGAGTCTCAGCTGTCCTGCCACTCCCTATTCACATCAGAGTTGCCTTTTCCTTGGCTTGTGACTTGAAGTATAAACAACCTTGTTTTAGTAATGAAAGAGAGAATTAAATATACAGATACAAACAAATTCCTGTTCTGTTTTGTTTTACCAGCTACTGGTACAACAAAAGTGCATGAACATATGTTTTTTTCCCATGAAGGCATTTTGCAGTTATGGTGGAATTAGTCACATAAAATTAGCTTTGCAGCATTCAGTAGTGAGAGTATCTACCAGAGGTGCAGGACATAGCTCAATGATCTATAAATTATACCTCTCCTTTGCACTGAAGGATACTGTAATAGTGGTTTGAGGAAAGAAAACTTCCATATAAGAACACTTTACAAATCTCTCATTAGTCAGACTATTGGGCTGTCCTCATTGAAGAACTCAGGGGCCCTCTTCTTCCATTGTGCAAATCTCAGAGGATTTTTACAGAAACTAGTCTGCATGAAGACTTAGTTTCTAAGTTGGCTTTGAACAGTTTTTTCTCAATTTTTTGGCTACATTACATCTGTGTTAGCAGCAGCTGCTTAACCAGACCTTACCAGAGAGTTTTAAATTATATTTTCTGTGGAATTCCAATAGTACTAGTCTATTAAAAAAATCCTAAATAAATGTTATACCACCACAGTGCCTATAGAGAGTAGCACAAAGATTGGAGCCCAAGAAAGAGCAGAGCAGACTGTAGCATAGGGAACAACTCAATAGATATGTCATAGAACATACCTTTTAAAATACTGTAACTTGTTATATAATTTAGAATCGACAATATAAAACTTCTGCTTCAAGCAATTCCTAGAAGAAAAGAATAAAAGAGAGAGAAGAAGAGAATTTTAGTGCAACTCCTGGAGTAATAATATCTATTATGAATCAGGCTATGGATATTCATTTTGGTATGTACTGTAATTATAATTTAGTGATGTGGTGAGTTTGTAAACATAATTTCATGATTGCAAATATAATTTTGTAATGTGATTTAGTTTATTGGAAATATAATTTAGTAATGTAGATATGTTCAGTAATTTATCCAGCATAAAATGTGCAATGATACAGGACTATAATGTCAAGAATTAAAAGAAACAGGAAAGAAGAACCTGCTGTTGATTAATGAAACCCAAATATTCAGCTGTGAAAAAGCAGAGGTTGGAAAAACAGCACACCTGTTGAACCTCTTGGATCTTCAGAAATTGCTAAAAAATAATAATACAAAAAAAATTTAAAAAGGCATCTGAACACAGCTATGTATGAATTTACAGTTGTATTTAAAATTTTTCTTTCATGGTGTTCTTATTAATTTGTTATGATACAATCCAGAGCCACAAAGCACCCATCTGTGTTAAAATTTAGCAAAGTTATAAGAAAACAACAGATTTTTAATGAATTGATGTTTCGTAAAAAGGATATAATGTCCTATCAGATTTCCATTACGAAAGATTAATTCAATGATATTACCCTATGTTAGGGAGAGGGTAAATAAAATTTAATAAAAATGTTATTGTTTTTTCTTCCATTCACCTACTAAACTTAACAAAGGCAATAGTATCTAATTTACAAAGTTCAGTCAAACTCACCTTTGCTATTGGATGATATTTATAGTCCCTTTCCATGCCTCCCTTTCTGTGCCTTTACAAATGTCACTGATTCCCCAGGGTAGTAGAACTGGTTCAGATCGTGCACTACATTTTATTGAAATCCTTCCTGAGTAGGAAACAACTGCTTGAATAGCCAAAATTCACAATTTCACATTCATAGCAGCTAAACATTCAGTAATGTCGGTTTAAGGTGGAACTATGTCTTGAAACATAAGTCACTCAAAACTGTTTGACAGAGCAAAGCTTAGTGAATGAATAAACAGTGAGGGCTCATCATGCTCTTTTGAAACAAGAGAGCCATAGAAGTACAGATGATATCATGATAGTAACTCAATCAGGTGTTTAATTCTGAAAATTACTGGGGGTTTTCTCACCAAATTTCTCACCCTTTTTTCCATACACCCTACACAAACAAAACAACCAAACAAAACAATCAAACAAAACAAAATCAAAAAAAAAAAAAAAAGAAAAAGAAAGAGAGAGAGAGGGAAAGCCCTCTCTAATAAACATTTTTAAAAGGTAAAATAACTGTATTTTGCAGTAATTTGATCACAGAAAAGTTAGATTTTTTTAATTTTCAAAATACAGCATTTAAAGATACCATATTCAGATGTTTAGGAGCTAAAGCCATGCAAGGTAAGGGCAGTAAACATGATGTTCAAAGTACACTAGACTGCAATATAAGCAGTTGCTATGATATATCATGTAGTTCTGTAGTCAGAGACAGCCTGTCTGTGTATCTAACAAAAGTTTCATTAAGCTTCATAATCAGTAGCTGGTTTTGATGAAGTTTGTAATATGAATTAAATGGCATGATATTTTGGAAAGAATATGCATAATTTTTTAAAAAAAAATTCATAATTTTCTTTATTAGGGGAATATTAGCCAACAATGCATTAGCAGCCAGAAACTTTTGTGCTGTGCTATTTGAATTGCCATCAATTAATTTATGGCCTGTTAGTAACACTTTTAAATAAAGGATTTGGCTGTTATAGCTGACAACTAACTGCACAGAGCACCTAATGAGAGGTCAGGTAGGCATGCCTTTACTACTGTAAAGGCACTAAGCTATTCTACATTTTTGGTCAGTCCCTGTAACAATGAGATTGCTTCAGGTTTTAGAACAACTCAGAAGTCCATGCTGCATTTTTACCTGGTAGGAAAAAAAATGCTTTTCCACTGAGAGGTTTCTGAGATTGCTCAAGAAGCCAAGTGACAGGAATTTTCCTTTCCATTGATTGATTATAAAGGAAAGACATATGTGTCACTGCCGCATTTTCTGAAAGTAGGAGAATTAAAGTAAATGTAACTGAATTCACCATCTGTGACAATTCTGTTTGGAATAACATTTCCATTTCAAGAGAAAAAAAAATCTTATCTACTAATTATAAACATTATAAAGACAAGAATTTGTGGTGCATTTACACTATTATGTTTTAGAAAATCAATGAAACTTTAAATGTTGGGCTCTTCATCACTTCTAATCGTTCTTTTCTCACTCCTTGTCTCTGTTTGGGACCCGGAAAGTCCAATTTTATTTTAATATGGTTACAATAATAGTTTGGTTCGTGAGCTGCAACGGAAGGGTAGTTATTAATATGATTATACCAACTTAGTTTTCTCTACCCTCTGCAGCCTTCTCCACTCCTCTTGCAGGTTTTGCATCCTCACACATTCCCACATATTCTTATGCTACATCTCAGGGTATACAGCGTAGATACTCAGTTTTGTCCTCCAAGTATCATTCCGCTGAGCTGTTACGCCATTACATGGTATTCCAGGCACTTAAACCTACACAAAAGAGAAAGAAAGAAGTGATTATACTTAAGATCTGGGCGTCACAAGAAGGGCCCAAGAGGAGATCGAGAAATTTGCTTGACTATGGTTCAAAAGGAAATTAAAATAAATAATTGTTTTCAAATATTTACACTCTCTATCAAGTGATAGGACTTGTAAACAGCTGATTGTTTTCTTTTACACCACAAAAAAAAAGTATTCTTCTGATAATAAAACAGAAAGGGGATCAGAATACATAAATGTTTTAAACTCTTCAAGCACTTAATAAAGTAATAAAAGTGAGATTAGAGTAGTACTCATTGGATATTCCAAAATGTTAGAAATAGAGGGACCTTGCCGTTTAAACCTGCAGACCATTTAAACCTATTCTAACCTTAAACAGAGCCTACAAGCCTTAGCTTGTAGGTTTTGGCTCCTGTGTATATAACAGACAAAATTATGTTACACATTTTTATAGTTTAGTGTGTGTGAACACTGTTTATGCACTCTCTCTCTTTAGGAAGAATGTAACTGGCAATAGGAAGGTAGAAACCTTAACACGTTTGACAGCACTTCCCTCCTGTATACTCATATTCACACTTAAAAGCTGGGCTGGAAAAAGCTCTGAGAGTGCATTGCAAATACCCTACCCTGCAATTTTAAGATAGAGTTGGCTGCTAATAGCTAGAGTTCTGTCTCCCTCCGTGTTCCTCTTGACCTCCTGCTCATTCATCCTGTGAAGCAGGAAATGAGAAAAAAAGGGGATCCAGGCTGGGTGCAAAGTCCATGGCAGTCCATGCCAGCTCCAACAACTATTGTTATTGTGCAGAGGACTTGTTAGAAACTTTTTTGAACAGAGTATGTTTAACTGGTTGCTTTGGAGGGAATTTGTGAGACAGTCGTATTTCAGTTTCTGTAGGATTTTCCTGAGTACCTGGAATGGAACAGGAGAAGTTTATTAAAGTAATAGATACACAATTATGGAAATTTTTCTCCATGATGAGATTTCCTGTGTGAAGTTTATGATCCAGCTGTCACACAAATATACCTCTCCAGACCATTATTCCAAATACAGCTCATCCTATATAATTGTTTCTGAGAAAACTGCCACTTACAGAACAGGCCTCTCTGCTCAGTGAAATCTTGATTTGTGTTAAGAAGTCTTTGCCCATTGTTGTACAGGTGACATGAGGTCTGCATGGGGATGATGCCTTTAGGAGAATTTCAGAACCAGTTCAGAATGATATGGCAGTATTCCTTTTCCTTGCTCAAAAAGTAGGGAATGAAAGAAGTGCAAAAGCAGTATTATCCTCAAAACAGATTGAATAAAGACCTGGGCGTCACCTAAAGGCAAAACTTGTGTTCTGAAAATATGAAGATTCCTATGGTTGTGACAGATAATAACTGTGTTGGAAGAGTGACTTTCTGCCGGGTCTGAAAACAAATAGAAGAGTTTTAGAAAGGACTAGAGGCCAGTAGAAATGTAAACATGAACAATTACAATTAACAGCATTTCAGAGGGAAGAATGGACTAACATGAGTCATGGAATCACACAATCAGAGAGTGCTTGAGGTTGGAAGAGACCTCTGGAGATAATCTGGTCCAACCTCCCAAAGCAGGGCCACCTACAGCCAGTTGTCCAGGACCATGTCTATACAGCTTCTGGATATTTCCAAGAAGGGGAGACTCCACAACCCCTCTGGGCAACCTGCACCAGTGCTCAGACACTGGTGCAGTGAAAAAGTGTTTCCTGAAGTTCAGAGGGAACCTCTTCTGTTTCAGTTTGTTCCCATTACTACTGCTCCTGTCACTAGACATAAGAGACTGGCTCCGTCTTTGGGATCAGTACTGTTTAAAACCTTCATCAACAGCACAGACACTCGGGTCTATGCATCCTCGACGAGTTTGCAGAAGACACCAAGCTGAGTCATGTCATTGACACACCTGAGGGAAGAAATGCCATCCAGAGGGAACTGGATAAGCTTGAGGAGTGGGCCTATGTGAACCTCACGAGGTTCAAAAAGGCCAAATGCAAAGTCCTGCACCTGGCCTAGGGCAACCTCTGGTATCAATAGAGTCAGGGATGGAGGGGTTGAGAGCAGTCCTGTGGAGAAAGACTTGAGAGTGCTTGTGGTTGAAAAGCTGGACATGAGACGTTAATGTGCTCTTTCATCTCAAAAAGCCAAGCATATTCTGGGCTACACTGAAAGAAGCATGGCCAGTGGATCAAGGGAGGTGATTCTCCCCTTCTACTCCTCTCTTGTGAGACTCCACCTGGAATACTGCATCCAGCACTAGAGCCTTCATTACAAGAAAGACAGGGACCTCTTGGAGCAAGTCAGGAGGAGAGACACAAAAATTATCAGATGATGGAAAATGTCCCCTATGAAGAAAGAGTGAGTTGGAGTTGTTCTCAAATGGATCCTGGATAAGAGAAGGCTCTGGGAAGACCTTATTGTGGCCTTTCAATACTTAAAGGGGGCTTATAAGAAAGATGGGGACAGAATTTTTGATGGGACCTATAGCAATAATAAAAAGGGTAATGGTTTTAAACTAGAAGTGGATAGATTTAGAGTAGACAGGGAGGTGAAGGTGAATTTCTTTACAATGAGGGTGGTGAGTCAGTAGAACAGCTTACCCAGAGAGATGGTAGATTTTGCCATCTCTGGAAACACTGAAGGTCAAGTTGGCCAGGGCTCTGAGCAACCTGACCTAGTTGAAGATGTCCCTGCTCATTGCAGGGGGGTTGGACTAGATGACCTTTAAAATCCCTTCCAACCAAAACCATTCTATGATTTCATGATCTTCTTTGCACCCTCCATTCAGGTATTTATACACATACATTGATCCCCTTGAGCTTTTTCTTGTCTAGGCAGAAGACTCTCAGCTCCTTCAGACTTTCTTCACTAGAGAGATACCCTATTCTCTTCGCCACCTTTATGGCCCTTTACTGGACTCTCTCCAGTATATCCATATTTCTCTTTTACTGAGGATCTCAGACCTGGAAGCATTTCTCCAGTTGTGGTCTCAGCAGTAGTTATCTACGTAATAGATGCAAGATGACTTCCCTCAGGAAACAGTTTTGGGCTTTGACAGAATTTTAGGGCTAGATAAGCATCAAAAAGAAAAAAAAAACAAACAGGGAAAATAAAAAGAAGACTTGGGTTGTTACAATCCTCCTAGTGACACACAAGATCTCTGAAAAGCCATTTCCAGTATGTACGATGCCTCTGGTGTTAAACATCTGAAAGAGTGGTATCTGCTGAGAAAAATATTATGAGTTAATGGGAAAAGAGGAAACAAAAACACAAAGGAATCAATTAGGCATGGGAACTTAAAAGCGTGAAAGAATTCACAGAGAAACTTGCCTAAGCAGCTGCATGCTCCTCAGCTGTTAAAGGTTGAGTGCCACTTCCCTAAATGAAACTCAAGAATTATCTCCTTTGAATGGCCTCACTTATCATCAATTTCAGTTAGTACAAAAAGTCTAACCTCATCAAAATGTGATACTGTTATTAATGGACAAATACAGTACTCCAGATGATTGATTTTTCAAATACCCTCTACTCTTCTCAAAGACAAACAAGTAATATGACATTCAGAGATGCAGACCAGCTGATTAGTTTACTGGCCTATAAGTTAGAAATTAGATTAAATTATTATTTTCAAAGTATTGCACTTGCTACTAAATGGTAAGTCTAAGAAAATATCTTGAGTTCTTGAATACTGCAATGATTTGTGGATTCTCCCTAAAAATCCAAGAGGAGAGAGAGAGAAAAAGATGCAAATTATTTCTTCTCCTTGTCGTCTACATTTTAAAACATTAACTCATCACACATACATAAATATTCATCAAAAAATGGATTTTATATATCACTATATATATTTTCAGTGTCTCTGACAAGTTGGCAGCTATTAATTTTTAATATATATTTCTATATGTCATGCTCTGCATTTAAGTAATTTTACAAAGAACTGTAATGAGGAAACAAGTACATTATTAATACTCAAATTGGAATTTCTCACTTAGGCAAACTTTTATTACAATCAGCAGTTTTGCCTCCCACCCCCAAATCGTTAGGGCTTGTGACCTTATATCTCTTTTCTTTCCAAACAGTACATATGCAACAATATTCCCATGAAATTCAGAAAACATTTTAGTTCTACTTGGAAAAAAAAAAAATCTGAACAAAAAATCAGACAGGATGTGCTTGAAGTCTGGAGCAGCTGAGCTACATGATGCAAAGCTGTCATTTCCTACACTTCTACCATTCACATTTCAAGTGATCTGTGAAGTATTGTCAGTATGCCGAGGCTACTGTTCTAAGCAAATGACATTGATTCAGCTTCAAGGGTGACATGAAAACATCCAGATGGCATGCATGCTTTACATTATAAACATCAGATAAATTATAACCTAAATATTCAGAAAGGTGATCACAGTATCTATTATATCAGTAAATAGGAAAAAGTAGATTGGTAATGGGTTTTCAAAATAGCAATATGCCTTGTTTTTCTGAGAGACAGGGATGTGTACCATAGGCAATAATTAAGACTTGAAATCTATTCAGGTTCAGCTGAAATAATTATTGCCCCTTTCTGAATCTAATATTATTGAAATTAAATAAGAAGAAATTGGGAGGGTTTTTTTTAATCAGCTGTCATACACATCTCCTGAAGAAGGATCCTGTGTAATGAATGAACAATGAAGTAATGTAAGTAATTTAGAAAGAAATTCTCTGAGGAGGAATTTTCTTATCATCTACAATTCATGTTAGTAAAAGGGGTGTATTATCTTACGCTACCAACCCATCCAGTAATTACTTTCAAAGGACATTGAAGACTTGTTCTGTGCAAAAGTCAAAACTTTTAAGTTCATTTGCAAAACCTGGCATTTTGGAAAATGCAGGAGAAGCAACCTAAAGAAAAAGCTCATAAAGAAACTGATGCTTAAGAATAATCTCTCACAGTAGGAAAATAACACTTGATGGTAGCAACTGAGGAAAATTAGTCATAAATCACAAATCTTGAGCTGTGAGAACTGCAGAGACGTAAAAAAAAGCTAATTATGTTTCAATGTATATTGAATATCAACGCACCACTGAAAGAAAGTGGTATTTTAATGCTAAATTTTGTTTATTCCATACTGCAGTCAGTGACAGTATAACCCATGTATTTTTTAGGTGAATATCATCCTAAGGAAAGATTATTTAGACTTAAATGGAACACTTACAAATATTCTTCTAGAAATTCTATTTTATATAATTGTCATTAAAATGAAGAAGAGCATTTTGTTCCTAAAGACTACTCAGTAATTAAAGATTAGTTTAAATGCAGAAATAATAGTATATTACAGTTGATAGACAGAAAAGCTTTTATAGTTCAATTTTCCATCAGTCTTGTAAAATGGAACAATTTCCTACTTTTGACAAACATTTGACTAAGGAGATTACTGTAACTACTTTAAGTGCATAGTTGATGTTCAAATAAATTATTTATTTCCTCAAAAATTCCATGCATGTTGAAGAAATATTTGTTATGCATAGCATTAGGAAGACAGTTTAAGAAATTTTACTCATTTTGGATAAGCAGATTAGTAGAAGAAAACTTGATGGGATCATTTGTGTCTATATGGAGGATAATCCAAAAGATGTTGTGTCAAATGAGTTCTTACCCGTTTTCATTCAATATATAAAAAATTCTCTGATGAGAAACACTTGAGAGGAGAAAGATAGAATTATAGAATTGTTAAGGTTGGAAAAAACACTAAGATAGTTGAGTTCAGCCATTAGTCTCCCACTGCCATGTTCACCACTAAACCATGTCCTCAAGTGACAACAGAACTAGATAGCAGTGTTCAAAACCTGAAACCTTCCCTCCTCTTTTCCGCTCATCCTTCCCCCTGCCCCACCCCAAATATACATATATATTAGATTTGGATAGCAAGCTTTGGAGCTGCTTGTTCATTAATCACTGAGTACGATCAGTCACTTAAAGCTGAAGAAATCTAAATGACAAAAAGACATGAGAACATGCTGCAGTGATGATCTTCTACAACACAAGGAGTGAATATATCATTGGATGGACTGGATGTAGACAGCAGTACTTATTTAGCCGTTCCTTGTGTTGCCTAAAAAATCGGAAGATAAAAACTCTCCAGGCAATATTAGATAAGAGAGAGACCAGGTCTTTAATGAAGGCATTCTGGTGCAAGAAGTACAAAGGTGCATACCTGTGTCCAGGGGTTCCACAGTTTAGGGTTTGATCCAAGAACTATCTGCTCCCCAGATCCTCCCCTTCCTGCCCATCTGCCCTCCCACCCTCCCCTGAAATTGAGTAGGAGGTCCTAAGACCACTTTCTTCCTCACCTTCCTCTTCTTCACACAGCATGTACTGTCTTTGGAGCTTCTCCAAGGTTTCGGGCTTGAAGGTTGCTTTGACTATGATGGTATCTTATTGTTCAGGCCTGGGGTGCATATGTTCTTAAAAAAGATGCATCTACTATAGTCCTGTCTTGAAAGGAACCTAAACAAGCCAAAAGAATTTAGAAATTCGATATGAAGTGGGGAATAGGGCTTAGTAAGTGTTAACTGCTATTCTAAAGTGTGACAGACTGTACAGCTATGCTAAAAATCTGTTTTTACTACATAGCTACTTTAAAATCTACAAAAAGCTAAAAATCTTAAAAATTCTGAGGCATCACTTGGATGCAGTTTAATTTTAGGCAACTAAACCAGATGCTGGATAACTGTTCTCTGAATTTAATCCTCTTCTTCCCAACATCCATCACAGTATTTTGTTAAATCTGGCCAAAGAACAGATTACAAAAGTGTTTGGACATCAAGGACAAATAGGGCATTCCTTGGTTTTCCTTTTCCTTGGAGTGACATTAGCTGATAAAAATTAGTTGTTTAAACAAATTCATAATTTTTGTATTTTCTTAGTAATATCACCAAATTTTTTCTGCTCCAGGGATTGAAAACTGCATTATACTAAGTGTTTAGATCAAACTGTTTTACCAGGAGAAAGAGATTTTTGTACCTGTGGCTATAATCCATGGAATTGTTTATCATAAAACCGTAATTAAGGATTATAAATGCATCAGCATTCTTGAGCTGAAGAATGAAGGAATCTCATGGGTGGAAGGAAGTCTTTTTTTTTTTTTTTTTTTAACTCAGGGAAAGTAAATCCTGGTGGTATACCACAAATGCAGTATCTTCTATTTAAAAGAATAATGAATACTATTTTTAACTGTAGTAGAAAATAACTATATCATGGTAACAAATTTAAAAGAAAATAAGTCCAAGTATTCATGAAGTACATTAAATGTTTGGAAACACTGAGAAGTAATAATTTATTCACTGTAAAGATAACTAATTAATTTCACTGGATATTTTTGTATACAGAAATTGCAGTGGTACTGTGTTAACTCTGTAGTGGAATTATACAACACATGCAATTACCACTTGAGATAAATCTTGATAAACTGACAGTAAAAAGAAACATAGTGAGGCTAGCTGCTGTATCTCATTTGCAAATTATTATGCAGTAACTACTCTCAAGTAGCACTGCTGGAGTTCCCAGTCTTTCAATGTTTCAATTTTATGTCCTTTTCAGGATTTAACACTTCATCACACATGATGCGAAACTCTTCTTTAAAAACAAAAAAAAACCCTAAACAGAAAACAACAAAACTTTCTAGACCAAAATTAGAAAATAAATACTATTTCTAAGGTAGTTATTATTATTATGATGACTCACATATCTTCTCTCTGCCCTTTACTTACGGGACTGAGTTTTGATGGAAATCTTGCTA
Organism: Myiotriccus ornatus; assembly: GCA_036023395.1. NCBI lineage: Eukaryota > Metazoa > Chordata > Aves > Passeriformes > Tyrannidae > Myiotriccus > Myiotriccus ornatus. The sequence continues at coordinate 72,768,393 of JAYRBT010000001.1, read as the reverse complement.
TTGTCCCCCTTTGTCTTTTCCACCCAGCAGGCCTCATTTCCTTAGTGCTACAATCAATAAGAATTTTTGTTAGATTAACCAGTTTCTCAATTTAATTATAAAACAATTCAGCTCAAGCTTCTGAATCTGATAAATTCAGATAGTATTTATTTTAACTATATTTTAAAATTATATTTTGAGAGTTCTTCTTGAAATTTATAAAGCAAAGTTAGGTGAAGAGCTGGAAACTGGGAGCTGATAAACATAAAAGGAAGGAGGACCCAGGAAACTACAGGCCTGTCAGTCTCACCTCAGTGCCTGGTAAAGTTATGGAGAAGATTATTCTGGGAAGTATTGAAAAACACCTGAAAGGCAATGCAGCCATTGGGCATAGCTAGCACGGCTTTATGAGTGGAAAGTCCTGCCTATTCAAACTGATTTCCTTCTATGACAAGGTAACCCACCTAGCTGATCAAGGGAAGCCAGTGGATGCAATCTTTTCGGATTTCAGTAAAGCTTTCTCTCACAGGATCCTACTGAACGAAATGTCCAGCACACAGCTGGATAAACACGTCATACAGTGGGTGAGCAATTGGCTCATGGGTTGAGCACAGAGGGTAATAGTGAATGGGGAAACATCAGACTGGGCCCCTGTCACTAGTGGGGTTCCACAGGGCTCCATCTTGGGCCCTGTGCTCTTCAACATCTTCATGAATGACTTGGACACAGGACTGGAAGGGATACTAAGCTGGTTGGCAGATGACACAAAACTGGGAGGAGCCGCTGACTCCTTCAAAAGCAGGGAGGCCCCAAAGAGACACCTCGACAAATTAGAGGACTGGGCAATCACCAACTGTATGAAGTTCAAGGGAAACCATTTGAGTTTCAAGGGAAGGTGCTGGATTCTGCACCTGGAATGGGGCAACTCTGGATGTTCCTACAGTTTGGAGAATGAGATGCTGGAAAGCAGTGTCACGGAAAGGGACATGGGGGTCCTGATCAATGGCAAGTTGAATCTGAGTCAGCAGTGCCCTGGCAGCCAGGAGGGCCAACCATGTTCTGGGGGCACCAGGCAAAGCATCACCAGACAGTTGAAGGAGGGGATTGTCCCACTCTGCTCTGGACCGGGGCAGCCTCACCTTGAATATTGTGTCCAGTTTTGGGTACTGCAATATAAGAAGGGTATTAAGCTATTGGAAAGCGTCCCAAGGAGGGTAATGAAGACGGTGAAGGGCCTTGAGGGGAAGCCGTATGAGGAGCTGCTGAGGGCACTTGATCTGTTCAGCCTGGAGAAGAGGAGACTGAGGGGAGACCTCATTGCAGTTATGACGTCCTCATGAGGGGAAGAGGAGGGGCAGGCACTGATATCTTCTCTGTGGTGACCAGTGACAGAACCCAAGGGAATAGCCTGAAGTTGTGTGAGGGGAGGTTTAGGCTGGATATTAGAAAAAGGTTGTTTGCCCAGAGGGCAGTTAGGTACTGGAACAGGTTCCCCAGATAAGTGGTTACAGCACCAAGCCTCCCAAACTTCAAGACGCATTTGGATGACACTCTGAGGCACATGGTGTGACTCTTGGGGATGGTCCCGTGCAGGGCTAAGGGTTGGATTCAATGACCCTAATGGGTCTCTTACAACTCAGTATATGTCACGGTCGAGGCGGGAGGACGACACAGTGATCAGGGATACCAGCTGCTCCTTTATTACAACAGTGCCTCTACTTATATACACTTCTGGGTAACACACATGTACGTGCACTATTGGTCTAGCATAAACATAACAACTCATGATTGGACACACAGCCACATGTCC
>JAYRBT010000001.1:72738436-72755729 GCA_036023395.1 Myiotriccus ornatus | reverse complement strand
AGAGAATTTACTTTCACATATTTTCAGTTAATGTTGTTTAATGAAATATACGCTATAAAAACATTCAGTTTTGGATATGCATCTAAAACTGAATCAGTTTATATAAATGTCACTCATATCACATATTATCTATTTTTTCCCAGAAAATACATTTACTGACCATAAGAAAAAAAAATTTTGAATCAATACAACTGATTTTTAATTACGCATTGTGAAAAGCAACATATTAAATAATACCAATTACAGAGTTGTGCAAATAGGCAAAAGTGCACTGAGTTCCAAATGTTTTGAATATATATGTAAAAGTTCAGATTGCTTAGGATTTAGGATTTGCCAAGTCGCATGAAAAGCAATGATACAGTATTTCGATAAATAATGCAAAATTGTACCAAGTCATGGGGAATGCCCCCAGAAAACCCTCACCAACAAACCTCTCTCACAAACCCCAGCAAAACAACAAAACAACCCAAAAAACCAAGAGCATTTTGGTATTCCTGAAAGCATTGCAAGATGCTTCAGTGAAGGGTAGATAGAGAGGCTAAAGCTTTTTCCAAATCAGAGGTATTATCCTGAACTGGGAATGCATTATGTTATGAAGTCGTATAGCATGGTATTTGCTACGGTTTGAGAGGATTAGTTAATAGAAATGTTTATGCTGAATTAGTGGATTAAAGACATTTTCTTTCTTGACACTAAGTGCAAACTTAATTCAGTTTAATGATGGTCAAAGGAAGTTTCCTAGTATTCTCCTTTCTTGCAGTCAAAAGTCTTAATGATCTTCATGACTTAAATCACGTCACATTTGGCTACCTGCACTGCATTGCAATAAAAAAATTGCTAAAAGCGACATTGTTTCAAATAACAAACTAGAGCAGGAAAAAGAATGCTGTGAGATTACTGAATAAGATTTTTTACTCGTGTGAATGAACAGATTAGTGGAAAAGTATCTTTGCAAGACAATTCATCATTGTAGTGTTCCTGGCAAAGTCACTACTTGATAAAAAATACATGAGAGAACTGTCAAATTTTAAATCTTAAAAAAATATTATAAAAATAGTAAATCAATAAGATCTCCATTGGTAGTATATTACAGTATGCTTCTTGCACCATTAGATTTTATGTAAATTAATTTCCTGCATCCTAGAAGTAGCCTCATGATTTTGGGCATGACTTTTTGTTAAGTGTGTTGAAGTTTAGGGGAAAAAATTGCTGGCTGTTGTGTTCTATATGGTCTACATCAAAAATAATTCTATTGGAAAACAGACTGTAGAATTTGTTGTAAAGAATGAATTCGAGATTTAAACCATGCCTTTGTTTTCTAAAATATAACAAATAAATGTTTCAAATTAATTGTATTTTAATTCTACTTCATGAAACAAACAGTCATATTTGTGGTGGAGTGCAGAAGAGCAGCCAGCTATTACATAACATTTTGTTCAACAAAGAGGAAAAGGAACTGCTGAAATAATTTTCTGGAAGATGGCTTGATAGCCTTACATGTCAAACCATTTTGTTAGTCTACCCTAAGTTCCCATATAACATAGGCCAAAAAGTTTTGATCATTCATTCCTTCAATAAAGAAATTGCTTTTCCTGTGTAGACTGACATTCTTTGTGATAATAACTAACTGGCCCCACTACAAAAATGACAAGTGTCATTAGGGATTTGTGAGTAGTTTGATTTAATGCTGAACTATCTGTGATGGAAGACAGCTATTCCGCCTATACTTCAAAAATTTTCGTTTTAAGGCATCCCAATTAAAATGATTCTGTCAAGTCAATTCCCAAATTCCTCTGTTTCCCCCTCTTGGCTTTAAAATCTTCAAGTTCTCACGGGCTTCCAGTGACAGATTCATGACCTTGTTTTTACCTCCATACCTGAGTGTAATTTTAACCTAATTTTTGGAAGCAGGGGCGGGGCAGGATGAGTTGTATTCTTTCCTAGTACCATATAGTGCTTATTGCACTCCACCTGAGAGCTAACTTGCCGAACTAGACCTGGATGTCCTCTCCTACTCTCAGTGGAAAATGCTTAATATCTACAAAAGTTGCAGGAGAGATGGCAAACATGATTAAATCTGGGTGACTGGGGAACTAGGATACTGCAAAAGATAACCCAGTTCTTAGTGTTTCCTTGGATTAGTTTTTTTCCTAGTGTTTCCTGTAGTGCTATTGTCTTTAACTCCTAAGTAATTTTTGTCTTTCAAATCCTTCAAGATGTATATCTCAGTACTCTTTCTCATTTTTTTTAATCACTAAGCCTCTGTGCTTCTCTAAATGTCCTAAATCAAGCAATTCTAAACAAATGGCCTTTCTTTCAGAGTGCGATCCAGTGTCATTCCTTTTAAGCAGATTGTCTTGCTGCTATTCAAATCAATAAAATAATAACAGAAAATGCACCTACAGTTGCACATTTGATAGGGTCCTTTCTAGTTCCTCTGACACACTGAATTTAACAAGACTACATTCATTGAAATGGGCAAAAAAATGTATATACACACTTTTTTCTGTCTTCCTGATTATTTTTCATATTCTTCATTCATTCAGCTGGTATCAGCAGGAAATGCAAGAACATTAATGAATCATTAATGGCAGTGCAGCAACTTGGAGCAGGTGTACCATTAAAATCAATAATTGAGATTATTTATGGACTATTTATGGATAGGGATGTATGGGTAATTTTAATAACACTGTTACATTTGATACACTAAATATATAAAATGCCTGGAACTGCTGTGTTAAAAGGTGAAAAGAGCAATAAAGTATGTATCTCAGGCACTTTGAAAGCTTCAGAGTTCTTTTCAAAGATACATGGATGTATCTTTAGTGCCATGGATATGTCTACACAGTCAAACAAGCATTCATACCCTTATTGTTGACACTGATTTACATTAACATTAATGTAAACATTAATTTACTTCCTAATTTCTTAGCTAACCACCCCTTACCAAAATAAATCTTCTAAGATAAAATATGAATCCATTAATTGGTAGTCCATGGTCTGCACTCAGAAGTGGAGGAAAATGAAGCACCTTCATCCACTTCTGTCTTCCAACAACACTTAGGCTTTGCTGAAGAAGGGCTTTAAAATCATTTCCCTCATGATCATGCCACACCCCATGGCACAGAGCAATATGCACACTGAATTTTGAACTAAAGAAATTATGGCTCTGTTGGACTTCCACAGAACTGCCTGATTTTTTTCTGCGTAATTTGAGCTGAAAATCACACCTAAACAAAATAGCAGTGTGTTCTTCCAGTAAGTTGCCTCTTGGCACCATGAGTAGACTCAGAATCAAGTGTTATGTAGTTTGGAACTAGCCAGCCTCTTCCAAGAAAAGCTAGCCCTTGAGTAGAGAGGAAGCAAGCCAGATGGTGTCACTGTGCCTTGGAGCCATTTAGCTACACCAGATACAACATTGCCATTGCTAAGTGTGAGCCAAAGACTTTGCATAAATTGGGCTGAGGGTTGAGAGGCTGCATCTGAGCTCCTCTTGGCCTGCCCAGAGCATTTTTTAATTTGATTGACTGTAACAACAGTTTTCTAATGACCAAGTAATTATTATCTCATTTGTTGCGCTTTGCTTAGCTTTGTATAATTTTGTGGCATGATAACAAGTTTTATACAGATAGAACTACTAATGTGTTTATGATTTGTGCAGGTAGAAACATTCATTGTTAACTTAAAAATGTCATTTAGTTGCAAATAGGTCTGTATGATAGAAAGGGCCTTGAAAATGGGGCCCAGGGATGCAGGGTAGAGAAGTATGGGGCAGTTATAAAGAGGCCATAGGATTATACTGGAAAGCCTAGGACTATAAACAACTCACAAACAAAATAAAGCATAACGAAACACCCCATGTTCTACACCGTATGTAGAACAACACAGCAAATTCAGGACTCTGAAAGACAGAGGAACTGGGAGCACAACACAAGACACAGACACAAGTGTGTCTATAATAATTTAAACTTTATTATCATAGAACATTTTCTGAAATTTTCTGATATTATGAAACCACAGAATCATAGAACAGCTTTAGTTGCAAGGGAGCTTTAACTGTCATCTAATGTAAACCACCTACAATGAGCAGGAACAACTTCAACCAGTTCATGTGACTCAGAGCCCCATCCAATGTCCAATGACCTTGAATGTTTCCAGGGATGTGGTATCTACCACCTCTCTGGGCAGGCTCAACAGTGATTCAACACTCATTGTAAAAAACTTCTTCCTTATAGCTAATCTAAATCCGCCCTTTGTCCTGTTGTTAAATGTCTGTCCCCGTCTTTCTTATAAACTCCCCCTTTAAGTATTGAAAAGCCACAATAAGGTCTCCCTGGAGTCTTCTCTCCTGCAGGCTCCAGTTGGGGACAACCCCAACTTTCTCAGCCTTTCTTCATAAGAAAGGTTTTCCATCCTTCTAATCATCTTGACGGCCCTTTGCTGGACTCACTCCAATAGGCTGATCTTCTTGCTGTGCTGGGAACCCCAGACCCGAACACAGTACTCGAGGTGGGGTCTCACAAGTGGAGTAGAGGAGGAGAATCACATCATATACATAGTCATATCAACTGCATGTTGAAAGTAAACTTTTTGACATTTTCCAATGTATTCACACAGATTTATTTAGATGCAAAATCTTTTCTTTTTTTTTTTCAATTTCCATTCAGGAAAATCCAAAAAAGTCAAAACGTCCCAGTGAATGAAATCATAGTTGATCATTTCTATCATAAAGTTATAAATAATCTATTATGAAGTTACAAATTATGTATTGATTTTAAAAAGTGCATGGAAATGTATGTATTGTAATATTTTAATTTCTCTGACCTTAGGTATGTTATATTTTAACAAATTCAAGTGAAATTAGTTTTGTTAAAAATCTTTTTTTTTGTTTTAATGTTGTTGCTATGGTGCGTAAGAAATCCATAAGGATAATTTTTCCATTGATTCAATGAACAACAGTTTGATTTAGCATAGGTAAGTAGCTTAAGTGCTCTGATTCACTCTCTGTTTCTCTAGTTCAGAAAAATGCAACATTTCAGTAATTTCATTATTTATTCCTAATGTATAATAGAAATAGTTTTAAATCTATAGAAAATATAAAAAAGGACACACATGTGCCCTCTCAGAGTAAAAATTATTGTGCTTGATTTATCTTGAAAGTTGTAGGGGTTTGAACATGTAAGGAATTTATTTACTTGTAGCACTTAACAGACAGGAAATACAATAACAAATGAATAACTGACCTTCCCATCTTCCATCAAATATCCTGACTATAGAGATACAGCTACAATGTTTTTATACATTTGGAATTTTCCAGCTTAACCTCTATGACTTACTGTGAATAATTTTTACTTGCTTTATGTTCAGTAAAAGATGTCTTAATGAGTAGTACCGTCCACAGATTCCCCAGCTAGAAAACCAAGCTGTAAATGTTCAGGGCAAACCTAGCGTTTTTGTTTTTGTTTTTGTTTTTTAGGGAAACAAAATACATTTTTGTGAACTGTTTTCAAATACTAAAGAATTCTGACCTATTTTATCCATGCAATCCAAATAACACAGCACAAGGGACTAAGAACGCATTTATTACCTATGCTTGCCTTTTTCAAGAAAACAGCCTGCTGAAGTAAAAATTGCAATCAGAAGAATCACAGCATAGAAGAACACTGATTTCAGAAATGCATGATGGCATTTTTCTTTGAATCATGAAGAAGCAATGGATTTATGTTTGGAAGAACTAGATAAAGTCTTTTTTATTTACAGATGAATATGAGGCAACAAACCATTGAAGAAACCTGGGATTAACAGGTGAATAAATATTGTGGAGTGGCAAACCTTTTGGAAGCCATTTATTACCTCTTATAAAGTCTGCAAACAATATTTGAGGCAGATCATGAGCTGATAATAGATATACTACTACAGAAAATGCAAGTAGCATTTCTGGATAGTAGAAAAGTCCATCATAAAAAAAAAGTAATATTACCAAATATTTTTCAAATATCAGATCTGATGAAGGCTGTGTAATTAGAGTGCTAGCAGCTGAGCCTTTCCCCTTCATCTGCAAAGTGCTTTCCAGGACCATTTAAAATCAGCAAAGGCTCCAGCATGATCTGTTATGGCCAGATGTATGCTTGGAGGCTGTTGCTTTGCACTAATACAAATTATAATTATTTTCCAAATAAAAATTAGGTAGCAGAAATATAATGTGAATTTACCAAGAAATGAAGAAACTAAAATATACACAAAATGAATCCCACAGATTTAACTCCAAAGACACCTTGGACACAATAAATTTTCATGTTGGCAGGTGTGGCTCACATTGTATGGTTCATGTTGATTAACGTTTTAACTCTGTCAAAAATTCCTGAGCTTTGAAACTAAATCAACCATGCATTTTGTTATTGACTTCTAATCATGAGAAGTAGTCCTGGCTTGTTTTGAGTTTTTTTCAGGGCAGACTGCACTTCTAAATAAAATTAAAGAAATATTAGCATCACACCATTGTTCAAATATGATGAAAAAAAATTAAATCTATTTCTTTCATTTACTTAGATTCATAGCACCATGAGAGGAGAGATACATATTTCCCTCTTCATTATTAAAATAATCTTATGGTGGGACAATTTCCACAAATTTTTGCTGTCTCAGCTCGACTCTGCTGTAAGAGAGAGAAAACGCTATAAGGGCGTGACTTCTCACACTTTTCATAGCTGTCAAGAAATGAATTTGCCATAGCAGTCTATTTCAGTTTCTTGTTCATGAAGAATAAAAACACTAACTTCAAAGAATGTGTTAAATCTAAATCAGCAGAATTTCTTGTGTAATCAGATATTGCACTTTATAGCCCTGGAAACCGTCCTTCATTGGGATTCCTTTTTTACTGATTATCTAATTTAAAAATCTAAGACAAGACTTAGCATTTTATATTCTATTTATTCCCTAATTCTACTGAATTTTTATATACCACATTATAAGGAAAAGGATGTCATGTGGAATAATGTCAGATGTTTTGCATGACTCCAGATAGATGATGTCTGACTGTGTAAAATTTTCTGGGATACTAGAAAAAACTATCAGGGGGTACTCCCTCCTGAGATTGATCCCCAGAAGCATACATGCTTTGTCTTGGAGACAGCTAAACAGAGTCACCCAAAACATATCCAGAGGGTGAGCTAACAAGTGGTGTGTCTGAGCAAAAATTGAATATATGAGCTGATTCTCTGACTCTTTTATTTAGCTGTATGTACATAAAGTGCCATAATATACTACTCAAGGAAAGAAATTTTACCACAAATTGGTCTGAGCTATTTAAATACAATCTTTCTATCAACAAGGATCTCCTAAATATCCTATCATAATATTTTGCACTCTGTTGGTCTTAAACTCAACCTGAAAGATTTCTGTCTATAAAATCTTTAAACCTGTTTAAGAGGTCCATCCTTGTTACATTTAATATTTTAGATACATGTACATGTACACATATTTACACACATATGTATAAAAGACAGTGTCCTTCAGGACACACACCATTCCCACCCAGTGGCTGGGGGTTAAAACCTCCACTCACTTCAGTTTCTGATCCTTGGGACCCCACTGTCTGCAGCAGCCACCACCACGGGTCGGGAGAGCCCACACCACAAAATCTGACTCCAGGTTCTGGCACCACATTTCACACACACACAGGTTCCAACAGCAGCTGGTACTGAGTCCTTGAAGGACATGCACATGGGAGAAAAAATGAGATTACACAGAGGGAGTTAAGAAAAGACATAGTATTATATAACAAGACAGCACAAACTGCAGTGACTGGGCATAGGAGTCAGCCAGACGAGTGTACTGACCAGCCCAGATTAACACACAAATGACCCCTTTTATACCCCTTTCTGCATAACCCTCTTTCTGTTCCTTCCCCTGCACATAACCTCATCAGTTGGCATAGTACCATGGACCACCTTCAATATGTAGGATCTTCAGGTTTGCATGCCTAGCTGTCACAAATTCCTAGTTTGTCTCAAGTTTCTTGGTAGCCATCATTAGAGTGACTGACCAGGTTTGTTCCCAGTTATTGTTTGTTAACGCTAATTGGCAAGGGTTCATGTCTCTCTGTGTTTGTCTCTCTCTATTTTCTTATCCTTCTGACTGAAAAAACAAACATCTTCACAACCAACAAATCCTTCCCAATTTGTGTGACTGACCAGGTTTGCTCTCTTCACAATCTCCATTACTCTGTGTTGGTCAGGTTTCTCTCTGTATGTTCCTGTTTTATGGCTCCTTTGAACAGACACTGTTAGGAGCACACACTCTCCTTACAATTACTCTTACAGTGAGCACCTTCTTTCAGGGTGCAGGAACCTTCATACTGACCAGGTGTAACTGCTGAGTGCCCACAAAAAGGGTGTTTCATTTTCTCCATTTATCCCATCCCCAAGTTTTTGATTCTGTCATCTTTGGTAACATTCTACTCCTATATCAGTTCAGGAGTGGTGAACTATTTCCATTGTTCAGCTACATTTCTATTCCTCTAATTGCAGTGAGATAACAAACAGATTTCTAATGAGTCTAACCAAAGCTATCTCAGTTTTATATGGCAGAAAAGATGAGTCATTATTTTGCTTGTACATTTTGTAGAAGACTGTATTAGTTTAAGAGGTAACAAGAAGGCTTAGTTTGCTCTGCTGAATTGCATTTATAGGTAATAAGTTTTAAGGAAAAAAGCCCCAAACTCTAGTTTCATAACTTCTTTTGAGGCACTAGACTTACAAACTTCAAAATATATATTTGTTTTTCTGTTTCTGAATCTTAGTCTTTTAGTCTTGGATAAAAATAAGCAACTCATACCAACTAGCCATTGATATTAGGGAATATGTCTTTGCTTGCCTAAGAAATTATATGGTGATTTAACCTTTAGTCTACTGTTCTCAAATGTACTGACTAAATGAAATTAGCTATCAAGTTGTTATTTTCTGATCTTTAATATAACCTCAGTTACTTATGATTTTTTTCTGGTCTAGAGGTCTCATCTGTGAGTTATACCTATATAAACACTCAGAATTATTATACAGTCAAAATATTACAAAAATTCCCTGAAAACAGCTTCAGCTAAGGTGTGGGCCAACCAACTCCTTTATATTTAAAAGGTTACACATCAAATAAAGAAAACTCAAATAAAAACCTCTCAAGTTCATAGAAGACATTATAGAAAGAAATATTTTGAGCCCTTTAGCAAGTAACTTCAAGACAAAATGATCTTAGGGCAGGTCTCTTGTAGCAACTTGCATAAAAGCTCTTGACTCTTGCTTCTCTAAAAAATTGTATAGAACATTTAAACCCATATGAAATGCTGAGAAATCCTGTGATAAGTATTTAAAATGTCTTATAGGTGCACACTTAATTCCAAAAACACATTTTGGTTCATATTTTCTGTCTATTCTACTTATTTGTGTTTCAGCTACAGAAGCCTAAAACAGTCACTAGCCAGTGAGGAACACAGTAAGCAATTCCTTACAGTTCTATATCCTCAGTTTTTAGTTTAGCTTAAGTTCAGCATTTTAGGTCGGTGGGCTAGGAGAGCACTGCAACCTTAGAAGTCTATTGAAAAGAATGGTTACACCTCCTAAAATTATTTATGAAGGAAAAATTGGTTCAGAGATTCAGCCTATGTTTAATATTTGGGATTTGGATTCCATCAAGCATGCTTTCTGGAGAAACGCCATTCAGGATTTAATTTGCCTTAAAGACTAAAGGCATAGGGCCAACCTATTTACTGAGGGCCAATTCATGCACATCCAGGCATCCTAAATATCCATTCAATTGCATTACTCTCCCACTTCCTGGAATAGTTTAATCTTTTTTTGTAAGTGAAATGATGAAAAGAGGTGCTGTGGCACAAAGAAGCACAAATGAGGGCCAGGATGAACAAGGTTTGGATATAGGGATAGGAAGAAAACTACATTTAAACAACATAATCTAGGCAGTTGCCAAGAAGAACTGAAACAGATATAGTCGATATCAAAACAGCAGAGTTCAGAATGCATTTATTACTTTAATTTATATACATAATATTTAGTATGCAATTTAGACCACTAGTAAGAATGTGTACTAAAGAGCATTGAGTATCTTCAGCATCTTTTTAAGAACAAACAGAAGTGTCTCAAATATATCAGGCTTTCAGAACATGAAACTGGCCTAATAGAACATAAGTAAAACAAAAATGGAAACAATCCAACAGAAATTCCCCTCAGAATGTTACTTCGTCTCATCTCTTCCTACCTCTTTGCAGATTAAGGACAGAATTCTAAATCTAGACAAACAGTAGCTGTTTTGATAGATGGGTACCTAAGGGCAGGGAAGCAAACAATGCATATGTAAAACATACAGAAAACAGACATCCTATCTCTCTGCCATTTGAAGTCCCCACACTAGAAATAGCACCTGTTTCACAATGCAAATTTCTAGCTATAAACTCTAACAGCTTGCTTTCTTTCATAAGGCTCAGCTTGTTTTCTTTACATCCTGGATAGTAGAAAGATGCTAAATCTGGGATATTTTCCTAGCATCTATTTACATGGAAGCTTAATTATATGTAAAATACATGGATAATCATTGACTACAGTGGCCATATTCACACATTTATGAATATTTAGTGCTCATTAAAATATCTTCCATCCCTCTGGAGATCAGTTCCAAATGCTGCTTTCAAACTGTCCCTCTCAGATAAATTAATCCCATCCCAAGACTGTTGTAGCTTCCAGTTTTCTATAATTTTATTATGTCTCCTTTTGCTGGGAAAAGGGAATTAGTTAATTTTTCAATCTTTTCTAATTAAGAGCATAAAATCTGAAATATTATTGTCTTAGAAAATGGCCCTTGTGGCCACCTCTACAATGATTGCTGGGTGCCTAACATATTTAGGAGACTTAGGTTCTTCTGAAACCAGTAACTGTTTAAGAACAAGGTGTGTTCTGCATTTCAAGCTAAAAGTATCAAGAAAACATTTAGGTGCTTAACTCATAAACCATAATTTACTTCTTGGGTCTATTCTGAGGAAACAGCTTATTTTCTCTAGAAAAAAACATAGTTGCTGTGTGAATGACTGCTAGGGAAACCAATTTCATTATATACGTTCAATTTCACAGGAGTTAGGAAGCAAAAGTGCTATTTTAACTCACTATCATGTGTCCATAACAGATGCATAATGGAGATAAGTTCTTTATATTATTTCCATATGGATATGAATCTGTTCCCTTAAGAATGACCTTTACCTATTACTTTTGAAGGGAAAACAGATGGCCTAAGTAGAGTAAGTCATGCTCTGCACACACACACATATAAATATATAAGTGGATAGACAGAAAATCTAATGAAATACAAAAGGGGAGAAGGCAGAATAGTGGGGGCAGTTGATAAGAGATCACAAGGTCCAGAAGGTTAGGAATCATAGGAAAGGCTGAGATTAAGATAAATGTGAGATACATATGAATTGTAGAAGACAGGGAGGAGGAAAAAATATGACTGGATTTAAAGATTTTATTCATACTAATTTTCAGATTTTATGTTATAAAATTTGGGTGTTTTCACCTGTTTAAAACCACAAAACTATCTTCTCCTTTGACATATCTTTATATATGTACTGTGTATCTGTGTACTTTACTCTTGCTTACTGAAAAAGTTAATAAGTAATATTTGGGAATATCTGATTACTGAACTTCTTAAATTCTTCATAAATGACATGTAAAGAGACTTTTATTTTAATTCTTACATCAGAACAGGGTTTTTTCTCTGTGTAACTATCAAAATTCTATCTTCTTGGCACAACTGTCCAAAGGTAATGTACTAAATCACAGATTTTTTTCTTTGCTAAATTTTAATTGTATTCACCTTTTAGGAAATTAAAAATTTAATCTCTGTGGTGTTCTAACACATATATCAACACAATCAATCGTGTGCTTCTTTAATGCTATGTTCATATTGGAAAAACAAGAACACGAAATTTGGGCTAATTAGCAATATGAAAAATCCAGTGAGATGCAAAGTGTTAGACTTAATGGTACCTCAGACTGCACATTTTAATCAAAACTGTGAAGTTAATACATAATGCTAATTATACCACAGAAATTAATTCAAACAGTTACATTGTAACATACTTGTAGGCTTAAGTGCATTTCTCTTTAGAGGTTTCTAATCTACTTCCTAATTATCTAATTAGTAACAAGCTTTTCTAATTTTTTAAACTTTTAATGAGAAATCCTGTCAGGCTTAATACTGTTTTCTTTTTTCAAGAAAAATACATGAAATATAATTCTACTTTATGAACAGCAATGTATTTATACCAATTTAGATGATGAAATGTCAGGACAATATGTTAAAGCTTATACTTGACAGAAAAATGCAATGAATACATAACTTTTCTGTGAGGTTTAACACTTCACATGGTGCTAAGGAAAAGGTACAGGCAACATCAATATCTTTCTGGACATATTTTGGTGCCATGCATACCTTGACTAAAATGATCGTGCCCCCACCTATTCTTTTTCACTGAGAACACTAAGGTTTGAGAAGATAAAGTAAAGCAACTTTAGCTCACGGATTTTGTGCTTCCTACTCTAGTGAATCATGGACTCTGAGTCATTTGTGGTAATGATAAGAGAATGACACATTAATCTGGAGCCATGTATAAAACCTTTATCTGTGTACATATTTTGAAATAAATGGAACTGCTAATGTTCTGTTCACTAAGAGCCTTGTGACATAAAAAAGAAAACAGGTAAGCAAACTGATCAAGAAAATACATAACTGTTATATATGTGATTTTCTTGTACATTTTACTACAGTAAAAGTACAGTAGGCAATTTTCATTATGAAACAGAATGGGTTAGATAAAAAAAATCTCTTTTGGTTTCCTGGGAACATCAGGATAAAATTCTGCTACCCTAAGGAAGACACTACAGCAAGGCTGAAACATATTCTCATCACCACACACCTAGTCTAAGAATTGTAAACATTTTAGAAGTATGCTAATAGCTTTTTAGTACCAAAATTTTCCAGACACAACTTTCTTTTTAAATTAAAATTCCTGCAAAATACAGTCCAATCTTACCCTTTCTCCTGGACTCTGTTATTTCTGTGCAGTCTTTCAAACTTGGCAACTCTACACTGTATATACAGGGTTCACTGACTCCCTCCCTGCACCTCAGCTCTTCTATGATTTCAGTATGACTGCTCATGCATCTGAAGAATCAGATTTCTCTTCAATAGCAAAGTATAGATCTTTCAATGTTCAGCTTAAAATGAATTTCTGAAAAAGTTTCTTCTTTGAAGATTTTCCTCCTCTTACTTGACAATGCAGGAAAACAGGTAGAATTCTCTAATTCCACATCTAGGATGAATGAAACACTGGAAAGAGGGCTTTTTCATAAGGAAGGATAGTGGAAAAAGTCTAATTTTTTTAAGGCATTTTTAACAAAATAATTCTTACAAACTTTACAGGTCTTTTTGTGTTACTGCTCTTATATGAAAATCTTCTTATGAACAAAAAGAAGCATACCATGTATTCAAAGCAAATAATTCACTGTTAGTGGAATTAATATTTTACAGTCTTATGGTCCCAATAACCTAATACAGAAAGGTCTTATTAGAAATAAATTTCAAAATTCATACAATAATTACCTCCCAAGAATCTGACCCCTTTCTCTGGTAGTGTGCTCGCTTTCTAGTGTCTCCAGTGGTCCCAAGGCGAACATTCCCACCTTCCTTAAACATAATGGGGGTGGGTAAGGGTTATGCCCATAGACATTAGCACTGTGTGGTCCTCATCAGCAGCAATACGATGGTCAAATTGGGTCGAGATGTTGGAGTGCGGCATGGGCTGGCTGCTCCCCAGGGGACAGAAGTGGCCCAGGGGTCAGGAAGGGCAGGGCCTGGCAATCAGCGTCTGTCACACACCCATCCAGGGAGCAGGATAGTCAGGGGGCACAAAGGCAACGACAGCTCTGGGCACCAGGCAAGTACCAGGCCACCAGCTGGAGTATGTCATGCCATAACCCCAGCCTGGCCAGCGGCAGCTCCTGACACAGATGTAAAAGACCATGGTGAAGACAAGGTTACTTGGTGAAGTATAACCCACTTTGGTCCAGGTAAATTAGCTTTAGAATGGAAGTTGCAATGAGAAAAATGCCAAATTTGCCTACTTGGGTAGTCTGAAGATTTTTGTAATGTGTTTGTATTGTCTAACTGCAATACAAATGGAAGAACTGAAAAAAGTAGAAAAGTTCTCAGAATAAAGGTTTGTTTCAACTTAAATGTATTTTATAGTTTATCTAGCAGATAAATTCACACACTAATAGTTAATGTGCTAAGTCTAAAACTGAAGGTTTTAGAAACTACTTTAGAAATGAAAGGAAGTATTTAATATTTTTACTGATATTATTTTGTCATGCCTAAATAGTGTTTGCGTCATTCATATGCTGCAGATCTTTGGTTTAGCTCTCTGTTTCAATGGAATCATTCTGCCTTTCATCCTAATTAATTTTTAAGAAAATCATGTTGTCATTTCTAATAATGATGAAGAGGTCAGAGCAAAAGTCCCTCACTGGGATCTCACTTCTCTTGGATTTCAGAGATTTTTGTTGTGTTGTCTTGCACAAATAAAGTTGGAAGCAAATCACAAAGGCAATAATCCTAATCAGACAGCCGTGTTTCAGAACGTGCATTGCTCTTGCTTCTTGATCAACACAGGGGTGCTGAACTCCGGTGTTTTGTTCTGTTTTTTTTTTAGATCCCTTTCTAGTGAGTGCATTACAGAGAACTGATAATGACAGAAATAAGGTAGATTAGAAGGAAAACATATTTTGAAATGCACTTAATAAGTGACTCATAAAAATGCTAAACCACAGATGTCAAATTACTCTGACAGTAAAATCTCAGATACTTTCTGGCAAAATTTTCCACTCAGTGGGTGCTCCATATTCCACAGTAAAGTGAGTAGAGCTGGTCAAAACAAATTAAATGCACACAAATTTTCTTTCTTTTTCCCCCCAAAAGACCACTGGAAGATCCAAAATCCAAGCCAATTTTTAAAAAAAACTTGGAAAATGTAGCTTAGATGAGTTGCTTATGGGATTAAGGCTTTTCATTGCTTTAAATATTATTTGCAAGCTTTTTCACATTAATGATTTTAAATGGAAACCCTTGACAACTCTTTTTTAAAAACTGTATGATTAGATTTTTGGCTGATGTAAACCTAATTGACGGGATTATGCCAGTGAAGAACATGAGAGAAATTAACCAGAATGTATTATCACCCAATAGGGAGACTTGACTTATCTTTTTTCTTTTGGTTTGGGGCCCTTGACACTTTAGCCACAGTAAAATACAAGCAGAGACATTGATACAGAGCATGTTGTTCCCCATCAGGGTTGTGGAACTTCATTAATAATACCAGCTAACACTGTTTTCAGGGTCAGTCACCCTTCAGTTCTCTAATCTCAAAGACCAAACTACTGTAAAAATGTACAAAAACCCCATCTTGCTGGTTCATGAAAACTCAGAAGCTTATCATTTGTCAAAACGTGATCTTTCTTGCTCAGGCTCTCTGTCCCTCTCTTTTATTAAATAAAATTGTTTATCCTCGTCCCCAAGCCCTGCAGATCTATCTGCCTTTTTGACTGAACAGTCTTCTAAAACTTTTAGAGTTTTAACTTCCATGGACATTTTCTTAGGTTTCAGCTATCTGAAGCTTGGTGCTCTACTTTATAATGCAGATCCCAAACTCCTAGTAATTTTCTGAGAGAGAAAAAGGAAGGTAGAACAGTAATTCACCTGCAGTCTACACCCATTGGGAGAGAAAAGAAAAAAATATTTTTTTTTTAGTTTATAAACCAGGTTTTATTTATTTTTCTAAAAGAGGTTGCTAAAAAATAAATCAAGAAATTAACAATGCAGTTCTGTATCAGAAAATAAATTCATAGATTCTTTAGGGTTGGAAAAGGCCTCTAAAATCATGGAGTTCAACTGTTAATCCAGCATCACTCTGTTCACCACTAAACCGTGCCTCCAAATGCCTCATCCACAAGCCTTTTGAACATTTCCAGGGATGGTGATTGTTGAACCTCATACAGTTGGCCTCAGCCCATAAATCCAGCCTGTCCAGAACCCTCTGCAGAGCTTTCCTACGCTCCAGCAGATCCCTGTTGTACTTGGTGTCATCTGCAAACTGTCTGAGGGTGCACTTGATCCTCTCATCCAGATCATCAATAAAGGTATTAAGCAGAATTGGCCCATATACTGAGCCCTGGGAAACGCCTCTTATGACCACCCACCAGCTGGATTTAACTCCATTCACAAAAAAGAGTAAGTTGGTAACATTTTTACAATTAAGGAAACCCTAGGAATGTGTTTGTAAAATATTTGTTAAAAATGTAAAGGTCTCCAAAACAAAAATAAAGGATAAAAAAAGCCAAACAAACAACTAGCTTTGTTTTTATGTTGGTTTGATGAAAGATCTGAGTTTTTCAAAGAATATTACTTTTAAAAAAAAAAAAGTACAGGGCAATAAGCCTTTTACTTCAGTAAATAATCTTACACTCTATTGAGATTCTGTGACATAAGCCTACGTCTAATTTCCATGTATGTTTTTGGGAAGTGACAATGAAAGCATTCCTGGACTGGTTTACAGTGTGCCACTCAATTACTTTAATTCTAGTTTAATTTGTTTCTCTGACCTATATATTTTCTTTAATTGCATTATTTGGTGCATGAAACTGAGAAATAAAACATCTTGGTAAGTCCTAGAGTGGCAGACTTAACTTTGTGGCCACAAGCAAGTCATCTAATTGTCCTCATTTACCAATTTGTTAGATGGAGAGATAAAATCAAAGTTTGCCTAATTAAGGACTGCACTGGGTTTGCAGGGCTAGGTTTGGGTAGCACCGGGAACTACAGAAATGGCTTCTGTGAGAAGCTGCCAGAAGTTTCCTCCATGTGTGATAGAGCCAGCTCCAGGACAGACCCACTGCTGGCCATGGCTGCTCCAATCAGAGATGGTGGTAACACGTCTGTGATAACATATTTAAGAATGAAAAAAATTTATTGCACAGAATCAATTGCGTCCAGAGAAGAGAGGAGTCAGAACACGTGAGAGGAACAACTATGCAGACACCAAGGTCAGTGAAGGAGGCATAGGAGGTGTTGCAGGTGCCATAGCTGAGATTCCCCTGCAGCCCATGGTGCAGACCATGGTGAGGGAGCTGTGCCCCTGCAGCCCTTGATGGTCAGCAGGCATGCAGAGATCCAGCTGAGA
>JAYRBT010000001.1:72708590-72722710 GCA_036023395.1 Myiotriccus ornatus | reverse complement strand
CCCCCCCCCCCCCCCCCCCCCATGGGAATTGCCTTGACTCTAATCACCTTCTAGCAAAGACGATTAAGTAACCAGTCTTGCTAGCCTTAATAAATTAGAATTCTTTCTGGAGTACTGTCACAACAAATAAAATCAGTGGGACTACTAGCATGTTAATGTATCTGCCTATGGGGGTCAGGTGGCAGATCTTATCTGTGAGATTCTATTACTCTTTTTCTTTGAACATCTGAACATTATTGGGCAATACATCTACTCAAGATGTGACTGATGCTTCATGCTTTCAAAATAACTGTGAGGTAAAAACCAACTGAAAAGTAAAAGTCTATAGATTCTATCTATAGATACACTAATTATTATGTTATACTGGGTTTAAATTTTTTGTATCAGACTACTCTTTTGCTGAAAGTATTACCATGATGCCACGGCATAAAATTGTAAGTTTCTTTATTGCCTTTTGCAGGTCCTGCAGGAGAGAATTATACTGAGTTTAATATTTCTGTTTTAAAGAAAGAAACTACAAAACATCAATAAATGCAATTTAACTATTATGCTCTGAAACAGGAATTTTTAACATTAAAAGGGAGATAATCTATAAGATGATTTCAAATAGCCATGGAAATGGGATTATACAGCCACAGCCACTAGAAGCTCTGTTAACATATTTATCTCTACTATTCATAAGTGTAGGTGATTGTGACAATGTAGGTTTTACAAGACATTAGAAATGTATCTTACTGAAAGTCCAGATACTATGAGTGCTTCTGAATTTTGCTAATATATCTTGCAAAAGCAATTGCCTGAAGACAAGTTGAATAAACACCATCCTCATGAAAATTTCATATTTATAGTGCACTTGGAGAGTTAGGACACAGAAAAACTACATCAGACTTTCTTTTTAGTGGAATTCTATAGTGAAAATGTGACAAATGTTCTTTTTATCTTTCACTTGCAAGAATGTTATTTTTTTTTATTTAAGAGGATAAAGATATTATAGACTGGTATGCAAAGGTGAATATTATTTTAAAAATGCTATCAGAATTCAGATGCGTATTGTTTAATGGAGTGATCTAAAAAATGCTTCATGAAAGAAAAAATGCTTGAATTTTTTTAAAATCTTCCTAAAACAATAGCGATGTCAAACATAGAATCCCCTATAGGCACAGTATAAATGCTGTTCTACTGCTGCTAAAATTCATATTTACAGTACACAAAACTCTGATAAACATGATAATTTCTTTTAGATAAAAGCATTTGGTTATGTCGTTTACCAACAATGTTATTATTGATGGTATAAAACTGTAAGAGATGCTTCAAATACTATGAGTATCTTTTGAAGGGAGATTATTAGGCTACAGATCTAATAATGTTTCTTATGCATATTTTGCCCTTCTCATACTGTTTCACACGAGTATATAAAATCCTCAAACACATATACTTGCATATGCTTTAGGAAATATTTCTGTGTATTTTTTTCAAAGATAAATTTTCAGGATTTATGACATATGTCTTACCTGTGCTGAGTAGTGCTTGCAGTCTTCATAGTTTTTGGGAGTAGCAGTTTTGTCCTTTTCAATAATTTCACAATTACATCAGAAAAAACTAGAATAAAACCTTCAAAAATCAGCTGTGTTCTAGCTATTGATTTTTACAATGAACAAATAATTAATCAGCAAATAATCATAGAGTGGTTTGTGTTGGAAGAGACCTTTAAAGATGATCTAGTCCTGCTCTCCTGCAATAATCAGGTACATCTTCCACTAGATCATGTTGCTCAGAGCCTCATTTAACCTGACCTTAAATGTTTACAGAGGTGGGAATCCAGCATCTCTGTGGGAAGCCTATTACCACTGTAATTGTTAAAAAACTTATTCCTTATTCCTAGTATAAATATACCCTCTTTTAGTTTAAAACTATTATCCTTTGTCTTATCACTGTGGGCCCTGCTAAAAGAAATGTCCCTATCTTCCTTATAGTTCCCTTTAAGTATTGAAAGACCAAAGGCTCTCCCCAAAGCCTTCTCTGCTGCATCCTTTCCTCATAAGAGGGGTGTTCCATCTCTCTGATTGTCTTCATGGACCTGCTCTGAACCCTTTCTAAAAGGTCTTTTCACATCTTTGTTGTATGGAGGACCATAGAGCTGGATTTGGTACTCCAGATGGAGTTTCAGTAGAATAGAGTACAGGGACAGTATCATCTCCCTCAGCCCTGATGGCCACACTTCTTTTGATGCAGCCCAGGATACAGCTGGATTTCTGGGCTGCAAGTGCACATCATTGGGTCATGTCCAGTTTTTCATTCACCAGCACCCCCAAGTCCTTCTTGTCAGGACTGCTCTCATCTGTTCATCTCCCAGCCTGTACTGGTACCAAGAGTTAACCTGGTCCAGGTACACCAAATTGCAGTTGGCCTTTTTGAATTTCATGAGGCTCCCATGGGCCCATTTCTCAAGGTTACCTTGCCTTCTGAACGGTATTCCATCCTTCAGAAGTGTAAATAGCAGCTTGGTGTCATCTGCAAGCTTGCTGAGGCTTCACTTGGTTCCACTATCTATATTGCTGACAAAGTTACTAGATAGCACTGGTCCCATTACGGACCCCTGAGGGACACCACTTGTCATTCCTATACTGTCCCCAGGATACTTCTTGTTGCTTCCACTGCCTGTGCATTTCCTTCTCACCCTTTAGCTTGATTAGCAGCTCTCAACTCAGCCAGTCTGGTCTCTTGCCCTCTTTTCCTCATTTCTTACACCTGGAAATCAAGAGCTCTTATGCTCTATGGAAAGCGTCCTTCAAGATCTTCCTGTTTTGTTCTGCTTCCTTGTCCTGAGGGCAGTTTTCCAGAGGGTCCATTTGACTAACTCTTTGAAAAGCTGGAATTTTGCATCCTAAAATTCAGAGTCCTGACTTTATTCTTCACCTGACCCATATCTTCTAACTGTGAACTCCATCACTGTATGACCACTGCAGCCCAGGCTGCTTCCAATAATCAACAGCTGAAATACAGCGGATTGATTATATGTTGATAGTAAAAACTAACCCCATTGTTTGTATCCAAAAGAGGATAAGAACTGAGCTCCAGTTTCACAAGTACATTTGGTCTGCCTAAGCTTTGGTGTTGAGCCTACCCAACTGTGTCTGATCTAGTCACCACTCTGTTCTCTGACAGCTCTGTGTTCATCGGACACATTATTATTCATAATGAAATCTTCTTATAAAGCTTCACAAGAAGCTACTGAGAATATTCACTACTTGTTATATTCTGGGTTTCTTTTTCCTTCTGGGACCTTTCAGCTTAATAAGATAGCAGTCATGGCAGAGACAGACAATTGCAACTAAAATCCTTCTACTTTATCCTACCTTACAGTTTGACCTTGGATGACAGGCAATTGCTTCAATATATAATATGGCTTACAGAGAGACATATTCAATAATGTTTATTGAGGTATTCCTATTTTTCTATTTTTTTTTGTTTAATATGAAAATTATATGATATTTCAGATATTTCTGAGTCATGCAGAGTCACGTAGAGTCCTGTACAGTTGTACCTCTTTAAGTTTTTCAGAAGAAATCAGTCATACTGCAATTATTCTATTATTTTATTACTTCAGAAAGTGAAGCTCTGATTTTGTATATATTTTATTAATACAACATTAACGTTGGTAGAATTGCTTTTGAAAGATAAGAACAGGATGAATAAAGTGGCAGGAAATGGTCTGTTATATGATACTTCCTGCAAGATACTTCCTTTGCTGTACTTTCAGATAGCTCGGTTTCATATTATAGCAATAAACAAACAGAGAGAAAATACCTACATGTTACTGTGGGTATGTGCATATACATCTGTGTTTACTTGGGGCATAATTTAAATAGACTCACATATACATGCCTCATATGTGAACACATATGAATATCACTATATATCCTACCTTAACTTCAGGAAGTAAGGAACATACTTGTTGGAACTTTATAGTAACATAGCTTTCTATATAGTCAGTGCAGACAAAATCTCCACAAGAAAAATCAGATACTTAATGTATTTTCTCTCTACTAACTTTATAGGGAGCTTAAGGCAAGCCTACTGCTTGTTCTAAGTGTTTTATTTCTATACTTAAATAGGTAGCACTGTAGGTATGGCAGATGGGTCAGGGCTAAAAAAAAAGTAAGAGAAGTAGTTTTGGCCACATCAGCTTTTCTGTGACAGATGATTTTTGTGCAGGAAAAAATTATTTTACTTCTTCACTGCTTTTTTCTGATCCTTTCCTTTTCTATATCCTTTGATTAAAGCCTTAATCAGTGAAGGCTCAGCAATTCAGGAATTTCAGTTGTATACTGCTGCAAAGTCCTGAGGATTTAGAAAAGGCTTTTGATGGGAATCACTCATGAATATTTGTTACATTCTACTGATTCCCAGACAAAGCTGTCAATGTTTTTGGATGTTTTTGGACAGGCAGTCAACATTGTATCATTGATAATGGCAAACAGTAAAACAGGTGACAGTAATAGGAAATAAAATATGGTTGTTATCATAATCATACTAATGCAAAAAATCTATTAATAAAACCCATTTGACTGAGAACAAACATGAGTGCTCTACTACCTATATTCACTCAAGACATTGCAAATAAATATAAGTTATGTCTATCTTCCTTGCTGTGGCCACCTGTGTCCAGGAACGCTTAACCCCAGGTGATAGAAGTTTCTCCATGAACCAGTACCTTAGTAATGTTTCTAACTTATAACAGCATTTAACATTATACATGACTTCCCAAAAGCTCTGACACTAATAAGCTGCTTAGGGAGTGTGTTGAATCAGTGTAGTCTTTGATAGTCTTAGTTGCAGTCGCTTCCTCTTCACTTTTAAGTCCCTTTTGCCTTCTGGAAGATTCCTTAATAAAAAGAAGAAATAAAAGTTGATCAAAGGTAAGCACTCAAGCAAAGCTTTTCAAAAGCAGTTAGTCTGTGTGTGCCTCTTCCTATGTAAGGAACATTAGGCTGAGCTTCAAAACCTTTGAAAATGTTACCTCTATCTCCCTCAGAAACTATGATGTCTTCTTAGTATTCAGTATGATTGTGTGCCCAAAAGATAACATAGGCCAGTGACACAACATGGTTAATATTTAAGCTTAGGTGTTGGAATCCAGATGATGCCATGACAAAGGGCAATAACTTATATGAATGGGGATGTAACTACAGATAACGTGGTAATCTGTTTCTCCACCTTATCAATATTATGGTCTTCCACAAATACAGAAAGTAAAATGTTAATTATTTTTTTAATTTAAATATCTGCTTTAAATGACTCTCATTTCCAGCCAAGGCATCATCACAGAAAAATTCCTGTTCTGAACAACATGAAAGCAGCAGGAAAAGGAGGGAAATCAATGACAAAGAGGGAGTATTTTCAAATTAATTGAGAAGAAAAACATAAGAAATAGTTGATAATGTATATAAATAATATTAAATCATGGTAAAATAACTGAGTATCCTTGGGCTTTCAAGAGACTGAGCTGTATTTTGATATAATCACAAATTCTGACAGAGGCTTGTAAATGTTAATGACCTCTCAAGAGGAACAAGAAGAAAAAAATGTAGAAAAAAAGAGGAAAATATATTTAAACCAGAATCATTAAACTGACATTAAATAAAAATGTCATAAATAACATCAATATTTGTTGAAATATTAATATCAATAAGGTAAATATTAATATGAATAACTTAATAGGAAATAAAATCGATTTCTAACCCTGTTTTTAAATAAAGGGAGGCTTGATGTTTTTTTCTGCAAGAGTGCCAGATAAGCAGGATTCTCTGAATCTATACACAGTGACATCATTATTCTCAGGAGAAGGTGTTTGACCTAAGCAAAGTAATGGATGTTATACAACTGTATGAACTTTAAGGTAATTAAACCCCATTTGGGATTAGGTAAATGTTTTGAACCACTTGGCAGTAATTTTTCACATTACTAGAGACTCAAGATATAGATTCACTGGAAGTTTTATGGCATCATTATCCAATATACTGCTAAAAATGCATAGCAGCAATCTCAGTTTCTAGTGTAATTCTCACCCGTAGCTATAGAAAAGATGCCAGTGGCTATACAGATCTAGCCTCTATGGACTTTCATTAATAATCTTTGGATAAAATACAAACCCAATATAGAGGCATAGATTAAAATGTTATCTCATGCTGTCCAAGAATTGTCCTAGCTATCAGATCAAAAAGATAATAGTTAATCTTTAATATTTTTTTAAACAATAATCCTTAGTTCTGTTATGTAGTGAGGAACAAATGCATAGGAGTAGGTCCATAAAAAAAAGAATGACCTGTCAAAAACCTGAGTGAACACAGGTTTGACAGAAAGGAGGAATATAAAACATGTTAAGTATATATTGAGTAAAATAGGTATTTTGTTGTGAGGTTTTGGTTTTTTTTTCCTTTTTTTCTTTGCGGAGGGTGGGGGGAGGAGGTGTGTGAGGTAAAACAGTAAAACAATTGTGTGGTATAAACTCTACCCAAAAGAATCTAATAATTTTCAAGCTTAAGATGTATAAGTTCTGGATGATATGTTTTCAGTATATGTATTTCTGGTTTTGGAGTGTCTTGCTGATCAGATGGTACTGATTACTGAGAGTGCCTTTCCTTCATGTTTAACCTTTTCATAGAATCATAGGATGGTTTGGATTGGAAAGGACCTTAAAAATCATCTAGTTTCAACCCCCTCTGCCAAGGGCAAGCAAACTTTCCACTAGACCATGTTGTTTAAAGCTCCATCTAACCTGGCCTTGAACACTTCCAGGGAAGGGGCATTCACGACTTCTCCGAGCAACCTGTTCCAGTGTGTCACCACCCTCACAGTAAAAATTTAAGTCCAATTTAAGTCTACCCTCTTTCAGTTAAAAGCCATTGCCTCTTGTCCTGTCATTACACACTTTAGTAAAGTTCTTTACTCTGTCTTTCTTATAAGCTCCCTTTGAAGTACTGGAAGCCTTCAAGAAAGTGTCCCCAGAGCCTTCTCCATGCTGAGCAATCTCAACCCTCTGTGCCTTTCTTCATATGAGAGGTTCTCCAGTCATCTGACCATATTCTTGGCCCTCTGGACACATTGCAACAGGTCCACACCTTTCTTGGACAGAGGACCCCAGAGAGAGATGAAGTACTTCTCACTAGTGAGAGTGCATGATACAATTGTGTTCCTGGGCTGCAAATGCATATTGTCACACATTATACACAGACGGTGATTGCAAGGCTTTTGGATTCTGCAATGGGAGTCAGATACTTAAAAAGTAGTTATGCTGGTACTGACTGTTGAAATATTTAGAAGAAGTATGACTCTACCTCTAAATTGTTCTTTTATCTGAGTGATGTACTGGATGAATAATATGTTTAAAAGTGAGTTGAATGAGGATCAGCATACTGAATTGCTCACATTAAGCAAACGGAAATACTGAGATTAGGAATATCCTGAAAATGCTTTCTTGCTGCCAAGATTAAAGTTATATCTACAGTAGCAACGTATTTTTCATAAAAATTTCTGTTCTTCAATAGGAATTGATCAGTGAATCAAAACCATTTTTATGAAGTCTCTATCTACAATGTTCATTGTTTTCTTGCTTCTCCTTTGGAATAGGTTTGGTTGATGTCTTGAACAGAACATCAGATGTTGTTCAAAGTATATGGTAGATCAAGCACTTCTGCATTAGGTATTGGAGGACATTTGCTGACCACCAGGAACACAATTTCCAATTAAGATTTCTCTATATGATGGATCAGGCTTTTCTAGTGAGAGGGGAAAAAAAAACAAAAAAAGAAAGTGGAAAATAATTCACCTTCATCAAACCTCATTAAAACTGCTTCAAAAAATTACAATCATTGGCATGTGATGGTCAGGAGAATTTCTTCAAAAAATATATTTCTGTTCCAAAATATAGTTTAAAGTAGATGTGGCCTAAGGCAACTTTGCTTAGACTAAAGCTTTATGCAACAAAGGCAAGTGTTTTTGCAAGTTATTTTCTGAACCTCAGTTCAACACTGTTATGAACTAATGTTGCTATGGGACCTGAATTCATGACTATTTTTGTGAGCCTGTCCCAAAAAAAGACTTTTTTTTTTCTTTCTAAATTATTTATTTTATTACTTTATTTAAGCAATTCAAGATTCAAGTAGCAAAGGTGCCAAATCCTAGGCTTGATTTCTGTATTGACTGATAAACCTGTTCTTGCCTTTCATGTGACAAGATCAAGCTCAGAAATGTGCTATGTCTGATAATGAAAAAGGTTATGTGGGTACTAACTATGGCTATGCTTTCAATGCCCAGAAATGATAAATTAAGTCAGTTACAGTGTTGCAAATTTTGCTGTGCTATTGTAATATAAGTTTGCAAGAAGAATATCTTTATTTACAAACAAAATATACCAATAGTTGACAAAAAGAAGATATATATCAAAAGTTAGGTAAATTATGTTTGTATGTTCAGTGACCTACCAGGGTGTGGGACTTCATATGTTATAATGGTTTGATACTTGTGTAATAAAAGATGTGAGGTTTTGTTTCATCAGTTT
The DNA here is from genome assembly GCA_036023395.1 of Myiotriccus ornatus. NCBI lineage: Eukaryota > Metazoa > Chordata > Aves > Passeriformes > Tyrannidae > Myiotriccus > Myiotriccus ornatus. Next base: position 72,714,150 of record JAYRBT010000001.1, on the reverse strand, counting down.
TCTTGCTTTGTAATCTTCATAAATACATAATAAATAACAGTTTGAAAATTCTGAAGTAGAAGAATTTTATTTGTCCCCACAACAGAATTTTTACAAGAGTGCTATAGAATATTTATCTTATATGTCTAAAATATTCCATAATAACTAAGACTGTGGGTAAGCAATATTTAAATGTTCTCTCTTTATTGTATATGGAGCAAAATGATGATATTTTGTCTTACCCCTGAGGAAATGTTTATCTCAATAACTAATGATTTGATACTATATATATGCCAAGTACTGGGTAATCTGAATTCCCTTTCAGTTTCTAATTAGACATCTGTTAAAGTCCATAACAGGAAATCTAATAGAGTTGTGTTGTAATTTGTCAAAGAGATTAATGATTCACAATGTTAAAGTGTCTGTAAATGGAGTCCTTATGTGAATCATTATATAACTTGAAATTAAACTCTTTTGCTTTTGTGGAAAATGTTTCCAACTTGTGTTATCACCAGCAATTACAACAGCAAAACATCCCCAGAAAAGAGATGATCAAATGATAGAGCTATTTTTTTGCCATCATTCCCTAATTGGAATACTTGTGCTCAAAGTAGCTGCCAAAACTAATGAAAAACATATTTTATCTCTTTTCCTCTCTAGTTTTTTGAAATTCCAAGAAAAAAATGTGCATAGAACTCTTAGCTGTACATTTTCCAAGTTGATGCGAAAATTTGTGAAATAACATTATTTTTGTACTATATAAAGAACTGCACTAAAAATTCTCTTGTATTGAATTTATTCATTCCAACTATTGCAAGTGCAGGATGCATATTATGTCCAATAATCATTTGCAATCCTTCAGAAGTCAACAGAAACTCAGTATGTCAATGAAGTATCACAGCTGAGTTAAGCAAGTTTTTTTACTGCCTTCAAGTGTTTGAGAAATTTGTGTCTTATTTTGCTTTGGTTTGGGGGAGTTTGTTTGCTTGTTTGTTTGGGTTTTTTGGGGGCATTTTGTTTATGTTTTTTGGGGTTTGGAGTTTTCTTAAAACATTCTGGAAAATAATGACAGATCATTTCCTATGCCAAAATAAAGAAATGAGTAAATAAATAAATCTTATATGTTAGAGAAGTTACCATGGGCTTTGAGAACCCAATGACTAAACAATAATTTATTGGGTAAAAAAATGATGGCAATCTGTTTCCTCAGTTTGCAGAGGAAGTCACTCGTGTTCTGTCATGTGAAATTCCCTTCACAACTCTTAAAAGGCAGATGATATACAAGATTTTCTCCTGCTGCTCTTGAAAAAATGTCTTTTCTCAACACTATGTAGCTTGTGGGAATACCTTATCTTACTCACCAAGTAGATGGATAGTACAAAGTAATACAACTCTGCCTGTGTATAGTTCTTGTATACCTTTAAAGCATTTTTAAGAAACAATGACCTTTAGAATCTGCAGAATTGGGTCTTTTTTGATAATGACAATTGTTCCTTATTAGCAAAAGCACAAACAATTCACAATTGTTTCCAATTGTGAAAGTACATGGTGAATCGGAGAGAACACAATGTACAAGGTCAGAATTCCATCTGCTTTGTTGGAGCAAGCTCGATGGTGTTCAGCATGAGATCAACAAGTTCCATTTCATATTGACTGCGCTTCATAAGATGCAATATTCAGGGTAGGTTATAAAAACATATGGCCTTTTAAAGGTTCGTATATGCTTTCCAACATACTTGACAAACAAGGATGGGTTTAATGTAACATCTCATGGAGCCTATTCCCGTTTTGAATTCTGGTGCAAAGAAAAAAATAAACTAGAAAACATGACATTTAGAGGCTACAGATAATTTTTTAACGGAGAGAGAAAAAAGTTACCAATTCAATGTTAAATGAAAAAAACACAACTTGTTCCTTAATAATGCCAGGGAACATCCTAAATCCCCTATCTGCCTGCAAAATCATGAAGAAATCTGAGAGCAGGATATGAAAATTGCAATACTTCCACAGATAAAAATAAATATAATTATGTGTAATATATGGAAAAAAATGTTATATAATTAAAAGTTAATCCAGAGAATAACAATATATTTGAAAGCTTAAATACATAGATATTCATTTTGGAAACAAACCTAGAGAATATTCTTGGTAGAATTTTTCAAAATTTAATTTATTGACAAAAAAAATCCCAAACAACTAAAGATGTTATTTTTAAATATTTAAACCCAGGATCTGATACGACTGTGAACACCTGTTAGCTCTCACTATGTTACATGATGATCATGAAAGAGATGTTGAGACGTTTTCTTTACTATTACAAATTACTGGAAATTTAAGCTACTTGTATGCACTGAAATGTGAATTAGTTTCTTCACATTGAATACCTGAGTTAAACCCTGATTTTTTTCTATTCAGTTAGCAAAATCATACAGTTTAAAATATTTTAAGAATTAGAAACAAAACAAGACAAAACCAAACAAAAATCATTCCTTACAAATCAAAGCAAAGCTGAAGTGGATAGTTGAAAATGTTGTGAGGAAATGAAAGATGGTCCTTTTCAACACTGCAAATAGAGTTCTGTAATTCAACAAGTAGACTTAAGGTGGTACCTAACCTGCACACTTTAGCATACTCAGTTATCCTCAGTACTTTCTGATATAACTGGGCTCTGATAACAGTACTAATATATTGCTCTTCTTATTGTACAATATTTGATTCTCACATACTGTATTGGAGGTGGCTATATACTCACAGACTTAAGCTTGTATAACAGTTCAGATGTGCTTAAGTGACACTAATCTTTAAATGAAGGTTTAATTGTGTGAGTGGATTTCATGTTAGCCACAGACAAGTCATCCAGCTGAAGATTTACATCTGAAAAGGGAATGTAAAACCCTAATGTACTACACTACCTGAGACTTACTCCCTGGACAAATTCAGGATGCATTGCCAACACTCTCTGGAATGCAACCACACTAAGCTGAGGGCAAAGGGCAACACTAGACTGTTTGCATGATGTGTGACATCGAGGGAAAGTAGTCCCCTTTGCAAATATTATCTGAAAAATTTTGACAAAACTACAGGAAAGGGAAAAAAGCCTTAGACTTTTACATCATGTTCTCACAGGCATATTTACCACATGTATTTAGAATCCGATCAAATCTGAGTTTTAGGTCCTACAGGTAGACCATGCTGAAGTATTAGCAATTTGCTCTATCTTACTCTTTTACAAAGAGCTGTGCCTGCCGAGCCTGTGTATACACTGTCAGATTTTAATTCGAGGGGTTGACAGCTACCAGCTACTGCAATGTTTCTGAGAAATTCCTTATTAGGTGAAGCACACTGACTTTCCATTAGAGAAAGATTACATCCAAGGATCTTCAGAATTATTAAAAATGTATGGTTGGTTTTTTTAGCAAATACACTTATAGATCTGCTTGTGGTTCTTGAATCTAATATTAATTCTCTATAGCATTAGTCAAATGTTTCTATCTGCAAGTTAGGAAAATTCCTACATTCTTTTCCCATGAAAAGAGTATAGGAAATTTGAGTAAGGGATGGTTTTCTGATCTTTATGTGATGACCTGTTCGATTGCACTGAGACAAAAATTAATAACAACTACTTTCAAAAATGTCATAGTAAATGACTTTTCATGTGTTAGATAGACCTGGACTTTATAATAAAAGGCTACATCATAACTTCAGTTAACCTTATATAAGAGTAATTATAGTTCACGCTATAAACTATATCAGGATCAATAGAGCACAGATTCCTTGATCAGATAGACAAATTTTCACTCCTTATGTCCTAGTCTTGAACCCTGTGAAACAATCTGTTGAGTTGTCATTCAGGATAAGTCTGGATCTACAGTTCTTTGACCCCATAGATCTTTTTAGCTCCCAAAAGCTACTGTGCTAAATAATTTTTCATTCTGTAAAAATAAAATTGGGAAAAACAAAGAGATCTCAGGGCTGTAGTCAAGAAAAGGAATCCTGAGTTGAGGAGTGAACCTTTAACATGATGCCACTAAACACCATGGTAAGGATAAGGTTCTTAAACAAAATTGGACCTTGATATAACTTTGCTTTTTCTGTGCAAATATCATTTGGAATTATTTTCAGTACGACAAAGAGTAAGCAAATCATGGATCTAGCATAGCTAAAACCCCCTAAAATACCTCTAAACAATAATAGAATTCTTGAAGTAACAAAATTATGTTTTAGCACAATAAATGCATAGGAAGCACAATAAATGACAGGAAATGAAATAACAGTGCAGTTAAGAAAGCTGCAGACCAAGCAGGAAAGGCACTAGTCACTGCATCCCAGGCTTACCGTGAGCTTCACCTTCCCCACCAGCCCCTACGTCTTGGTGAGAACAAGATCCAGCATAGCACTTCTCCTTACTGACTCCTCTATCACTTGGAGTACAAAGTTATCATCAACGCATTCCAGGAACCTCCTGCATTGCTTATGACCTGCTGTATTGTCCCTCTTACAGATACCAGGGTGATTGAAGTTCCCAGCGAGGACAGATCCTATGCATGTGAGGCTGTGCCCATCTATCCACAGAAGGCCTCACACAATTGGTCTTCCTGGTGAGGCAACCTGTAGAAGACCCCCAGTATAATGTCACCTCTCCCTGTCCTCCTTATAATTCTGACCTATAAGCTCTTGGTCAGCTCTTCATCCAGGTGGAGCTCTATGCACTCCAACTGGTCATTGACATAGAAGGCAGCACCATCTCCTTATTTCCCTTGTCTCTCCTTCCTAAAGAACCTGTATCCTTCCATTCCAATACTTCAGTCACAGGAGACATTCCACCCCATCTCAGTGATGACCCCAAGATTCTAGCCCTTTAGGTATGTGCATGTCTGTAACACCTCTTGTTGATTCCCCAAGCTGTGTTGGTAAAGCTAACCTCCACACAGACCAGTTTTCTCAAAGGAAGTCCCATGGTCTAAGTAGCTGAAGCCCTGGTTGTGGCACCAGTCCTATCATCATTTGTTGGTTCTCCAGATTTGACTGGCCCTTTCAAACCACTTCTCTTTGACCAGTAGGCTTGCTTAAAAAATCCCTGCATTCTGGAGTCCATTACCACCTCTCCCCCTGCACTGTAATCCTTTTCTGTTTTTGGCTCCTAAGGGTTTTACACAGGTTTTTTCCATGGCAGTGATTTTCATCTTGAATACTGAAGCAGCTATGACTATCAGAACAGCTATACTTGTGTGTTTTTAGTTATCCTGAAAGGCTTTAGCTCACTTGTGCTTTCACATACTAATAAGCCATTTTAATATTAAAATTAGCCATGGTCACACAGCTGTGCTGTATCAGATGACTCCATGAATCACAGGTGGATAAACCTCCTTGGACAAGAGTTAAGTGACGAAGCTCAGTGTAGTTGCCAAAAATAAGTTTAGATGCATGCCTGGCCTCTAACTGCAGGAGAGGCGTCTCATAAATCTTGTGTCACATCTGGGAGTGACATGGGGATGTCTAGGATGCCTTAGAGTGTTTTAAGAGGCCCTGGGCACCTGTGTTTAGGCAATACATTTGTGTCCATGGTATGAAAAGTTTGCTG
>JAYRBT010000001.1:72684521-72697912 GCA_036023395.1 Myiotriccus ornatus | reverse complement strand
CCTCTCTGGGCAGGCCATTCCAATGCCTGATCACTCTCTCTGTAAAGAACTTCTTCCTAATATCCAACCTAAACCTCAAGCCTCAAGCAGAGCTCAAGCCTGTGCCCTCTTGTCGTAAAGACAAGAGAAGTGAGTTTGTTCAGCCTAGAGAAAACAAGGGTCCAGGGAGGCCTTCTTTTTTGCTTTCTACAACTATTTAGTGTTTGGGTGAGATATAGAGAAAAAAGGAGGCAGACTCAGACATGCACAGTTGAAGCACAAGAGGCAAATGACCCATTGGAACATGGGAGAATTTGACTGTATAAGGAAACTATTTTTTCTGCACATGGGTACTCAAATGCTCATGTAGGTTTCCTAGAGAGGCTGTGGAGTATCCATCACTGTAGATACTCAAAACTCAACTGTTCAGGTCACTGAGCAATCCCAGTATTTTCTCAGAGCAGGAGCTTGGCCTAAGGACCTAGAGAGGTCCCTTCCCACTGGAGTAAACTTATGATTCTGTGATCAGCATTCATGTAAGCTCTGCTGACATGTCCTACTTACATGCAGCTTCCACAGTGCTTTTACAAAATAGTTTATAGCTTACATGATTACCTCAATAGAAAACAAATAGGTGCTGGTAGGAGTGAAATCATAGTTTGGTTCTGTTTTCAGACTGAAATTTAAGACCTTCTTTTCACTCTCGAGTTCATGATCACACACTTGAACTCATTTGTGTGGTAATCTCTATGGTCAGGATTTTGTGACTACTTAATTAGCATCTTCATCATACATAGAAAATGTAGGTGAATGGGTTAGTACTTTCAGATATTCAACAAGATTTTTCTTCTCTAAATTTTTTTTTTAAATATAGTGTTTCAAAACCCTCTTCTGACACTTTTCCAAGGGCATACAATATCCATTTGAAAAATCAGTCAATTAATAGTCTGACTGGTATTAAATAAGCATTTAAAGTTTGGCACAAAGAAGAAAGAAGGAGAAAAATCTAGGTGGTCTTGAATTTGCAATATATTTTGTAAACATTTTTTTTCAAGTGCAAACCATAGCTCACTTGGGATGTGCATTTGTGATATTTAAGCACTTTTTTCACTGATGAGTAAAATAATTCTATGTGCTTAAAATCTATTTCTCAGCTCCTCTGAATTGTAATCAGACATATTCGTTAGATATAAAAGGCAAAATAGGACTGGTGGTTGATATTCCTTTTGTATTGTTTGGTTGTTTTGGTTGAATTTTTTTTTCTTTTGTTCAGGTGTAAGACAATATTGCATTAAAGAAAAAATTTCAAAGTCTTAGGATTTAAGAAACTACTTTCTTCATTGTCTCAAAATGGAAAAATACAAAAGCTCCTTATTCTCTTTAGGCAAAGGCAATTAATTGCAAAAGGCTGAGATTTTCTTTTCTCAATCATTTTGAAATAATTTATGATTTTTTTACAGGAATACTTTTTGCATATTATTTCCCATTTTCTATGGGAAACTCCTAAATGTCTCCAAAAATTACTTACACAAATAATTTATGCTGTTGTGTAAGACTAAAATACATAATCCCTTTTGGTTTTGTAGCTCAAAATATTCTAGAAGCTTGTCTAATGACTTTGTAAAGTCATCAAGTACAATATTGGTTCTAGCAGATATTATTTGGGAACATGTTTACTTTGAGTACCTTTTAATTTCATTATAACAGGGCGCAAAAATAATAAAGACTGTCCATAGAGGTCCATATCAAAGATCTGTCTCTGCTGTACCATATTCCAATATGAGCAGCGGTAAGAGGTGTAACCCACCCATTTTCTTCAGCTTTGCCCCCAGTAACCGTTCACTGCCACACAAAGCAGCATCTTTCATTCCATGCCTCTCCACCTCCATTTTCTCCTGATGATTATTTGTGAAAGGGGCTGGACTCTGTCAACTTCACCAAACTGCTGAAACCTGCGTTATCACTGGTGATATCTACATGAAACCTACCACCTGAGCTCTCTGGACTGTAACACTTCACTTTCTCACACCATTGAAGACAAGGCTACACCTAACTGACAGCAAAAACAGGCAGATCCTGTGTGGTCTCAATTCTTGTTTGAATGGTATTCATCAATTCCTATTCATCCTCACAAACCACTAATTATTTTTTCTGACTTCAGTTTCATTTTTCTTTTCTAAATTTCACTTAGAGCTTATTTAATCATACCTGACAAGGCAGCCTTCATACTTCTTTTCATAAAAGTACCTAATAATTTTTCTGTTTAAAAACTCTACTGAACACTGAGATGATATTTCCTTAGAACTACCTGTCATAACTATCACAAACTTTTTAAAAATGAAAATGATCAGTTTATATTGCATAACTTTATGTGCAAAAGATTAATTTCCCCCCATTTACATAATTTTACACTTGCCTTCTGCAAATTTCAGTTTGTTTTTACTCAAGACCCTTCTTTGAATCCCCACAGTGTTTTGCTTTTTCTGTCCTGAAACCCTCTCAGTTCATGTCCATGGCAATCCACTTTTCCTTGGTCCTCAGTGCTCTTAACTGTATGCAAATCAATCTGCTTTCCCTTCTCTACTCCTTGCATGTGAGTCATGAGAAGAGCTAATCTCACCCTCTCACTCTCAGATCCTGCACTTACCTGGAATGTTGTCCCTCCTATCAGTATCTCAAGTCTGTAAGCACTGCTCCACAAAGTAGTGGTAGAAATGGAAAAGTATTCTTAAAACTCTTTGAGCTGCTAAGTACTGTCTAAGAAACTTTCTAGAAAATAATTATTATGAGGCATATGATGGAATGTAAATGTTCAAAGACCTGGAAAACCACAAGATTTCTATTTTTGAAGAAGTTTTGAAGAAGTTTTGGAAAGCAAAGCTATACACAGCTACATTAGAGTGTCCTATGTCAGGTATAATGCAGATATAAATGTACAGAATATCTTACATGAGGGAAAGCCGTTGCACTGTGGCACTGCTTTTTCTTCTTGCAAGATATTATTGCTGTTAGTTAAAAATATTGCTGTACCAAGAGTTCTATAGCTGCCTGGGACCAAATAAAACGTTACCAGACTATGAAAATACTCCGAAATGGAGTAATTTGCTTAATACCAGAACATTAGCTTCCTGTAGTATTTTCTGCCACTTCACAGCTTGTCTTCACAGAAGATGAAAGAGGATATTATCAAATGTTAAAAGATAATAATTACGACTATAATTTGTCTAATTAAACTAACTGATTTTCTATTTTGTAGGAATAAGTAAGGCATTGTGAAGTTAGGAATTGCTTCTTTTTTTTCAAATAAAAACCACTTTGTGGAGTTCTGCTTTTAATGTTGTTCTTAATTAGTTTAATTTTGCTTGAAAATAATCAAATAAATTATCATAGCAAGTAAAGCTTGATATTCCATCTAGATATTCCTTAATATCTGAGAACAGCTGTCTTCATGTTTTCTATAGTATGTTTCACTCCCAAAAGGGAAAAGAATATTCTCTGTTTGCTCATTGGTGGATTTTTTTTTTTGCAAGGTCCAGGAAAATAGCATTTTTTTCACATCTTAAGTAAATGCAGCCAGCCTTCTTCCCCTCCTTTCCTCCTTTTCTTGGCTTTGACTTTTCCCTATTGGTCTTGGAATTCCTCCATCTGGAAGCACAAAATCACTAATTCATTATTCTTCCAGAAGTGAAAACGTTGAATTTCAAGAAATATTAAGGATATATTTCTGTGAAATGTATTTTGTTATTGGCTCTAGGAAGATAAGGAAGATAGATTTATTTTTCTTTATATTAGAAATGCTGTGTCCTAAGTCTGGTTGATTTTGTCTGTGTGTCTGTTTTTATCTGGGGGAAATCTTTCTCATCTTTGAGATCATGACTGAAAAAGCTGAGAAAAAAATTAACAACCTAATCAAGTTGTAAAATCATAATCAAAATAAATTTGTAGACAGATGGCAGCAAAACATTTAACATTTAAAAGAAAAAGAGAGGGAGGGTTATTTGCTTGGTCTGAGGTTTTCTTTATATGCTTTTAAAGGCATGTTAAAACCTTAAAGCCAACTTAAGCTCTTGCAAATGCAAACAAATATCTATGGACAGAACAGGACAGGGTCAAACCAGTGTCCCAAGCCAGAGTAAGTGTAAATAGAACCCATTTATCTCTTAAAAAAAAAAAAAAAAAAAAAGTTTATATATCCTAGAGATTAACACTTTCAAAATAACATTTCTACTAATTCTCATACTATGCAATAGCAACCTTGCAGTTACACTAGGTCATTATACTAGGTCATTTACACTGCGTAAGACAATGCCTACTGTTTAAACAGATAACTCATTTTGTAGATCATGGAAGACAAATTGTAATTTGTTTTTTCTATTAATTTTTTTGAGACTCAAAATCTTCAAGAAAAACAAAAATAAATACTATGTCTGGGTCAAATTGCAAAATATTGATGTAAGTAAAAAAGTGTTCCTTAACCAGCACCATTAATGGCTTTTAAGTCCAGTAAAACAAATCTCTCAGTGGCTTGGCTCTTTTACAAATGAACACTATAATAATACCTATATTAACATTTGTGAAATGAACATGCACATTGTTACATAATTAATAAGATTATGGAAGCCATGTGCATTTATTTTACTTTCCTTTGTGCTAATAAGCCACATTTATTCCATTCATCTTATTTTTTTTCAAACAAATTTATTTACCTGTTTATACTAGAATATGTAATAAAATAATAATTACTTTTGTATTTGTTTGCATTCACTGTGACAAAAATAGTCAGCAAAACATCAAAACTCCAAGGGAGAAATTCTTGACAATCAAAATCCTCTCAGAATTCTCAATAATTTTCTTGTGTTTTTGTACAAGTTAGAGAGTAGTAGGCTGTTCCACTTGGAAAATTCTTGCTGGGCACAAGCAGGATTTGACAAATATAAGAATAAATTTTTCTCTACCAGGTTCAGTGATGGTTTAGAAGAAATTGTTCTCTCATGATCTCAGATTCTTCAGGATCTTCCACCTAAAATAGCTCCATCTTGCACTGTAGCTGAAAAAAAATACCCATCAAAACCACAAATTCTTTCCAAGTGCTTTGTCAAAGCATTTAACAAGTTTATCCAGTCGTGACAGCCAAGTACCTGCATATGGTGATTTGGTCAATATAAGGATTTCTTACTGGATGTCCCCTTCTCTCCCAACTGACAATAGAGGGAACTTCGATTAACAAAATTCAAAACTTACTCAGCTTAGTTTAGTGCCTGGAATTAAGTGGCATAAATGTGAAATGAACAGTTTATAATGTTATTTTCTCAGCATATTTATCTTTCTTTCAAATTATTTTTCCTCAGCTACCTTAAATGAAGGACAGAAATAATAATTACTACCGTTTAACCCAAGATACCCCAAAGATCTTGAATGCAAAAGCACAATACTTTTAATAAAGATGAAAAGTTAATGATCTAAGATAGGTAGTAATTATTTCCTTTATATTATTGTTAGGCAAAAGAAAGAAGTAAAAGAGGAAAAAAAACATGCAAATACAAAAAGCCAGCACACACACACAAGACTGAATTGCTCCACATTTCTCTCTAGGAGATTAGTTGTCCTCTACACTAAAAGTCAGCTTCCACAGTCTCAAGAACACATAGTTCTGCTCTTGCTCCTTTTATTCATCTTCTGAAATGCACAACTATTCTACTGACAACATTTAAAAGAGTTGTTGTTTTCTAGAAACCTGATTATACATATTTGACTTATTAAATAACTGGTATAGGATAAAAATGCTATAGTAAAAATAATATAATGAAAGGCTGTATCATAACAACATTTGTACAAAGGAGCTGAAGTAATACTATTGAGAAGATAGAATCTGGGCATTTCTATCTTTTGACTTTGCAACCATAATATTTTATATACATTTAATATAAATTTAGATTGTAATTACTGAATACTTAATTTGAATTATGCAAACATTTACTACAATAATACAATATATTAATACCCCCTCTTGTATGTTTTACTAATCTACTGAAGAGGAAAATAACCGTAACTTTTTATTATTGTTATTGGAGCATCGCTAATTGTGAGACACGGATTATTATATTAATTATTGGCTCAAGTGTGTGTGTGTGTTTGTGTGTGAGAAAGGACAAGCTGAATTTCACAAAGGTGAGATAATGCCCTGTCCCATATCCCAGCCCCTTGGAGCCTCCTTGGCTAACTGGGAGCACAGCCCCACCCCAGACCATCTGGGGCCTCTGACCCAGTCCTGGATTGGCTGGAATATCAGAAGTCCCACTTGGGAGGGGGTGCCCACAGGAGGCCAGAGCAGATAAGACCAAAGACACGTGGTCTCTACATGGTTGGAGCCTGCCATCTGAACAGGTGGAAGCTGAAATTGCATGGGACTCTGGGTGGTAGCTATAAATCTTTCTCTTTCTTTACTTCTTCTCCTACTTTCCTTTCTTGATATTTTGGGTAACTTACAGCCAGATGGGTTGGATTTTGCTAAATTGTATGGGTTAACTAAGTCAAGGCTTTGTGGAACGCTTTGCTTCGGTTGAGTGTTGCGCTTTAAACTGCCAAGTTCCCTTATCTTCTGAAGTCTGCCAGTAAAAGGGTGTTCTCTGACCTCCTGAGAAAATGTGTTTAGCATCTTCTCTCTTGGACTCTCTCAAGGTATTAAAGCAATTGAAGGCTCTACTAAATATCTGGAGGGTGGATATTTTTGGTGCCTTGTATATTTTTTAAAATAAAACTCCTTTGATGAGCTTGTAGCTCAGAACCTGGGGTCTTATACTAATACAAAAAAAATATTTTGCTTTAAGATGCATTGCAAAGTCTGAAGTTAAATCTTCACAAGTCCCTAGAGTAAAAAGATTCCAAAAATTTCCATTTAAAATTGATCATTTGATCAGATGAAGTTCTGCTTACTTTGCTGTCTTCCAATTTGCAATTCAAAACACTATATACTGTTACTTCAGTGTAATATCATAAAGTGATAGATATATGGGGAGGAGGAGTGGTGGTATAAGTTATTTCTCATATTTTACTAATTTCTACATCCTTGAAGTTTGTTTCATATTTCTTGGTGATGGTTTTTGGTTTTGTTTTGCTGTTGGTTGGTTATTTTCTGATGTTTACACTACGAGAAAAACATGAGTTTCTGAATCTCTCTTATTGCCCACCGAAGTGGGGACAGGGCCAAACTGAGGCTCAAGGGTGGGGCTCAGGTTCAGACTAGAGTGGAAATTTGGTCAGGCACAGCCCCAGAACAGCAGGACCATGGGGATAGGATGGGACCAAGCTGGAATGTTAACATATGGATGAGACCCTGCTCTGGTCAGATCCCTCTGGTTGGGCAGCACAGAGCTGAAGTGAGCTGGAGATCAGTGCTGTTGCAGAGCTGCTAGAATGGACAGCCCTGGCTGGACTATAAATGGGTCCTTGGCCTGTGAACATTTTCAGTTGTAAAAAGCAAGAAATGAAAACGCAGTTATTGATTTATATTTAACAGATCCTTTCTTTGCTGCCTTGGTGTCTTAGCACAGGATGTGAGCCTCATAGCCAAGCCGTCTCACCCTGTAATTGATATTGATCTCACCACTGGGCTAGTCCCTGAACTTGTAACTCTCCTGTTTTTATTTTCTAACAGAACAAATGGGTACACCCATGTCAGCTTCTCCTGGGTAAAGCTTTTCTGTCATTTTGTTTCTCCCTAGGCTTGCAACCATTTTGTTTCTGAAATTGTTTGATTTGATCTATTTCTGTTTATAGATTCTTTACAAGTGCATTCTTTCATGCTCTCCAGAATTAGGACAGAAGGACATCCATGCTGAGGCAAAAGAATGAGGTGCTTCTTATTAGTCCTTGTTACCAATTTTCAATTTATATTACCACTTGGTTTGCATGACATTCCCTGACAGGCTGTTACTGCTAATTGTTTTATTGTAACATTGATAGATTTCAATAGTCATATATCATCATTTGTACACAGAAATCACTAGATTAATAACTTATATTTCAGACTGTACATCATCCAGGACTGTGTTGTCTCTCAGGTGTTTTTCAATAATTCCCAGAATTACTGAAAAAAGCAAGCGTCAGGCAGCATCTCTGTATTCTTCCCATGTCACTTGACCTTGCTTCCACTGGGCAGACACCTTTTTTTTTTTGCCTTATTTCGAAGAGAAGGTCCCTGCTCAGCCAAGCCAGCGTTCTGCCTCACCTTTTTGACTTCCGACATTTAGGAATTGCCTGCTCCTGTGCACTTAGGAGGTGATGTTTAAAATGTGACCCCAACAACTCAAAAACATTTTCCCAGGGGATCTTACTTACTAATTCCCTGAGCAGCCTGAAGTCTGCCTTCCTCGTGTACAGAGCTAAGGTTTTGCTGGCACTTTTCCTTCTGTCAACAGAGATTTTAAACTCTAAGACTCTAACACTTATATTACACACAGTACCACCCCTCCATCACTTCTGCCCTGCCCGTCCCTCCTGAAGAAATTGTAACTGTCCAGTAGGGCACTCCAGTGCCCTACAGATTCATCCCACAGTTGTTGCTTGTGCCAGTGATGTCAAGTCTCTGAGGCTGGGCAAACCTGCATGCTCTCTTGTTTGTTCCTCATGCTGCATGCATTGGTGGAGAAACATTTCAGGTGTGTTACATTGTAGCCATCACCTTGTGAAGCAGATTGAGCAATCCCGTTAGTGTTCATTTCTTCAAGTTTTGGTACACCATCCCATTGCCCATCATTGGGGAGCTTGGTTTTGTCTCTCTCCCCCTTCTAAAGTTTAAAGCTCTGTCAACAAGCCCCGCTAGCTCCTGTGCTAGAACTCTTTTCCCCCTCTGAGATAGGTGCATCCCATCAGGTGTCAGTGGACCAGATGTTGAGTAGATCATCCCACAGTCAAAAACTCCATTTTTTTTCTGCTTATGCCAACCTTGGAGCCATGCATTGACCTGGTGGATCTGCCTATTCTTATCAATATTTTTCCTTGTTACTGGAAAGATTGAGGAGTTTACTACCTGTGCTCCTGATCCCTCTAGCAATTGTCCCAGGGCCCTGAAGTCTCTTTTAATTGCCCTCAGACTTGTCTTTGTTATTTCGTTGCTGGCAGTTTGAACAACCAATAGTAGATAGTAATCAGAGTGCCTTACTTGACTGGAGAGTTTTACAGTAGTGTCGCTTACCAGGGCCTCTGAGAGACAGCAGACTTCCCTGTGAGTTGGGTCTGGTCTGCATATCAGACCCTATGTTCCTCTTAGAAGGATGTCTTTTCCTGTTGACAAAGGAGATCTTGATGGGGTGTACAAGTGGTGTGGTTTTAGAAGTCCCCACTACCCCAGAAGGACCTTTGCCCACCTCATCAGTTTTCTGGCATTCTAATTGCAGGGCCTCATACCTACTGTGGAAGATACCAGTCCTACCTCTCATATTTTGAGAAGGAAGAGGAACGGTTCTCTTGGTATGTGCAGTGACCTGCTTCCAGCCTTCATCTTTAGGAGGTCCTTGACTAACAGTCCTTTGTATAATTACCTTATAGGGTTCTGAGTCCACCTGCTTCTCCACTACAAGGGTGGTTCAAGACTCCCAGCATGGGTTTATGAAAGGTGGGTCCCACTTTAGTAACCTGATCTCTTTCTATGACAAGACTAGGCAGACAGTGGACGAGGGACATGCTTGTGGATGTTGTCTGCCTAGAGTATCATAAGCCTTTTGCAATGTTTCCCGCAGTGTTTCCATTGGCTATTGTAGGTTGTGGCTGTGGTATGTGAAGGCTGAGGTAGATATCCTTTATTTTAAAAGATTAATTTCTTGGCTGAGACTAAATCCTAACTGAGGAGGTAAAATTAGCATTAATAGTACCAGCACAGTAGGAAGGAGACTGAGCACAAGAAGGCAATGTGCTGAGAGGTATGTCAAATACGGTGAATTAGGCTACTGCTTTATGTGATAAAACATTATGTTCCATATGAACTATTGTCTTCTTTTTTGTACATCACTCTCTCTATATAAATATGTAAAAGAATATACAGGCAGCTTTATTTTTTCAGAGTGTTTTTGACGTCTATAACTTGTTTAACTCATTCCCTTAGAAGGAATTTTTCCTGTTAATTTTACTCAGCTTAAGGTTTTATGATTGATGGGGACCATGATACTCACTTCCTTGTCAAATATTTTACTTTTATCAATATGGAAATCTACCACTTTTACTCTGCAGTCTAAAATGAATAACTCACTCATCAGACACACCATACCAAGGAAAATGAATATATAAACCTCCTTTTTGAATGGTAAACAAATCAAATCCAACAAACCAAAACCCCCACCCAAATATAATTGTTATGTGAGAAAAACTAGGAAAGTATGAAATTTTAGAATAATAAAACCTATATGAAGGAAAGAATTTTTCTAAAAACCAAGTAGAATCTGCTAAGAAAGAGTTTTTTGCTTACTGATTGAGTGAAAATCATGTGGACTTTACAAAAAGAAGATTATTTCTACACTAGCAAATTAAACATGACAACAACCAAGCAGTTCGGTTGGAATGATCTGAAAAAGATCAGTAAATATCTTTGACCAGTGCCAAACTAACCATCTCATAGGCAATAACAAAACATGATTCAAAGAACGCCACAGACCAGAAACTATACCCAGTAGACAGCACAGCCAACGTCACCATATTAAGGAAGGACGGGGAGGGAAAATTTAGTTAGCTGATGTATCAGCTGTCTGTGGTACCAAAAGATCAGCCTTTTATATTTGAGAATACAGACCCAGCCACAAAGACCAATTGATTCAATTTCTGTTCTGCATTAGTGTGGAGGAGCAGACATAAACGCATTTTGTCTCAAACATTTGAACTGTTGCGACCAGAAAGTTGTCATCGGAAGAGAGAGTCCCACGGAGCACTGCTCTGAGCCAACTTTCTGCTTCACCTTGAGACTCATGTTGAGTCCCCCGTGCCACTGGAGGAGGTGGAGGGGAGGAGGACTCACTCAAAAGAACTGGGTATGCATGTGCAAATGAAGTGGCTCGAAACGTCTAGTTTACATAAAGAGGCATGCACCAGAGTAACTATAAAAGGAAGTGAGTTGGTCCCCCTCTCTTCCTCTTTCTCACTACTCCAGCTCTAAACCATCCCCATGGCAAGACCAACATGGGATCTAAGGACTGGCAATGCTCTTTGTTCTGTCTCTGTTTTTATTTGTCTTCTCCCGGGTTTTGTCCAGGTATCATGTTCTACCCCTGTTCTCTGTGCTGACGTTTTTTGTGGGAATGGGTTGCTTATGGAAGTGTGTCATGGCTTGTTAGCCAGCACCTTTGAGAGGTGCTGTGCTGTGGCTTGTTGTGGCCATCTTTGTGAAGCTTGGTCTGGCAGTTGAGAGCTTATTGAAGTGTACTGTAAAAAATTAAGCCAACACTTTTGAGAAGTGTATTGTAAAATTTAAGGCCTTGTTAGCAAACACTTTTTGAGTCTAAATAGTGAGCTAGTTTCTGGAGTTAGGGTGACTCCACAACAAAAGCACAAGAGCTCCCTGACACCGAATCTGGTGTCTCTGTTCAGCCCAATGAGAATTTATGATGAACTTCATATCTCCTACAGATGGATTGTGACAATTACATTCTCGTGCAAAACATTCAGGATTTAATTCATAGTCAAAAACTCCTTCAGGATGAGAAACTTTCCCACCCATGGTGTTTCCAGGAGTGGGATTTTCAAAGTGGAGGTAAGTGTGTGCTCTGAGACTGCCAGAAGGAGCACTCAAGAGCTCCCTCAGCGGAGGGGAAGTGAGGTAACTCATAGAGATCAAGTCACAACTAGTTAATATGGAATATATTCGAATCTAGCAAGCTAACTCCTTTACACTTCCCTCCTATATGTATGTACATGATTAAGTATGAATCCAGGCTGGTTTACTGGTGGTTTGTGCTTTGGAAGATTTATCATGTCCCTCTGCTCTCCTTTCTTCCAGGAAGGTTTCCTTTAACACCCCCCTGCCACCCACTCCTCCCCACCAATTAACCTAGATCATGTTTTCTGGACCTGATAGTATTTCTTTTGCTCTCCTCTAGATTCTGACCTATTTTTTCCTCCTAATTCTCTCTGTAAGTGACAATTTTTATTGTGTAGTGTTCCCTCAGGGTCCTTAGTAATGTCAAGTAAAAGGAAGCAACAGCTTTTTGTTAGCACTTACTTACCTCTCCAAATACTGTTCCAGTTTTTTTCTTTGTTTTCACATGGTGTCTAGTATTCATCCTTTTATCAGTCTAGTTCTGAAATCCTTTTTGCATGCACTGTTCCCAGGGCGGTTTTTCCATATTTGGTAAACAGGCATTTAATTTCACTTTAGGCTTATCACTTGCCTTTATATTATTTGGTGCCTTCAGTTTGTCAATAACATTTTGTCTTTCAACAGCATTCTCAAAAGTGTTGATATATTTTTTTCAGCTTGAAAACCTTGACATTTTTTAAAAAAATTAAAATACTAGTCTCTGGCATCATTCAGCTTAAAAAATCTAAGTAAATGTGATAGGGGGGAGGCACCACTGAAGCTCTCCTTGAGATTCTCTTTCAGTTACATAGGGAATTTTGATGATATCTCAAAGACTATCTGTCCATACAGTGGTGATTACACATTTTTCTTTTAAATTACCTGTTTATGAGATCTTCATTTAGAAAAGGAGAAAAATTAGGAAAAATCTTTTGTAAAATAAACATTCTAATTGGAGAAGTGAAAATAAACAAATAAGCAGAAGTAACAGGAAATTAATTTTTTCAAAAATAGCCAATTTCAGCTGAAATAAAACAGTAAAATATGTATCATCTTGTCCTGCATTAGAAAAAGAAAAGAAATTAGATTTTTCATGGACATGTGTAAAATGCCTTTAAATATAAATCTCAGGTTTACTGCTTGCCACATCTAAGCCATAAAACTATACCCATGGAGGCTTAGTTCCACACTAAGCATTTAACAGGAATTTTTGGTTATTTGTTGTAAATCTCATGTTTTTAAAGAATTTGCTGAAATAAGGCTTTAAAAATGTTTTTTAATGTACAAGGTTTTCCACTGATCCAAAGCAAAAAGTAGGTTTATCTTCAAAGATAAATATTTAGCATATAGATAAGTATTTGGGGAGATGAAAAGGTAAGCTCTATTTATGCTTGATTTCTTTTAAGAGTATATTCTAACTCAAGGACCATGATACAGTTTAAAGGAAAGCAGGTACAATTGAGGTGGCTTTTCCCTTGCAAAAAGTATAATACAATCTCAAGAACATAATAGGAAAGCAAAAACTATAACGGTGTGCTTTGTATTTGAAATACAAATGTCGGGGTTTGACTCGGCCACTGCCTCTCTGGGCAGTCTCTGCCCACATTCTCCACCAAAAAATGTCGTGGTTTTG
>JAYRBT010000001.1:72654788-72684421 GCA_036023395.1 Myiotriccus ornatus | reverse complement strand
TTGGATTTTGTCCGGAAATCTACTTGGACAAAACCATTCACAGCCCCAGGGACGGGCTGGTGGGCAAAACCACGACACAAATATTAATTTTTTTTCCTGCAAATTCATGCTTACTGAAATTAATATAAAGACTTTAGGCTAAAAATTAGTTTTGCATTGGGTGTAGGTCTTTAATACCATCTATTTGAAAAAAAAAAGCTTGAAGGTCTTACTGAAAAGCGAATATTAAAGTAAGACAGGCAACAGCAACAAATAATGCTAATGTTTAAGAACCAGCTCTTGCAAAAATCACATTTCTCTAAATAATAAGACATTGGATTTAGTTGAATTTATATTACATGAATTTTGTTTTTCCCAGAGGGAATATGAATGTGTTGTCAGAGTCCAATACTATCTGACCAGGTTCTTTTAGATATTTCACACAGGAAATAACACCAGATTTACTCATTTGAAGATACCTGATGCTTCCCTTGATTTAATAGTGATACAGCAATGTAGTGAAAACACAGCATAAACACCACATGACAATTGCAGTGTGCAGTTGGGTCACAATACAACATGATTCCCATGACCAGTTTCTAGATGATCCCTATCACGTTATTGGGCAACCCCAGTCACTGAGAAGGAATACATAGATTTAAGCCTATTGCTCTCTTAAATTCTGTTGGTCACTCTTTTTTTTTTTCTTCATGCTTGGCTGAGGTTTGTATGTCCTTATCCTCTGTTGGTCTGTCTCAATCAGGAAGACAACAATAGTCTTCCTACCACCCTCTGGTCCCCTTTATATTGAGATACGTTCACCTTACTTTGCAACAGGTGTGCTCACTCCCCTTATTCTACCCTGAGTTTCACAAGTGCATACCTGTGCTCGTCTGCTCTGAGCCTCCTTCTGCGGTAGGGACTTTTTGATCAGTCACTCACGTGCACAAACACACATTTACATACGTGTAAAGTAAATGTAATTTCAACAGGATTTTGGTGGTATCAGAGATTTATAAAATTAATTTGTGCTATTGAAAGGTGTGCATCCTGTAAGTGTAAGCCTAACACAATGAATTGTGTTATTGAGATCAGGAAAAGTGTTGAGTTTCTTTTAACTAGGTATAGAAAGTTTCTCATTTGTTTATCTGCCAGACTCATAAATCTAAAATAAGAGCTGTGCTGTATTAGTTATGTCAGATATTAAAGCTTATGAACTGTATAAATTAATGTGATTCGAAATTATTCTGCTTTCCACCACTTTTTGCATGAGTCTTTCCCTTCCCTCTTTCTAAATTATATGAAGTGATAAAAAAGATGCCTAAAATTCAATTAGACTTAGATTAGTTCCTGATTTAAGTACCCTATGTTGTATATCACAGATAGCTTGCCAAGTTTTATGTCATTTGAAACATGCTGTCATTAGCCTAAAACAAAACACTTCTTTTCGGGATTCAGGTAGTCAAAATTTTCTGCGGTTTTCTACATCTGCCTCCATAAAGGAAGTTTTTCCGTTGTACTTCTGATTAAAAGGAAAATTCCCTCTCATAGAATCAAAGAAGTTGTGCACTTTTCTGTGCTGTTGTAGTTATCTTTGAGTTATCACTTCATTTAAATAAGATGTAAAGAGATTAATGCTCTGGACAGTGATGATAGGTCTTGCAGGACGGTGGCAAATGAAGAAAATGGGTATGGTGGGTTGACTTTGACAGACTGTGACCAAGGATGCCAGGTGCCCACCAAAGCATTCTATGTCTTCCTCTCCTCAATAGGACAGGGGGAGAAAATATGATTAGAGAGTTCGTGGGTCCAGATAAGGACAGAGAGATCACTCACCGATTATTGTCACAGGCAAAATAGACTCGAAGAAATTACTAACAAAGAAGAATAGTGAGGAAAAAAAGCAAGGAAAGTACTGATGAAAAAAACCACAAAACACATTAACAAATTAGAAATACTTGTTACAGATCTTTTTTCAGTTATTTTTTTACTCTATCTTCATTATCATATAGTGCGTAAATGTACTGGCCCATGTACCTTCCTGCCTGCCTCATTCCATTCCAACTCAATCCATTCCTTCCTTCTTCCTTGTTATTAAAGATGACTCTATGTTATATTTTTCATAATGTATAAAAGCATCAAAGGAATTTTCTCTGCCTTGGGTTAATTCAGAAATTTTTAAGGTTACCTAACTGTATGAAGAGGTAATTTATATTTCATGTTTTAATTTACATTTTAATTTGGAACAGAATACATTGATAAATATTGTTAACTTGTGCAAAGTCTAGTTCTAATTTTCTGAGCACTTTTAGTAAATCCCAGTTGCTGTTTATCTTGTCTGCAGTCAGTGAAATACTTTTGTCAGTTTGGTCCCAAAATTGAGTTAGCCTGAGTTCTCTCTGTAGTTATACAGCAAGAGAAAGAAAGAGGGGGAGAACAAACCTCCAGGATTCCCCAGATAGGTATCTTTCCATCTTGAAATGCAACCTAGACTACCATCATAAACATAAACAATCTAAACTATTTAATGATAGGTGAGATTATACTAAAAGGCAGGCAAATTAATAGATAGATTTTCTTTGGAACCCCAGTTTATTCCAAATATAGAATTCAGATCCTTTTAATGCCACCCATATTCAATAACTACCTGAAGAAATATCTGGAAAAAAAAATATTGCATGTAACAATGCATTGTCCATGATGGAACTAGAGATTATAATGCAAAATAATATCTTGACATTTATAAAAGTAACATTTAAGCTGAATATAAAGAATAATGAACTGTTCCAAGACAATTATTTGATGAAGGAGCAATTGCCTAAGGGGAAAGCCTTTATACCTAGTTAAATTCAAATTATATTAAAAATGAAATATTAAAGAATTTCCACTAAATGGTTACCAAAGCCATAAACACTTCAAAGTTCTATCATTCTGAACTTTTGTTGTATAATTCTATTTCAAAGTTTGATAAATATCAATAAGTTGGAGTAAGACATGAATTTTGTTTCCCAAAAAATAATTGCTCTTAACAATTCTTCTCAAGATTTTTATAAATAATGTAACTGTCCTCAACTGTAATGCAGACAGATGGAGACACTGAAAGACTATTACTCTATACAGTTATCATGCATTAAAATAATGTTACTATGTCACTCAGCATAATAAGTATATCAGTAATTTATATTTTAATATAATTAAAACCAAATATCTGTCATGGTAACTTCCCTTCAGGTAGTTGCAGGCCATTATTAGATCATGCCTTAGGCTTCTCTAT
Source organism: Myiotriccus ornatus (assembly GCA_036023395.1). Lineage (NCBI taxonomy): Eukaryota > Metazoa > Chordata > Aves > Passeriformes > Tyrannidae > Myiotriccus > Myiotriccus ornatus. The sequence goes on along the minus strand of JAYRBT010000001.1, from coordinate 72,681,168 downwards.
GCAAGATTGAAGAAGACTAGCTCTCTCAATCTCTGATTTTATTTAGGTCCTCTAGGCTCTGGACCGTCTTGTTAGCCTTCTTCAGTTTCTCCACATGTGTTTTCATTCAGGGGTCCCAAAACCGGATACAGTACTCCAGATGCAGCCTTACCAGGGCTCAGTAGAGAGGAGTAAAAATTTTCTTCATTCTGCTGGTCATACTTCCTCTAAACAGATTTGTTTTATTTCAGATAGAAGCACACTGCTAGATCATATTCAACCTTGTGTTCACCATGCTTCCCTTCTCCTTTCCATCAGAACACCTTTTCAACCAAGTGCTTTCCAGATTCCCCTTCTGGTATGGGCCCTTATTCCCTCTCAGATGAAGGTCTTTTCATTTCTGATCCTTGAACTTCATGAAGTTTCTATTGGCCCAATGCTCAAGTTTATCGGTCTCTCTGCTCCAAACTCAAGGTATTAATTTAAATTCCTAATGTTAGGGTAAATTCAATGACAAGTCCCTGTTCAGGGACATCACAGATTTTCCTGACATGAAATAAGTTTCTTGATAATTTTAGCAGAATGTGTAGTAAATGTCCCTTTTATGTTTCTTATTATCAGTCTTTCATCATTGCCTGTTTCACTGGCCTTTTTTGATGTTTGTCCAATTGCAAGTTTTGGAAAGAATCACTACTGCTTCTTATATCCATGACAACCAAAACAAATGCTGTTTATTTTCCTCAGGCATGCCTGTAAAATTAGAATCCTCATCTTGTAGTTCCCAGCTCATCTGTCCCCTTGAAGCCATGAAGCTACATGTTTTTAAAGTACTTGCAGAGCAGGTAGGTGATAACATTTCTCATACATGCCACACAGTAGCGTCTCCTTGGAATTTAAGATTGACTTCTTCACAGAACTTTGAAATATCTTTTTTTAGAAACTGCTGAAAAACTAAGCCAATTTGAAAGACAGAAGAGAGGAACAGAGGGTTCTTTGGAAATCTGAACATCAGTTATAGTGAAAACTACGATAAAGTCTTTGGAGAAAGAGGTTCATCTGCTCTGAATTCTTACATGCTCAGATAATAAAACCAATGTCTATTGTTTGACATATGGTCTGTACACTCTCCAGGAAAATATCAGTGAGGACAAATCAGAACAAAATGTTCAATATTTTGTGATTAAAAATTTCTTCTTAAGCTCACAGTAGTTGTACTGAGTAGATCGACTTTCTTCATAGCACCAGTGTGCTCTTACATTTTGCATTTGTAACAAAAATAGTGTTGACAATACACCAGTGTTTTAACTATCGCTGAAGAGTGCTTACACAGCATCAAGGACTTTCTGTTTCTCACTCTGCCCCCCCCAGTGAGTAGGCTGAGGGTGCACAAGATGCTGGGAGGAAACATAGTCAGGACAGCTGACCCCAGCTGACCAGAGGGATAACCCATACCATATGGCACCATGCTCAGCTATAAAAGCTTAGGAGGAAGGGAAAGTGTTCAGGATTATGGCACTGGTGCCTGTTACACTTGCTGAAGTCCTGCTTTCCAGGTGATGGCTTGACATCTACCTGCTGATAAGAAGTAGTGAATTAATTCTTTCTTTGATTTGCTTGTGTGTGAAACTTTGCCTCACTTATTAAACTGTCTTTATCTAATATGGGAGTTTTCAACTCATGCCTTTCTAGGGGAGTCGTCACTTTAGGTAGGGAAGTGAGTGAGTGACTGGCTGGGGGCTTAACCTCTGGCCAGGGTTAACCCACCACAGTAGTTTAGGAAGATAGCTTATTTAAATGCATTTAATTAAGCATATTATAATAATGCATTTTAAAACTCCAGTACTATAGAGTAGATGAAATACCTGTTTCTGTACAATTTTGTTTGATGTAGAATTCAAAGGAAGCACTGCTGAAGAAGCTTTCTACTAATTCCTGAAAACAGACTTTAATATACCCAATATAAAATGTAATTGCTTTAGGGTATGTATTTCGGGGTTGAAATTAAGGAGTCTATAAAGTGATTTTATCTGGTTTTAAGAGGTAATTAGATTCAGGTTTTGACTTTTTTTTTTTTTTTTAGTGAACGTTGGCTATTTTCTTATTGTCTCAGTTTATTCATTCCAATTCCTTAACTGATATGCATGCTTTCTGTCTGTAATTTCTTTTTCATATGATTTAACATATTTAATTTTTTATATGTCTCTCCTATCAATTCAATTTCCTATCCCTAGTTTTTAAAATATAAATGTTCCTCACCATCAAACTTTCTCTGTTTGTGTCATTACCTTTATACTTAAATCCTAACTACTACTAGTTAATAAAAATAATAGAGTACAAAAATAGCATTGAATCATCAGTGAGGAGCTTCAGGCATTGAGAATTAAATCAACACAGGAGCAGAAGTAATGGAACCACTTGAGGTAATAAGAAAAGAACAAATTAGTCATAATGATGTTTTTAAAGATTGTTTGGATATTAATATGATACCAACAGAAAAGAATGATATAGTACAGAGCAACATGTACAACTGTGGTGTCTACATGCTGGATTACAGGATGGATTATGAGACATCATGGGGATGCCAAATGTCTTTTCTTAAGCTTTTTTTACTCATGATTACTTGTATTGGGCAATTATGTGCCCCATTGTTCCTCAGCTGTACAGTATAGTCAGGGCTGAAATATTAACATCCTAATGTCCCCAATACTGAAATCAGAACCATTGTCTCAGAGAAGCAATAAACATGGGCCACCGTTTTTAAAAGAATATGAACAATAATCTTGTATTGTTCCAACTGATAAGGTTTTATTTTTGAATTCATTTAGAAATTACACGTGAGTTTAGGTGGATGAAATTATTTACCCTTTTTTTAGCACATTAAGGTGTAGCAGGGAAAAAATTGCAATCTTTCCTCAATGAACTCCAGAGCTATTAGTTCCTAGTTCAATTAAAGCTGAAATTCTCATAATTTGAGATCATTATTTGTGACAATTGGTAGAGGGATCAGGAGCACAGATAGTGATTTCCCCACTCCTTCTGGTAAAAAAGAATAATAATAGATATTATTATTAAATAGATAAATGATAAGAATAGGCAGATCCATGTCAACATGTGGCTCTGAGATTTGTGTAATGGGAAAAAAATTTTCTTTTTTTGACCACAGGACGATCTACTCAACACCTAGTCTACTGACACCAAAAGGAAAAAAGAGTTCCAGCACATGAGCTAGCAGGGCTCATTGATAGAGCTTTAAAATAGTTTGGAAGGGGGAAAGAGACAAAACCAGACTCACTGGTGATGAGTGATGGCAGCTTTGGCGCAGTCTGAGAGATCTGATATCACTGGCATAGATGAAACCTGGTGGGATGAGTCGTGTGACTGGAGTGCCCTGTTGGACAGTTACAGTCTCTTCAGGAGGGACAGGCAGAGCAAAAATGATGGAGGGATGGCACTGTGTGTAATAGAAGCGTTAGAATGTATGGAGCTCACAGCTGGCAATCTCACAGCTGAGAGCCTCTGGGTACGAATCAAGGGAAAATAAATAATGAGGGTGTCATTGTGGGAGTCTGCTATAGACCTCCTAGCCAGGACGATGGCATTGATGAATTATTCTTTGAGGAACTAAGGAACACTTCCAAGTCCCACCCTTATGGGGGACTTCAACTTGCCAGAAATTAACTGGGAGCATTACACAGCTGATACAGCTCAGGCCAGAAGATTCCTAAAAAACCTAGATGATAACATAATGGAACAGGTCCTAAAAGAGCCAAGTCAGAAAGATGCCAACAGAGTTGATACCATGAACAAAGTGGAGATTGGTGGCCATCTTGGCCACAACAACCACAAAGTGATTGTGTTTAAAATCTCTGCTGACAGGAGGAAAAGTGCCAGAAAAACCTCAACTCTGGATGTGACGAGGGCAGACTTCAGTCTGCTCAGGGAATTAGTAAGTAAAGTCCCTAGGGTAAATGTTTTTGAGTTGCTGATCCATCAGTGATGGGCCCATTTTCAGACATCACCTCCTAAGAGCACAGGAGTGGACAATTCCTAAATGATGATTTTTGAGCAGTCTTGGAAGTCCAGAGAGGCCCCAGCTGCCTGGAAGCTGGCAAACATTGTCTTGATTTTCAAGAAGGGCAAGAAGGAATACCCCAAAAACTATAGGCCTGTAAGTCTCACTTCAGTGCCTGGTAAAGTTATGGAGAAGATTATTCTGGGAATTATTGAAAAATACCTGAGAGACAACACAGTCATTGGTCAGAGCCAGGAGGGCTTCATGAAAGGAAAATCCTGCCTATCCAACCTGATTTCCTCTTATGACAAGGTAACCCACCTAGTTGAGGGAGGGGATTGTTCTGCTGTGCTCTGCACTGGGGCAGCCTCGCCTTGAATATTGTGTGCAGTTTTGGGCACCACAATATAAGAAAGATAGTAAGCTCTTAGAGAGTGCTCAAAGGAGTGCAGTGAAGGTGGGGAAGGGGCTTGAGGGGAAGCTGTATGAGGAGCGGCTGAGGTCACTTGGTCTGTTCAACCTGGAGGAGACTGAGGGGAGACCTCATTGCAGTCTAGAGCTTCTTTGTGAGGGGAAGAGGAGGGGCAGGCACTGATCTCTTCTCTGTGGTGACCAGTGACAGGACCCAAGGGAATGGCCTGGAGTTGTGTCAGGGGAGGTTTAGGCTGGATATTAGAAAAAGGTTCTTCCCCCAGAGGCTGTTTGGGCACTGGAACAGGCTCCTCAGGGAAGTGGTCACAGTACCAAGCCTGACAAAGTTCAAGAGGCATTTGGATGATACTGTCAGGCACATGGTGTGACTCTTGGGGATGGTCCTGGGTGGGGCTGGGGGTTGGGCTCGGTGATTCTTGTGGGTGCTTTCCAATTCAGCATAGTTTGTGATTCTGTGATTACCTACTGGTTTCACCCTCTGCTTACCCAGAGTAAAGTAAGTCACAATTTAATGAGATCCATTTATATTACTCATTCACTGTGCCCAAAGGTACTTCTAGATATGTGAACTTTGTTATCCTACTTTCTCATGTCTTCCCCCCTTATGCCTCTCTGCTGATGCATTTCCACACCATCAGAATTTGAAAGAAAGAGACACACAGGGCTTAACTTCAGCTGGCCATGTTCATTTACAGGATCTGACATGATTTGACAAGTCTATCCCCAAGCCCAGTTTTTGTCTCAGACTCCTTCTCATCTGTAAGAAGTCTGCTTCTATATACTTGCAAATGTGAGTGTACCTGTGTGTGGACATGCAGAAGCATACGCACATGTGTACGTATCACAGAATCACAGAATGGGTCAGGTTGAAAGGGACCACAGTGGGATTATCTGGTACAACCTCCCTGCTCAAGCAGGGTCATCCTAGAGCACATTGCACAGGACTGCGTCCAGATGGTTCTTAGATATATCCAGTGAGGGAGACTCTACAGCTTCTCCAGGTAATGTGTTCCAGTGCACAGTAATTTGGAGGTTATTGGTTTTACATTGTTTAAAATTAACATAATATCAAAATTCATATACTCGCTATTTTTATATACTTTCGGTTTATTCAAAGTTATAATGAGAAAAAATAATGAGTAAAATGATCAGAGGCAGTCATCTGTACAAAGAGAACTCCAGTGGACCTCATTACACTGCCTGCACTCAACACAATCAGACACACACATGAATGCTAGTCACCTTTTATTATACTTGTAAAGAGGAATATGGGCTCGTAAAAAGTGTAGCTGGCAACTTTATAAAAGCATAAAAGCTTGTTTTTAGTGGTTCCTTCATAGCTATCTAACAAAACAGTTTAAAAAAAAAGCAGCTAACATAGTTATGTAACAACTGCCTTATTTAACACTGTGAAATGAGTATTTTCACTGTACGCTAGTTTGTAAAGAGGTAAACTGTCCTCTTCTACCTACTGTTCAAAATGAAATGCAAAAAAAAAGTTATTAACTTGTTTGATGTATTTTAAACATTAACGATTAGAACTTTGTAAATAATAAAAAAGTCATCCTTTGAAAGAATCATTAAATTTCTGCTAGACATTTCTGTGCATTTTACTGTTTCTTTTCTGGGTAGTCCTAGCTAGATGTCCTCTTCTCACAAATTTTTTTATTAAAGGTATTCATTTCTCTTGTGGACAGATGCATTATTTTTTAATTTATTCCTCATCATCCATTTGCTTATTTAAGATCTTCATTAATGCAATAACAAAAAAAAGATCACCTAGGTGAGCTCTCCTTCACTGAAATGAAAAATGGCTCAAAGACTGCATTTTATTTCAGTTTTCCATGGGAACCATTCACATCTAAATAATACATTTGTATATAACTGTACTGGTTCACAAATAATCTGTTACCTTAAAAATAGCATATTCGTCAAACAGCTTATTGACAAATAGCTTGACAGTTTCTTGCTATATACTATGCCTTCAATCATGAAAAAGCTTTAAAGGTTGACTTTCAGGTTTCACCCTACTTTTTCTGGATGAAATCTTGTGTATTTCAAATGGCTTGCATTAAAAACCAAACCAAACCAAAAAACACCACAAAAATCCCCATGCAAACTCAAACTTACATCTTGTAGTTTTAATTGCTCTCTGACCTGTAATAAACTCTGACAGAATTATTTACAGTCAGATCTGTTAGAATTAAAGCTGAGTCACCAGCTTCTATCATCACTTACAAAAGTATTCTTTCTGTGGCATGGATTTTTTTCCCATGCCCATCATTAGGAAGTGATATTAGATGATGCAAATTTTATTCTTTCATTTCCCATATAAATGTAGTGCTCTGATTTAGGCATTAGTACAGTGTGAACGAAGGAAACAAAAGAAAAATAAGAACAAAAGTTCTTGTTTTGAGGGCTTTTGTCTTGGTAAATTCATGTTGATTGTTCCTGACAACCTTCTTGTTCTTTCCATACTTGAAAAAATATTCCAAGAATACATGCTCCATGTCCTTTCTAGGGACTGAAGAGAGATTTCTCTCATAGATTATAGCATCATGGGTCCTTCTTCTTTCTTTTTTATCTCCAAGAGTGTCTCCTTATTTCCAGGATTTTTTATATAAAGTGAGGGAAAGAAAGAGGATGGAGATAAAATCAATAGCTCTTCCTGAATAAAAGATTTTTTTTTTCTTCAAAAGAGAAAGAAATAATGTAATGATGGCTATGAGAATTGTATCAGGCATATATGAAAGTAAGTATGTTGGTTCTACAGGATTTACAAAGTGTAAAAGGAGAAATTATTTGGATGAATGGGTACAAATGTGTGTATTATGAGTTGTAACAAAAGAATAATCCTAACCATGCAGAATCAAAGATAGAAATTCAAAACTGAAGAAACTGCACAGAGATGAAATGGAAAAAGAAATATATGTTTATTTGCCTGAGAAATTAATGTGGGGTTGGTTTTTTTACCTTTCTTCTCTCACATGTATCTATATATAGCAGTCATATAAATGTGTGAATATTCACTGTTCTTTGAGGTGACATGAGAACTAGTTTATGAAAGGACACCACTTTTTTCTAAGAAGTGGAAAATAAAAAGCAATATTCAGGAATGTGAACAAGAGTAATATAACTGATGTGTTTCAACAGTAAAACCTCTCTTCTTATTTCCTGCTATACTACTGTAGAAACAAAACTGATGCGTCTATCACTGACAGCCATAAGTTTGGTGAAATAAAAATCTTGATGGTACTCTAAAGCATGATGCATGAGATGATACACAGCTTCTAAGTGTAAACCAGACCTAAGCTTCCTCTTTAAAATGCAGACTCTCAGTAAAACTTCCAAAAAATTGTAGGCAATTTAGACAGTAGATTTGCTCACTGTGGTTTGCTTCCCTGATGGTGCTGTTACTGATGGTGCAGTTTGCAGACTGTGACTGGAAAGATCTGACGTACTTGTGGAGCCTTTTAAGTTTCTTTTGCAAAAGATACAAGAGAATGTATTTAAATAGGCCATTCAGTTTAAATACTTACAGAGTATCACTAAGGTTGGAAAATACCTCTAAGATGATTAACTCAGCACCACACTGTGCACCACAAAACCAAAACCCCAAGTGCCACATCCACATGCATTTTGAACAGTTCCAGGGATGGCAGTTCCATCACATCCCTGGGAGGCCTATTCCAGTGCATGAACACCTTTTCAGTGGAAAAACAAATTCTTAACAGTTGCCCATTTAATGAGCTATTGACATATAAGGAAGCACTAGGTCATATTTCTTCCTTGGTTTTTGATTGGTTGGTTGTTTTTAGCTTTGGGATTTTTGTTTGGTTTTTTTGGGGGGAGCAAAATTCTTTTAAACCAAAGAATACCCTCTGTTGGTTAAGGAGGAACTAGGAAGATTAATACCATAGGTTGTCTGCATAGTTATTTTGCAGTAATTTATGCACCCAATAACTGTACAGATGATTAATTAAACATGGATTCTATTGTGATTTTATACAGGCTATACTCTATGCATCTTCATGTTTGGTGCTTCTGGTCTCCCAGAATTTAAGGTGGTCTTGGGTTAGGAAGCATCCTCAAAAGGGCAAGTGGCAGGAAGAAACAGAAACTTAGACTCTGGTAAATGATCCTCCTGCTCACAATTATCATAGTTCATTCATTGCTTTGAACTATTTCATCAATTCAGCAGTCATAAAATCTGTTCTGAAATGTTTGCATTCTTTCAAGAAATTTGCACTAATAAGCCAGTGTCCTTTCACCATAGTTAAGCTGTAGATGTCTTTGTAGCTATAATACTAAATGTCAACATTTGTTCCTAAGTTATCGTAAAATTTTAATAATAATACGAAGTGGTAGAATAAGGAATATCATCAAATGAGGTTTTTAACAACTGACAAGAAAGGTCTATCTGACTGTCTCAGAAGTTGAAGAGTTAGCAACATTGGATAAGCAAAACAGTTTATAATTTCTGAGTAGATGGCAGCAGTCAGCTGATATTCAAAAATAAAATTAAAAAAAAAGTCACCCTCTTTCAGAAATACTGCTTTCTTTGGAGTTTGATTTTTTTTATTTTTCTTCAGACTGAAGGAATGATCCAAAACCTTTTATCAAATGAGCAAACTTCTCATTTCTTTCAGTGTGTTCTGCATAATTTCTTCAGTGAAAAATGTGACTATCCAAAGAAATTCACATCTAAAATTTATAATTTTGTAGAATCAATGCATCATATGTTATTGGTATACAGTGTTTCAATATACTTCTTGGAGTTAAAATATGCATTAAGTGACTATATTGGACTTTGATATGAGGATCTCAAGTTATGTTGGATTCAGGTTATTAACTTAAGGGAATGTGTTACTTTTAAATGTTGCAATTTTTTACATTCCTAAAATAGAAGTCATGTCTGTCTTGTTCTTTCTGCCATGATTACAAATGTGTGAATAATCTAAAGATTGAAAAAAAGGTTTTCTTCTAAAGTGACACACAATATTGAAGATTTTGTTGTATATGTTTTGTGGTCTGATTTATAGCTGTGAAAACAAAGATATAATGTTAGCAGGTAAATAATGTGTTTTTATGATGTTTATGGAATTCAGTAGAAAATGAAATCACATGCCCATTTTTTTTCTCTCACATTTTCTCACTCCCATCTTTCAGGTGCTGTACAGTGTTTTATACCATTAGATATGTTATCTCAGAGGCATCAACAGCATCACTGATTGGCTTATTTTTGTCCAGAGGCATGTCCATCTTGCAGTCAGTTGGAGTTGTCTCTGACTGACGTGAGGAGAAGCCACTCTTGCAGTCTCCTTCCCTGGTACCAAAACCTTGCTACATAAACACAATAAAGGCATTTGCTCTGCTTTATGAATTAAAATTCTAAATGCAATCTAATGGTTTATGGTTTCCCATGAGTACCGGCTGATAGTAACAAGCATATGTATGTTCTTAAGTGACAGTATAGATCACACAAACCATACCTACTTCCTGGGCAAAACCTGACCGCTCATGAAGCTATGCAAACATATTGAAAATCTCTGAAAACAACAACTCTGAAATTTGGAGTTTTAGGGCTTTCCTTGATTTTATTTCATTGCAAGGCTCAGCTGCACCCACACCTTCAGTACCTAATCTAGTGGAAGACTGATAATTTTTACGGTTTCTCTTATGCTCCAAAGAATCATAGCATTCTTAAAAGAATGGTATTTTATAAGATCATCTGTCATACAGTCTTATCACTCCATAAAAATTTCTTTTCCATTCATGTGTTTTCTTACATTTTCTTTCTTTACATGTGCCCCCATATACTCACTATCTATTCTCCTTTGTTCATAGGATGTACAAAAAATCTGAGAAGTTTGTGTTGCTGTAGGTAAACTATTTGACAAAGATGTAAGTATCACATTCAAGTCCAAAATTCTTTTAAAAAGTAAAGTAGGTCTACTCAGTTCTGGTGAGGCCATGCTTGGATTACTATCTCTTGTTCTGCACTCCCTGGAGAGACATGCACATCAAGTGAGTCCAGAAAAGAGTCATGAAGATGCTGAAGTGATCATTTGTCCTACGAGAAGAGACTGAGAGAGAGTAAGTCTTCAGCCTGGAGAAAAGAAGGCTCTGTGGGATCTCATCAACATCTATAAACACCTAAGGGGAGGGTGCAAAGAGTATGGAGCCAGGCTCTTTTCAGTGGTACCCAGTGTCAGGAGTAGAAGTAGTTGGCACAAAATAAAACACAGAATGTGCCACCTGAACATTAGGAATCACTCTTCTACTGAGGGTGACTGATTACTGATAAAGATTGCCCAGAAAGTTTGTGAAAGCTTCCTTCTTGGAGATGTTAAAAACCTAAATGAACACAACCTAGAGCAACTTTCTCTGGTAGACCCAGATGTAAACAGGGAATTTGACCAAGGTGATCTCCAGAGGTACCTCTGCAGTTCTGTGAAAAAATTATACAGTTGCTCAGCAAAGAATGAAATGAAAATGGCTAAGTAATACTTTAATGTATTCAGATAGATATAGTTGTAAAATTATTATTGTGTAGAACAATAGTCACACTTCTATAAGTCTTACATGATTCTACATGATTTTTTAAAAAAAATATATCTATGAATCAACGCACCTACAAACTCAAGTTTTCCAAATGTTCTGTTTTGGTAATAGCCAAACTCTTCATTTTGTATTTTCTCTATTAAAAAATATTATTTACCCGTATTTAAGATATAAATATACAGAAAACTGTGTATATATAATATATACACATAAATGTAAACGTGAAATTTTAAATTACTAAAAAAGTAGTGTTAGTGTAAATTAATTGAAAGAAAGTGATCATGACATTAAAAAAAAAAATCTCTGTAACCTCAATCTGTCTTGAAACCTCAAATGACAACTAAGTAAAATACAATATTAAGAAAAAACAAAATCTTTAACTAAACTTATTTTTTGTTAAACATAATGTGAAAAAGTTACAAAACAGTATCTACAATGAATTGTTTTCTCATCTTCAGTTGTCAATACTCTATGGTGGTACAAGATACAAATAAACATCATTTGGGAGTTTATTAAGAAAGTTCATGACTTAGTATTGGTATCAGAAGATGCCTGGAAACTCTTAGGGCTTTTTCTAATGGCAGCTGTATATCACTCCTGACACAGTTTTACATGGTTTTGTAGATCTACACAACCAGAAAGAAAACTACTTCATCTAGTAGTGCAGTATATTTCTATTTTAGTCCGAAGAAGTGTCTCATAAGTTAATTTAGAGAGATTGTAAAACAAAATTTGTCAACACTACATTACAATGAAATGAAAAGTATAATAGTTTTAAAATGGCAACATATTAAAATTAACACAATAATATGATGAGATCAATTAAGATAACCAGATTTATACAAGATTTTACACATAGAATGAAGTTTTTCCAAAGAGTGTTAAAGTGAAAAATGAGAAAAGCACATTGTGGATAAAAACAATCTTCACATCACTAAAATTTTAGTCTTCAAAGAGATTTAAGATGAAGTATAAAAAGGTAGGATAGTTTTTCAAATGTTTATATTAAGTGAAAAAGAAAAGCAAGTACTAAAACTACTCAAAAAGCACTTGGAGTGCTCCCCCTCCCTTTTTTTTAATCTTTTCAGAATTAATTACTCAGAAGCAAATTCCGTTTTGCTAGTATTTTTAAAAGCTCTTTGATGGCCTAATTCACAAAAATCAATGTGAGAGAGATGCTTTAAGGCTGTTTTGAAAAAGTTAATTACTTCATGAATTGTTAGAAAACACACCAGGAGACAGTAAAAGTAAACATCAATATGCCTAGATTTTTCTAATATGATGTAAGTAAAGCAAGAAAACTGGGAACAGCAATAGAAATGCTGTCTTAAAAATCTGTATTAAGTTCTGTATTAAAAGTCACAAAGCATTCATGTTTGGCTTAATGTAATTAGACCTTACTGTTGATTTAAATATTCTTCTCATTTTCTGCTTGTGCAAGGAAGCTGAGAAAAACAGATCCAAAGGATTTCTGAAACTAGACACAGTTTCTGCCACTACTGAAACTGACAAAATTTTAACTGCAATATTACCGAATTTCAGCAAGAAAATATTCCTTCAGTGTTCTACTTTTATGTTGAGGAGCAATGTCAGTGGTTGTCAATCATCTGTTTAAGAGAATGAGACGTAATCTTTACCCCGGCCAGTTATTAACAGAAGTCTGATTGATTGATTGAATTACATAATTATAGAAAATAGGATATTGCCTTCCAGCTTGCACTGATAATCGTAATTTTGAAATAATGCCTAGATATCTCGGTGTGGGATTGATCCAGTGTGTTTAGTGCAATGCATATGTGTGAAGGAGATAGAAAAAGACCATCCTCATAATTTAAATATATGTGAAACTGATACTCTATGGGAAAAACATTGTATTTGACCTCAATATCCAAATGCAACTGGGAACTATTTTGTAGAAGATATTATTCAGTGCAGGTTGTTAGTGGCAGCTCAAGTATTTTCAGCACTGCAGAGAAATATGAAATTTGCTGCTCTCAGTGGTTAGGGGGGTGTGGATGGACTTTTTTTTTGTATAGAAAATCTTGGAATGAATACAGAGAAGCTGTCAAAGTAGAAATGAGACAAAAGAAAAAGAAAGGATAATGTGGGCCTGTTCCTAAGTGGAGGAAGGGCCCCAATAACAGAGGAAGCAGAGAAGGCAGAGTTACTGAATGCCTTCTTTGCTTCAGTCTTCACTGACAAGATCAGACCGCAGAAATCTCTGACCCAGGAGACCAGGGTGAAGGAAAGTTGGAAGGGAAACTTTCCCTTGGTCAAGGAGAATTGGATTAAGAACTCCTAGGCAAATTTGACATCACCAAGTCCATGGACCCTGATGAGATGCATCCACAGGTGGTAAGGGACCTGACAGACACCATAGCAAGGCTGCTCAGGATCATCTTTGAAAGGTTGTGGTGCTAGGAGAGGTGCCTGTGGATTGGAAGTAGAGCAAATGATTCTGTGATTCTATTCTATGATTCTGAATGTCACCCCAGTCTTCAAAAAGAGCCCAGAAGGAGGACACAAGAAACTTGTGACCAGTCAGCCTCATCTCAGTCCCTGGAAAGGTGGTGGAGCACTTCATTCTGGAGGCCATTTGTGTCCACATGGATGACAAGATGATAAGGAGTGGTAAGCATGGGTTCACTAAAAGTAAGTCATGCTTGACCAACCTGCTTGTTTTCCATGATGAAGCAACTACCTGGATGGATGAGAGGTACAGCAGTGCATATTGTCTACCTTGACTTCAACAAGGGTTTATTTCAACACGATCTCTAACAAATCCTCATAGGCAAACTCAGAAAGTATGGACTGGATGAGAAGACAGTGAGGTGGATTGAGAACTGGCTGAATGGCAGGTCCTAGAGGGTCATAAGCAATGGCGCACAGTCTAGTTGGAGGTTTGTTGCTAGCGTTGCCCTCAAGATTCTATATGGGGCCCAGTATTGTTTAACTTATTCATCAATGGCTTGGATGAAGGGTGAGATGGCTCCTCCTTAAGTTTGCTGATGACACAAAGCTAGTAGAAGTGGCTGATACTGCAGAGTTCAACCCTCCAGAAGCATCTCAACAGATTGGAGAGATGGGAAAAGAAGAACCTACTGAGATTCAATAAATGCAAATACATGGCCCTGCACCTGAGTGTCATAGTTTAGGAATGGTACTCCTTGATTCAGTGCCCCCACCAAGACTCTCACAAACCAGATGCCCTTGCTCTCTGCCCCCTTCCCCTCCCCTTTTCTCTTCCAGAGCAGTGGAGTTGAGAATTGGAGGCACCAAAGGGGAAAATCACAGCTTGGGATAAGAACAATTTGCTGAAAATAGCTATGCAATAAGAAAATGAACGGTAACAATATTAGTAACAAAGTGTACAAGGGAGGATGATTCCCACCCAAAATGCTCACCAAGCCTGAGACGATGAACAAAGGCAGGCAATGCCCTATGTTTTTTTCAACTAGAAGCCACACACTTTTTCTGAGAAGCCAGAGAGCACACCTTGGAGAACACCACCCCTGGCAATGACATGAGGTGGTATAGGAAAACACTAAAGTCCTGGCTGAAAAACTAGGCCACTGAGGAAGAATAAGCCCAGGCACCACTACAGACTGGGGGCTGAGCTGCTGGAAAGCAGCTCAGAAGAGAAGGACCTGGAGGTCCTGGTGGACAATAAGCTGTCAGTGGCTTAACGTGTGCCCTTGTGGCCATGAAGGCCAATGGTATTCTGGGGTGCATTAGGAAGATCATTGCCAGCAGGTCAAGGGAGGTGATCCTGCCACTCTACTCAGGCCTGGTGAGGCCACATCTGGAGTGCTGTGTCCAGTTCTGGGCTCCTCAGTTCAAGAGAGACATGGAGCTCCTGGAGCAGGTCCAGCAGAGGGTGGCAAAGATGATCAAGAGACTGGAGCATGTCTCTTATGAAGAAAGGCTAAGGGAGCTGGGCCTGTTCAGCCTCAAGAAGAGATGACTGAGAGGGAACTCAGCAGGGTCTATAAGTATCTGAAAAGAGGGTGTCAAGAGTATGGAGCCAGGCTGTTCCTGGTGGTATCAGCAATAGGACAAGAGGCAACAGGCAGAAACTGACACATGAGAAGTTCCACCTGAATATGAGGACGAACTTCTTTACTGTGTGACTGCACACTGGAACAGATTGCCCAGAAAAGTTGTGGAGTCTCCCTGCCTGGAAATATTAAAGGCCCATCTGGACACAATACTGTGCAATGTGTTCTAGTATGACCCTGCTTGAGCAGGGAGGTTGGACCAGATGTAACATACTGTGGTCCATTTCAACCTGATCCATTCTGTGGTTCTGTGACATGCTCTGAAATGCTCCTAGACATTTAATCAAGAACTTCCAAATACTGTGTATATTTAGCAGTAACTACCTCCATTGCCAAATATAAATAAATAAATAAATAAATAAATAAATAAATAAATAAATACATGTGTTAGTTAATATTGAAAAACAGATCATTACTGTTTTGCAAAAGAAATTGTGCTCAAATAGAGACATGGGTGGAAAGAGAACAAATCTGAAGAAAATTAATTTTCTGTGGTTACAGAACTATATACACTTGTAAAATGCTAGCAGCTGCTTTGATGCAGGGGATGTTATAGCTCCCTAATTCTCAAAGTGACAGAATCCTTATAATCCTTAAAATATACTGCAGATACTCTTGGCAAAATTTCATGTTTTGAAACAGTGGGTTATTTTAAGTGGCAAAAAAATTCTATGTTGACTGGTCAGTTGGATGCTTAAGACCAGAAAATATAGATCAGGTCTTTTGAAATAGTCTTCCAATAAAAAAACCCAAGATTATAAATTAATAACAGAAAAAGAATCAAAACCAAAAACAACAAAAAACCCACAAAAGAAAACAAACAAACCAAAAAACTAAAACTAGATTTAGAAATTCCCTAACAATCAGCAGGAGTTCATATGAGAAAAGCACTCTAGTGTTTACCTTATTTAGTCTGAGGACATAATATGTACTAAGAGAAAGATGTTTCCAAAATAGTTGATGTGAGATTATTTGAATAATTATTTAAAAGATTGTGCAGAAGAAGTTCATTCAAATATTCCTCCACAACTTAAAAACCCCTGTGTAATAAAGATATTTCTCAATATCAAGTCAGTTTGAACTGTGAATATTCAGCTTTATGGTCTTGAAATATAACCTCAGAGATCAATTGCAACCTCTCAGGGCTGCAGCTGCCAGCTTGGATGAAAAATTAGTTGTATCTGGAACCAAATATGAAGAACATTGTTGAAAAACATAAATCTGAGTTCAGATTCTTTGATATCAATTTTAAGGAATTTGCTTTCATGGTGGGAGAGAGGACTAGGAGGAGAGAAAAGCTGTTTATATAAAAGGTATTCTTAACCAACAAAAACAGGAAAGTATTAATTACTTGTCTATTCTCTTCTCCACACCGGAAAATTTACTCTGCCAAACATGGACCTGGTGATTAGATATAATAAGATGGAATAGATGGAATAAATGGACCTAATAATTAGAAGTTATTATTCATAGCTCTGGAAGTTATGGTGAACAACTACTGAATTACTTATTTACTGGATTTGAAAATAACACAAGCTAAAAATTGCCTGGAATTGCAAGAGCAGAGTCTTAGTCTTAGAAGATTGGTGACATTAATGCTGCTTGAGTGGCCTGGGTTTCAAGGCTCTCCTGAGACGAGGAATCAGACACTTGTAAGTGCCTTTGAAGAGATCGCTGGAAGTTGCCTCAGAGAATTATGCTGGCTATCTGCTCTCTCTGTGTCATTCAAGAGCTGGTGTAGCTTAGCAAAAAGACAGTGGAAGAGCTTCCTAGAGCTAGAATTCCAGCAATAACTACAGTAAGTGTTTTAGCCTGGAAGTCACTCTCCAATCCACTGCATTCTGTGTAGACACATTTGCAAGTTGTGGTGATACACAGCAATCCACAAAAAAAAAAAAAAAATGGAAAATGTTCAAAAGGCAGTATAAATAGTTTGCCTATATTCTGTTTTATTTCTCCTTGTTTATTTGTTTTGTTCTTATTGCTGTTTTAAGCTATTTTATTTCTGTTACCATTGCACTGTATGTAACTATATTGCTGAAACCATTATTGACCCTAATGAAAGAATGAGAGAGTGAATAGTAATTTCTTTCCCTTTCTTCCCCTCCCCCTTCCCCTTTCCACCTTCTCCTTTCCCCTTTTCCTTTTGTCTGTTTTAAGGAGAATTTATTCTCCTTCTCTAGACAGATGTAGTCTCTCTGCTATTACATGAGCTTTGGATGAACAATATTAGCCATGTATTTTTCTCAAGATGAAAAGAGTTTTGGAGCAACAACAACAGCTACAACAACACCACCACAAACAAGCAAAAAAGCCCACAAAACCCAAACCACCAAAACTAAAAAAAAAACAAAAAAACCAAAAACAAAGGCAGAGGTGACTATTCTCTACTTATGCTTTTTTAAATATCTGCATTATTCATATAACATGTATGCACACAGATATATACACACTACTTATCATTTGTATACATATATACGTACTACATTTGTGTTTAAAATGTATATATATTATCTACTACATTATGTGTACATGCATATATATATTATGTGTATGATACATAGTCTAGATATACACTACAGTATAGGCATAGCAAAAATGTTTTTCTCCCTAATATGTTTAATTGTCTAATCTTTAAAAACATTGAACGTGCTTTGTATTATTTCAGTGAAGTTACATGAATTTTAAATTAGCATGAAAGTAGAAAGAACACTTTATAGTGAAAGACTGTAATAAACCAAGATTCTGTGTGAGTTCATATTCACCTTTTCTCAGTTCCATACCTGCTATTCCTATCTATCTCAGTGTTTTTTTCATTTTTATAACATCACTCTGTATTTCACATAACTTATTTTTTATCATTTTACAGTTCTGTGTGATCTATGTTTCATTGCCCCAACAGCTTCTTTAAAATTAGTAACTTTATTAAAATTCTTTCTCATCTCACTAGAAGCACACAAGACTAACATAATTTCCAACAGAATCTCTTTTGAACGTCAGCTTTTTATTCCAGCTCACTTTCACTTTTGTGGTGGGTTGACTCTAGCTAACAACTAAGCACCAGCTGCTCACTCACTCCTTTCCCCCAGAGGAAAGGAGGAGTAAATTGTAAGAGCAAAAGCTAAACTCATGAGTTGAGATGAAGACAGCTTAAAAGAAAAAGAAAAGAGAGAAAAAACCCCAAAACCAAGTGATGAAGAGGCACTTGCCACCTCCTACCAGCAGAACAATGACTGGCCACGCAGACTCTAAGGGTACTTTGAAAAGACTGCTCCCTATTTTTATTGGTAAGCATGATGTTACACAGTATGGGATGTTCCTTTGGTCAGCTGAGGTCAGTGGTCCTGGCTGTGTCTGGTCTCAAACTCTCTCCTGCCTCTGGCCTTCTTACTGGGGGACAGCAGAGTAGGAAACAGAGGTGGTCTTGATGTAGTTCAAGCAGTGCTCTGCAATAAATAAAACACTGGTGTGTTATCAAGACTGTTTTAGCTACAGATGCAAAACACAGCACAGTACGAGCTGCTGTTAAGAAAATTAGTTCCATCCCAGCCAGACCCAGTACAAGTTTTACCTCTAAACTTGGGGAACATATGGTGTCTTACACTTGTTATAAATTTTTTTCTGACATATCTCCTCAGTGCTTCACAGTAAGAATTCTGATTTGCTGCCATTTGATTCTATTAGAAGAATGGCCTGTCTTGGTGTATTTTATCTGTTTTGTTCTACTATTTTTGATGGAACTCATTATACTCCCAAATTTTACCCCCTGGTTGTATTTCATTATTGTACACTCCTCTGCTTCCCTTTTGACTCTCTTGATTCCTCCTCCAGAGAGAGATAATGCTCTTGACTACAGCAACAGTTCTGCCTCTCACACAAAAGCGGTGTCTTTCTCTATTGTATATCCAAGTTCTCATATGCTGTAACAGTGTTATGCAGTTTGTACTAGATGTCAGGAGGCCAAACTGATTAGCTCTGTAACTGCACTGAGAAGCTTAGGTATTGCACAAGAACACTAGTAGGAAGATGCCAGAACTCCTTATTCTCAGATGAGTGGCCGTACCAAATATTACCTCAAGTGTGCACATATGCATCTTTCATCTCTTCCTGTTCCTTCACATTTTTGAAGCTGTGTTACTGATCAGGAAAAAAACCTGGAAAAGATTCCATGTCTTTTATCTGTACAAATCTCTACCCCGCTGAATTAGGAAATTCTCAGGGAAATTGGGAGCTACTGTTTTTAATTTATGAGGAGTAAACCAAAATTAACTTTGTTCCTCCTGAGTGAGTCTTTCAGTTCTTAGAATTATTGTTGTGTTACTAAAATGTACAGTGCATAAATTTACACAATTCCTCCTCTCACCTGAATAATGACAACCTGAGAGAGGGCTGTAGGAGTGCTAGTCATCTGCATAAAAATGAACTTAATCAAAAGCCATCTGACTCAAATCTGTTCTTGAATTCAAAACATACTATAAGGTGTACTAACGTTATTTTCAAGACTTTTCAGTGCTTATCAGTAGAGCTAAAGAAATGAACTATCTGTTAAAATTATCATGCTCTAATCTTAAATGAAGAGAGCTTCAACAAATTAATGAATTATTCCATTGAACTGAAGAGAGGCATTGTAGTATGAAAGATTTTCAATTTTCTAATGCACATTAGACAAAAACAAATCAGATTTAAACAGGCCTCTGAAACAGACAAGGTATGCTTTCCAAAATCTGCAGTGTGTTTCAGTGTATTCTCATTGTCTTGACTATGAGAAACAAAAATATTGCATAGTCATGGATGACAGGTTTCAACATTTCCTGTCCTCTTTTCAGATATTGAAGGCCCTTTTTTTTTTTTTTGGTTTGGTTTACTTTACTCTGTTTCGTTTAGCAGTCCTTACCACAAGAGTGACATTCTTCCTTTCAATAGCAAGAGCTCTTTCATTTCCACCCCTCTAAAATCTTAATATAGTCTCTTTCTCAACCTGGGTTCCAGGCACTTATGGTCTATAAAAGTCATTCTGCTTCTGCCCTTCACACCCTTCTGTAGAAATTATTTCCTTGGGCAAGAAAAGGATAAGGCGAAGTTTGTTTCTTATATTTACACCTAAATCCTGGTATGATTGATTCATAACCACACAGGCTCATAATACAGTATTGCTGTTGCTAGTAACAGGCCATTAGCTTTTTAGTGAATTTACAGGGCCTCAGGACTAAGGCAGTGAAAATGTGATTGTAACGTAGGGAAAAGAGATAGGAACAAAGTGTGTGCATAACATTTTAACTGCATTATTATGCTTCCTTTTCTGTAAAAATTAGATCTAGATGTATAGTAACTCTTGAATTAGACCATTAGGATTTGTATTACAGTAAGAATGAATTTATGTCTATCTATGTATTTGTAAGGTTTGCTTCCTATTTGTTCTAAAGGATGCTTTGAAGCATAACACAATTTTTCCAAGACTACTGAAAAAACTAGCTGAAATACTGAACTTCTTATTCCAAAATATTTGTTCCTTTGTTTTACTTGTGGTATTTTTGGTGTAGTTCTTTTTCTCCCCAGCTTCTTATTCTCAACAGCTACATCTTCTACCATCTCATCTTTTCATTCTTTTCCCATAGAAACACCTTTTTCTTAGCAGTTCTTTCTGAAAGTCTATTAAATGCCCTTGAGAGAGCATAGATTTCTCTCTCTCCAGGTCCCTTTTTCTGAGTAAAAGAAAACGTTCTAACAGCATGAAGCTGTGTCAGGGGAGGTTTAGGTTGGACATTAGGGAAATGTTTTTCAGTCAAGAGTGTGGCCGGACACCGGAACAGGCTCCCCATGGAAGTGGCCACAGCTCTAAGCCTGACAGAATTCAATATGCACTTAGACAATGTTCTCCTGAATGTGGTGTGATTCTTGGGACTGTCCTTTGCAGGGAAAGGAGCTGGACTTCAATGATCTTTGTAGGTCCCTTTCAACTCAGGATATTCTATGATTGTATGATTTTTTTTCAAAATTTCCAGTTTAGAACAATTCCATGGCATCTATACATTGCACCATTTTTTTTTTTTAAAGCTGGACTCCATCTAAAAGAAACATAAAAAACTTTGTTTGTAATACAAGTTGCTGTGAAATGAACTTCCCAGGAATAGTTTATCTGGGCTTTGTTAGTGAAAGATCCCAGAAATGAGTACCAACCATGAAGCAATGACAAGAGCACACACCTCTATGTCAGCCAGTAAATGTGACTATGGAAACAGGTTCTGTATAATTTTTCTTTTCTCTTGTAACATAGTATTTTGTTTCTCCAAAACAATTCAAGTTACTGCCTTACTTTCCTATATCTACCATCATTCTGTCTTTATTAAATAGTATCTCTACTCTTATGGAGTCCCACCTTCCCAGGACTTGGCAACCTATGCCAGTCTTTTGTATACTTCTGCCACACTGATGCCACAGCCCAGGCTTCAAATACATATATGCAGTGATAGCACTATAGAAACCTTTATCTTCCAGTTTAGAAATACATGGAAGTCAGTGTTATACTATGCCTGTGCACAGGTATGGCAGATACAAGAGGTGGACTCAGTTACTGGATACCCTTGTAGGCAAAGTGCTGAAGAATCCAAAAGCTAGCCCCGCAGCTTTGCTTGTGGGCAGAAACTGATGTCAGCTTGAAGCCAATATTTGGTTCTGACTGCACATTTGGAATCACAGGACCCCTTTTCTTGCACTGCTTTCTCTGAGCTAACAGCAGAATCACACTGAGGTTGTTCAAGTACTGCTGATATTACATTTATGAAATGTAGGAAACCTTGCCATAAAAACTGTGGGATAATGATCATGGTCCATTGTAGCTTGGATCTAGAGTGGTCAGGCTTCTAGATACCTACACACAAACCCAGGATGAACTAGGAATAGGAGGTAGATATCTAAGTACATACACATGTTATATCTTTGGACTAAAGGAAAAAATACAAGGTTGGGCTCATTTCTCAATTTAAGGTATCATGAGACAATAAAAAATAGTGTTAGAATTGATGCTTTCTGAAAACATCGTGAGTAATTAAAATAGGAAGAAAAACATTTCTCAAGTTAAAGTTTTGGAGAAGATATATTTTGTCAGTTTTATAGCTTAGACACTTAAAAGATCCTCTGTGAAAATCAGTGTGAAGGACTTCTGAGTGTGACCCACTGAGGTGTAAATGATCTATATTATATTTTCATGATTATGTGTTTATGGTGAATGAGGTACTTGAATACTTCCCCAAATCATAAGGAAAATAAAGACTGTAAAGATCCATTAGTTTTTGTTTTATAATACATGATCACATGCAATTTGAAGATCAACCATGAAATTAAAAACCCTGTTAGCTTGCAGTGATTTTGCTTTGCTAGAGAGAATATTTCAATAGCCTCACTTTTTTTTTTAGAAATATGTATTAATCATATGAAATCTAATTTAAACAGAAGAATAATTAATTACTTGAAAACCCACAACTGTAAAAAATTAATTATAAAAGTTATGGTAAAACCCATAGTAATTTCTTTAAAGAAGACTGCCAAAAAGTCATGAACACATATGAAGGGTTAAACAATGATAATGCCAAATGAAAAGTTCAAACAAAAATTGTTTAGATACCCAAAGCGTGATTTAGAGCCTACATTCGGAAGTGTAATTCACCAAAGCCAATTAAAATATGATTTAAGAGTCCAGGAAACTCAGATATCTGTCCCAAAAGCTATTGTTTCTCATGCAATGAATTCTGCAACATGAATTCTGAGCATCCCTGTCTTTAAGGAACTGAATATCAAAATACTCACACCCACCCCCCTACTGAAACCCAGCCACAGAAACCCACTACACCAGCTCTGGCACAAGTGCAAGAGCTCAGGATGGAGGAGGAAGCGACTGTCTAAAGCTGCATGTCGCATCCTTAGCAACATGCTGCCAGAAGAGGACTCAAAGTCATGCAAAATACTGTATTTTGGGTGGATTGAATGTACTATGTTATCCCCAGCATAGGTGCCTTTAAGATATAGGATATGTCAATGCTTTACTCAGTACTGAGGATTCAATTTATGGAGATGGCTACCTGACTTCAGTTTTCTGTAAAGATAAATGATCGGAAGTCAACCAGATTAATTTTGAAAGATATTGAATGTATAATACACAGAGTTCTAAGAAAAGAAATAGCAGAAATTTGAAATTCATTAGTGCTTTCTTACATATAGTAATGGACATAGATGCAAAAATGCTACGGTAATTTCCTGGGTGACTAGCAACATTAAGTCTAGAAGATTCAATCCCAAACTGATTTCATAATTTACTTACGTAACAGCAGGCAAATATATAAGATAATCTTGAAATTACTACATGGGTAAAAGACATTTTGAAGACTTTCTGATCTTTCTATATGTCTTTTTTTCATTAAATGAGTGATTTTTTGTGAGAGTTTTAACACAAATATACATGATAGGTCTGAAATTCTTGTGGAGTGTTTTTTTGTTTACATTTGTTCCATCTCTAGTTTTTATTTTATATTGTCTTAAACAAAAGGTGTTTTCTCTCTTCTTATTTGCTATTTTACCTACTAATCTGTACCTTTCCATAGGAATAAGAGCAGTTAATCAAGCAAACAAAACTATTGAAATGATTGAGTTCTGAACAATCAAGGTTAAATTAACTTCAAAGGAAAGTAATTAGCTATAATATTGAAGTGAAAAACAAACAAAACATATAAAGTCACTGCAAATCTTAACTTCAGGAATTGATCCAGAAATAACACAAAGTGCACTTCAGAGTTAAGTGTCAAGAATATAAATTATGAAGCTTGATTAAAAACTATTAGAAACTGTCTAGTTATAAACCAATATCCCATAAATAGTTTCCAAACACATGGGAGCAAATTAAAAGAAAATTAAATGACTGATATATTTTGTATCTCATTTTTTGTTTGCTGTTCATTCAGTTTTGCTTTTCATTTATTTAGTGCAAAACATTGAGAGAAAAGTATAGAGAGAAGAAAAAAAAGTCCTTCTCCTTGGTGAACAGTTCAACAAATGAGATAAAAATTACTGAAGTAATGGCATAGGTGGAAATACAAAGTTGAAATTGTTTTATCAAAAGAAAACAGAATTTGTGTCATGAATAGCAATTTCAAATGGTTCTCAGCCCTTGTGTGTTCACAGTTGAAATGCATAGATATTTGTTTACTTCCTTAACCTTCATAATTTAGTCTTAAATATAAATTTATCTTGGCCAAAGAGTGGAGGCTGTAGTAGGTATGTGTGCAAGCAGGAGTAGGCTAGGGTGGTGATATGTGTGGCAAAGACCACATGCTGCAGTGTTTCTGTTGAAATGGGATCCAGGCTGCCTCGAGACAAAGGAAAACAACAGTGGAAAATATTCATTGTGCATCAAAATTTAACTGTACTACACCAAACTTGATCCAATCAGAGAAGCAACAAGGGCTCCTGCTAAAACATATCTAAAAAAGATGGCTGTTAGAGGCTGGAAAGACATGGTCTGGGAAGGCACTCAGTGAAGTCTCTAAGAGCACTGGAATCTGTGGGAGACAGATGTGCCAGTGTGGGGAGACTGCTGAGGGATCACAGTCCGTGGGTGACCCATGATGGCTAAGAGACAACCCTAAGAGACTGTGGCCATGTGTGACTGAAGTCAGTCAGTAGCACAGTGGAATGGGGCAGCAGAAATCATTAAAGGCAGAGATACACACATACCTCAACTTCCTCTGCTGTGCAACACATGGCTGGATGAACTGGACAGACTTGAGTATAAGGCATGGTGAAAATATGTAAAATTTAAACAGGGGAGAGAAGCAGATGTTTATGTACATGCAAAAGTGCATGTGTATGTGTGTGTGTGTGTGTGTGGAAATGTGTGTGAAATGTGCTCTTTCATTTTTTGGTGTGTTCTTTTTTTTCCCGCAATACCTTAAAAAATGATCTGCCTTTTGTGTTGGATGTAACAGATTAAGATAGGTAAAACTCCCCGATTCTAAGGGGTTTTCTTGCATGTGACCTCAAGACATGGGAAATACACCATCACTTTTGTGTGAAAATTGCATACTATGACAATAATTTACGCCTCAGTCTGCAACCTCTGTCTATCTTCATGTTACTAGCTTACATTAAAATAGAAATATCTTAAAAGTTTATTTGGAGATAAAACTACAGAAATATATCCTTTATGTCTTTGTTTATGGTAAATGTTTAAATACCTGCATTTTAGTAAGGTGGTATTAACAAACAGGCAAGAAATCTTTGATGTAGAGTTTGTGCTTACACAGTTGATCACTAAACTAATGGTCCTAGACAGGGAACAGTTTTTGACTACTCTTTCTAAAAAAACTACTTCACAAAACAAACAATATTATTTAAATTTTTCTGTAATATAAATCACTAAAAAAGTTTTTACATTTAGTGTGCTGTTTTATAAGCAGAACCACTCATAAATTGTCAGTCCATTCATTAACCAAAACAATGAATAGATCATTAACAAGACATTACAAGATAGAACTCATTATGTAGTAGGTTTTTATATTATTCAATTATATACTATGTGATATTTATAGATCATGTAACTTTATATATATTTTAATAGAGTTGCCATGTTTTAAGCCCAGCTGGTAACTAAGCACCATGCAGTAGCTTGCTCATTTTCTTCTGGTGGGATGTCCCAGTTTAAATAAGACACAAGTGGTTTGCTGAGGATGAGTTATGAGAAAAGACCCAAACTCCTCCCTCTAAGCAACTATAAATCCGAAATTAAGAGGCTCTGATTGAAGGAAAACAAATTATTGAAAAGGAAAAAATAATAGCCCTTTATTAAAAGATATGAGTTATTGGCAGAAACAAGGAAGGAAAAAAAACCAAGTAAAACAACCAAACAACACTCCTATACCCACAGATAATCCTCTTCAAAATAAACCGATAAACAAGCAAAGTTAAAAAAAAAAGGTGAACAGTTCAGGTTGTGCCCTTTGGTGCAATTCCAACCACAGTCAACAGGGGACGCCGTTGGGCCACTGGAGATGCAGAGCTTGTAGTATCTTGTGCCAGTCACCAGGTGGTGCTGTTGGATCACTGGAGATGCAGAGCCTGCAGCTCTCTATGCCGACCAGCAGGGGGCGCTGTGGAATCACTGGTTGCTGCCAAGTTGAGGGGGCTAACAACCTCCAAGGTGTGTTGGAGAAACCAAAAAAAATGTGTTTTCCATCCCTTCCCACACACTGGGAAAGGGGAGAGGGAGATGAGGAAGGGAAACAACAACAAAAAAGAAAGTCCTCCGAATGAAAATGTAACCCAAACCAAAACTCACTCTGTTCAGCTG
>JAYRBT010000001.1:72608390-72641745 GCA_036023395.1 Myiotriccus ornatus | reverse complement strand
AAGGTAAACAGTAGCCCTCTCATCTCCCCTGTTTCCTAGGAGACTAAGTTCTAAGCCATTAGTGAGCCCAGCTACTCCTTTTGTACACCTAAGTACTCACCTAATAGCTATGCACAGAGGGCCAGGGGGGAAGGGAAAGAATTCTTGGAAAGGTTTTCCAGAACTAACCAAACCATGACATCTTGGAATTCAAATAAAATCCCAGACACACTAAAAATTATATTTTCCTCAAGCCACAGCGATTCCCAGGTATTTTTATGTAGTAGCTTAGGTTTCTCCTCTCATTTAATACATTATGGGTTTGTTTTGCGGGCTGTGGTTTGACTGTATGGTGTTTTGGCTGTTGTTTGCTTTGTTTTGAAGAAACTAGTTATATTTGTTAAATCCTCTCTTGTACTGCATAAATGCCCTGAATTCCTGACTTGAAATTTTTCAGTCCCTGAGTCAGCAAGGTGTCTACCACCCAAATCTGAACAAGAGACATAAGCTTTTCAACAGTTATAATTACGGATGAATTACACCCCCCAGTTTAAGAGTGTATGTCACACATGCAGGATTGGTAGATAAATTGTCATTGATTGAAGGAGGAATAAGTACACATTGAATTTCTCAACATCTAATATATTAGGACATCTACACTGAGCCTATCAAAAGAATGAAGACATGGGTAAATGTGGAATTCTTCTTTTCAACCATGTTTGATGCTTTATCTCAGGGGCAACATTTTTTTACCTTTAAAAATAAAGGCATCTAGGTCAAAAGAACTTTGCCATGGCTCTATTAGAAGACTCGTTAATTTAGCAGACATAAACCTTCTTCAATATGTAGTTCAATCCTCTTAGAATAGTGTGAGACTAGATACCAATATATTACTATTCTATGTTGTTATTCTAGACTACTATTTCCTACTAGTTGCAGGGAATACTCTTACCTTAAACTGCCAATAGTGTTGACACAGTGGCTGTAGCTTTCCAAAATCTCACCTACCTCTTATGTCCAAAATGCTCAGACAGACTATGCGAAACTTCTTTTTCTCACTTTTATTAACTCATTATCTTTGTTGTATGATAGCAATTTTTGGAAAGTTTCATTTCAGTCTCAGTCTTTCTCTCGGTAGTCCTCAAAGGCTTCTGAAGTGCTCACATGTCTTTTTGAAGTGGATTTAATCTTTGGAATTTCATAATAGATACATAAAGAGCTGCTTTAGGACACAAAGTTAGTTGGGATTAGAGCACACAGAACATGTGTCCACTCAGAATCTATACAATCCTCTGTCAAACCCCGAGCTAACAACGTTTTTACCCTAAGAGTTTCTCAGTCAAAGATGTCTTCTAGGTTCCTTCTAACATGTAAAGGATCATTTACCTGCATATCTTAATTTAGTAGGAATCCTCTGACTGCAAATTTCTTCAGCACCCTGTTTAAGGTCGACTACATCAAGAAGGTATCTTCCAAGTATAGCTATTGTGAAAAACAAACAAACAAACAAAAAACCTTACCCCACAATTTTCAAGCCATTCTCATTTAAGAATATGATGGTAGGACTGGTAAACTCCATCTGGTATCACAGCATGCTGGCTAGGACACTTTCTTAGCAATCAGTATACCTGAATTTGAGCTTTTCTGTACTTTGAAAGAAGTTCAGTAACAAATTAATTTCTTTCAAAAAACCCCAAACACTATGAAGATGAGCATTTCTGGTACGTGCCCAGAGGTATGTATCTGAATGTCAGTGGTAAGGAGTGTTGTGCTTTCCTTTTTGTTACTGCTGTTTTTGCAGCTGCAGAGGAAGTTATTCCAAATCTGAAGAAAAATAATTTCTATTTTCCTTATTTGATTGTGAAAATATCCCACTCCTGCTGAAAACATAGGGGAAAAATATAAAATATTAGAGTCAAATAAAGCAACATTCTTCTATTCTTGTTAGTTTTACTGTATTTTGACTTTTCATTCCTTGTCTCAGTTTTATCAGAGATGAATAGTTAAGAAACAGGAACAAAATGTTCTTTGCTTTGTTCAGAAATATCAATAATTTTACAAGTGATTATTTTAATGACCTCTGGCTCATTCTCTTTAATAGGGCTTGATCTATACAGTTTCTGAATATAGACATATCAAGATAATTTAAAGTGTACCATTACTTCTTCCCCACAGACAGGAAAACGTTTGGACAGTCTTATCCAATGTAAGTTTTCTTTTGCTGAAAGAGTGGATGACTTAATATATTTCAGGTTTTCCCAGAGGTTCTCACTAGTCTTTTGAGGCACTATTTTGGAAAGGAAGTAATTTTCCCCAAATAACCCAGGTCTTGTATCGAGGACACTACCTTTTTCAAGGTCATATTCAATTTCTGGATAGAAACTTGTGACCCTCTCTGCCCCAATGAATGGGACTCAGATTTTATGATTCAGACTAAACCATTTTGAACTCAGTGCCATTTTGACTGCAGTTTTAAAGCAAACAAACAAACCAACAAAAAAAACCCCACACCTAATAAATGGACAATGTGACCTACATAAGCAAGAAAACAAGCATAAAGCACCCTCTCAATATACTGTGAGTTACTCCTGCAGTTTTAACCTCAGCCACCAATTAACTGCCACACAGTTGCTTACTCTACACACCCAACCTCTCTGGCATAGAAAAGAACTGGAAGGAAAAAGTAAACCTTGTGGATTGACATAAGAACAGTTTATTAACTGAAACAAAATTAAATGTATTACTATAAAGAATATTATTAGTAGTAATAAGGAAGTGGGGAGAGAAAGAGGACTAAAATCCAAGAAAAACAAGTGGTGCACAATACAATTACTCACTACCCACTGACTGATGCCAAAGCTGGCCCTGAGAAGTGAGGAACAGCCCCCAGACAGCTCCTTCCAGTTTATATACTGGGCATAACTTTCTATGGTATGGAGTATCCCTTTGGCCACTTCGGGGCAACTGTCCTGACAGTGCTCCCTCCCAGCTTTTTGTGCACCTGCTCACTGACAGAGCATGGGACACTGAGAAGTCTTGATTTTGAGTAAACACTGCTTAGCAATAACATCAGTGTGTTTTCTATATTATCCTTATGTTGAATCCAAAACAGAGCACTGTACCAGCTACTAGGAAGAAAATGAGCTCCATCCCAGCCAAAATGAGAACACTACTGCTCTTTCTGATTGGGTTGTGGTAAGAAAAACAGCATTTGGTGTGCAAAAAATACGGTGCATTTCATCATCCCCGTGAGACACGGAAATGGTTTATGGCTAAAACATTGTTAAAATCACTGAAGAACTTTTGTCCCCTGTAGCGAACTGCAGAGAAGCAGCTGCTCACTGAAATCCACCCCTACCCAAATATACCTACAAATTTGGACAGTGAAGGGAATTCAGAACAAGAGAAAGAGCATATATTATCCCAAGGAGAAGAACGTATCCCCAAGTGTGAAAGGCTGGAATGCCAATGGCTCAGACAATTAAGGTGCAAGCTGATGATGTGTAAAGCAACTGCCCAGGTGCTGAGGGTGAGCACACCTGACACCTCGGGCTACAAGTTGTGTGTTGAACAAGATAAGGGAAGGGGCAAATCCTAGGAGGTGGGATAGTGTTTCTTTGTCATTACAGAGATGACTCATCTGTGATAACTCCCCTCTGGGGAAGCATCCGGAAAATTCACACAAAACCTGAAGATATTCGTCTCTGCTAGTGGGCCATAATGGGCCATAACTGATGCAACTGTGCTGACATAACAGACAGCTGTAATATCTTAGGAGATATTCATTCGTCCATCATCCACTGTAAAACTCCCCTACCCAGGGGAGGTACCAGGGGCATTCCCACCTAGCCTAAGCCAAATAAAAGACCACCCTAGAACTTCACTCAACATTTGTTTTTTATTTCCTTTGCCATACGGGACTTCCTTCACCACTACAGACTTTTTCCCTCACCATCCTCGGCTCCTCTCTCTGGATTCAGACTGCAACAATGATTTTGATAAGACTGGAACTCTAACCACTAGGAAGACTACAATAAGAGGGTTAATAGGATGCTGTTGGAATCCACAGAGTGGTGATATTTTTTTCTACTGAATTTATCTCCTTGTCACTCTCTTTCTTTAGCCCACTCTCTTTTTTCCTATTTCTTTCTATCTCTCTCCATCTTCCATTTACTCTTAAATAAAAGTCTGTACTATTGCCTTGGTCTCATTTGCACCTTAATTTGGGCAGAGGCATCTGTCTAATAATTTTAAAGAATAAAATTCCCACAGCTGTTATCTGTTGCTAAAGGTAGGAGGAGTAACAAAGTCCTCAACTCTGGGTCTCAAAGGCATTCAGAGGCAAGTATTAAGTAGACCTAAGCTAGAACAGCTCCATGGACTGCTTAAATTTATGCTCAAGGCCACATTAGCTTGAAAGAACTAAAAAAAAAAACAAAACAAAAAACCATGTTTTAAGGATGTTTTACAAGAGCAGGTTTGCAGTACTCTGGCTTGCAAGTCATATGTGTTGGTCATTTGAGGTAGGTGTGTAGGCCCAGGAATCTGTCCCATGTCTAGTCATACAACAAAGGTAAGCCAGTGGTAAATGGATTCAGTCAACAAGTTTGTACCTCTGATTTATCCTTGCTTCTTGCTCCCTTTGATGCAGCATTATCAGAATGTGCTTAATGTGACCAGGCAATTTCTCTGTGGAGCAGAGAAAATGCAGGTGGGATGCATCTGTGTGACTGAACAATAAGCTCCTACAGTGGAATAAGGCATGCAGGAGAAAGGCACAGGTGATGTGCTCAGGAAGCTCAGGGTAGGTTGCAGAAAGTGACCACAACTGTTGTAGAGAGAACTAAACTTATCTGAACACAAAGGGGACCGGAGAGTAGCCCTCGTGTTAAGTACATGGATGTGTCAGTTGAATGAATCAGCTGGTTGTGTAATTGGCCTTCCCTGAGTTAATAAAAAAGTGTACATGTCTTCCTGATTTAGTCAGACCAGCATGGGGGAAGTGGCTCCTAAAAACTGAGCAACTATCAAAATGTACCTTGAAGAGAGCAGTAGTCTTGAGCTGACTTCAACATATGTAATCCTTCCCAGCAAATAGGCATGCCCAGCACTGTGGCAGTGAGCATACTGAGACTGGTAGTGGTAATCATGTTCTCATTGTGATCCAACTGTATATTGCAATTGCTGTATTTTTTTTTTTTGTTGTGATATTAGTACAATGCATTATGCTAAATCAAAATCCTGTGTAATGTCTATTACCTTCAAATAAGTAAATTTTATATTAAGACAAAAAACCTTCCCCATCTGAACAACCTAAATGAACCTGGCCAGAGAGTACTGGACTGACAGTCAGGCACCAATGTCAAGGCAGTGCACAAAGTGATATATGAAGAGAGACTGAATACTTCTCAGCCTCTCAGTTATCTTGAGATAAGTTCTAAGATCAATAATTTCAAAGCTGTAAGAAATTTCTGTAGATCAGATTACCAACAGTCGGTGGGAGAACTGGGACTACAATATCCAATTTATTCCATATCTTCCATCAGTGTAAGACCTGATTTAAAGAAGAAAGGAGGTGTTAAAATTAAAGAAAACCTTTTACTTCTAATGGCTGAGATTTGATCAGAGTGGTTCATCACAGGACACCTTTCTGATTCCAGTACCTCTGGCCAAATGGTGAGATCAAAAAGAATGCTGGCATCCTAGAATTAAGAGACGCCAACCTATATGGCAAGTAAAAAAGTGTTCTGGAAGTGTGGAGTTCGAGAAACTAGAAGGGTGAGTTTATTTCTTCATGTGACACTAATTTACAAATATTCTAGAGATCTAATGGGCTTATGTTGAAACGATAAAGGTGGAAAAAATAAAAAACTCACAGAAAAAGCCTGTAGGATTTTAAGGAAATTACTGAAGGAGATAAACAAGTGATCTAATCAGATTTTATAAAAATGGACAGGGGATGTCTTTCACTATATCAAGTTACTCAAAGCCTTATCCGAACCGACTCTGAACACACCCAGTGATGGGACACCCACAGCTTCTTTGGGCAAGCTGTTCCAGTGCCTCACTATGGTCATTTTAAAAAATTTCTTCCTTGTGCAAAATGTTAATCTACCCTTTTTTAGTTTAAAAGTGTTACCATTTGTCTTGTCACTACAGGCCTTGCTGAAAAGTCCTTTCCCTCTTTCTTATAAGCCTACTTTAAGTATTGAAAAGCCACAATACGTTCTCTCTGGACCCTTCTCTTCTCCCAAATTTGGGGCTAACCCCCCAAATTTTCTCAGTCTTTCCTCATAGAAGTGTTCCAGTCCTCTGATGACTTTTATGTCCATCCTCTGGACCTGTTCTAATAGCTCTAGGTCCTTCTTTTTCTGGGGCCTGTAAGGCCACAATTTCTTTTCATGACCTCATCGAAGGGGATTTACATTAAAAAGACACAAGGGTCACAAAAATCTGCCCAATAATTTTTTTTTTTTTTAGGGGCCTTCAATTCTTTTGTATATTGAGGCTGCACAAGGGAAAAACACTGTAACATTTTTCAGGAGGGTGAAATAACACACTTTAACTGGCAAACTTAGGAAAATAAGGGAACTTGACGAAAGTTTAAAACAAACGTTCAGTCAACATAAAGCATTGACTTAGCAAATTCCAATCCTCCAGCTTTAAGTTACCCAACTAACAAGAAAAGTAAATTAGGAGTTGAGGAAGAAGTAAAGAAAGAGAGAGAATTATAGCTACCGCATTAGATCCAGTGTAGACCCAGCTACCACAAGTCCAGGAACAGTAGGGCCATGCATAATGTAGAGGCAGTGTGATACTGGTTTTATTTGCTCTGAACTCCTGTGGTCACCCCTCCCAGGTGGGGCTTTTGGTGTGCTAGCCATTCTGCCGCTGGTTTAGGGGCTCCAGGGGGTGTGGTGTGGGACATTGCTCCTGGTGTGCCAGGGACTGACAGCTGCACTGAAGCCTCTCAAAGAGGTGGGAGTACGGGTGAGCCAGAGCACCATTCCATCTTGGAAGAACCTGATCTGTCCACTCACACACACACAGAGTTGTTCTTAGCCAGTAATAACTTTAATAAGTTTTTTCAGTCCCTCACAAGGCCCACAGAGGTGGGCACAGTACTTCAGGTGGAGTCTCTGTAGCAGGAAGCTCTGTCTAAAAGGGGATACAGCAGCTCAAACTCTGTCCTGTTTACAAGATATCTGTGATGGCTTGAGTAGGGAGGGTCTGCTTCTTGGTGAAGCAAGGAAGGTCTTCACATCAGGGTTAATATTAAGCAAGGAGTGTCTGTTGTTTTTGGTGTTGAAAAATGTTGAGATGAGCTTGACCAAACTGTCAGACTGACCATGAGGACAGATGCTACCTGACTGAGGCTGGGAGCAGCAAGGATGTGCACGCCCTGATACAGAACTGAAAGTCGGAAGTGTTGAGAAGAAGAAACCAAAGAGCCCATAACACCTTTTTCAGCACAAAGCGTATTTTGCTGAGTAAGCCTGACAACACATAACTTAAAAAACGTATATGACTGACAGTCAATCACTTTATACAGTAAAAGGTCGGTCTCACATTTGCAGTGTGAGGGCTTCTAGCATATCTCCCTAAGGTGTATGAATATTGTTCCCCTGAACGGGAGCACCCCTCAAGGTTATTCCTTGAGGCTGAGCAAAAGAGATTTGCTCATGGCAATTGGTATTACCAATCTCTACTTAATAATTGTTTTGCTAGTTTTCGTATAATTGCTTCAATATTGCTTCAAAAATAGAGCTCTGTACTAGTAGATATAGCTAGCCATAGTTTGTAGTAAATAATTTTGAGTAAAGAATTTTTGTCTAATTGTTATCTTTATATAATCAATATCAATAAAACAGTTAATTTATATAAATGTATTTGGTTTGTCATCCTTAATTCTGCAGAGCAAAGTTCTATTAAGTTTCAGTTACACCTATAGAATCCTTTAGACATAAACTGTTGACTAAGTCTTGAGTTAGGACTGGATCCAGCGACACCTAGATTCATCTCTGAGAAGGAGATTGGAAATAAAGGGGATCTTTTCTGCACCTTGTGATGCAACAGGAGGGCTTCTCTAATAAACTTTGTCTGAAGATCCCATTTTGTCCACAACAGTCTCACAGGAGCAGAGCAAAGGCAGAGAATCGCCTCCCTTGACTTGCTGACTACACACACCTCTTTTTATGCAGCCCAAGATACAATGGGGTTTATGGCTGCAAGCACACACTGCTGGATCATGTCCAAAAAGTCCAGTGGAAACACAGATTTGTATTTTCCTTGGGCAGGAGAAAAAAAAAAAAATCTATTACAGTTCTCAGTGTAATGGATTTTTCCTGAAAGAGTATTTTGGATGTGACAGGTTTCTTCTGGGTCATTTAGCCAATGCTTCTGCATTAGAGGGGGAAATATTTTATTGTTCCTCAGCCAGGTCTCATACAGTGGTGTAAACTGGATTTGAATCTTTCACTGAGGCTGCTTGTATACCTGCCCTTGGCAATCTTTTCCAGCATTCATCTGCTATAACTGAAGGATTTCCTTTCCCACCATACTATTCCCTAGTCAATGCTGATTTTCCAGGCTGAAGTTTCACACAAGTGTTCTTTCTTTAAAGCTCACTCTCTCATCAAAATGAAAATATGGCTTTTCTAGTATCTGAAATATGACTTTCTCTAGTATCTAGTGCTTCCTTTATAATAGGTGTTGTTAACTTTGTTTTTTGGTGTGGTTTGTTGTTGCTTTTTAATGTCAAACAATTTGTTTTCTTAAAAAGAAGAGACCTATTATCAAACTCTGACTTAGTAAGCACGTACTTCAAGTTAATGCGGCTACTCCAAAATAGGTCATTTAGGGGAGAAATTCAGGCAACCAATAAAAGCTTTCAATTAAAGAACATTGTTCTTTGCAAGAGCCAGAACTAAACTCAGCATTTTAATGGTGCTTTATAAAAATTAAAAATGTTACATTAGAAATATTACCTACTCTAAAACAGAGTTCTTTCCAAAACACTATTTTTAGCAGCAAAGTGATTCCTTTCTGCTTCCTTTCCTATTCCCCATCATTTCTGTTCTTTTCAATAACAGCCTTGTTCATTTATTTTAAGGAAAAAAAAGGTACCTTACAGCTAAATATTCTAGAAATGAAAATGCTTTTTCTACATGAAATATTATTATCATCTATAAAACACATTTGTTTTCTGTGGCTTAAAGTAAAGTTTGCTCCATCACTAGTACAAAGGCTGTCTTCTGAGTAATTGGCTTCAGTCATACTATTTCATCACTGCTCAAATTTTATACCTATGTTATTTTCTCTTCCATCAATCTCTAAATGTCAAAACTCAAATTGGTTACTGTCTCTCCTGCTTTCAGACAAGATAGCTCCATTTAATCATGTGTCCCTAGGAGGAGAGATGTTTCTAGAACAGAAAGACAAATAAACAGGAAAGAAATTAAGCAAAAAGGTATCAATCTTTCAAGGTAGAAACCACAGCATCTTAATATTTAGGCAGAACAATCAGCAAGAGCCTACTTCTCCATCACTTACCATAGTACTTTATGATCATAGAATATGCATGAAAGAAAGAATATTAATGAAAGACAGCTGATAAGCAAACTTCCTTGCAGCAGGCACTCTGCTATTTCCAAACTATTCTAAATTAAATCTGTGTGAAAGTAAAGGGGATACTTGCTTGATGTTTCAAAAATAAGAAAGCTTTGCGAGAAATAAGCATTTGAAACCTGACAGCTGCATATTATTTGCACCCCATGAATCTAAGCAGATTTTCTGTTATTATCACTGTTAGCTAGAATATGTCATTAACTTACTTATTAGGATGACTCTTTGCATTGTAAGGGAACAAACAAATTGTCTTTTTTATGGTTTTACAGCCATATGAACTATTGCAGATGTATGCAGAATGACAAATGTCTAACTATAAAAATACTAGATATCTTTTAGTAGTTGTGTGGTGATATATATAAAGGCTCATAAAACACTGAAGGTGTAGGCAGAACCAATCTGAGAATAAATCCATATTACACAATTTGCATGTGAATAGAGTCACTGTCATGTGAAAAGGGGAGATTTTCTCAAACTGTTTGTGTTTGGTTAGTGTGGCAGCTCCCTAGGAAAGCCGAGACCCATCACTGAGCAGTTAACAAGTTTGGAGGGTGGCTCGACTGACTTGTTCAGGGTCACAGGCCAAAGAGAGAAACCCCCTCTTGGGCCTCCATAACTTTACCCTCTGCCAGTGACTGCCAATGTGCTTGAAGCACTCACTCATTAGTAGTTTACAGAATAAAACTCCTTGTTAATAAAATTGTGACAGGTCTTAACCTGAGAATTGCGAATAATAGTATCTGACTGCAAAAGTATATTCAAAGCAATATACTAACAGGCTCTAATCCCCAGTAAAAGGTAGCTCAAGGTAATCATTCAGCGTGCAGAGAATATGGGTCTTATCCAATAGGCATCCCTACTGAGGAGAAGACAGATTCATCTCATCAACAGAATCCCACAAGTTACGATGGAGTCTTCTTCCCCTCTCTTCTCCCCATTCTTAACTCACTTTTGTACTGTATCTTTCGATTTAAGGTCGAACTTGAGTAACTTTAATCAAGTGTCTTACTCAGTGAGTGATAGTTGTATCTGAGGATAGTATCTGAGATAACCTTGGAATGGAGACATGTATCAGTCCAAGGAGAGGGATTGCACCATGGTTGCTGGTTCAACAGCAGGACATCATCCTGCACCTCCCTTGGCTTTCAGCTGCTG
Source organism: Myiotriccus ornatus (assembly GCA_036023395.1). NCBI lineage: Eukaryota > Metazoa > Chordata > Aves > Passeriformes > Tyrannidae > Myiotriccus > Myiotriccus ornatus. The sequence goes on along the minus strand of JAYRBT010000001.1, from coordinate 72,630,984 downwards.
TGTGTCTTATCAACTGAAAATTACCACTGAGTTCCCTCCTCTGCAAGGGTTTTGACAGAGCCTGTCTTCTTCACCCTTCTTCACCCCATAGATTGTATTGTGTGTGGGAGGTCAGGTGTTCTGAGTGCATTCCATCCAGGTAGTAGCAACCCTATTTTCCCCTATAACTTCTGTATCATTATCATTTAACCCTCAGTCATCTTCCCACAGTCAGCCAGATGAGGTGCCAGATTTGAGATACAGACCTTCGGACTCTTTGTTTCTAGTTTCTTTAATGTTTCCTTCAGAAATCATAATCATAAAATGAGTTGGATTGGAAAAGACCTTAAGGATCATCTAGTTGCAATCTCCTGCTGTGGGCAGGGACACCTTTCACCGGACCAGGTTGTTTAAAGCCCCATCCATCCTGACCTTGAACACTTTAATGCATGGGACATCCACAACTTCTCTGGGTAACTTGTCCCAGTGTCTCACCACCCTCACAGTAAAGAATTTCTTCTTAACCTCTAACATCCTAACCCTCTTTCAGTTTAAAACCATTGCCCCTTGTTTTGTCACTGTAAGCCCTGCTAAATAGTCTCTCTCCAGCTTTCTTATAGTCCCTTTTCAGGAACTAGAATGCTGCTATAAGGTCTCCCATAAGCTTTCTTTACTCCAGGCTAACAGTTCCACCTCTCTCACTCTGTCTTCACAGAAGAGTTGCTGCAGTCTCAGATGAAGCATCGTCTTTGTGTCCCTCCCATGAAATTCCTGCAGTAAGTCCACATTTTTCCTACACTGAGGGTGCCGGAACCGAATGCAGTGCTCCAGATGGCGTCTCAAGACAGCAGAGGAGGGGGGGAGAACAGTCTCCCTCGACCTGCTGACCACACTTCTTTTGATGCAGCAGGACATAGAGGATAGATTCTGGGCTGCAAAAGCACATTACCAGGTCATGTTCAGCTTCTTGTCAACCCCCAAGCCCTTCTTTTCAGTGCTGCTTTCAAGCATTCTCTGCCCAGCCTCTGAATTCAGATGAATTTGTATGGAGCATTGTTCAAACTTTAACATGAAAATTTCTTGATGCTTTTTATAGTATAATAGTGTTTAGTACTTCTGGATCTTTTTATGAATTAAATAAAGGTTTTTAGTGTTCAAAGTTAATTTTTACAGTGATGATTCAATTAAACAGTAAATATAGTTATTCCTTATTTCATAGGTAAAATCATTCTGTATTTTTCTACTTTATATGAAATTACAAGTCAAAGAAGAATATTTAACAAAAATTAAACATGAAAAATATAGTTATGAAACAGGATGGAGGCAAGCACAATTTGTGTTAGAAGCCTTTCATAAATAGTAGTGGAATGATCCTGACAGATTTCCATATTATTAGCTTGGGAATAATACACACTGTAAGAAGAAGTAAAAAGTTCTCAGGGATGACCATTCATGACTGAAGGATTACATAAAGCATGTAACAGATGAAGAAAAACACCAACAAACAAATAAAATCCAAACAAAAACCTATAGAAATTAGTTCTTTGCATGTGACTCCAAGTAATGAATGAGTCACAGCTTCCTACATATGTAGAGTAAGAATCAACTAAATGTATTCAAATAAAAGGCACAGCCTTCTATAAAGAACAAATACTATTCAGAACATCTCTATTTGGTATTAAAGGAAAAATAAAAATATACTTTTCTACACAGGTAAACTTTAATAGATTAAACACAGAGCAGAAAATGTGGTCTCCAGAACTTTATCCATATTTACTGAAAGTTAAAGCAACTCAAAATATGTAATTTTAAATACATTATTTGATCTTACTTCGAAGAAAATTAGAAAAATTTAAGGTAAAGTGTTTGGACAATGAAGACATAGGTAGAATCTACTTCATATGGTCAGTATTTTATTAAATAGACAAATAGAGGACCAATTGAAGGTTTCCTCATTGAAATCAGAAAATTGGTTTTGGGTGGAAAAAAAAGGTAGGCAGGTGTACAGAATTGATTACATCGAATTTGAATCCTTTCTCAGACCTTTGACATTTTGAAGAATTTTTGACAACTCCATAAATTCACCCATCTTACTTGCTTTGTCATCTTCCATTGAACGTACAGGAAATACTAATTCACTAATGGTTAAACCAGTGAAACATTATAAAAAAGGTGGATACCAGTACCTTGTGCTTGTAAGTAAACTCTAAGTGATAAATATTCATCTGCTAAGGGCTTATGGATATGTGCTTATATGTAAAGCTGGTCACATATGCTTGCATTTAGGAGGGCTTTGGGTGGCAAAAGATAAATCAGGAAGGACTGTGATGAACTGGCCCTTCCGTTAGCTATGTGCCCAAAGACTCTAATATACATATATCTTGGAGGATATGGCACTTGAACAGTAGGCTGCTTTTGACTTTTATTGAGACTTCTGAACAATCTGAGCTTTTTCCTGCATCTCCCCTTTTTAGCAAACCTCTCTTTAATATCCTCTTCCCTTTCTTTTTACTTTTGATAGCATAACCCATAAAGCTGCATCAGAACTTGCTAGCTTTCTGTTTATAGCAAAGTGGGCTGACTGAAGATTTAAAATATTTCAGAAAGAGGTAAAATCTGGTATAAGGCTCTGATGGTTCAGGCTACTGACAATAAAGAGTGACTGTGCAATATGAATAGTAATTCAAGGAGAAATTTTAATACAGTAAAAATGTTTTTTAAATATCTTGAATATATGACTTGCCTAAAGAATCTGTACATCATCTAATCCTCAGTATCACTCCTATCACCCTAAAATATTCAGTGAACCACAGGGATTGTTACAGTAAGAGGTAAACTCAGGAGCTGTAAATTACTTTCCTTTCCTTTTCTTGATGTTGTCACTGTGATTATTCTGTTTCTTCAAGTCCTTAGAAAACATTATCTGCATTCAATGGAAAGGGATCTACGTATTTTAATGGTTAGTGGATCACATTGCACTGCTTCAGTTACCACGGAGGTGAAAAACTAGGAAAATTGCAAGATTAAAACCCAGATACGGAGGGGGTTTTTTGTTTCTTATTATTTTCTTCCTTATGTAATTGCCACTGTGTATGCCTGGACAGCGATTTTTTTAAAGCAATGTTATGCATTAAAAACTGAAAGGTTAGAAAAAACAGAAGTTGTAATCTAAATGTAGAATTTGGTTTGAGAAAGGGAAAGGTGTTGTTTTAGGCTGACAATGTGCCAAACAAAACCTTGAAATGTGTTTACTAAGTCATCAGATTTACACTGTGTGATGGATGACCTGTAGTTTAGACTTGTCAAGGAACATGAGGATATTGAGAGACTGGGAAGTTTATTAGAGTCTTCATTTCCCCGTGGACAACTAACTCTCAACCTATTTCTGGGTGTTTTATTTTGATATTTTTGTTGATTTTGTTGTTATTGTTGTTCCATTATTTTGTGCAGCTTATCGATGAGTTTCAAATACTGCTCTCTACTGTTTGTCTCCAACTCTGCCCAGCTGGAGGCAGAAGACATGAGAAGAAAACTAACTCCCTTGGGATATGTAAATCACACAATATATATTACAGAAGTGACAGAATCTTTATAAGGATCTGGAATCTGTCTCCAGCTTCATTATTTTCTAAGGAATGATAGTACATAGAAGTCAAATACTAATAATAAAACATTTCAGTATGTATACTTTACATGAATACACAGACATTAAAACTCAGAGCTAATAGAATCCTTACATGACAAGAATAACAACCCAGAACTCATCAGTATAGATTTCAGATACCTGTTGTGGCTGGTAAACATAATTTTAAATTTTAATTTCATCTCAGATATTGGTAGTGTTTTTTTTTCTTTTAACATAGTTCTTCACAATTAGTATCCAGAGACATAGCTATGAATTTATGTAATATTTTCAACTACTTTTTATTATTTTGTGCTCAGTGAACCTAGTAAATATTAAAACAGTTGTCTTCCAGAGAATGAAAATGTTATAATTTCATATATAAAGTTTTCATTAGTAGTTGCTATAGTAGTTATAGTCCCTGTCTGGGGCAAAGCCATTCACATTAGATTAAGATGAAGCTTTACCCACAAGAGTGATATGCATCAATCCATTGTATGATGTCTACTTTTGTGGTGACTACATGCTAGCATATCTTCCTGATGAAAAAAAGGTTGTCTTTGATCAATTACCTTTATGTGAGACAAACACTCCAAAAACCTAGTGAAAACGTCACATTTAGTTAGAAATAAGTTCATTTCACTGACAACTCATCTTCCAAAGATGAAATTGGAAAGTAAAATTTAAAGCTCTGTTGAATCCTGAAACCCCAAATTCATTGAACCTCTACTATAAGTGGTATTTTATTATGTGTCTTCTTCCTGCTAGTTATTTATTTCTGTATAGCAAAAGCTTCAAGAAACAAATCATTATCTTTTTCTTAGGCTGCATAAATCCTCTCCTCCTCCCTTCTCTCTCTCTCCCTGTTCCTCAATTTTCTGTCTCTTTCTCTCTCCTCACTTCCAATTAAAATACCTCTCTTCTTATAGATGCCAGCTGCCACTCTTTTCAAGGAATGCCCAGTTTACGTATATTAAACTAACCAGATATTTTTTTCTCAATTTGTATTTAGACCAAAGTAAAGAATTGTGTACCTAAATTTTGCCAAATTCTAACCAGTTATACTTGTTGGTTCAGTAAAAGATATTATTTTTATCCACAACCTTGACTGTCTTCTAATGTTAGACCAAAATAGTTTTAACAGAGTATCAGAATAATTTCCATCGGGTTCAGTAGGGTTTTAAAGTGTAAATACTGGTAAGAAGAAATGTCTCCATTTCCATATGTAAAATAATCTAAATAGAGCATTATTTAACCAAATTGCAGAGAAGCATGCTAAAGTATGACAGTAACAGTGAACATTTATGGCAATTGTCTTATACAGGTATTCAAAATAAACAAAACTTTTCTGACTCTTGCAATTTTCAAAGAAGAAAATTTGCTATCTGGAAAGATAAGTTTTCCTTTAGAACTTACTGGATGCTTTGATGAAAAGTGCTATAGAGATTTTCTGATTTCTAATTTTTGGAAGGGTCAATATACATCCAGCATTTAAAGATTAACTCTTGCAAATTAATGTTTGATTTAAACTACTGATAAAATCTATTTATTATATCAAAAGTTTCAACACAAAGGTTACCTCAGTACCATTTCTAACTAATGATGAATTTTTCAAGCTTAATAATACTTATTTTTTGATGAAGATGATAGATGACATAAATTAATAAACTTTCAACTTTGATATTGGGTCATTAGTTAATATTTGCAAAGCACTTAGAAAAAGTCAAGCATGACACATGTACCATGTACCTCGAAAGCTGAAATTTCACTCATAGCTCTTCTGACTGAACAATTCACAAATTCCTTGAAAACGTTCCCTTTCATCTACTTCCTTACTTGTTCCTCAGTTTCAAATCTTACATGGAATACTATAGCTATCTTGCTGTATTAAAGTCAAAGATTATTGAAGAAAACAATTGTTAAATCACAATAGTGTAGAGACCTGTATGCTCTGAAAGCTTCATAAAATAAGCTTATGAATGAAACAAAACTAAACATATTTGTTATTATTACCAATATTGTAAAGAATAATTGAAAGGTAGAAGCCTTTGCTTAGATGAAGAAGGCAAATTCTTGGGAGATGACAAGAACTGTGCTTTTCTTCAGCGCAGGCTTGTGTACGTACTCACTTGCAAAATGGACCAGAGTTGATGGAAATTTCCAAACCCATATAGCTGTCCCATACAATCTCCAACCATCTCCATCTACTCTTATACTGATGTAATTCACATTGCAGATTATGTCCAGTATAGGGGTCTTCTTGAAAAGTCTTGCACTCTGTTTACTACAAAAGCAATCTACTCCTCTTAGTTACAGCAGTTATGGAGTATCCATCATCCAACCATGTGCCGGTGAAACAGAGAATGTGTGATTTCAGACACTTTTCTTTTGTTCTTGCTTTTCGTAATAATTTATTAGTTCGTATACTGTTTTTTAAAAACATTTCTGAAGTGCTTAACACTTGAACCTATGAACACACTTCTGGTTCGTTCAGTCCATTCAGAAACCCAGGCACTGGTAAATTAAGAGATTCTATGGTGAGATAATTTTTTTCAGTTAATCTCCTGTACTTTTTGGATCACCTTTACAATTATTATTGCACAAAGTAAACCTCTCAAACCAAAGAGAAATATAAAATATATAGATGCTAACTTAATATTTGTTCTATTTCATTTATGGAGTCCTAGAGAGAATTTTACATCTTCCAAATAATCATAGTTGTTATTTCAATTATTATGTAGTATCAAGGTGTGTTTGACTGTTTATGAACCAAAACAACACTGAAAGAAATATCTGTGTTGTTAAGAATTCTCTATCTAAGAATTCTACATCTAAGAATTTAAGCAATAGAATTTTACAAATCATGGGGAATTATTTATGAACTATAGGGAAGAATTTTTTATTTCTTTTTTTTTTCCATTTCAAACCAGAAAGACAAATTATACAATTCAAACTTTAACGTAACACTTATTGGAATAGAAGAAGTAGGAGAATAAACCTCCGAGGTTCCAGATGCAACCTGAATCTTATTGTTTTTGGGAAACTGGAAAATGATATCAACCCAAAACCTTCAATTAATATTCTATTAATAATTGTCTAACGTCTAGCTTTAAGTAAGTCTGTTTATAAGGTTTTTACTGATGCCATGAACTCATTGGTTTTCCTCATTAATTAAAACAAACTATTCCTTTTATGTAGGTTTCTTAAAAGTTACATCAAAGGAGCAGTTTAGTTTGAAGTGTACATACCTCCTGCTGTTACATAAAATTATTCTGGAGCATTAAAGCTAAAAAAACCTCCAATCATTCAAGTACAATAAATGCAGAGACATTTTTGCATCACTTTATTTATTCTGGATGTTGGCCAAATTAACTTGTAATTCTAAAAAACCCGCAGCTGCCAATGCGAAGTAATTTGAAGTGGCAACATATCACTCTAAATTGCAATCACAGCGCAAGGTGTTACAATTTGTAAACTCAAGCTTGGTCTAGCATTTATTTTTATAAATGCAACTATTTTTTTTTTTTAGAATGAGGAGAAATTTGATTATGGAAAATCAACTACATCCTAAGCATTTAATTTAGAAGAGATTAAAAAAATTATTTCCAGTTTGCACTTCTGTGCATACTTTCAAAACTCTTGTTTCTGTAAGACAAAGGGAGACAAGGGAAAGAGCTACAGCTACTCCTAGGTTATAGTGACTCTCAGAGGCTGAATATCTGTATATTAATACAATAACAGAAAATGGTAAAGGCAGTAAAAAAAACTCGGTAAGTACAACTGGTATTTTCACTGAAATAATAAGTTGCAAAGAATATTAAATCATAGCACTATGCATTCTTTTATTGCAATTGTGAGTTAATAGAACTGTAAGTCTGTTGTTTATTTTATTCCTCTCAAAGTTATAGCTTGCAATTTGTTGACATTCTGGTGACAAGGTAGATAAGACGTAGTTTTACATGTGTAAACGTTGAATCATATTTCTGGCAATATTTTTAAGAGTTGCTTTATTGAATAGAATTTGTGGGGCTAAAGATGACATTCTGGAAAATTTTAGTTCTGAAAAAACCCTCATGATGAAACAAATTTGGAAAAAATTATCAAATTTTTAATTTCTTTCCAAAAATTCCTTTTTAAATTTAAGGACATGGATTTTTAAACAGTAAAAAACTATACCCCCATTGAATGAGATATCAGTCACTAAAAAGGTAGTGATGGTCAGGCGCTGGAATAGGCTGCCAGGGAAGGGGTGGAACCACTATCCCTGGAAATATTCAAAACTCGTGTGGTTGGCACTTGCTGATATTGTTTAGTAGTGAACATGCTGGTGCTGGGTTACTGGTTAGACTCAGTGATCTTAGAGGTCTTTTCCAACCTTAACGATTCTACGGTTCTTTCAATTTTTTTAGGGGAATAGTCAAATTGATTAAAATATTTAGAAAGTGTCTTTACTACAAACATAAACCCAGAAAACCAAGACTTTATTTATTCTTCTTGGATCATGTATTTCCAGTGGAATTTGTTTGTTCGTCTACGGTAGCTGATCCTGAATAGAACTACCAGTGGCATGTTCCTGCCATGTGGCAACAGTCACCTGAGTTTGGGTGCAACGGTGGATTGGGAAAGTCTCAAGAGTATATACTTACTCAAATTACTGATTAGTATGCTTCCATGGGTATGCTTCCTGTCCCCACGTAGTGCTTATGTATTTTACATACTAATTAAACAAATTAAAGAAGCAGCCCTAGCAACAAGGGTCAGAATACTATTTCACCACCGTTATGTAAGTATCCACACAGCAGGCTACAAAATAATTTTCCCATTGCCTCCTTGTAATTATGATTGAATTCTTTTCTGAGCATTGGCAGTGGAAAGTGGAGACCATCTGAAGACTGGAATAGCTGATGATTATTCCTTAGCAATTTGAGTATTTGAGTGCCCTCCAGCTGAAGGTGACAAGTAGGTGATAGAGAAGCTCATGTTTTGGGCTGTTGTGTGTCACCTGGACCTTACAAAGACTGGGTAGCTCCCTTTACATGGTCAGTAATGTCATGTTCGGGCAAATGAACTTCGGAGGCTCTATGCAGTTTTTATATTGTGTGTTCCTTAAACCTTTATCCTGCAAGAGTCAAAATTGGTGAACATAAATTTTCTTCCTCAGCTACAGCAACAGAATTCCAGTATAAATCCAACAAATTCTCCAGGTTATTCCACATATATTTTAGTGTCAGATTTAATTGAAAAAAAAAGATACTGATAATGCCAAAATATATCTCTGTGGTCATGCAGGGTAAGGAAGTGATAGATAGTCTTTTGAACAGATGCAGAATTTTAAATATGCTTTTGTATTATGCCCATTTGCTATGCACTTGGCTAAACATAGATACAGACTGTTTTCCATAGCATGTTGGTAACGTTTTTGCCCAAAATATTTTTGATGTCTTATTCTTCTGTTTTTTCTTTCTCTTTGAATTACTAATTCAGTTATAAAAAACTGAAGAGGATGAGGAAGGTGTATGGCAGGGAAACCAAGAATCCAAACTGTCAGAACTGTGCTAGGAGCATATGTTAATTAATCTGCCGTTAATCTGTTCCCACAACAGTCAACATATGTAGAGTGGGGTCCAGATGAAATGAGAATTAAACAGTCTACAGAAAATATACTCAAGCCATCTCAGTCTAGTCTTGTATGTAATTTTATGGAAGAACTATGTCCTGCCTGGATTTGAAAGAAGAGAAGGCCATATGGATCAGTTCAACAAGGACATCTTGTGTTTGTAAACAATATGACAAAAAAGAAGGAAGGTACTGTAATTCACTTAGTTGTAAAAAACTGATAAAATGCTGCTCATTTATTTATGCCTGACATTTAACATGGTTGATTTTGACTTATTTTCTTTTTCTTATTAAAAAAGTATTAATATACTAGATTTGAAAAGGCAAGTCATAGATTTTCAGAGCTTGTTACAATTAGGTACAAAGAATACTAACACAAGTGCCATGAGATCAATCTCTATCCTTTTGTAAGTGATCAGCAAACTCCAACAGTGGAAGAGGACTCAGAGAAGACAGGCAAGGATGATGTGTTCATGAAGCTCAGAAAAGAATGCAAGAATGGGATCACATGTATTGTAAAGGAAGCTGAACTCTCAACAGCAGGGAGACCAGACAGTGGACTTCGTCCTAAATAAACATCTGCATCAGTTAAATGGGTCAACTAGTTATGTAACAGGTCTTCCTAAATTAATCAGTCAAAAGTATTATATTCTGATCAACATGAAGGAAGTGTATATGTGTCTCAGCCCAACATGGAATACAAAAAACAAGCAAGTAACAGAAATAACATTGAAAAGAGCAAAGAGCTTGAGCTGGTTTTAACCCATGCAGTCCTTTTCAATGACTTTGGATGGTCAGTGGTGACAGAGAGAATGTAGAGACTGGTAATGGATATAATGTGTGTATTGTGATACACCCCTACACTGCAATTGCTGTTTTGTGCTTGTGTTTGCAACTCAGTATATTGATGAATCACTTTTCTAAATCAAAACTCTTATGTAATGTCAATTATCTTCAAAGAAATAAATTTAGTATTAAAACATTAAATATTCCTAATGTGAAAAATCTAAAAGAATCAGAGAGAATTGAACTATAACACCCAGAGGTTATATTTGTGAAATAAATCTAGTATTATTAAATTAATATGTTATCATTTTATTAAAGCCAACGTTCACGATGTTGACTTACTATGCTGACATAAATAAAATACTTACTTAAGGATAAATTTAAAGCGTGTGTTTAAAAGCCTCACCTAAACCCAGAAATGCTCATTTACTTTTTCAGGTCTTGTTTAAGCAAAGTAGTTACCACATGTCTGAACTGCAAAGAGAAAGAACATTTTCAAAATGGATTTTAAGTACAAATTTGTCAACACTGAGGTTAGGTGCATTGCAAGATGACTTTTGGTTTCTCTACATGGTAATTCTTGACTTCTGAAAAGGGCCTTCTGAACTTCTTCTATAATACACAGGGATAAGTAAAGATTGTAAAGAAACTGTTATCCAGTTTAAGGTCATTGAGTTAAAGGGGCCAATCGATTGAAATTTATATAATCTTTAACACATGCTGGTATGTCCAACTACCCAGAATGTTCTTGTATTTCTTCACAGTGCTTGGAATTTTCAAGAATTATGCTTTCTAAACTCCTGATTAGCCTCATCTTTTCACTTATTATTTGTGAGATTCACTTATTATTTGATTAATGTCAACCTACTAATGAATCAGGAGCTCTTAGGGTAAAAGAAAATTATTAGCATATAGTTTGACCTCCTGTGAATTAGAATTTCACCATGCAGCTAATTCTATAACACTGAGGTCAAATATAATCTATTTTCATGATAGTGACATTTAACAAATGATGCAGAATGATTTACAGTCCTAGACAAGTTGGTCCAAGTTATTCACTATTATAGAAGATATATTCAATGATATATTTATATATATATATTACATATACATCTATATTTAGTTATACATACATACGTACATATTTCAATAAATATAGATATATTTCCAGTGGAACACTTCAGCAGCTTTTACTTCTGTGAGGTCAAACACAGTGCAATAAAGAGTGAAACAGTTCAATCTAATTTCATGTTGATTTGCAATAGGATTTCATAAATATCTGAAAAAAGAGAATAATCAGCATATTAAATGACAACTGTTATGCAAAATATTGTTCAGTTTGACGTCTGACTAGATAGTCAAAAGCAAAAAAGTACAGATACCATCTATACAACTGTTTTTTTTTTTCGTTAAGCCAACATTTGGAAAACTGTCAAGTATTTTATAGTTGTTTTGGGTCTTTTTTTCCTGTTTTTTTTTTAATTTTTTTTTATTTTTCTTGTTACTTTCTATAATGCAAGTGTAATTTGTTATTTCATTTCTGTGATGGCGAGTTTCGATATTTGTATAATTTTTTGTTTAAATTCACTTTTCATTTTGAGATATCCTATTCCTTATATGTTGAAAAGAATTTATATGTTTAAACTAAATTTAACCTTTTTTTAGAATAAAATAATTTATTCTGCTCAGAAAACATTTGTCTGATTCTTTAATTCACTGAAAATGGTGGTGACTTTTTTAGCTAACACTCTTATATTTGTTTTTATAACTGAAAATTAATTTTAAAATCAGTTATTTCCTTATCTTTCCTTATCCTTACTTAGTATATAATGCATTCTTCCTGGGGTTTATGTCTATTTAAATGGAATTTAGTGAAACAGTGGGGCTGTTTTTTGTCTCCTGACTTGGCATAAGACATGATTATTTTTTACTTGTTTTGCAGTCAGAAAAGCTCAAAAGGAGAAGAGAGCTGCAAAGAGCGCCTTGAACTCTTCTTTACATTTCCATTTTTCTGCAGTAAGCAAAGCTGTTATGAAGTACTGTAAAGATGTATGTTAAGTTAAAAGTAATATTTGAAGAACTTTGGAATAGTCCTAGGCTTTTCAAGTCAAAGCATGCATGTAATTCTGCAAAATAATATCTGTACAATTAAATTTTTGTATATATTTGGGTTTACCTGAATAATTTTGAAAAGCATTTTTGTTTTGTATGTATTTATAATATGCTTTTTTGCACAGATATAGACATTTAAAAGGAAAAGGGATGTGGAATTCTCCAAAGGTTGATTCATAGTAAAAACATGACTGAATTACTCAGATTGTACTGTTGAAATAGTCATCCTTGCTAATAATGCACAAACCATAGCCCTTAGCAAGCACCTTTAGCATATTTTTGGTGTGAGTGTAGAAAATTGTGTTTTGGTGCTCAGAGAAAGAACCCTAAATCCATATGTCTTTCAAGGGAGCAAGTTGTAAGACAGAAAACGCTGTTTGTAGATGAAATATCATTTTTCAAAAATCCTTGAGGGTGGTTGATGATAAATCTCTTTTGTGAAGTCAAACTATCTACAAAATTATTCAGATCATTTTATTCACATACACCCTCTTATTTGTGAGAGAAGAAACACAGTAAGGTATATAAACTGGACTTACTTTTTAAATGTCTTCTACTTCCTGTTCAGAAATTTTAGCAATTCAGCATGTGCACAGGCACACAGTGTAATAATGTTCTAGTCTCTTTGGTCCTCTCTAAGACAGCATTCATCTCAAAAATAGTGGTATTGCTAGATCTTTATGCTTTTTTTTCTCTGATTTTTTTCCCTATTTAATAAAATATTATTATTTTATTCCTCTTGATGACATCTGTTAATTTCATTTGGCTGTGCAATGTGATTAAATTTACCCAATTTCTTAATTATTACATTGTGGATAATTAATACTTTTATATTCAATTTCATTGCCAGGAAAACATTTATCCAAATTACACAGAAAACCTTTTCATGTAATCAGCCTAACACATTATTGTTCCTTCTTTTCAAATTAATCTTAACTGTTAATTTTAAAAGTTACTTTTGAAACATTTTGTTGTTCCAGCAGTTCCTTTATTGAGCCCTGTTGTGCCCAGAATTGTCCGAATAATAACACATAGTCTCTGCCTTAAGTAATTTTCAGGCAGCAAGAAAAAAGAAGTTAGAAACTAAAATTACATGATTTGCAGGCTCAAGCCTTTTTTGTGCAGAACTGTGCACTTAACAGTGATTGCTCTTCTCAGTCTACAGTTTCACTGCATGTCTTTTGTAACCTATTGAATAATCTTTTCACCTGACTGTTTATTCTACAAGTCTTGAAGAATTTCTTTCTCAAACATATTGCGATTTTCTGTAGTTACTAATAATGTTATATCACCCTTTCACTTCTAGTATTTATAAGTTTGCCTTCAGAAAAGAGGAACTTCGCTCAACAGTCACGGTCACTGTTTTCTGAGAAGCAAATACACATGAAGGATTGAAGTTGATCCCAAGAGGCCAGACACCAGTGATAAATCCATATTTCTGAGAATCATTACTCTGATTCAACTGCTTTGAGGGCTTTGATGCTGCCCCAGTGGAGAGAATGCTAGAAACACAAATTCTGCTTGTATTACTTGTTGGAATATGGAGTACAATTTAATCAGCTAAAATGCAAGATCTTGTTTTCTTTCAAGGACAGTGAAAGCCCTGGAAATTTACAAAATTGCACTGGCAATTTGGCAAGCTACTATTGTAATGAGATGAATTTTCCATACAGGTAGTGAGAAAAAAATCACAGCCTGATGCATTCTGTAATTCCAAAGTGGCACTGAGGAAACAATGTAAATTAGTAAACTTATAGTCTTAGAATATATTTCTAGAAGAGATGTTTTTGCTTGCTACTCACTATCTGTCTCAGCATTACTGAGGTAATATCTAGACTGGGACAATCATTAATGGAGATTCTATAAATATGATCAGTGCTTATTTTCAGCAAATCTACCCCAAAAAACCCACCCCTGTCATGGAATAGTCTTGCAATCAGTAGCACAATTGTTATCAGTGTGATACCCGCACTGTTTCCATTGCCCCAATTATGGCAAAAATATTTTCTTCTTGTGTTAATCCTGTTTCTGATTTTAAAAAAAAAATTCTGAAATGCATGAACAAAATAACAACCATGTCTGAAATCCAAAATAAGACATATTATTGTTTCAGTGAACACTGTTAAAAGACTGATAAAAATTAAATATAATGGAACAAATGAAAAAAAAGGAAATACTTTTAGGGTCTGGGATTAAGAACGTTAGGTATTGAATGAGTAGCATTTCTCAGTAGCCATGGTACTGGTATAAAAAAGCTAATTGGGATAGGTAATGTAGTAAATGCAGTAGTTTTACTGCAATTTTTCCAGTACTGAACCGTGACCACAGAACAACTGAAGAAGGCTCACTTTATAGTTAGCGAAGAAAGAGAATGACATATAACAGAGGGATGAGAAATAAAAGCTTTAAAGATCCAGAACCAAGGAGTTTTAGAGCTATGGTTACTCACCAATAGCCCAGGCTATAATATCAGACAGTTTTCCCTTTTCTAAAATGAGTCAGTGTTACACAAATGGAATAAAATTAGGGTAGCAATGAGTCTATGTCTTACACAGATGCAAAATGAAATAATTTTTAGAATAAAGCTGCACTGTAAATGTAATAGGGTATGTAAGTGTAACCTGCTCCTGGTGTCTTCAAGTGCTTCTCTAAAACATTTGAAGTAGAGACACACATGGACAGATGCAACATCCAAGTGCAAAGCAAATTTATTAAAAAAAAAAAAAAAGGGGAGGCAACGAATTATTTTCTCAAAATATTTTCTCCTTTGTATTGACACAATTCAAACTGTTCATGCTCCCAGTCTTCCCCGAGACAGTATGACTCCTGGAACCAGCTTTCCTTTGATTCTTCCTATGCAGCACGATAAAGTGTTAATTCTCCAATATGGTGGAATCCTAAATGATAAACACACACTGAAGACCCCAGGCCACTAAGAAAAGTTTCAGACAAATTGCTTATCTCAGTAGTACTTCCAAGCCTTTAGAGGTTTGTCCATTTCTAATTTACCATGAGAGCTGTGAGAAAATAATCCTTGCTGCCAGTAAAACTCATGAAACTCATGTTTTGCCAGGAAAAACAAGGCCTTTTTGGGGAAGGGGAGGGTGGTGGTGGTAATGGGAACTGGAAAAATTTAACACAGAATACCAAAAATTAGCAAAATGTGGAATTAGTATTAAGACCTACAGTTTTATGGGATGAACACAGGTTTGCTATTTTCATGGAACATATCTGTTAAATTCTGCTGTTATCTTAGTGGTTTTGAGTGTGTATATGATGCTATGATTTAAATATAAACATATTACAATTTTACCTGTTTTTAATTGTGATAAGATTTTTTTCCTTCTGCTCTGAAATAAGAGTGTGGTATAACGCATCTTATACTAATACAGTGCGGTTAACTTTTGTTATTTTTGAGTTTTGAAGCTTTCAGGTTTTTCTTATCCTATATAGATAAAATAGATACAGAAATAGTCACTTTGATGACTTTTCATTTTCTTCTTTATAAATCATTGTCATAGAGTAATATTCCTCCTGTATTTAGAAAGGCTTGAGAAGGAAAACTGAATATTCCTACTTAAAAACTCTGCAACATTTTGTGTTAAAAATGCAACTGTGCCAGAACAGTATTCAGGCTTCAAAGTAGAAAACATCCATATTTTGGAATTTTGGAATTAAGACTGTTAAGTCGTGTTGGGAGTGTTTACCTTCTCCCCGGGGATTTTAGCCAAAGACTCTCATCTCCCTGGTTACTGGAGCCCCGCCTGGTACCTGGAGTACCTGATCAGGCTGAGAGATACAGTTAATTGTTTTCCTATTTGCAGGGAGACAGAGAGTAAAAAAACACAATATTAAAATAGTTAAGAAAAAAAGGATTTATACAATAAAAAGAGTGTATAGACTGGGATTGTACTGACTGGCCCTTTTTACATGCAAACAGCCCGTTTTATGCCCTCTTCTCTCTGTCTTCCCACACTTGTTCATCCCTGATCTCATGTGATGCCTCCCTTTCATCATCTTTGACCCTTATCCTAAATATCCCATGGTAAGTTTCACACATTCCACAGGTCCCACTCAAGTAACCTCTAATACTCTTATTATTTTTGTTTCCTCATGGCAGTTACAATGTTCAAAGTAACCATTTTCAAGGCTGTATCTGGGTGGTTCCTGTATGTCCCATCCACTAGTGGCCAGAGATCTTCATTATTATCACAGTTGTAACTTCTTTTAGGTTTGTGTATAGATGTGTTTAATTACAAATTTCTTTGTTACTTACTACTCTTGTAGTCCTAAATCAATTAATTTAAACAAGACCACACCCTCAGTTTCCATGTTCTGTTACACAGAATGTGATCTTGTTTTAAAACTAATATAGTACAGCCAAATTCTTGATCAAATATGCTGTTCAGGTTTTCCATCTCCGAGCTCATGAATAGGTCACTCAGTTAACAATTTCTGTGATTAAAGGAGTTTCCCTTACCTTATTTCTTCTGGTTATTTAAAGTTGATTATTTAAAGAGTTTTTCAGTAAGGATAATAAAAATCAGAGCTTTTGATTCATGTGATTTTTCTTCTTTTACCTTCTAAATTTAGATAGATCAGTGTAGTAAAGGTACCAGTTTCAAGGACCTTGAGGTTACTGTTCATCCATGTACAGCTTTCAATCTACTCTCTAGTAAAGCTAGAATGCTGAGTTCTAGGGAAACGGTTAAACTGTGACAAGCTGAATACAGAACTTGGAGGTGGAAAACCTGCACAGCAGATTTGATCAGGTATTCAATCTTATTTTATTAGTTTATAAAACAATACTTACAACTGTTCACACATTCAGGGTCTTTTTTCCATTTTTCTTTTTCTCTCTCTTTTTTTTTTTTTTTTTTTTTAAATATTAATTCTCTCAGATCACTGGCAACATTATTTTGTTCTTTCCAATATCATCTGTTACTTTCTTTGACTGCCCTCTGGCTAAGTAATTTTAATGATACTCTTTTATGTGTTTGTTGAAATGTTTGATGATCTAATGTTAGTCTATTGTTATCCTATTATGACAGAGCAATACTCATTAACAGTTAGATTGAGAAGATGCCAAATAATCTCTGTTATTAGTGATGAGAAAGCTGTGACACAATGTTCTCAACAGTGTAATAAATTCTTGTGGCATTTAAGATATTTACATTAGCCTTCTTATCCTTCTTGAATAAATATATTTAAAAAAACTTTCAGGTTAGCTGAAGCATCTAGGGAATTTTAGTCCCTGGATCCTGTCTCATACATATATTATAAATATATTCTATCATGGTATGAAATTAAGTAATTTTGAAGTGTAAAATATAACAGCTAAAGTGATAAAAATATCTGCAGTGGATATAAGTGAAAATATTAATGCCCTGTAGAGTTACTTACTTAGGAAGGCAAAAATGTTCAAAGAAGCCAGCTTTTGGTTTCAACTTTTCAATAATTAATTCTTGATTCGTTAAAAATTTGTTACAGATATAAATCACATATCAACACATTTCTATGACATAAACATAATTTATGAATTAATTTTTTTAAATAATTGAAACACTAATATTACTAGTTACTTTTTTTTTTTTTTTTGCTTTTCAATTCCATTTTGGGACAGACATTTTTTAGAATGTAAAAACCTTCTTTTAACATACAAACCTAAGTTTCTATTAATTTAGTTTGTAATTAATTTAGCCAATTTAGTTTGTAAATAACACCATGGCAAGGTTAGGTGTAAGCTCTAGAGGCAGTTGCATAAGATATAAGGGTGATGGTCAATGGGAATAGCATAAGCTATGGAAAATTGAAAGACACAGTCAGACTCTCTGCAGCTGTTGCAGTAGTGATGTGTATTAGATGAGAGGTGGTAGCGGATTGCTCAGCTGTCACCGGCATTTTCTTCAGGGAGTCTATATCTGAGTCCAGCAACAGGTGACTCCATGTCTTACTGCTTGCCTGTCTTTTCTTCTTGTCTCAGAAGCTACTCTCTGACATTCAGGGGACCAGGAATTTGTCAGCAGCCAGAAGTGGACAGAAGGTAGAGAGGAAGGATATAGACAGAGAAGAGGGATGTAGACTAGGACTTGAGCATGACTTTTTTCACCTCCCTTTCTTCCACCATCAGTTCTATATGCAGCAGGCTTGCATAAACATTGCTTAAGTCTCTTCTTTATTCCCAGCAGATACTTCCATCCTTGCTCTGGGTAAGGCCTCTAGCAAGTTAAAACAGCTTAACAAAACAATGCAATGGACCAGCAGAACTAACAGTAAAATTCTGACAAAGATTTGTTTATCAACTGTTAACTCAGCAAAAGAGTATTTTCCTGTTTATTGGGAGTTAATATTAAAAGTATCTGGCGTTCAGGATAGAATTTCGAGTTACAAAGGAGTATGTAGAGGACTTGCTTCAAGACAAAAAAGAATTTCCTGTTTGGTCTTGAAATGCAAAAAATTAGCAATCCTTTATTCAGAAAACGTTGAAATTATGCAAAATCAGTAGAATAATCCTCTAAACAAAATGATTGTTATTTTCATCACAATTTAATAACTCAGTATCACTTTTATGTCATAAGTGGTATACTGTTTTTAGTATGGAGGTATGGATACTCTACCTTTAGACAAGGACATAAAAATGCTATAGAAGTACAAACTAAAAAAGGTCTCCAGTTCCATAGAGATACAGGAGTTTGAGGGAACAGGTAATATTTGAGGGGAGGCAGGAAAGTACTGTGAAGCAAATCGACAATATCAACTAGTATAATAAATAAAAATTTGCAGTGAATATGTGGAACTTCTGAACAAGCATAGCACAGCATAGCCACATGTAACTTGTTTCTATTCCGAGTCTGATGTAGTGTCTAGTCTGGGACCTATGGGAAGCACAGCAACATGTTACAAGAAGTTTATATACTCTGATACCTTGCACAGGCTGTATTTTTTGTTTGTTTTGTTAGTAAACAGTAAAGATTTCTGGTTTTATGGAAATAAATAATGGGTTTAGGTTATGGAAAATAAATTCAAAGTGCTGACTTACCTTTCTTAGAATCTAATAGTGAGAACTCCTTTTAAAAAGAAAATATTTTTTAATCATATATTTAATAATAATCTTCATTTCAATGTTGTTTATTCTCTCTGGAAAAGCTGCAATAGACCACTAAAATGTGTTTTTCTTTATGTTTGTGCCTGTAAAGAAAGTTTTGTTTGTGTTACAAAGTTTACTTGTAAAAAAGGCTATTCATAGAATGTACTATTCATCCCTGGATGTGAAACGTTGTTTCCAATAATCTTAGTTGCAGCAGAACCTTTAAAAGATGCTGCCTGATCTGGTTTATGAACAAGTACAGTTGCATTTATCCAATTTTTCCTTCCCCTTAGAAGGTGGCAGTATAGAAACTCAGCTCCAGTACCTGCTTCTATTACAGAGCTAATCCATAATCCAGGGTTACCGCCAATAGAACATTTAGTTGACTAATACATTTCCATAAAAGTCTAAATCAGAAGAAAAAAACCCACAGAAAACATAGATTATTTTCTCCTTAAACTTCAGCTATTACTTGCTACATTCCAAAGGTCATTTTTAGACAGAGGCAAGTAGGAGCCTCTAAAGATAATTTTGATTTCATTTAGAAGTTAGTTTTGGAACACATCACTATGTTGTCCTCAGTATTCACTTTGAATGGAACTTACTTAAAAGACAAATCCAAGTGTTTGCCTAGCACCTGAACAGCTGATGGATGTACAGTTCAAAGTGAAGTTGCTTTGAAATGCTTATTGTGTGTATATCACATTCTCCTACCAGATGTTTCACTTTGCAAGCTCAGTCCTATTTAACTACATTACTTGCTACTGTAAACATATTCACTGAATCCAATTTAGCTTGGGCACACAGAGTACCTCTACATGTGCGACACAGATGGCAAATGAATATGAACAAATTACTCCAAACTGTAAGAATGTCAGACTTATTATGGATACCTGCAGCCTGTTCAGTTGGGCTGATCTGTCCAAGCATAATGGATACTTCTGTGGATACTGAGCAACTGTTCAAACTGACAGAGCCTTTACTCCAGCTGGGATGAGTGGACTTGTAGTTAAGTAGTCAAAGTTTTAGCTTTTAGCAAGAGACTTTCCTCTCAGAGAAATGGAGTTATATAAATAAAATGCTCTCAACTGTTGTAGTGGTTTAACCCCAGGTGACAACTAAGCACCATGCAGTTGATTGATCAATTGCCCCCACAGTGGGATGGGGGAGAGAAACGGAAGAGTAAAAGTGAAAAAACTTGTGGGTTGAGATAAAGACAGTTTCATAGGTAAAGCAAAAGGTGTGGATGCAAGGAAAACAAAACAAGGAATTAATTCACTTCTTCCCATTGGCAGTCAGGTTCATCCACCTCCAGGAAAGCAGAGCCACATCACGCCTAATGGTGACTTTGTAAGACAAACCCCATGACTCCAGAACCCTCTTCCTGCCTTGTTCTTTCCCCAGCTTTGTATGCAGACTGTGACACCATACTGTAAGGAATATACCTTGGTCAGTGTCCTGGCTATGTCCCCTCTCAAATTCTTGTGCACTCCAAGCCTTCTCACTGGTGGGATGGTGTGAGAGACAGAAAAGACCTTGATGCTGTGTAACCACTGCTCAGCAGTAAACAAAACACTCCTGTGTTAACCCTGTTTTCAGCACAAATTCAAAACATAGCCCCACAGCAGCTACAAAATTAACTCTATCCCAGCCAAACCCAGCTGAATTGTTCCTAGGAAATTCTGACACAGCCTTAGACAGAGGCTGCAAAATAGCATGTCTCTGTTTCTTTGAGGTATTTACTCTTTCCTGCACGTGAGAATAGAAAGTAAATCGTGTAATAACATTAATGATATCACCTTCCTAGCAGACTCTGCATACTCTAAATTATAATAAATATTTATAGTAATTGAAACTATTGTCTAACACTAATGCAATATTTAATTGTGTTTTTTGTGAGCAGTCATGTATCAATGCACAAAAAATCATGTCCAACAGAAAGAGTTTTCACACTCAGCCTTATTTCTGTAAACTTTTACAGATAAGACCAATTAATTTACTGCCCTGTATCAATAATTTTTGGGCTTATTTGTGAAAGGGAAAAGATAGTTTAGTTGCTGCTAATTTAACTTTCCAGAAATATGAACAGGATTGATGTAAGTAAGAAAAGTATAATTTGACAATGATAAAAGCTGAAGAGTATATGTGTTAGAAAACAAAGCTATTCAGAGTAGTGTCTATGTTAAAGCATACTGATTGTGTTGTGTTTTGAACACATACCTGTTAGCCATCCAAATTTTAATTCATGATCTAGTCTCTTACTGAATTATGAAGCCTACCAAACACATATGTTTAATATTTTAAAAAAATAATGGAATTATAGACCTTGATTAACAAATGACACATAGTGAGGTAGCAGGATTTCTCTGGCTACCTATGCTTTTGTAGACGTATCTAGTAGGAGACAGTTGCCCTCTGCACTTAATAAATAGAAAAAACTAAGTATTTTTAGTGTGCAAATCTGTTGAACTTGCTATTTGAAATAGACCATATTCATTGTTGCCTTGAAGGAACTATTTCTCTTCATTATGCAAAACAGAATCCATGTGTAATTGAAGCAATCTCTTCCCCAAAACCTGTTATAACATAAAGTAAAACAGCTTGTGTTTTATACCCAAAGTCATTGTTTATCATGTTGCTTATTATGCTTTTAAGAAATTCCACGGTCATATGTTACTAACTAACATATCAGAACCTGAGTAAAGTGAACTAAAGAGAAGTAAGGATAAGATATGTTTCAATATGGTTGTGAGGATTTGTTGTTTGGTTTTGGGATTGTTTTTTTCTTTTCAAGTTACACATTTTTTAATCTAAGCTCTTAGTTTTCTTTAGGGAAGACAGGTTATCCCATTCTAAGGTAGGTAAGCTAAAAAGAATGAAACAAAGTAAATAAATGATTCTTCACCTTTAATAAAGGGAGACTAAGCAAGTAGTTGACACCAGATACTTGCATTTTAAAGCAGCTAAAATTAGACAAGTTGAATCTGCTCCTGCAGGGGCTAAATCCACAGAATTAAGTTAGTGCCATTCCATGTATGAAGACGAAAGTTTAGAAAATACAGGAATTATTTCCCAAATCTTGTATTATGAGGTACTTAAGTGGACTCTCGTCATTTTAAAAAATATTATACATATATATGTGTATATTATACTGACATACACACACAGACACAGATATAGACACATTATATATGTATATATATAATATATAGAATATTTATATATGTATCTATGTGCACATATATATGTATAATATATATGTTTATATATATATACACACTGTCCCAGTTTAAATGAGACAAGGGTCCTTTGCTCAGGATGAGTTATGAGAAAAAGACCCAAACTCCTTCCTCTAAGCAATTATAAATCCAAAATTAAGAGGCTCCGATTGA